>JAWZYV010000760.1:0-712033 GCA_038373885.1 Cheiracanthium punctorium | reverse complement strand
AATTTCGCAGATTTTTGGACACCCTGAAATATATATATTTAGAAGATTTTGTCTTTCATTATATATAGATAAATGTAATTAACAAGAAAGTTTCACGAAACTAAGCTTTCATGTAAATATTGATTAAATGCATCAAAAACTTTCTGTGAGAATTTTATTTTAGTCCCTCTTAATTCACTCATCAGGGCAGGGGGCATTTAGAAAATTAATTACCAATAAATATAACTTTCTTGAATGCCAAATATACAGTTTATAAACTGAGTGTAATCAGATAGTAACAGTGGATTGCATCGATTCAATTCAGTACCGCTCCGAGGATAGGAAGTTTGTATATAAATGTGGAACTGGGACGGCATAGTAACAGCAAGCAAATAAAAATCGTGAAGAAAATAAAGGCTTCTTTTTTACTTCCTTGTACGTAGTATAAGGAAGTAATGTGATCCCGAAAAATTTTGGGGGCCAAATTTCGACAAAAAAACCGATTTTGACTACCTCTAAATTTAATTAAATTTTTTTTTTCGATGCATCTCATCGTAGGCTAGCATGCACGATCATATTAACGCGTCTGCAACTCATTTTGACCAGCGGCGAGTTTATTGTGGTCAGTTTTTCCATGCCGTCTGTACGTACGTACGTACGTACGTACGTATGTATGTAACTCGCATATCTCAAAAACTATGGGTCGTAGAATGTTGAGATTTGATATTTAGGATTGTTCTATGATCTAGTTGTGCACCTCCCGTTTTGGTCGCAATCGAATGAATAGTTTATGTACAGGACCGCACAAAAGATTCGAAATACATTACGCTCTATGGGCCGAAATTCATTAAACTCGCATATCTCAAAAACTATTAGGCGTAGAACGCCGAAACTTCATATTTTGGATAGTTGTAACATCTAGTTGTGCACCTCCCCTTTTGGTTCCATTCGATTGTATAGTTTATCTACAGCACCGACCAAAACATTCGAAATACATTACGCTCAATGGGCCGAAATTCATCAAAGCGTTTTTTAGAGGTATTGGGCTATTTCAAACGACTCAGAAGTGATATATGCTGTAAAGAGTTAGAAAATGAATTTCACCATTAAAAAAAGTGTCTTACAGTTCTGCTACAGGAACACTCAAAAGATTTCCAATACATTACGGTCAATGGCAATTTTAGGAGATTCATCCATTTCAAGCACAATACCGTCCTACCACATAAGTTAGGTAATGGTCCGACCACGGTCACGTGCCTCCCTCAAGAACTATGCCAAAAGTCGCCAAGCTTGGCGACTTTTTGTGTACGTGTGTGCATATTAACTCTCAAATCTCAAAAACTATTATGAAATTCCATATATAAGATTGTTGTAACATCTAGTTGTGCATCTCGATTTTTGGTTAAAATCTACTGGAGAGTTTATTTACAGGACCACCGAAAAGAATTTCAGTACTTTAATGTCTATGGACATCTTCAATATAATACAATTGTAGACAGTCATTGTTTGGTACATGCCCAAAATCTCGCCGTCTGTCCTCGACCTTGGCGAGTTTTGCCGAAATGTCGCCAAATTTGGCGATAGTCAGTCATTTGATCCATGCCCAAAGTATCGCCATTTGTCATCGTTCTTGGCGAGTTTTGGCGAAATATCGCCAAATTTTGCGATAATCTGTCATTGTTGGTCCATGCTTAATATCTCGCCAAATGTCGTCGACATTGACGATTTTCGCCGAAATATCGCCAAATTTGGCGCCAAAAATTATTTTGTATTTTGTATAACTCTAAAACTTTAACCCGTAGAATTTTGAACTTTTGCATTTAGAACTATATTATAATATCTAACGGTTTTCAATATCTTTTTTGACAGCAATCGACTGGGAATTTATTTACAGGGTGAGCCAAATGACTTTAAATACATTAAGGTGTATGGATGCATTCAATTCATTGAAAGTCTGTGGTCAATGACTACTTTGGCTATCCCCATAATCTCGCAAACTATTTCAAGTTCGTCGGCTTTTGGTGAAATATCGCAAAATAAAGTGTCAGAAAGAAATCTTTCAAATTGAACTCAGCTTGGCGATATCGAAATGTTTGGCTAGAAATCGCTATATCTTACTATTATTGATATTTTATATCTTTCAAACAAATAAGTTTAGAGGAAGTGCGTAAAAAATATTTTTGATTTAATAGACGTGCAAGGAAGTCATGTGTTGGACACATCAGATTTTTTTACCATGTAAAGCTTTGCACTTTTGCATCCGAAAATTTTGTAAAATATTTGTAATTTTTTTCTGCAGAGCAAATGTAGCGATATGGGCAATGCAAACAAATTATTTATAAAACGTCAAAAACTGTCTTTTTTTTTCTTTTTAGCGAGTATTTGTGGGATGACTATTGTTTGGCTATCAAAGTTGGTATAAGCTGCGGATCTGAAGTAGGAGCTACCGTCAGAGAACTCTTTACTCAGCTTCGAGATAGAGACATATGCTACGAAGAATTCGTAGCCGAAGTAACACCAATGCTAGAAATAATCGAGTTAGCAATTGTCGAAGAAGAAAACTTGGAGAAGTTCGAAGAGGAAGAAATAGAACCATTGGAAGAAAACGGGGGCTCACGTAAAAGAAGATTTGCTTCTCCTCTTCGGGCATTCAGAGATATGTTCTACTAAAGTAGAATCATGAACTAAGTTTTTTCAAGTTCTCCAGTTTTAGTTAATTATTTTTTAACCTAAAAGTATAGCTTCAATTATTTTTATATTGTTTGAAATATAAATATCCTGAAATTCCAAAAGCAACTGAGTCATAAATTTGAGTCTTATTTTCAAAAATAAGCTTTTATTTGCTTTGCTAAAAATTAACCTAAATAAAGAATTGCTTGTGCATTCTGTGTTTGTGTTTGTTTGATATGATATTTTAAATAAATCAACCGTTGTTTAAACAGTTATGTTTTAGAAATTATTAAAAGCTACGAAAGAATTTATTAGTAAGTACTTTGTTTTATATTAAAAGAATAACTAATTTTATACAGATGAATTACATGTACGTATCATAAAGCCGCCTAATAGCAAAGTAGTGACCGCCTAATAGCAACGTTAACCGCCTAATAACTACGTTTATAAACTGAGTGGGATCAGATAGTAATAGTGGATTGCATCGTTTCAGTTCAGTACCGCTCCGAGGAAGTTTGTACACTGCTGGCCATCGTAAATGCAACACCCTGAAGGAAGCATGCAAATAATATGAAATTTACAACATGCATTAGCTGAGGTGAGATATGCAAATGATTAGAACTTCAGCGCAGACGCACATCAAGCGCGCCTGTGGCGCCACCTCAAAGCGCTATTTAAGGCTTGGAGATTTCGACGGTTTCAAGTACAGCAATTGTGTTTTTTTTGCTTTTTTTTCAAAAAAACGATAAATTATGCCTCGTAGGAAACAACGATCATCTTTTGATCAAGTATCCGAGTTTGACAGAGGAAGGATAGTGGCATACCGAGATTGTGGGTTATCTTTCAGGGAAATCGGTCGTCGTATTGGACGAAACCAAACAACTGTGATGCGGATATGTGATCGTTGGGTGCAGGAGGGTACGACGGACAGACGTGATCGACCGCATCGACCTCAGTGCACCACGTCACGTGATGACAGGCAGATTGTACGCATGGCAGTGACGGACCGCCCAGTCACATCACGAACCATATCACAGCAGATTCAGTCTGTAACGCATCATCCAGTGTCTGCGCGTACCATTCGACGTCGTTTACAGCAGAATGGTCTGTCCGCAAGACGTCCGTTGCTTTGTCTACCTCTGACGCGGAACCACAGACGTCTCCGCCGCCAATGGTGCGATGAAAGAAGGATGTGGACGACAGAATGGAATGAAATTCTCTTTACTGACGAGTCACGCTTCTGTATGCAACACCACGACGGTCGGATTCGAGTCTGGAGACACCGTGGAGAGAGGATGCTGAACAGCTGCATTATGCACCGTCACACTGGTCCTGCACCGGGTATTATGGTATGGGGCGGTATCGGATATCTCTCTCGCACTCCTCTAGTACGCATTGCCGGTACTTTAACCAGCCAGCGCTACATCTCCGAGGTGTTGGAGCCAGTTGTCCTTTCTTACCTTCAGGGCTTGCCAACAGCCATATTTCAGCAGGATAATGCACGGCCACACGTGGCACGCATTGTCCAAGGGTTCTTCGTCAATCACCAGATTGAATTGCTTCCCTGGCCGGCGCGCTCTCCGGATCTTTCGCCGATAGAAAACATGTGGTCCATGGTTGCTCAACGACTGACCCAGAGTTCATCCCCAGCTGTCACACCAGATCAACTTTGGCAACGTGTGGAAGCTGCTTGGTCTGCTGTACCCCAAGAACACATTCAAAGTCTCTTTGAATCAATGCCGAGGCGTGTGGCAGCTGTGATCTCCAACAACGGCGGCTACTCTGGGTACTGATTTTGGCAGGAACCACGCTTCATAGAATGCTGTAAATTTAATCATTTGTTACTTGGTCAACATGTTATCTACACAATAAATTTTGTTGTGATATCTCTTGTTTTTCTTGGTGTTGCAATTTGGGTGGCCAGCAGTGTATATTTTCGACGGCCGACGATTGCCGATCTCTTGCGACGGCAAAATGAAGTCACAAAATGGTCATATGAAATCACAAAATTGTCAAATGGTGCAACTTAGTGACTGTGAATTCACAATGATACTACGTTCAATTACCCGCATGTGGTGCATTCACAATGTGGTTCTGCAGTATATTCATGTCAAGTGTGATGCAGTGTGATGGTTGCTAAAGCGAGACTTTTGTGATGCCACAACATATGTGCAGTTATCAGTTTATTAGTTAAAGAATGCACTGTACATGTCATAGTACATTTTCACATTATAGATTTGTATTTATGTAACTTTTTTTAAACAAAGTTTCAAAATAATTTAAATATAAGGCCTATTTATTAATTTAGAAAATCAATGCAACCAAATAATAAAATAATGCAAAATAAGTGGGAAATGAACTCTTGGATCTGTGGTAAGTTTTTCGACTAACAAGGAGAGGGCGCGACCTTGGAATCACCGATTTGAATGAATTTTGGTACAAGTATCGCTCATAAGGCGTACAATCACTGATGCAAATTTTAGGACGCAACATACAAAAGTTCTCAAGAAATCACGCTCCAAACATTCGAAAATCAGCATATGCAGCTTAAAGACTTTTTTGATGCGGTGTGAAGCAAACATCAATGGCGTGGATTGTAAGCCCGCTTTTTAATGGTACTCGTCTTTGTGGGTTTGATCCCAGCTATGTGCGAAATTATTTTGAATATTTCTTTCTTTTTCTTTTTAATGTCCAATTTAACTAAATAATAAAATAAAATTAATTTTAACATCACAGCTTTCTCTATTAAATCAATTTGAAATAAATTATTAATAAAATGTTTTTTTTTCTGTATGGTATTTCCAATTAGCATGGCAATTTAATAAGCATAAAATAATAAAAATAAACAATTTAATTCTAGAGAATACTTTATCAAGCAACATATACTTGGGTCATGAAAACATATCTAAAATTGACCCCTCCAAGGACAGTAAATAATTTCAAATGCATTCAACTACGCACTCTGTGATGTTAAAATAAATTTTATTTTATTATTTAATTAAATTGAACATTAAAATGAAAAACAGACACATCCAAATAATTTCAGAGACAGTTGTGATCGAACCCAGAAACACGAGTACCGTAAGTCAACACGTTTACACTCTACGCTTGCGTTTCTCAACCTGTGAGGCGTGCTCCCCAAGGGGGCGCAGAGCGTTTGCAGGGGGGGGGGTGCGAGAAAAACCAAAGGGCAAGTATTGATGCATATTTTTTTAAAAATCATCTTATTTATTCTCATTTTTTACTCAAAAATCTATCAATTTTAGCTTAAAATGTTCATTCAAACTTTACTGATAACCTTAATTATTAGAAAAATCGACTAAATGTTCTTTGTTAAATATTAATAAACTAAATGCAAGCTGAAAAATATGAGGGGGGGCGCCACCGTAAGTTAGCCTTTCTTTGGAGGACGCGACGTTAAAAGGTTGAGAATCGCTGCTCTATGCCATTGAGGCTTGCGTCATTTCGCATCAAAAATATATTTAAGCTGCATACACTGATTTTCAAACGTTTCGAGCGTGATTTCTTGAGAACTCTTGTAAGTTGATTCCTAAAATTTGCATCTGTGATTATACGTCTTACGAGCTAGATTTGTACCAAAATTGCATTCGAATGATGATTCCCAGGTCGTGCCCTCTCCTTGTAAGTGCTTTTATTACTATTATTATTTAGAACAAAAAATAACACGATTCACATTTATATAATAAACGGATTTTACGAAAGTTTTGAACTGATAAAGGTAAACCTATAATGCCCCCCCCCCTAAAATTTCTAGTATTAGTGTAGTCTGCGTATATTTTCTGTAATCAAAGCCATACCATGTCCTCTTCTTTAAAACTCAAATAACTTGTAATGCATTTACTTGGTCTTTCAGAATGATAATTACGCAATTTGAATTTACTCAGAATGAAATTTTCCGCGCCATGTAATAAAATATAACAGCTGCAAATCTATATCACAGTAAATTCGGACCTTTACTTAGAAGTGCTGACTAGTTCCATCTGCAACAAATTTACACATATTGCCGACGACGTTTACAGCTTCCCTGGAATGTAAACTTTTGAAATAGCTGTGTAGTATGGGGATGCAAGAAAGAAAGAAAAAGAAGGGATCATCCCGCCGCCGAGGAAATGCACAATAAAAGCTATGAAGGGGGAAAAAAAAAACATACCCAATTGCAAGGGAGTGGAGGCTGAAGTATCATGAGAAAGAATGGGGACCAAGACAAAATTTTATGGGTCTAGCAGAAAGAAAAAAAAAGTCGGTTCCTTTCTGTAAAGGGATAAGCTGCATATACATCATTATTTAGTTTAGCGGATGATATCGCATACCGTATGCAATATTTGAGAAGCTGAGGTAAAAAATCTAAAATAAAATAATATTTGAACGCTTAAAAATAATTACGTTCTATGCAACAATATAAAGCCTTAAGTATGTATTTAGTTCTTATGGACCTTCATTACTTAGATTGCAGAGAACTGTTTCTAAATTACTCATGATTAAATCATGTTATACATGTACCCTTATTTGAGGCGCCGATGAGGATTTCATCATGTTGGTTAATTTTTTTGAAGTTAGGTACAAATTTATGTATTAGGTGTACCGGAAAAAAATGTCGTTGCTTTACATAATATTCAAACAAATAAATTTTCATCAATTATTGAATTAACAAACAAGCTGTGCCTAAGCACAGGACTCATAATGTCAAAGCGAGAATTCTATAGATAATATATTTTTTTTTGTTACCTCTCAGAGAAAAATGGCCACCCTCCCCATTTTTTCACGTCTACCCTCCTTGGAGTGTTCTATTTGAAATGTTCTGAAATCTATTTTCAGGTATTCGTGAGCATTGTATTTTAAGGCAAGAATTTTATGGATACCTCTTTTCTTCTTTGAGATCACACAGGATATCTGAAAAGAACGTTTTGGCTCTCTATCCCTCATGAGTTACAAATTTTGGAAAATGCTTTGTTTTCTAGCGCCTATATTATAAAACTCACGACCTGGCAAATTTCGTATTATAAGCTTCTGTAGTTTTGGCTAGGCAAAACATTGACATACAAAAAAACGACAATACTTTCCGGTACACCTAATACTTTGCTATTTACATCAAGTTCTTATTTGGGCGTACCTTATAGATTTTCAAGGAAACTTCGAACTGAAATACCTCGGTCAATCTGTCTTACAATGACTCAACTACTTTTTCTTTATCAACAATTCTTCGCAAAGAGAAAACGTAATAAAATCTAACAGCTGAAGATGGCAATTTTATTTTTAGTACATGCATAAATAACTCAGGCTGACCTATTAGCTTATAATTACAGAAGATCAAAGGAGGAAGTGATAAGAAAACAGGAACTGTGTATATTAGGGTGGAGCGATAAAACTTTTTTACGAAATTCACATTGCCTGAGTCATTATATGGTGCCAAACTATCTCAAACCAATTGTCTCCAAATTTCAGCTTAAAATGTTGACATCTTCAGGTTCCAAGTGAATATTTATATTGGCTTTTTTTCAAGTTTTTAATGATTTTTATATAAAAAATATTTTTTTTATTTAATATTTTACTAAATAATTAAATAATTTGTAAAATAATATTAATGAATTACTTTTGTGCATGAAAAAGGCTAAAATCTACTACTTTTATTGTGTAGAATGATTCGTTTTTGCGATTGTCTTTGGTTCAACCACTTGTTTCTAATTTGTGATACAAAGATATGTTGTTGAAGCGATACGTTTTATTAATTTTGATTTATATTTGACAAAATAATACGGAGTTCTGAATTTAAATATGACCACAACTAGAAGTGAAACGTTTTGCAGTGTTTTCGGAATTCCAGTACAATTGAAAGAGACAGTTTTACCAACGTTAAATGAAGCATTTCTTATTCACAAAAAATGATACATTGTGGAGGCTTAATGGAACAAGAAGTATCCTTCAGTAAGAGAGATCATCGAAATTATTTCTTTGGGCGTTGAAAGAATTTGGAAGAACGCCTCCTTGCCTGTCACCAAGAAGTAATGCCAGTTATTACAAATTATAATGAAAGATACGATCACAACTTAATTCTACACAAGTAACACAGCCTTTGTACGCCATATACTTCGATGGAACAAAGGACGAAACTATAATGCAAGAAGGGGAGCTCTTTATATATGACAGTAGCTGTGGAAGAGCATATTGTTATGCTGTCAGAACCTGGTTCTGTTAACATAGGACATGTGACTCCGAATTCAGGCTCTAGTGCTGATCTTATTTGCAGCATCATCAACTTCGTTACACAGAAAGAGATTACACTTTCGGATCTCGTTGCCGTTGGGGGCGCTGGAACGAAAGTCAACGTTGGGAAGAAAAATGACATAGACGGCTTGAAATCTTTGTTGGCCATAAATTTCACTGGTTTGTATGCTTATTGCATACTAATGAACTACCTCTTCGCCACCTTTTCCATAAAATTGACGAAAAAACATCTGGGCCACACCAGTTTTCTGGAACAATAGGAAAATCTCTGGAAACGTACGAAACCCCTGCTGTAACAAATTTTGTTTCCATTCCTGTTGCTCTGCCTGAAATTGGTAAAAAAGACGTCAGTACAGACCAAAAGTACCTCTCCGATATTTCTAGGGCAGTATGCTCGGGACAGTGCCATCCAGATTTGGCAAACAGAAGTCCAGAAGGGATGTCCCATTCAAGATGACCCACTGCAGAGAACAGAATACTGCGCCTGTACGTGTCAACTGCCGAACCAATGCTTTAAACTCCTAGCAGAATATGTGATGAAAGTTTACGTGCCATCCCGGTTTGAAATAAAGAAAATTTTTGGGACTACATTCATGGAGCTCGGAATGATGAAAAGAAGTTCATTCTTGCCATAAGATTTTAAGTCAATCATTCATGAAGCTATTCAGAGGAACTCTTATTTTGCTCATTCTGAAAATATTCTGTTGGCAATGTTGTTTGATGAATGATCGCATATTCGAGAACTTGGCCTAAGAAGAATATTGAAAGCTAGAAAACTGACTGGAATCTCCCAATTGGATCTCCCATATATAAATTTTGAAACACAGGAGTATTTTCAGATGATTCACTGGGACAATCCTTTGGAACCACCAGCTACCATGAACCTGAATGACGAAGACGTAGCAAGTATGACGAGAAACGGTTCAGAATTTGAAATAGAGAAGCTCCCTTGCCATTCTCAAGCAGTAGAAAGGTATGTAAGACTACTAACGCAAGCATCATTGGTAACATGTGGAGCAGAAGCCAGAGATGGATACATTTGTTGTGGAATCAAATCACGAAAGGAACTTCGAAAGTTTGATACCAAAGCTAATTATTTTGCCCGGCATGTGGATTCCAAAATTGAAGACTGATTAAAAGAAAGTGTTTTATTAGTCAGTAATACTCGAAAGGTAAATTTGGTATCATTTCCTTTTCTGTATTAGTGTGCTTTCTAAATATTAATTATCTTTAAAAATGAAGTAATATGTAAATATTTAATAGCTATGTATTCAAAATATACCCCAAAGCTTATGATGCTCGATTGCAAGTCAGTGACTTTTTTTTCTTTTTTTTTGTTAACGGCAACGTTTTACTGTTTCTTTTTAGTAGTTAAAATTGTTTTTGAGTCAGAAAATAAAGTTATTGTAAACATTAAAATTAAATTTAAAAAATTGATTTTTTTTACTATTTACGTTAACATCCCTTTCTTTGTGCCCAGTGTGGAACCTGAAGAATATCAGTGAATGGACTAGGATTTTTTTTTCTGTGACTTTTAAGCCAAACAGCACCATTTGTTCAGTCAGGAAATATTAAAATAAAAAAAAAAATAAAAGAAAAGAAAAATAATATTACATAATATATATATATATATATATATATATATATATATATATATATATATATATATATATATATATATATATGTAAGATGTAATAAAACTGTAAAATCTTATCCAATGAATACGCGGAAATATTGAATATAATGAATACATGGAATATATATAAATATATATATTCCTATAAAAATTACGACATTTAAACTTTTATACGGTCTCCAGGTCCTACCAGTTATAATTCGAAAAATTTTCTTTGTACGATTGCGAGCACATAAAAATGAATAAATAAATCGTCCTTCTACGACCAAAATTCGCCGAGTTACAGCTGCTTGAAGTGAAAGCACTTTTCAAGCGCAAAATATGGGTTGTATACAAAATGAATTAAAAAAAAATTAATGAAGACGGTTTTGAGCCTTATGATATTTATTAGCTATTTCATTAACTATTTTACGCATGTAGATTGCAATAAAGAAGATTACGTTTAACTATGTTATCCAATAAATTAACATAAAAATAGAACTTATACTGAAAATAGAATTTTTAAATTTTAAATAAACTGGTATTAAATAACTTAAAATAAAGAAAAACAAGGAAATAAAATACTCCATTAAACACTTAATTAGTAAATAAAACATTTTAAACTACAAATATATGCAATTTAGAAATTTAAAATAATATTATAAATTGTTGTTAGCGGAACATTTACTCAAAAGTAGCTTCCTTAGGCTGCAATATAAATATGCACCCGCGTAGGAAATTCTTCCAGTACTTAGTGTAATATATTCGGCGCTACACATCTGCATGCTACTGATATACGATTTAGTTAGTCTGACCCGGATAGATTTTTATAGAGCTGACTTTATGCCAGAAAATGAAATTAAAACCTATAATTTAAAATTTCACAATTTATATGGTCCCCAAACGGTTTACCGTAACGGCACATTTTTAAACATGGAAAAGTGACTTAAGTCAGAATATTTGCTGCTTTATAACTCGGTAAATTGCTGTCTTAGAAGGACGATTTAAAAAAAAAATCTACATATGACTGAGAGAACCGGGGGACCGTATAAAAATATAAGTTCCGTAATTTTTATAGGAATTGAGTTATTGACTTCGATTCTATCTAATATAATAGATTATACAATTTAAAGCATTTGTGCAACTCGAAATATGTGTCTGACATATGTCTCTGACAAACGGTTTAGGAAATAGCCACTGGGCACCGTTAGCACTGGATACCCTGTATATGTATATTAATTATGTGTGATTTAATAAAACCGTAAAGTAGTTTTTTTAATGAATACACGGAAATATTCACAACATCGAGGTATAATATTACATCTAAGCCTCAACAATCCATACCTTAGGGTGCATTGAAATGGAATACAGAGATACCTACAGTACATTCACATAAAAAACAATAAATTTAAATAGGTATGTAATTTTTAGTTTTTCACAAATTATTATATGTAATAAAATAAGAATTGAAAGAGAAAGTATCATAAAACTAAAATATTTCAAATAGCAATATCCATTCTAAGCAAACTTGTCATTACATTCATTTTGATATGTTATTATTACAAATATACTGTTAAACAAATTAATGATACATAGTGTCGAATTATTTTCTCACAGAAGTTTCGCATAATCTGATAAACATTGAGTTTTAATCATTACATTGCATTATTTTAAATGATTGTTAATTCTTCAGCAGATACAAAATTACACATCGTGATAATTACTAATAACTCATAAATGTTCGTCCTCCCACAATCATTAATATTGAATGGAATACTTCCAAATAAAGATTTATGGATCGTTCCTATTCCACTTTTAATTCTATGCCAATATATTGTAACACTCTGTATTCTAATTAAAGTGATGATTAATATGGGTATTTGTAAATCGAATGAATTTTACTGAGTTACTCAGCTAAATGCAAATAATGATTGTCTAAATTAAGAAGCAGTATCTGTTAGACTCTTTGTGAGTTATCTGTAAATTAAATTCATTGTAATTGAACAGTTCATGCTAATACTGAATTAAGCATAGTAAAATATTATGCAGACGCGTGCATTTTATGACAATTTATAGCATAATATATAAAAAATCTATGAAAATTAAACTCAAGAAAATACAATATCAATAAAAAAAAAGAACCGTATAAAAATATAAGTTCCATAATTTTTATAGGAATTGAGTTATTTACTTCGATTCTAATCTGACAAACATTGAGTTTTAATCATTAGATTAGATTATTTTAAATGATCGTTAATTCTTCGGAAGATACAAAATTGCACATCCTAATAATTACTAATAACTCATAAATGTTCGTCCTCCCACTACCATTAATATTGAATGGAATACTTTCACATAAAGATTTATGGATCGTTGCTACTCCACTTTTAATTCTATGCCAATATTTGGTAAAAATCGATAGTCTAATTAAACTGATGATTAATATGGATATTTTCAAATCGAATGAATTTTATGGAGCTACTCAGCTAAATGGAAATAACGATTGTCTAACTTAAGAATCAGTATCTGTTAGACTCTTTGTCAGTTATCTGTTAATTTAAGTCATTGACTATGTAACTGAACAGTTTATGTTAATACTGAATTAAGCATAGTAAGATATTATGCAGACACGTGCATTTTATGACAAGTTATAGCATGATATATAAAAAATCTATGAAAATTAAACTAAAGAAAATACAATATCAAAAAAAAGAAAGAAAAACAGATTGACTTAACAATGTCATTAATTTATTTTGTTAGTTATCCATTCTTTCATTTGATGAACTTAAATATAGAATTTTATGTAAATCATATAAAGACATGGGTAATTGTACGAAAAAATTGCTACTAATTGAAAATGTCTGTAACAATATGGGAAATTTGGAATCTTTTCCCATAAAATTTTTCCATAGATTTTCCCCCCGCATTTCTAACTAACCCACTCGTCCTTGAATTTTCAATAGATCAGATAAAAACGTAATAAGTGGTTACATATGCTGCAACACATGTAAGTATCATAAATATTAAATATTATAACATGGAGCCAATTACCAAATTAATTAAAAGGTTTTCTAATAACAAGACAAAAGGCTTTAATTAAGCAAAATATGGAAAAAAATTAAGTAAATTTTACAGTTATTTCGCATTGAAGAATTTCGTGAAAAGATGAATATATTTCACACTTCTCAGAAAATGCTGTAGTTTTGTATTAGCAACCTTCCAATTTGACTCTGCTGCTCGTGACTCCTTGAAGCATAATTTAGCCCATCACATCTTAGCACGTCCTAGTATCTGGATTTAATATTTTCTTTCAATGGTGATAAAATTGGGCTGTTACCTGATGTCCTTCCACGTTTTATAGAGGCTGCCGTGTGCTTCGAAAATGAGAGTGTTTCTGCAATGCCAAAGTAAAATTTAATAAATCCGTGTAATTTTTTTATGTTTATTCCATTTATGTATAAAGCTAATGTCAGATGATTAAAAGGCTTTCTTTTTATTGGTGAACAGGTCTCCTTTTCTCTTTAACAACTTTTGCAGTAGTTGTATCTTTTAATTAGATATTACTTCCCAGATAGTACTTTCCCTTCATCTGACATGAGGTCAGGCAGTTACATCAGTAGAATTTGAAGGCAGGTATTCATCAAGTTTCTGTATAAGAATCCCCTTGATTATTTAAGCATTCAACGGCCTCCTTCATCGACAACTTTTTACTGTTTGTTTACTTCGCATATTGCCCACAAAATGATAAAAATGAATTTCAGTGTGGGTAATTTGGAATAAGCAGACCAAACTATGGTGTTAATTATTCAATAAAAACCTTAAAATAGACAAATTCTACGTAAAACACATTATTAAAAAAATAATCTTTTATCCTAAAACAAAACATAAGTTTTATACTATTAGACGCTTCCTATACAATTAATAGAACAAGTATAAAAATACATATGATTGTTTTGAGACCTGATGTCCTATTAGTAGAACAAATATTAGATTCACAATTACAATGCAATATCTAATTATTTTTCAGTTAAAAGTACTGAATTAGCCAGAAAAATCAAATTTATACCATTTTTTTAAGATACAAGGAATTACATATAATAATATTTTGAGATCTATAAAAGATGCATTTAACTTTTGGCTTCAGATGGCTTGACACGTTCATAGTCTTCTGTACTGGAGATTTTCTGTCATCTACAGAGCAAAAATGATAAAATTCTGCTATTCTTGCATGTATCACTTGTAGAGTCCTAAGTTTTTGCATTAAAATTCTTGAAAATAAAAAATATAGACTAATGTAAAGTTGTGTTGTAAAATTAGGACGTCAGGGCCGAAATGGTTATTTTAGTATTATCTTAGCCATATTTTTAATATAAATAAATAATACATAAGACTAGACTTAAGATTATTATTATTATTATTATTATTCAACAGAGGATCTCTGTAACTTCTTTTGTCAGCTTCTTATGGAGAACTTTTCTGAATTAAAATACTTTATTTATTAATTTATTTATACATTTTTTTCAGAATTGTTTCTCGAAATTAGCTTGTGAAGATAGAAAAAAAATAGTGTCACGATATGTGTTCTACTCCAGCTATACATTTTTAATCAGAAATATCACCAAATATTTAAAAGTGAATAAGTTAAGGATGAGGAATTATTCTTTTATATCTTGTATGATTACTCAGAATGATTCAATTAGTACAAATAATCAGAAACCTATTTGCGTTAATAAATATTGTTTTAGTTACAATGCAGCTTAGATTATACATATAATATCCCGAAATGAACTGCGGCTGCTTTTCTCAGCTGATTATATTTAGTATAATTACTGTTTCCCTGTGAGAATTTCAAATTGCTCTACGCCTGCGTAAGAAAAAAAAATTCAGAAAGCCCTGCAGAGGTTAAAGTTTTGAAAAAAATTACAAAAAAATTTTAATTTAGTAGAGTACAAAATTTTTTTAATTTAGATAAGAAATCATGCATATTTAATTCTTACCTCTGTACTAGATTTTAAAAAACTACAGTCAAATGCCAGGCTTGTATACAATAAAAATTTAAGCCTACAAACACAGATACATATTTTGAATTAATTGTCATTTTCAACCCGTGATCTAAATTTAGTAATTTAAACCCATTTTACTCTCATATTTCCGTTTTGTTGTTTGCTTCCGGTTGAAAGTAAGTTTGAATTTTCACGTGTGATACAAGGGATTTCACGCGAGATACAATAATTCTTTGCCGTTACAACCCATCACTATGTCTGGACATATCCTAAAAATAACTCCCTCACCTCTTCCCACGATTAGCTCTAAAACAAACTTTTTAGCATTAAATATTCCTTTCCCTTCATTCCCTATTATTTGGAGTGTAGAGTTTTCAAAATAATGAATACTTTTTATTAATAATATTCTAAGTACAGACGCAATGCGAAATGTTCCTAGTGTTTTATTCGACAATCATTTTCCTCACTTACGTCTGTTTCACTAATTTGGCTCCGTGAACTTTTAATTTCTGTACAAGACTTGAGATATCACTATACATAAAGCACGTTAGTATTCTCTCCCACCTGCCTCCAGCCACCGTAGCTGTTAATTTTTTTAAAATATAATAGTTTATTTAAATAAAAGTATTTAAGTGTCATCTTTCTCTCTTGTCACAATCTGGTTTATTTGTGAAATGAGCTGTAATCTAATTTAAAACGCTTGAATTAATTTTCTTTAAGTGAGTCAATTAATAATTTCATCTATAAAATGTGTACAGCTATGATTAACCCTAATTTGAGGGTAGTACTGCACTGAAAGAAATACGAGCAATTTTGCCACATATATTGCTGTTCAATAATACAGCACTGTGTGTTGTAAATCCACACAATGGTGACGTAATGATATTGATAAGCCAATCACGAAGAACCTATCGCAATGATTGTATGGCAACTGGTACAATCTAAATCACAACGTGTTGGCGTTATGTTTACCCACACGTTGTGCTGTAAAATAACACAGCATTCTGTCTTATAAATCCACTGACAAAATGATATAACGAAGAGAACTTTGTACAGCAAATTGGCACAGTCTACAGCACAATATGGGGATTAACGTAATGCCAAGACCACAAAGTGTTTTGGCTTTATGTTTATCCGAACGTAGTGGTTTAATAATTTTTTCCAGCGTGTAAGAAATTACGAAACCATCCGTTCCGAAGATTACCCGAGAATGTTGACAGTTGTTTTAAGGTAATAGTGTGAAACTAATGTATTTTTAAAATAAAATGAAATTGAAATTTAATGGTTCATTATTAAGAGGATTCATCATTTCGGTATTGATGGTTTGATAACAGTGAGTACTTTACGAACACGAATCTGCGCTCAGAATTAAGTACTCGGCCATTGTACTGTCAAGGGTAGAAAGTATTGCATGAAATTGAATATTCAAGGCGAACTCTAAATCGAGGAATGTTGAATTTCCGAAGAGTTTCCGAAATGAAATGCCTCATTAATTAACAAGCATTTTGCGTTTAAATTCTGCTAGTTTCCGTCGTGTGGTCATATTCATGTAAGAAGCGTTTTTACACAAATCACTTTAGTACCAATAGAAGCACTTACAGTGTATTCCTTTATTATAATTTTCATACGCGATGCTGCAATTATCTGTACTATTATATACAGGTTGCTCATAAATTCGGCCGAAGTATTCAGAGAAGGATAGAAGGTATCAGACATTAAAACTTACCACAGAGCATGGCGACCCGTCAAAGGGTGAAAATCACGAAAATCACATGCAAGTTTCAAAGTCACGCGGGAACGTAAAATGCACAGTGCTAACCACAACAAAGAGAGATATTTGATTAATTATTAAAATAATTGTTGTAAGACTGTGTTTTCAGCTGCGAAATGAATTTTATATTTTGTGACTTACTTCAAGTCCTTTATTTCGTTCGTACGCGATGCTACAGTTATCTGTATTTTTCAATACGGGTTGCTCATAAATTCGGCCGAATTATTCAGATGGTGATAGAAGGCATGAATGGGTGAAAACTTACCAAAGAACACGGCGACACGAATCCCGTTGAAAGGGTGAAAAGCACGAAAATTACATGCAGGTTTCAAAGCTACGCCAAAGGTACAGTGTTAACCAAAAAAGAGTTATTTGATTAATTATTAGAAGAGTTGTTGGAAATTCTCAGATTGTGTTTTCAGCTGCTGCTAAATGAATTTTAGATTTCGTGACTTACTTCATGATCTTTATTTCTTTAAAGCCGTTTAAATATAACTGCTCCTTCATAGAAATCCGGAATTCAATGTGCTAGTTACTAGACGATAATAATATATGCAGATATCAAGCGGATTTCCTGTTGCCAATTAAGACGTTTCATAAAGTATAGCAGTTATTGTGTTTCTTGGGAAATTTATTTTCTATCATCACTTGTTCCATTGCTTTTGTTTGGAAAGATGTCGGAGTTTTACTTCTTCTTTGCTCTGGTCGCAAGCTGTAAGTACTAACTGTAAAAAATGAATTAATATAAATAATCTTAACTTATTATTAGGTACAAGTAAATGTAATGGGATTAATTATTTAAAATATTAGTTATTATGGATAAATTTAAATATTAAATTGAAAAAGAAAACTAGTTGCTTTTCTTTCAGCGTTTGTTGTTAAAAAAAAAAAAAAATCTCCCATCTTCATTAAATGAATTCTGTCGTAAAACTTGCACATTTTTCTGTACTTTATTTAGATATTTCCTAAAATTTTAAACAATAATATTTTAAATAAATTTAATCTACTGACATATTGAATTTATTTCAACTATACCAGCTGTTTCAATTTGTTTGATCAGAAACATAGCTTTTTCAGTATAGGTAACTCCATTTAAACAAACCAATGGTCAGGCTATCATGTCTTGATATAGTGATAACTTTATTTAGTGCACTAATCGCATATTCGATGCAAATGTTAATTTTCAGATAAAAAGACTATAGTTCCGAGTTACAAAATTTTGAAAAATTTAAAACATCCTAAATTTCGCATGGTATAGTAGTTTTTAAGAGGATGTAACTCTCTCTTAACACCTATTCAAGTATAGCATTGAAATTTGTGTCATTTTGTTTAGTATTTTAAAGTTTTTCATAAACTATAAAACGTGGCCAATTCAATTATTTTTTTTTTCGGTAACTTAAAGCAAATAAATTTCCCATAATTTTAAATCGGAATTTTTTATTTTATAATATAAATATGTGTGTGTGTGTGTGTTAGGGTGTATTATTTAACTCATTCATTACAATATGTACGTCAATTTGAAGGCGAAGTTACTAAAGCGCCATGGTAAAATCCCTATAGGAAAATTCGTTTTCCGTGGTGGTGGGAATTTTATTGACGCTGTTAAAAAATATATATTACAAGCATACTGTTTACAAAAGTAGCAAACATTCCACCATAAAATGGTGTTGAATTAACTGCAGCCTTTCTGTGGAGAAACGTTGAACCATGATCTGGTTCCTAAACAGATCAATGCAAACAAATGATGGAGAAACACTACAGGTCTACAAAAATGTGTTCTTACAGATTGCGGTCTGTACTCAAATTATTTGAAGTACACTAGCGTCTGAACACAGTATTCAATTGAGCGGAATGAAATTTTTTAAACGCTTGCTAAAGATCAAATGTTCGGAAATTCGGATGGAATCCCTTCAGATTTTTTTTCTTTGCCAAATTATTTTCTAGGAGTCTAAATGTTTTATCTACTAGCATAATGTATTTATCTACTAGCCGCCTCCGGCGATCAGCTGATTGGATAGAATCCTGTTTCTCACCGGCTTCCTTGGCACTCAGATTCTGAAAGGGATTTAAAATTAAGATCATTACAAACAATGGAGGCATAGGATAAAAACCAAAAAACACGCTTTAGGGATAAATTGAACTAACTAAAAAGCGAAAAATAATTCTTAATATAGAAATAAATGAATGAACGAAAAATAGTATTATTGTGAAAAAAGCGTGAGGCGCTTTGTGCTATATTTTTTGTATCATTTTTGGACGCCGCCTGCTAACGTAAAAAAGACGCCTCCTTTTATGCTCTACTTAGTTTTGAGTTCGAAATGACGTCCCTTTGAAATCGGCTCCCCGATGCGATGCTTAACTTGCTAACCTTATCGGGACGGCCCTGGTTACAAAAATAAGATATTTTAGTGATAAAAACCTACATAAAGGTGCAAAATATTTTGTCCTATATTGATTATGAAGTGCTTCTGCATATATTGGTCGTTATCAAAAAACGGAAAGTAGGGAAAAAAAGGGGTAAAAAAGGAACAAATTCTGAAACACTTTCAGATTTTAAATACTCACTGAAGTGCTATGTATTAAAAGCTTATCATAATCCATACGTCTTCCTCATTCCATTAAGTTGGAAAGTTTATCATTATTATGAGTGTGATTAAAAAAATTAAAATTGATTTTTCTAACATCCTTTTTCTGGATGTACAAAAATAGAAATAGAATGCGAAAAAGCTGCGCAGAAAAATGCACAATTCGAATTGAATGAAAGTTTCAAAAACTTATTTAGGTGAATTCTTTATCCAAGTCAGGCACAGCAGACGATAAAATGACGTTTAGTTATCATTTTAGTATCATTTAAAGATGACAGAGGATCAGACAAGTGATACAGTGGGTTTCTTACAAATGTATATTAAATGCTCTAGATCTGCTTGAAGTTTATGCCATCTGTCTATGGCTCTGTAAAATAAAAACTCGATTGTATTCTTTTTGTTAAATAAAATATGGTTTTTTGTGTATTATATGAACAGTGTTTTTTTTTTTCGCGTAATGAACGTACCCTATATGTTAATCCATGAATTTAACCGTCTTTATTTAAAATTTCATCGAAATTGGTCTAACCGTTTCAGCGTGAAAGTATAATAAACATACGTACAAACATTGACATTTATGGATTAGTAGGATTCACTACACATGAATGCTAGTAATTTCTTGAACATTTTTTAAGGTTCAATACATTACTCAGAGATATATTTTCAAATTCAAATTTTTCAATAGTTTAATAAATTGCGATGATAAAAATTTTTTTTGGAAAACATCCCTGCCCATTCAAAATTTCTCCATTTTATCCTTTCAAAAATTACTTTCTAGGAGTCAAATTAAAAAAAAAAATAATCAATAAAAATATAGTTTAAAAAACCAAAAAACACGCTTTAGGGATAAATTGAACTAACTAAAAAGCGAAAAATAATTCTTAATATAGAAATAAATGAATGAACGAAAAATAGTATTATTGTGAAAAAAGCGTGAGGCGCTTTGTGCTATATTTTTTGTATAATTTTTGTACTCATCGTACCGATCGAATAGTCTCAAGAACTGATATAGCGAGCACCCCACGCTTTTTTCACAATAATACTATTTTTAGTTCATTCATTTATTTCTATATTAAGAATTATTTTTCGCTTTTTAGTTAGTTCAATTTATCCCTAAACGAGTCGGTTACAAACATACATACAGGTGAAGCTAATGAATTAAAGCGTGTTAATATCAGGATAATGGGATAAACTTTTCAAATTATTGTATTGTCATCGATACTTGATATATGTACAAAGTTTAAATTAAATCTGGCCGTTTAAAGTGAGTCAAAATGGAGTTCAAAGGAGTCGGTTACAAACATACAAGCATACAAACATACATACAGGTGAAACTAATAAAAGCGTGTTAAAAAAGGCTAATATTTTGTTGAAAATTTTTTACGGGTAAAACTAATCTGATACAGTGTGATATTTTTACAAGGCTTCATGCATTACACATGCATGCAAGTGCATTTTTAAATTCATAAAAACTGAATAATTTGTATTTTTTTAAATTAATTCAAAAAATTTCTCTAAAATATTCCTGAAACAAGATTTCACCGCATTTTCTCGTTATCATTACCAAATTGCAAGTTAAAATGCATAACAATCGAGTCAGATTTAAAAGCCACTAAGTCCACGCGAATGACGTCGATTTGAAGTCTTAACAACCAGCTTTTACTCAGTAACCTCCCAGTGGAATCACTTAATCACTGGTCAATCAGTAGTCTCAAGGTAACTTCGCAGCGACGTCATTTGGTAAATGGTCACAAATAAAGCGTCACATTGATCGCCCAGTACAGTCACTCACTGACATTCATAATATGACAAGTTTACGACCGCCCTACGACATCTGTGAACCTCCTTGACGTCACAGCGCCTATATTTTGACCATCTGTGCTATTGAGGTAGGAGAGAAGCAGTTTCGAATAGGTTAAAAATCACTGGTTTAAGAGTTCTCCTTGTCACAAAATTATTTGACACACCTAATACAGACAAATGTAAATCAAAATAGAAATTTCCTTTTGCTTTCAAATTATAAAGATTTCCTTTATTATCTCGTAGGTATTATGTTAACAAATTACAATACAATCATTTTTTTATTGCTCTTCATAAACTGTGAAGTTAACAAAAAGTATCCATTAAGTATATCTCACTTCAATTTCTCGTTTTAATACATTCTAATAACTAACTATTCATTTCAGATTCTCTTTGTATTTCTGGTTTGATACCGATTGATTGTTTGATACAAGCAGAAGAGAGCTGTGATCAAAGTTTATATCCTGATAAATTTCCAGTAACTGTGGACGAACTGCGAGATGCTTGCCGGTGAATGAAAACTCTGAAATTTTACGTATTTTTACATAAGCAAGTGGGATAATACTTTTGATAATAAAAGAAAATCGACCATAAAAGAAAAAAAATTCAATCGAGCAATATTTATGACTTTAATCGATCAAAATTTGAAAGAAAAGTATGGCTTAAGTGCAGATCTACATCCTTTCAACTTTTGTTGTCACCTTACAAATTTTCCTTTATCGTTTCCCATTCTTATCTTTTTGTCGTGACTTGAAGCCATTCTTCGCTTCTCTGAATCTATATTGCAAATATAAAACTGATAATCATTTCCTCGCTGTTTATCGCAGTTAATCGCTATTTGTTTGTAGAGGAAAATAGTGTATAAAAAAGTATACTGAGACGACAGCCTCCTGGCTAAGGGTGTCAATCAACGAACCTCTCTCAAATCAAATCAAATCAGTATACCGGCCCATTTGAATTAGTTATACACTTTTTAAGATATTAGTTTTCGCACAATGTTTAGAATTTTAAAACTATTTGATAATTGTAATAATACTAAAGATTCATGTGGTATCGTATACTTAGAAAAGAGAAAAAAAAACTTTTTTAAGATGACACTGTATAAAAAATGTAAAATCCAAAGGCCAGTTGCGACAGCAGCGTTTTAATCCCTTTCCGTCGTTTTATTTTATTTAAGTGGATTTTTCAGTAAATTCAAAGTAAGTAAATTTTTCCATTCTCTAAAAGGGTTGTGAATAGTTAATTGCATGTATGTAAACACCATAAAATAGAGTTTTGAATGCATTTGTTTTTCGGCATCGGTTTAAGTACACAGGGAAATCATTACTATGCACAGCTTTGATTAGGATATCTTTACTCTAAATGCATAAATTCAACCTTTGTGGTTTTGTTCCGTTAAAGTTAATACTTAGGATATCCTTTTCTAGATAAAAATATTTTAGGAACTATGTCAGCTGGAATTATAAAACTAAATATATATATATATATATATATATATATATATAACAAGTAAAACACAAAACATACTACAAATAATACATATCTCGCATAAAAATATAACAGCTATTAGCAAGAATTAGAAACCAGATTTTGAAGCCAAATAAAGTGCAAGAATTATTGGGATAATATAATGGAACGGAAATTATAATCACTGTCACCATCGTCAGGGGCCACAAACAGTGGATTATAATTTACAGCAAACCAAATAGTAGGGTTTCGGTTGTGTGGCATATCAGAAGAGATATTAACTCCACAAATCTGGGCCCTACCCTAACCCTACTATTTGGTTTGCTGTAAATTATAATCCACTGTTTGTGGCCCCTGACGATGGTGACAGTGATTATAATTTCCGTTCCATTATATTATCCCAATAATTCTTGCACTTTATTTGGCTTCAAAATCTGGTTTCTAATTCTTGCTAATAGCTGTTATATTTTTATGAGAGATATGTCTTATTTGTTGTATGTTTTGTGTTTTACTTGTTAGCTATATTATATTCTGTTTGTCATAGCTGCACTTGCGCGTTACAAATAGGATATCTTCTAAATAATTAATTATGGATGTTTGATTTGACTTTATATGCTATTTTTGCATTGCTAATAATTTTATATATATATATATATATATATATATATATATATATATATATATATATATATACATTCCTTTAAATATTAATTTGTAAAGTAGATTAATAAGTACTAGTAGATTAAATAAAAGTTTACTAAATTTTACTTACTCAACCATAATTTACGATACGTTTCCGAGGTGTATACACTGCAAAAAAAAGTCTGTCAAATTTACAGAAAAAAACTGTCAGCCAGGACGCCAGTTTATTTCCGTATATTTAACAGAAATGTTCTGTAA
Source organism: Cheiracanthium punctorium (assembly GCA_038373885.1). Lineage (NCBI taxonomy): Eukaryota > Metazoa > Arthropoda > Arachnida > Araneae > Cheiracanthiidae > Cheiracanthium > Cheiracanthium punctorium. The sequence continues at coordinate 687,999 of JAWZYV010000760.1, read as the reverse complement.
TTTTTTACAGATTATCCGTTTATTTTACAGAAATCTTCTGTATGTTTTACAGAAGTCTTCCATAATTTTTTACAGATTCTCTGTTTCTTTTACAGAAAACGTCTGTGTGTTTTACAGAAGTCTTCTGTAGTTTTTTACAGATTCTCCGTTTATTTAAGAAATCTTCTGTATGTTTTACAGAAGTCTTCCGTAATTTTTTACAGATTCCCCATCAATTTTACAGAAATATTTTGTGCGTTTTACAGAAGTCTTCGTATTTTTTTTTTTTTTAGATACTCCATCCAATTTACAGAAATCTGTAATTTTTCCAGATTCCTCGTGTTTTGTCGGCGGTATATTTCTGTCAATGTAGCAGACTTGAACCATTTTTTTTACAGCTTGATTTAAGGAATTTACAGAAAAAACAGTTTATTTATGAAATATATTTTGTATTTATAACAACTTTCTTTTGTTTTTAATAATTCAATACCTTACTTAAAATTACTTAAAAAATTTACTTACTTACAATTACTTAAAAAATTCAGTAATTTTATCATATACTAGCTTCTTTCGACGACCTTGGCCCTGTTAAGAGGTAAAAAAATTCTGCTATGAAATGTTAATGAAAATAAATTCTTGAGTATGTTTTGAAATCATAGGTGACATTAATTATTTTCAATCAATTCCATCCAAGGGCATCCTTTAAAATTAAGTAACTGTACAAAATAAAATATTAGTGTTGAAAAAAGAAAGATTTTTAAGAACGATTGCTATCAATCAAGTAAAACAGTAATCAAAGAAGCTGATTTCAAATGAATCAATGCATTTCAAAGCACGAAAATTTATACAGAAATCAATGAATCAGGGGTGGGAGTGTAGATGTTCCAAGCATAGAATTTAAAGTTTATTTTTTAATGCTTTCAAAATTATTTCTTGATATTATCAAGTATCCATCAATTTCTATGTTTATGGGGAGGGATGCGTATCAGTTTGTCATGTCAATTGTCCCTAAATAAATGGTTGGGGTATTTGTAGTAAATGAAGTTAGTTGAAGTATTTACTGTGAGGTTTATTTTTTAGGTGATTGTAGCGTGTCACTGTAGTTAAAATAATATATATGTTTGCTTCTAAACTATTGATTAATGTAGTGATGGCGTCGTTCAAAAAAAATATTACATATATAGAGTGAAACCTCTGAAAAATAGCTACGTTTGGTTCCATAAAATAATGAAAATTTTATGAGACAAACGTTCTTTGGATGTTCACACTAATGTTAATTCAATAGTCTCAATTCAATTCTGTAAACTTCTAACAGTGTCTGTTTTAAGAGATGACCAGTCTTCGGAGGTGACCGTTAGTGGAGGTTTTAATTTATATACATATATGCATCTTATTTTTCAGAAATAGTTTTTAGGAGTTTAAAATTACTCTTGCATGATATATCTATGCTTAGATTTTTGTAATATCCATTAATAATCAAAGAAATACGTAGAAAAATTGTGAAAAATTAGATTTATTTAAAGAAAAAAATACAGTATTTAGAAGTATTTACAAAGTACAAACAAAGGAATATTTACAAAGTTTGTTTATAATTTTATAGATTTGCTCTCCAGTATTCATGGGTATTTCTTAATATATAGTTAGTGGTCAATTAGCTCATATGCCGACATTTTATTAAGTAAATTGAGAATTTTCATATTAACGGCCTCACGTTTTTTCACATCAGGATTCTTCTTGCATCCTCTGTTAGGATTTATTCCAAGCAAATACCTAGAAACAAAATAATTTACTTCAGTGAATTAAACACATTTAAAAAATCACATTTTACTTTTGACTCATCTATAAACTGAAATTTGTTAGCACAAGCTAGGAGCATAATAATTTTACTTTTCAGCAGCTCTTGTTGTAATTCCCCCTCGACAAGCACGTAGCCAGGGAAGGGGAGGCTTGAGGAGCTACACCCCCCCTCCCCCAAAGTTCAAATATATATGTTTGTATACAGGGGCGGATTTAGGAAAACAGGCTCTGCAGCCCCGCGTCCTCTACAAGAGAGGGGCACCCAAGGGGCCCCATTACCACAATCCACCCAGTATTCTAGGGAAGGCTTATATTCTAGGGAAGACCCTTATTCTAGAGAAGGCTTATTTCAGTATTTCAGACACTTCAGTACTAAAATACAAAAAGTTCCAGTGTATTTTAAAAATGATCACTATGCCGCGCCTATGTCGGAGGGTGGGAGGCTCTTTCTTGCACCTTTCATAGGACCCCATGATACCTATGTTTAAGTTATGGTATTTGAATATTTGAGCCTCCCCGAATAAAAATCCTGACCATGGGCCTGCCTTTCCAAATTAAAATGTCAAAATTACCATCTTGTTTTAAAATAGAAGACTGTATGCATCATTGCTATTGAACATTCGAAATAAATTTACATGATAAAATATTTTTACTACATTTAACAATATGCTTAATTTTCGTCAAATCTTTTTGAAAAAATAATGAATAAGAAAAAAGAATCAAATTTTCAACTTTTTAAAAGGGGAAAGCTCAAAATTTTAAGCATTCCTCTCTTTTTAAATGTAAAACTTTTATAAAGAACTGCTTACAGAGCGATCAGATCTGCGCTAATTTTTAATTACTTTCTTACATATTTCAACTTCGAAAAGTATTGAATAAAAAATTTCTATTTATGTTTAGTGTTCCTGATTCAGGATATTGGCCACTGACTACACTTATGATTCGAGATTTTGAAATTTAAAACGTTGATGATCAGACTGTATAATAAGCAAAATATTAAAAAAATACTTTTATAACTAGGAACTGATATGAAATGGTTTTAAAATTTACGCATTAAAATAAATAAACAATTTATCTTGCACAAAGCCTCACCATGGCACAGTGGTTATATCACTGAAAATGGTAGATGGCCGAAGTGTGAAGGCCCCGGGTTCGGGTTCCATCGCACATCCGTCGACCTAACCGTTCGGTGTTTTTCGTGGTTTTCTCCGAAACTTAGGGTAAATACGGGTTAGGACCCCTTACAAAGACCCCACAGAGGGTAACTCACTTGTTTTGTCATTCGGACGAGGATTTACAAGTGGACTTCGAGCCAAGACACAAACAAATCCGATATACATGTTCACAATAGCTGCAGCTAGTCACTATAGCGCAAGCGGGTTGCACAGATGTGTGCTTCGAATGCATATACACATGCTCATATACGCAATATGTATTCAGTTATCACGAGCAGGCACGTATTCAGGAAACATTTTGGGAGGGGGGAGGGGAGTCCAAACCGTAAAAAAGGCAGAATTTTTCACAAAAAGACTATCATTATAGTGACAAAAATCAAAATTTCAGGGAGGGGGGGGGAGTGTCCGAACTCCCAGGACCCCCCCCTTCTCCCCTCACCTCGTTAAATAAGTCATATGAGTTTAAAGATAGTTTTGGATTATGTGCGCAGATAGCTTTTTCTTTTATCTGGCTATGGTTGTTAGTAAACTGAAATGGTATTTATTTAAAAGAAAGAAACGGGGTTTGAGGAGGTGGAACCCCCTTCACAGAGTAAATGTTAACTTAAAATATAGTAAATAAGAATTATAAAAAAATCTATACATCCCTGTTTAAGAATTTAAAAAATGAATACATAATATTTAAATAAAATATTAATGCCATTGAAAATTTCACAAACTTATGACGACTGCCAATAATGACCAATACTAAAGCTGGTCCGATCACCAGAAGCCAAAACTGCCATGTTTACTCACGTAATAGTCGCACTTTTTTGAGAATTTTTCATGTTGAAAGTCCAGGTGCGACTATTACGCGAGTAAACACGGTATTCTGCATCAAATGACGATAAACATTGTAAAGAGTTTTAAATCTCCCTCATTTTGAAGAGATTTTTTGCAGAATTCCCTGACTTTTCCAGACATAAAATTTCCCAAATCCCTGAATTCCAAGTCGCCCCTGAATATACAAAAAACTAGAAAATTCCCAATGTAAAATTACTTCAAATCAAAATCTGGCTGTTTATCTCATACAAATGAAAAATTACTTTTAAAACTGAAGAAAATGATTATTGTTTTTGATAATGACATAATTTGTAGAAAAAAGAAAATCACAATGTTATGAAGCTAGAAATATTTCTTTGATAAGATATACTACTCGACATTAAAATTGCTGCACTGTGTGTAGCATGTCACCTTCTTGATGTTGCTATTTTAATTACCAGTTGTGTATTAATAAAATAAAAAAACAGTTATATGCTATATACATATAAATTTCACACTTTTTAAAATATTGCTATGTGGTTTGATTTATTTATATGTTTAGAAAATTGTAGTTAAAAGTGTTTCATTAACTTTGAAAAAAAGTGTATATCTATGCTTCTTCGATTCATTTTTACTAGGATTAAGAAATAAAAGTATGCAATATGCAAAAAGAATTGCAAAGTGTGTACAAATTTAAAACTACATAACAAATATTACAAGGAAATTATAAATTATTTGTAGATACAATTCTTCTGTTCTTTTATACGTTAAAAGGTGAAATATATCATTTCTTTAATTTGGTTTACCTCATAAACTTGATTGAGATATATCCATTGGTTTAAATTATTGACGGCACTTACGCGTTAGGAAACTTTAAGATACTCCTAGAAAATCAGAATTCTTATTGTAAGTATAGAAGATAGAAATTTATAAGTCTGGGAAGTGTGTATATTATATTTGATGTGAAATCCCCCAGAGCACACATGCAGGGGTGTAGCCAGGGGGGGATATCGGGATATACCACCCCCCCCGAAATTTTTGGATTAGTGATGAAATTCCGTCTATTTATACACATATCAGTTCATATCCCCCCCCGAAAAATTTTCCTGGCTACGCGCCTGCACACATGCACACTAAAAACATCATAAATTGTTCGGTGTTAGACGACTATTCAAGTACAAACACTGAAAATAAACAATATATTTATCACAGTGCCACTATGTTTAAGTTCAGCGATATTCTTTCACTTACTGGAGCACTGCAAACAAAATGACTGCGAACAAAAACACTCATTCCAAAATATTTAACATATCGATAACTATATAAGAAATGCTAACTACAGTTCAAGGACCAGTTAGCAAGTGCAATGAATATAAACAAACACTATAATAAGGAAAAAACATATGAGAAACAGTTTCTGAGTAGTACTTAACTTGTTACATGAAGTTGTTATTGTTCATTTCCCCCAAAACCAAGAACAATTGCGGTACGTAGTTGTTGTGAACAAGTATATCGGATTTGTGTGGTAAATCCTCATCAGAAGGACAACACAAAGAAGGAAACCTCCCCGAAGCTCACTCACCAAACGTAACGAATTAAATCCACTCATAAGTACACACTTAAAGAAACCTAATGTGTAAAAATTAGTTGCTATCTCCTAAATTAAAGCTAAAATTAATTAATAAAAAATGAGTATGGGCCAACAGAATAGAGCCTCTATCGCTACTTGGCGCTTTCTATTTTCTTTTATAAATGCTTTTACAAAAAGATGCTTATTTAATAAGCATTTTAAGTAAGCACATGTCAGGATTCATCTGCAGCAATGATTCACTGGATATCCCGCAGAACATATGGTGGGGAAAAAATCAGGCCGGTAACTGGTTCCGTTTTGGAGAGGGGGGGGGGGAGGAAATTGGCCAAAAATATTTTTTAAACATAAAATCTATGCATGCATAGGAAGTTAAGCGTAGCTTTTTAGAAGAAGCTTAGCTTTTTAGCGAAATAAGAATTGAAATAAACAATGGTATTAAAAAAAATAATTTTAAAAAATTGTAAGGTAATTTTTTTTGGAAGGGAGGGGTTCACCCTATAATTCCCTCCCCCACCCCATTGATTTGACCCTGAAAGAAATATATTATTAAGTTGTTTCATTAACATAATGTCAGAAAACTGCTGCACTAATTTTTTCCGAATTCCCCAGTTTTTTCGGGATGTTCAATATGTAATGGCTATAACAATCTATTGTTTTTACTTAAAATCGGCATTGTAGTGTAGGAATGTGTCACTGCATTTTGTGATTGAATCTCACTTTCTACTTGCTTCGATCCTCTATGTTCCAGGGTTCGTCTAGAAGGATTTCTAAATTAAAACCTGACTGATCAGCATAAAAATTTGATCGTCTTTTAACAACGAATCCTTTATAAAGACATTTACATCATTTACGAACGCCTGCGTTAATTTCTTAATGATTTCCTTTGACCGAGAGTTTTTCAGCAAAACAAATTTTGTAACTTTCCTGCTCACAATCTTATTACTTTTTAAAAATTTGTACTGCCATCCTTTAGATGCGCGGAATTTAAGTCCTAATTCGAATGCCTTTTATGAAGCCCAAGTTTGTAAATCACAATCATGTACATTTTTCTGTAATTGTCTTGCGTGTTAGAAGTGTTAAAACGTAAATTTTTTAATTTGATTTAGTTTATATTTATAATCGACATTCTTCTGAATTTGCTTTTCCCATAGATATAACTGGCTTTTATTTGTAACAAATTTAAAATAATTTTGAACACTCTGTAAACTGCGGGATTTTGCCATTATTTTATCCCGCCAGTATTTTACTGCAGTCTCCTTATCTTTTCAAGAAATAAATTGCTTATTTTGCATGATGTCCTCACTGGACATGAAGTCAATGCTTTCGTTTTCTAAACTAGAAAATATAGGATCTTCAGGGGTATCGAGTAATAAGCATTGCTCATTTGCTACCAAATCTGTTGCATTTGCTTTCTGATAATTTTGCAAGCTTTCAACAATTTGATTTTGCAGACTTTTTCTTCGTCTGTGCATGGAGACAATGTCATATTTTTCGAAGAAAATTCCGCTTAAAGCATAAAAATAACATTAAGTATATTTGCTCCATAGTATCATCATGTGGATAAAAAGAATAGAATTAAAATAAATGCCTCACTTATGCGTAAACTGAATTTGCAGCTTGCAATGTGTTAATACAAATAAAAAGAAATTACTTTCTCCAGGGACTTTAGATCTAAAATAAAAAGATTATAGGACTTCAGTTTAACTAGTAGAAAACGAGATTAAGCTACTTAAAAATCCAGTACGTTGAAATATAACACGGTATAGCAACACTGATTTATAAATATTTCGAGTACATACTCGCGTGAGCGTTTCAACTTTTCGACCAATTATCCCTATCACCAAATACTAGCTAAAGGGTTACAATTGACGCGATTTTAACTAATTTTTAACCATTAATTTCTCAAATTCTATGAGGAGATAGCAGCTAATTTTCACACAGTACGTTCCTTTTAGTGTGTACTTGAGATTGTGTGAAATTCGTTCCATTTGGTGAGTGAGCTTTGGGGAGGTTTCCTTGAAAGAGGGGAGCCCTCCGTGGGGGTCTTTAGAGGGGGTCCTAATCCGTATTTACACTAACTTCCGGAGAAAACCACGGAAAACTCTGAACGGTTAATGGTCGACGGACGCGCAATGGGACCCGAACCCGGGACTTTCACACTTCGCCCGTATACCATTTCCAGTGATATAAACGTTGTGCCATGGTGAGGTGAACGGTATGTATCGTTCGTTAGCCGACCCAGAGCGTCGCCTCCGATCAGTGTTGCCAGAAACTTTTGCACATAAATCGCAAGTAGCTGAAGAAAGAGTCGCTAAGCTGACGTCAGATCAATTGATGCCCTGCACTGCTTAAAACCATTATGCCGATTTGTCTGGTTGGTCCATTGGTTTCGATGCGTAGTTTTACACATAAAAGTCCCCCCCCCTCCCCTCACCCGTAAGTCTAAAATAAATATATCAAATTCACAGGTGATTTTTTTTAGTTTCTTTTTGTAGGTAAAAAGTCTCGAATTCACAATCAAGTTCCATAACTGTTCTATTTCCCATCATTGAACGCCAAGGACGGATTAAAAGGAAAGACGGAGGGGTAACTGCCCCCCCCCCCAAAAAAAAAGAATTCAACCTTTTTGGAAATATTTTCTACAAAAGAAACCATTTCCCCCCTTCCCTCAATGTTACATGCCACGTTTTACCAAAGAAGGCCGATATTGTTGCTTACAATGAGAGTAAATGCCCCGCTCTGGCACAGCATGTTGCAGCCAACACTGAGGAGACTCAGTCACTAAGATTCCTCTTCTGAGTCCGGTGTTGCTACTCACAATAAGAGTAAATGCCCGCTGCGGTCCAGCATCTAGCAGTCAACAATGAGGAGACACAACAGTGACTGAGATTCCTCTTCTGTGTCCAGTGTTACTAAATATGTGTCACCATTTAGTTTTCAAACGTGATATCTTCATGTTTATTCAAGTTAAAAAAAAGGTGATTAGTTAAAAAAAAATTAATTATACATTGTAATTAAATCATTAATTTTGTTTTTATTGAATGACTACTGGATAACAACAAAACATAATAATATATTTAGTTAATTTACTACAATGTTTTTTGATAGAAATTATTAAATTTTTACTATTATGTATTCATCTCTTTTGCAAGTCCATTTAATAACATTATGTATATTCAGGGTGTTTTCTGGATTTTTAACATAATAAATCAATTAATAATCAATTAATCTGTCTAATTACTTATTGCTTTAACATTAATTATCCTAATTAATCATGTGGCGTGAACATTATTCGCAAACACTAAAGTCCTTAAAATATGTCCTTAAATTTTAAATGTCCATTTTATGGAAATAAAATAAGAATTCTTACATTTTTTCATGTAACTCTTTTTATTCTTGTGGTGGGGTTTCCCTCCCAGTTAAATATTACTGTATTAATAATTAATTAATAGTAATCAATCTAATTAATTAACGTATTGCTTTATATCTCGCTAATTACTTATTGATTTAACATTAATTATGTCGATTAATTAATCTAATTAATTACGCGGCGTCAACATTATCGACAAACACTAAAGTACTTAAAAATGTTCTAAGTCCAAACGAGCCGGGTTAAGCCAACGCGCCCAGTGAACAAAATCCGTACATAGCATCAAACACTCACCTGAACCTACGCATGCAGCTGTAACTAAATATACCGTCCCTTTTCTCCAGCTCCAGCTAACGACACGTAGTTGATATTTTAATTGCGCCGGAGGCGAAATGAGCCTCAAGGTTGAGCAATGACGTCTTCGTCTAGTACGCATGCGCAGGTGAAGATAAAACAGAAAAAAACTGTTTTTTCTTACGAACAGACTTATTCTGTTTCTGTACGTTTTACAGACTTTTTTTGCAGTGTAGGGTTTTACTACGTCTCACTATTCTAGCAATGTTTCCTATTATCCCTTGTTTATTATTCATTAATTTTTCAGATTTAAATATACTCATATTAACTTTTGCCTTTTTTATATCTCTTTCTGCTGTCTGATAGTGATATAAAAGAGCTAGACTATTGCATGCTGAAAAATTTTGAAAGCTGCACTGAGGACCCAAACGGCACCAAAGAAATCCGACGAATAGTAGGTTACATACAGGATGTCTGCAGAGAAGACAGTGACATCTTTCAAGGTACTTAAAAAAATCTTTACTCTGAAAGTACTAGTGAAAGTGATTGATTGATTCTTGATCGTTGAATAGAATACATGAATGAGCCCCAGCTTATTAAAAAGGTAGAATTTAGGTAGAATGTTACCGCAAGAGGTATTTTTTGAATTTCCTCAGCATATTTAAAAAATATTGATACATATTTCTAACATTCAGTGCTTTGCGTACAATAATTATTTTCTTCATCGGTCAAACTCAAAATGAAGCATATTAAATTAATGTAAAATTGCTTAATTTGCAATATTCAATAGTGAAAGTGAAACCTGAAATGTAATTTCGAAGAAACTTCGAGCTTTCACGTAAGAACGCTCGGCTATTACTGCTACACTCTCCCATTTGTGCTGATGAATACAATATAATTTTTACAATATAATTGACAGATATAATTTTGATATCAATAGTAAAAGCAACTTACGTGCAAGATTCGCATGTGTAAGTTTGCCACCCCGAAGAACTTTGCGAAAATAAATTTTATTATTCTCGAAATGGAAATAAAATAAGTAAATAGTTTAACGCTAAGATATTTTTAGAAACATTAGATAAAACAATTCATAGTAAGTTTGAAAGGAAATTTTTAAAAATCTTTTAAATAATACTGTTTCCAAATACCCTGGTCACAAATACGCATGTCTGCTCTTTGGAATAATTTTATTGTATTTCTGTAAAAGCAAACAACTGGTTGCCGGAAGGAAAGCATTTAGCATTTATATATATATATATATATATATATTTAGTTATTTACTTTGCTGAAATGGATTTCAAAAATGGTGAAATGCTCTCTAAAATAGAGAAATAATGCCCAAAAAGGAAATTATTTTAGATGCTATTCCTAGATTAGGTGTGAAAGGCTGGTCCGGTACTCGTGAACATATTACCGTACAGAAATCTTTGGCGTGGCTTATAGGAGCATTCGTATACCATGCATTCCTTTTCGATCGGATGCATTTTAAGGCATTCCCGCTGTTGGTCCTTAGCCATGAAGTCAGACAGCTGTCTCTTTCTCAGAGGATAAAATATTGTTGCAGAATACTCTGCTTGTTTCCAGGATAAAACGCAAACTTTAGTGCTTCTAGAACTTCGTAGAATAATAAGCTGTACAAAATTCACAGGCACTAATGGCCAGTAGATTGTTTATAACAGTCCACATAGTACCGAATCTTTCAGAAATGCTGTAATTCTCACACAAAATAAAACACTTCTACAGGTAAAAATTCAGTGGAAATATTCGAGGGATAACACTAACAGTCCCTCAAGACTCAGCAATCAAGGATTTACCCACAGCACTTTAAAAACAGCTTCAAAAAGCAAGCGGGGAAACACCGCTTCTATCACAGAGCAAAGCACTGTACACATCGGCAGCTCTATCAGCTCTCGACGGGAGATCAGCTCCGCACACTGACACTATCGGGGGCAGCCCGGTTCTAATATACCTTCCGACGTTCATTCCATAAAACTTGGGACCTCTCTAACAAGTCCCCGAACAATTGCGTTTTGATTACGTCATAGAAATATAGCTGAATCATTAGCCTAATATGTGATTTTAATGCGGAAAAACCGACTTTCAGGCCCCATTGGGAAAAACGCGCCGAATGCCCAGAAGTTGCGCCGAATGACGCGCCGAATTGCCAGAAGTAGCCAAGCTTGGAGACTTCTGGCAAAATATCGACAAATTTGGCGCCAAAAATAATTCTCCAAAGGTGAAGTTACCGAAGACCTAGGACCAATATTTCTCTAGATTTCTAGAATACCCATAGAAAAACAAAGGGGAAACCGAAACTTCCGTATCCCTGGTTCTAGTTGACCGATTTTAATGCAACAAAAAGCAAATTTTATCTATTTGACGCGTAGAATACTAATTTTGAACTATCTTAAGCCCCAGAACAGCGGGTTTCCCCGAAAATTCGTAACAATATCTTAATGCCGTTGTCTCTGTACGGTTTTCGTCAGCTCTCGATCAGTAACTTCAATGTAGTGGGGAGTGGTGTCCGCTCCTAATGAGCCACTGATGCGGCTGTTAATACTGTTCTCTTGTCTCTACGTGGAATTAAAAGTCTCTTCTCACAGGTGTCCCCATTTCGGTTTATCAACTAATTAAGATGTTACGGTTCGATTCACCGTCTCTATCTTTAACTTCGAGGTGTCCCTGAATGTTTCTTTTTTCAAAACAAATCACTCCTTTCCATGGCTCTCTCTCTTTTAGTATCCTCCAATGCGTCTTTTTAAAGGCTTCTCTGAAAATCACTACTATTGCTACAGACCCTTCCAAGGACAGCAGAGAAAGACCTCAGTTGCTGTAAACATTTTGGATTCCAGGAACAATGCAACCCCGGTGCTGGACATCAACTCGGTTTTAACGGAAGAAGCCCTTTATTATGTTTTCATTATGTTGGTCCTCGATTCCATTTTTGCGGAGAGGTAATCTATATAAATAAAATTAGACTTTTGTCTGTACATTTCTTGGAATTCAAAAATTTTGCGATTTCTATCTGTTTCAAGCACCCGGGAATCCGATGCGACCCTCAAAAAAAAGTTTGTCTGTCTGTCATTTTGTCCTTCTGTCGTTCTGTCCTTCTGTCCGTGACGCTTTTTTTGTTTAAGCATCACGTAAAAACGACAGAAGCGAATGATATGAAATTGGGTGTCATGATAGGTGGTCGCTCAACATAAAACATAGGCTTCGAATTTTAAAAAAATCTTGATTAGATTTTGAGATTTTGCGAAAATCATTTCAAACTGCCTAAGTTTGTGTTCGAACATCACGTAATAACTGCAAAGGTGAAAAAATGATATCTGGTGAAATTATAGGTGGCCACTCACCTTAAAGTATAAGCATCTAATTAAAAAATATCGATCCGATTTCGAGATTTTGTGAAAATCGTTTAAAACTGAGTGAAACTTTGTTCCCGCATTACGTAATAACGACTAAAGCGAATGATATGAAATTGGGTCACATGATAGATGGTTGCTCAACATAAACTATAGGTGTCCAATTTTTTAAACATTTTTATTAGATTTTGAGATTTTGTGAAAATTCTCTCAAAATACGTTTCTATTTCCTCAAACATCACGTAATAACGACTAATACGAATGATACGAAATTTAGTGATATGATAGGTAGTTGCTAATCTTAATTTATAGGCGGTGAATTTTTAAAATATTTTGATTACATTTTGAGATTTTGCAAAAATCGTTTTAGAATGCTGAAATTTTGTTCAAGCCTCACGAAATAAAGACTGCAGGGAATGAAACGAAATTGGGTGACATGATAGGTTGTCACTCAACTTAAATTCTAGGCTTCAAATTTTTCAAAATGTTGATTAGATTTTGAGATTTTGCGAAAATTATTTCAATATGCGTAAAAATTCGTTCGCGCATCCCATAATTACGACTAAAGCGAATGAAATGATATTACTTAGTGACTCTCTAACCTGTAATATTTTAACAATACATAAAAATTATAACTTCGCTTTCTTTACTTTGGTAACATACTACATTCATTCTGTGTACTCCTACAATACTGACTGAAGTTCTTGCTTTTTGGAAATTTGCATTCACTAACCCGTCAAGGACGGGTATTTCAGCTAATAGTTTATAATTTTGGACAATGTATCTGTATTAATCACATTTGCGTAAGACAAGTCACTGAGGCATTTTGGGAAATGAACAAGCGTGCACTATGGCGTAACACAATATTTTTAGTGCATCTTCATACAACATAGTGACCTTCAACGTAATCATTCATAATTTGAAGACAGCTTCTTGAACGATGGCTAAAGACTTTGACTAGGCTGCAAATGCTCGCATCAAAATGCCCCCCCCCCTTCCATCTAATCGGATAATTTGGGCTTGGATGCTTATATACGTGCAAATAAACAGGTAGCGTCTCAGGTTGCTTGATTTTTAGAAATAGTAAGAAGTATTTTTTGGTTTAGAATCTACTCCCATACTTAAAAAGTGTCAAGAGTGTAAAATGGATGAACATGTCCTATTACTCTATGTATATTGTAAAATCTTTGTATTCACCTATATTATTAGATGAAACTGCAGGTCGTTTGATCGTAAGAGGAAATCGATAGACCCGTTATTTAATGCGATTGATAAGTGTAACTGTTTTAGTAGCTTTCTCCAAAGTTCTGCCTTCCTAGGAATATTTAGGTAAACCGTTGGCCTGGGTTTGCTCCGGCAGCTGCATAATACTCCTTTAGAGTGACCTTCTTTCTCTTCGTTTTAATTGGATCTCTTTCATTGCATCTCTCATATCACTTTAATATAAAGAGAAATACTACCTTTCAAAAGGGAAAGCGTTCGATTTATATTTTAAACTTTTTATAAATTAATGTTTTTAAAAACTTGAATTTTACGCTACTGAGAAATAGTTTTGCATAATTCAAAAAATTTTTTGTATGAAATACAGTGAAATATAATGTATACACTTAAAATATCATTTATTGTGAGAAAAATGGACTATAGATAGTGTATATACAACATCTTGTCATATACAAAGAGGAGTTCATACTAATTATTAAAGAAAGGTGCACGAAAATTCCTACAGGATAGATTACTAAAGTGTAGAGAACATGCAACAAGATCTCTATTTTCCTATTTTTGAACAAGCGAAATTTGTAAACCTCAGTATTTTAGATTCCTCTTCTCTTATTGATTCTCAGACAGAAAAACATAACTGAAAATAGACGACTTTCCTAAGCAGATTGCCTTTATTAAGAAAATCACTTTTAATGCAATGTAGGACAAGGTATCTTACTTTCTTTGGTCGATATCTTCTCATGAAAAAAAAATGCCAAATACAAAGTTGGGAATGTTAACTACAGCTTAAATTGGTCATCATCAGATCATCTATTTTAGTTCAGGACACATTTTTCTTAATTTTTACCGAATATTTTTGCCGTTATCAGCTTTAGGAAATTACTCTACCTTTTCTGGGACTTTTACACATTTTTCTTGGTAAATTCACACTCGCCGATTACATGAACTCTTCGGGCAATCAGGTTATTCCTACGCTCTAGCTATTTTATGAACTAGACGAATGTTACTTCCAGGACGATAAAAACATATGTAATGGTTCAGCATTTGTCAAGCATGGATGTAAAATGTCTCTTGACGGCTAAGATTCCCTACCTAGATCTCATAGAACTTTTGAGGGACAACTTGACTGGGAGTAGACTGATGCGTACGGAGCAGTGAACCACGTCCTAAAACTGCAACTGAGGTGACGATATCCTTAGAACAGGCTTAGAACAGGAATGAGACAAATACCCACAGCTGTGTATCAAAATCTTTTCAAAATATGCCCATAAAAGTTGCTAGTGTGATTGCTGCGTGTGTAGGTGTATGAACCATATAAAGCACATTTCCTTTTCCTTATAATATTTATATCTTGCTGTCAGGCCCATTAATGTAGGTTAATGCATTTAAATGCCTAAAATGTATTCTTTTCTTTTTATTTTTAGTTATTTCGAGTAATCTTCATTGCATTGCTTCTAATTCTAAAAAAATCGATGAAAGTTGCAGAGCATTATCTTTCAGCGAGCCAACAAAGGAGCTCATCATGAACCTGTTCCGATACGCTAACAAATCTCAGATAGAAAAGGATAGACCTGATGTTTCTTGCACGTAAGTACATATTATTCGTGGTATTCCCTTTCCTTACTTTGAAAAAATCATCAACGTAATGAGGAGTCAGTACCTGTAATCATGTGACATAATCTGATCCATTAGTAATGATGCGATGTTATCGAATAGTTTCAATGGAGGTATATATCGACTAAGTTTATGTGTCTGCATGGTGGAAATCAATATCCATTTATTTTGTTTCTTTGTGAAATTAATTTTTACTATAATGCATGGGTGGTGAAATGTTTATTTTTAACCTGCCCCAAAGTTATTTGATTTAAGAAGATCGCATCAACTGCGTTTCACAAACGATCAATAGATGGCACCACCGTCCATAACTATAATTTTACGTTCGAAGCCTTTTAGGATTTATTTTCAGTCACGTGACCTAGCACAATCGTTTAGCGGACACCCAAAATCCCTAGGTACAAAATTTTAAGAAAATTCTTAGAGCCGATTACGAGATCGTTTGCACAAACTTACATTGCTCGTTTAATAAAGGAACGGATACGCTCGGGAGTTTCACAGAGTATTATAACAACTGTAAATGTTGTTTACGAAAGTTGCACGAAAATAGTTCGAAGCAAAAGAATCTATCATTACATAAAAAAGCTCTTTTTTTTTAATCTAAAGAAGGCATAGAAGAACATTGCATTTGAAATGCGAAAAAATTATTGTGGGACATTTAAAACATTGAGGCAACAAAAGATTTTTAATAATGTTTCTGCAATAGAAAAAAATCATTTTGCATTAAAGAATTACGGTGAATAAATGCTTTTGAAATGGTAAAATGCTAGAAAAAGGATGTTTCTCTTAAGCTGGATACCTTTACTACCCTTTATTTTAAGGCTATGAAACACATAAAAATTTGGATGAAAAAATTGTTTTAAACATCAGTAAAGATATTAAGACATTTGTTTAAATAACAGATACGCTCTACGGATACGCTAAGAAATATTGCATTTATCACTTACACACACGGACTTACAGGGTGTTCCAAATACACTGAATTAGATTTTTATAACTCAAATGTTCAGCGCGGGCATACACAATAAATAACAATGCTAAGCAAAGAAACTACACAATTTAATAGTATCGATTAAAATTTTCAGCAGATTAAATCTAAATAAATACAAAATTTAAATTTTTATACGATTACTTTTATAAAAATATTCCCAGTTAAAATGTGTCATAAAGAGGCGGATATATCTGTTTAAACAAAGTTGATAAGGGGCTATACAAAACCAATTATAGCAAAAGTATTATTTAGTTGTGAAGTCAAAGTTTAAAAATATATCTCAGCCTTTTTAAGATGAAAGTCTGGAATTTTGTACACCACTAATTAATTTATTGGGGGAATTTGACAAATTGGGAATTTTTTAAGTACAGGGGGGGGGGGTGTCTTATAAAATTTTAATTTTCTGTTTATTTGCGTTTAATATCATGAAATTTAAAAAATTATAGCATATATATATTATCAATATTTGAGGAATAAATCTTACGTCAGTATTTTTGTGTACCCTGTATATATATGTAGAAAATTTTGTGTTTCATTATAAATAGATAAATATAATTAACAAGAAAGTTTTACGAAACTAAGCTTTCATTTAACGATTGATTAAATGCATCAAATACTTTTTGTGAGAATTTTATTTTAGTCCTTCCTAATTCACTGATCAGAGGAGTGAACATTTAGAAAATTAATTATATAAAAATATAACTTTCTTTAATGCCAAATAATATACAGTTTATAAACTGAGTGTGATGATATATTAATACTGAATTGCAACGTTTCAGTTCATTACCGTTCCGAGGATAGGAAGTTTCTATATAAATGTTGAACAGGAACGGCATAGTAAGAGCAAGCAAATAAAAACCGTGAAGAAAATAATGGCTTGTTGTTTTTACCGTTTAACTCTTTAAAGTAAAGATTTAAACGAAAATTTTGTGAAATATTTGTAATTTCTTTCTGCATTTTAAATGTATGGGCAATAAAATATGGGCAATTTAAACAAATTATTTATAAAATTCGTCAAAAAATGTCTTTTTTTCTTTTTAGCGAGTATTATTTGTGGGAAGACTATTGTCTGGCTATCAAAGTTGGCATAAGCTGCGGATCTGAAGTAGGAGCCACCGTCAAAGAACTCTTTACTCAGCTTCAAGATAGAGACATATGCTATGAAGAATTTGTAGCTGAAGTAACACCAATGCTAGAAATAATTGAGTTAGCTATTATCGAAGAAGAAAACTTGAAGAATATGGAAGAGGAAGAAATAGAACCATTGGAAGAAAACGGAGGCTGGCGTAAAAAAAGATTTGCTTATCATCTTCGGACATTCCGAGATAAGTTCTACTAAAGTAGAAACTTGAAACTAAGTTTTTTCATGTTCTCCAGTTTTAGTTAATTGTTTTTTAACCTAAAAGTACAGCTTTAATTATTTCTATATTGTTTGAAATATAAATATCCTGAAATTCCAAAAGCAACTGAGTCATAAATTTTACTCTAATTTTCAAAAATGAACTTTTATTTGCTTTGGTAAAAATTAATCTAAATAAAGAATTGCATGTGCATTCTGTGTTGGTGTTTTTTTAATTTGATATTTGAAATAAATAAACCGTTGTTTAAACAGTTATATTTTAGAATTTATTAAAGACTACGAAAGAATATATAAGTAATTATTTTGCTTTATATTCAAAAAATAACTAAGTTTATACTGACGAATAATTTAAATAAAAAAATTTAAATATAAGTCCTATTTATTAATTTAGAAAATTATTGCAACCTTAATCATAAAATCATAAAATAATGTTAATCATAAAATAATGAAAAAAAAAAAGTGGGAATGTAACTCTTGGATCTGTGGCAAGTTTTTCTACTAACAAGGAGAGGGCGCGAGCTTGGAATCACCGATTTGAATGAAATTTGGTACAAATATAGCTCATAGCACTTACAATCACTGATGCAAATTTTGGAGCAACTTACAAATGTTCTCAAGAAATCACGCTCCAAACATTAGAAAATCAGCATATGCAGCTTAAAGATATTTTTGATAGAGGCTTGAGCAAACCTGAATGGCGTAGACTGTAAGTGCGCTGTTTAGTGGTACTCGTGTTTGTGGGCACGATCCCAGCTGTATCCGAAATTATTTTGAATGTTTCTTTTTTTCATTTTAATCTCCAATTTAATTAAATAATAAAATAAAATTAATGTTAACATCCCATCTTGCGCAATTGAATCAGTTTCAAATAAATTATTAATAATTTTTTTTTCTTTCTGTATGGTATTTCCAAATAGCATAGCAATTTAATAAGAAAAAAATAAAAATAAACAATTTAATTCTAGAGAATAGTTTATCAAGGAACAGATGCTTGGAGCATGCTTGGATGGCAGATGCTTGGAGTCTTGTGAATGGTTGTATTGCGAATTACACTTATTTAAAAGAAAGGTCGTTTAAAATAGGGACCCGTCCTGGAGAATTTCCATACAAAATTTGGTAGGTCTACCATCACCCGTTTCGGATCTACGCGAGACACAGATAAGCTAACTAACTAACTAAATGACAGCTTACACTTTGTTTTATTTATATAGATTAAATTGGACATTAACATGAAAAAAAGAAACATTGAAAATAATTTCAGAGACAGCTGGGATCGAACCCTCAAACACGAGTACAATAAGTCAGCGCGTTTACACTCTACGCCATCGTTTCTCAACCTGTGGGGCGCGCCCCCCCAGGGGGGCGCAGAGCGTTTTCAGGGGGGGGGCGCCAGAATGACCAAAGAGCAAGTAGTGATGCATGTTTTTAAAAAATCATCTTTATTCTCATTTTTATTCAAAAGTATTTCCATTTTCGCTTAAAATGTTCATTCAAACTTTACTGGTAACATTATTTTGTACACAAGATTCGACTAAATGTTCTTTGTTAAAATATTGAAAATCTGAATGAATGCTGAAAAATGTGAAGGGGGGGGGGTGCCACCGTAAGAGAATGAAATTTGCCGTTCCATGAAATAAAATATAACAGCTATACTATATCACCAAGTAAATTCGGACCTTTACTTAGAAGTGCTGACTAGTTCCAGCTGCAAAAAATTTACACATATTGCCGACGACGTTTACAGATTCCCTTGAATATAAACTTTTGAAATAGCTGTGCAGTATGGGGATGCAATAAAGGAAGAAAATTAAGGGATCATCCCACCGCCTAGGAAATGCACAATAAAAGCTATGGAGGAAAAAAAATACCCAATTGCAAGGGGGTGGAGGCTGAAGTCTAATGAGAAATAATGGGGACCAAGACAGAATTTTATGGGTCTAGCAGAAAGAAAAAAAAGTGGGTGTTTTTCTATAAAGGATAAGCTGAATATACATCAGGATTTAGTTTAATGGATGATATTGCATAATACACGCAATATTTGAGAGAAGCTGAGTTAAAAAATCTAAAATAAACAACATTTGAACGCTTAAAAAATAATTAAGTTCTATGCAACTTCAAGCTTTAAGTATGTTTCTAGTTCTTATGGACCTTCATTACTTTGCTTGGAGAGAACTGTTTTTAAATTATTCATGATTAAATCATGTTATAAATGTACCCTTATTTGATGCGCCGATGAGGATTTAATCATGTTGGTTAGAGTTTTTGATGTTAGGTATAAGTTTATGTACTTTGCTATTTATATGAAGTTCTAATCTGGGCATACCCTATAAATTTTTAAGGAAACTTCGAACTGAAATACCTCGGCCAATTTGTCTTACAATGACAGAACTACTTTTTCTTTGTGAACCTTTCTTTGCAAAGAGAAAACGTAAGAAAATCTAACAACTGAAGGTGGTAATTTTATTTTTAGTATATGCATAAATGATAAATAACTCAGGCTGATCTATTAGCTTATAATTAGAGAAGATCAAATGGAGGAAGTGATAAGAAAACAGGAACTATGTATATTTGTATATATATACTAGCAGCGTGGCCCGGCGTTGCCCGTGCAATGAATGAGAAATGCCATTTACCTTAAATATAGATTGTAAAAGGAAGGAATGTGAATCCTCCCGCTGGAATGATAAAAAAGAGGACACGGGATTTCCCGCTGCAACCAAAAAAATAAATAAATAAAAAAATGAGCACGTCACCTAATAAAATACAGAGGTTGCCAGGAATTGGACTTGGCTAGGCTGGAGAATGTGAATTCTCCCGCTGCAATGATAAAAAAAAAGGACATGGGACTTCCCGCTGCAATAATAATAATAAGAAAGGACATGGGTCTTCCCCCTGCAAAATAGAAAAAAAAAAAAAAGAACTTTTCATCCGATGGCGTAGAGGCTCCGGGAACTGGACGTGGCTAGATTTCTCCTCTTCTACTTGTCTGTGTTCTAACAATCATCTTTCAGAGATCGAATTTTGTTGTTTCTCTGAGCAGAAGGCACTTTTAGTAGTTTTATTTTATTTTATTTATTCAGTTTTTTCTGTAATAAATAAACTAAACGGAAACTTTCGCGGTAAAAGTACAAATCATTAAATGTGGGTACTTTTGGCGTCCCCAAGAAGTCAAATTATTTTTGATGACAAATTGAAAAAACGATGTATGTTTGGGGACAGTCCTCAAATTTCGAGGACGTATGCCCACCTTAATCTCTACCTCTATCCCCCCTCTCTCATTCAGGACGCCAGAAGAAATTCCCCCCTTCCGCGAAGCGCGCTCACAGTTGAAGCGACCTTGAAAACCAGAGGGGGAAGTTTTCGACTTTCATTTTGCGAAATGACTGAAAGTAAGGGTAAAAGTACAAATCATTAAATTTGGGGACTTTTGGCGTCCCCAAGAAGTCAAAGTATTTTTGATGACAAATTGAAAAAACGATCTATATTTGGGGACAGTCCTCGAATTTCGAGGACGTCCCTAAAGAGAGAGGGTGAAAACCAGAGGGGGAAGTTTTCGACTTTCATTTTGCGGAATTTGCAGTCCACAGTGAATTTTAACCTGCGATCTTTTCAGAAAAAAAATCATATAAAAAAATCTAATAAACATTTCTGCACGGTTCAAAATTTAAAGGAGGGAGAAATAAATGTTTAATAAGCGGTAGAAAGATGGAAAATTTTTGCCCGTTAGGTTTTTCGATGCGACAGTTTAAAAATAGCATATTTTTAAAAGCCGTACATTTTCTTCGAAACAGGATTTCCTTTAAAAAATTCCCAAAAATCGGCAAATGTAAGTACGATTTTGTAACAAATTGCATTTGAAAAAGAAAACTCTGTAGTTTCCGATGATATAAAAAATATAGTATTTGGACAGAAATTTAGCTCGCGATAACTTAAAATGCAAGAAAAATGACCAAAAACCTTACAAAACATAAAATAACTCAAAAACTATTAAATCCGATTAATTTCATTTCTACGGCATTAGCTTTCTCTTGTCCTATTTAGTCAGCGTGCAAAATTTGGTCCAGATCCGTCGAAATGTCTGGACGTGTATAGCGAACAAACAAACAAACTCTTCTCTTTTATATATATATATTATGTAAGATGTAATAAAACTGTAAACTATATTTTCTAATGAATACACGGAAATATTGAATATAATAAATACACGGAATATATATAAATATGTCTCCAGGTCCTACCAGTTATAAATCGAAAAACTTTCGCGTGCATGATTGCGTGCACAATAAAAAAAGTCGTCCTTCTACGACCAAAATTCGCCGAGTTACAGCTGCTTGAAGTGAAAGCACTTTTCGAGCGCAAAATATGGGTTGTATACAAAATGAATTTAAAAAAAAAATTAATGAGGACGGTTTTGAGCCTTATGATATTTATTATCTATTTCTTTAACTATTTTATGCATGTAGATTGCAATAAAGAAGATTACGTTTAACTATGTGTATCCAATAAATTAACATAAAAATAGAACTTATACTGAAAATAGAATTTTTAAAGAGTTTTTTAAATGAACCGGTGTTAAATAACTTAAAATAAAGAAAAAAACAAGGAAATAAAATACTCCATTAAACACTTAATTAGGAAATGGAACATTTTAAATTACAAATATATGCATTTTAGAAACTTAAATAATATTACAAATTGTTGTTAGCGTGACGATTACTCAAAAGTAGCTTCCTTCGGCTGCAATTAAAATATGCACCCGCGTAGGAAATTCTTCCAGTACTTTGCGTAGCATACTCGGTGCTACACATCTGCATGCTACTGATATACGATTTAGTAAGTCTGACTCCGGATAAATTTTTACAGAGCCTGACTATAACCTTTTCCTTTAAGATTAGTATTCTGAAATTAGTTTTGCTTCTTTCTCCGTTTTATGCCTGAAAATAAAAGTAAAACCTATAATTTAAAATTTCACAATTTGTATGGTCCCCTAACGGATTATCGTAACGTGACATTTTCAAACATGGAAAAATGACTTAAGTCAAAATATTTGCTGCTTTATAACTCGGTAAATTGCTCTCTTAGAAAGACGATTTTTTTCGATAGTTTAAAAAAATCTGAATATCACTGAGAGGATCGGTTAACCGTATAAAATTATAAGTTCCGTACTTTTTATAGGAATTGAGTTATTGACTTCGATTCTATCTCATATGATAGATTATACAATTTAAAGCATTTTTGCAACTCGAAATATGTGTCTCTGACAAACGGTTTAGGAAATAGCTATTGGGTACCGGTAGCTCTGGATACACTGTATATATATATATATATATATATATATATATATATATATATATATATATATATATATATTAATCATGTACAATGGAATAAAACTGTAAACTAGTTTTTCTGATGAATACACGGAAATATTCACAGAATCCATACCTTAGGTTCCATCGAAATGAAATAGACATTCGTATCGTGATTTCATATAAAAAACAGTGAAGTTAAATAAGAATGTAATTTTTAGTTTAGCCATAATATTTTATGTATTAAAATGACTACTGAAAGAGAAAGTATGATAAAACTAAAATATTTCATAAAATAAAATCATAAAATAAAAACCATTCTAGGCAAACTTGTCATTACATTGATTTTGATGTGTTATTATTACAAATATACTGTTAAATGAATTAATAATACATACTGTCGAATTATTTACTCACAGAAGTTTCCCATAATCTGTCAAACATTGAGTTTTAATCATTAGATTAGATTATTTTAAATGATCGTTAATTCTTCGGAAGATACAAAATTACACATCGTGATAATAAGTATAACTCATAAATGTTCGTCCTCCCACTACCATTAATATCGGATGGAATACTTTCACATAAAGACTTATGGATCGTTGCTACTCAACTTTTAATTCTATGCCAATATTTGGTAACACTCGGTATTCTAATTAAAGTGATGATTAAAATGGATATTTGCAAATCGAATGAATTTTATGGAGATACTCAGCTAGATTCAAATAATGATTGTTTAGCTTAAGAAGCAGTATCTGTTAGACTCTTTGTGGGTTATTTGTTAATTGAATTCATTGACTATGCAACTAAGCATTACATGTTAATACTGAATTAAGCATTGTAAAATATTATGCAAAAGCGTGCATTTTATGACAATTTATCGTATGATATATAAAAAATCTATGAAAATTAAACTCAAGAAAATACAATATCAATAAAAAAAAAGAAAAAAGAGATTGACTTCACAATGTCATTAATTTATTTTGTTTGTTATCAATTTTTCATTTGATGAATTTGAACATAGAATTTTATATTAATCATGTAAAGACATGAGTAATTGTACGAAAACATTGCCACTAATTGACAATATCTGTAACAATCCGGGAAGTACGGATAATTTCCCCCTAAACTTTTTCTACAATATTACCTTATTTTTCTAATTTGTAGATTCCCCCCCATTTCTAATTAAGCCACCCGTCCTTGAGTTTTCAATAGATCAGATAAAAAGTTAATGAGTGGTTAGATATGCTGCAACATATATAAGCATCTTAAATATTAAATATTATAACATTGGGCCGATTTCCAAACTAATTAAAAGGTTTTCTAATAAGAGGAGAAGAGGCTTTAATTAAGGAAAATATGAAAATAGAATAAGTAAATTTTACCATTATTTTCTATTAAACAATTTCGTGAAAACATGAAAATATTTCACGCTTCTCAGAAAATGCTCTAGTTTTGTATTTGCAATCTTCCAATTTGCATCTATTTTGTTCGTGACTCCTTGAAACATGATTTAGCCCATCACATCTTAGTACGGTCTAGGAGCTGGATTTAATATTTTTTTTTAATGATGATAAAATTGGGCTTTGCCGTGTGCTTCCAAAATGAGAATGTTTCTGCAAGGCCAAAAGTAAAATTCAGTAAATCCGTGTGATTTTTTCTGTTTATTCCGTTTATGTATAAAGCTAATGTCAGATGATTAAAAGGTTTCCTTTTAATTGGTAAACAGGTCTCCTTTTCTCTTTAGCAACTTTTGCACTAGTTGTATCTTCTAATTAGATATTACTTCACAGATAATACTTTTCCTTCATCCAACATGAAATCAGGCAGTTAAATGAGGAGAATTTGAAGGCAGATATTCATCAAGTTTCTGAATAAGAATCACCTTGATTGTTTAAGCATTCAACGGCTTCCTCCATGGACAGCTTTTTACTATTTGTTTACTTCGCACATTGCCCATAAAGAGATAAAAATTAATTTAAGTGTGGGTAATTTGGAATAAGCAGCCAAAACTATGGTGGTAATTATTCAATAAAAACTTTAAGTTATACAAATTGCATGTAAAACACAATATTTTAAAAGATGATAGTATTTTATTCTTAAAAAATAAGTAGCCATACTCTTGATATAAAAAATAATACATAAGATTATTGTTATTATTATTATATTTAACAGAGGAACTGTGTAACTTCTTATGTCATCTTTTTATGGAGAACTTTTCTGAATTAAAATACTTTATTTATAAATTCATTAATAATTTTTTTTCAAAAATGTTTTTTGAAATTAGCTTGTGAAGATAGAAAAAAAAGTAGTGTCGATGTAGAAAAGTAGAACGATATGTGTTCTACTTCAGCTAAACATTTTTAATCAGTAATATCACAAAATATTGAAAAGTGAATAAGGTTAAGGTTGAGGTATTATTCTTTCATAACAAGTATGAGTACTCAGAACGGATCAATTAGTATAAATAATCAGAAACCTATTTTCGTTAACAAATATTGTTTTAGTTACAATGCAGCTTCGATTATACATATAATATCCTGAATTAAACTGCGGCTGCTATTCTCAACTGATTATATTTAGCACAATTACTGTTTCGTGAGAATTTCAAATTGTTCTGTACATGCGTAAGAAAAAAAAAATTCAGAAAGTCCTGTAAAGGTTAAAGTTTTGAAAAAATTCGAGAGTACAAAATATTTTTAATTTACATAAGAAATCATTCATATTTAATTCTTTCCTCTGTACTAGATTTTAAGAAATTATAGTCAAATGCCAGTTTTGTATACAATATAAATTTAAAACCTACAAACACAGAATTCCTGTGATGCAGTTCATCACATATTTTGAATTAACTGTCATTTTGAACTCGTGATCTAAATTTAAAACTTTAATCCAATTTTACTCTCATATTTTCATTTTGTTCTTTGCTTCCGGTTTAAAGTAAGTTTGTATTTTCACTAGTGGTACAGTAATTCTTTGCCGTTAATAGCCATCACTGTGTCTGGACTTATCCTAAAAATAACTCTCTCACCTCTTCCCACGATTAGCTCTAAAGCAAATTTTTTAGCATTAAAATCTACATTCCCTTCATTCCCTATTATTTGGAGTGAAGAGTTTTCAAAATAATTAAAACTTTTTATTAATAACATTCTAGGCACAG
This sequence comes from Cheiracanthium punctorium, assembly GCA_038373885.1. Taxonomy (NCBI): domain Eukaryota; kingdom Metazoa; phylum Arthropoda; class Arachnida; order Araneae; family Cheiracanthiidae; genus Cheiracanthium; species Cheiracanthium punctorium. The sequence goes on along the minus strand of JAWZYV010000760.1, from coordinate 661,975 downwards.
CACGCAATGCGAAATATTCCTAGTAATTTATTCAGCGATCATTTTCCTCACCTACGTCTGCTTCGTGAATTTGTCTCCGTGAACTTTTAATTTATGTACAAGACTTCTACGTGAGATAGAACTTTAAATAAAGCACGTTGGTATTGCTTCCCAAATGCCTCCAGCCACCGTAGCTGATAATTTTTTTTTAAATACTAGGGGCAAAGGCCCCCTAGACTCGCTACGCTCGCTTTTCGTATGAGGCATTCGGGCCTCTAATAAGGCTTAGTTGTAAAAAAGGACATAGTTTCAACTAACAAAACCCAATGGTTGGATATGATAGAATGTTACCGAGCTACACATTGCTTGGTTCTTGCATGCTGATTGGAACATAAAAATTTAAACTTCGCACTATTTTTAATTATGTGAAAGCCATGGACCATCTTGCATATTAGCCAATTATTCCGAATTTTCATACTTTGGCGACTTGTGGAAATGTATAGTTAGTAATTAGCTCTAATAAATGAGTACTTCTAATGTTTTCTTTGATATAACTACGAAACAGTTTGCCACCAACGGCGACTTTTCATTATCTGGCGATTTGCACATGCTCACAAACTATTAGGTGTACCGGAAAGTATTGTCGTTTTTTCGTATGTCAATATTTTGCCTAGGCATAACTACTGAAACTTATAATACGAAATTTGGCAGGTGCGTGAGTTTTATAGCATAGGCGCTAGAGAAGAGAGCATTTTCCAAAATTCGTAACTTATGGGGGGATAGGGAGACAAAATGTTCTTTTCACATAGCTTGCGTGATCTCAAAGAAGAAAAGAGATATCCATAAAATTCTTGCTGTAAAATACAATACTCAGGAATACCTAAAAATCGATTTCAGAACATTTTGAATGGAATCCCCCAAGGAGAGTAGACGAGAAAAAAGGGGGACGGTGGCCATTGATCTTGAGATTAAAAAAAAAGTTACCTATGAAATTCTCGCTTTAAAACTTACAAATATGAGTCCTATGCTCAGGCACAGCTTGTTTGTAATTCAATAATTATTGAAAATTTATTTGTTTGAATTTTGTGTAAAGCAACGACATTACTTTCCGGTACACCTGATATAATTACTGCTCATGTAAGGTTACCGGAAAACCGTTATCCATATTTTCATATACATAATCCTTTGCAGATTGGCGTATTTATCACCACGAATTATATCATCTCGCCGCGATGGCAAATATCCAAATTGTACTATAACTGCTATAATGGCATAGTTAACGCCACCAAATATTTCTACTGGTAGCAAATACTCCAGCTGGACCGAACCGGCTTTAAAATAATCTGCATTTAAATTATTTTTCATATTCAAGTGAAATCTGCAGTTCAATTATTTTTAAATTTTCAAGGGTTGTAACATTTTTGAATTCGCGGTTTAGATTCACCCTGTCTAGAAATATAGCATTTTGGCAGATCGTACCTAATGCCAAGATGGCGCTTTTAAAATCAGTTACAATTAGTTATTCTGTTTTGGAAAAACGAATAATCGCTCATTCTAAACTCCTGTTCTCTAAGCGAACTTACTATTTGAAAATTGTCAACTTTGTGTAACACACTTTGAGTTATTTGTTTCATATACTTTTTCATTTGGCGCAAAATGTGTGCCATTCTACTTCATGTCTGTCAATTTCACGCGATTCTACATACTTGGAATTGCTTTCTTGCAAAGGATTGAATGATATAATGCCGAATCTGGCAACTATTATGTTTATTTTTTCAGATTTTTTATTAATATCTTCTAAAATAATTCGATTTTCGAAATTTAAGTCAGCTTATTAGGTTCCTCGGAATTTTTCGAATGTTTGGACACCTTAGTCGTAACTCAAATCCACACGGTTTAGGAGGAGATAGCCCAACAAGCTTTGACAGCGGCGACAGCGGACGTTACTTTTTTTTTAGAATAGAGAGATACTAGTTTATTTAAATAAAAGTTTCTGAGTGTTATCTTTCTCTCTCTTCACAATCTGGTTCATTTGTGAAATGAGCTATATTCTAATTTAAAACGCTTGTATTATTTTATTTAAGTGAGCCAAACAATAATTTCATTAGTAAAGTGTGTACAACTACCATAAACCCTAATTTGAGGGTCGAACTGCACTGTAAGAAACATATGTAAATTTGCCTGTACTGAAATACTGTAAAGTAATACAGCACTGTGTGTTGTAAATCCACTCAAAAATGACGTAATGATATTGATAAGCCAATCACGAAGAACCTATGGCAGTGATTGTAAGGTAACTAGTACAGTCTACATCAAAACGCGTTGACGTTACGTTTACCGACACGTGCTGTAAAATAATACAGCACTCTGTTTTTTAAATCCACAGACAAAATGCCATAATGCCGTTGATGAGTTAATCACGAAAAACTTTGTACAGCCAATTGGCACAGTCTACAGCACAACGTTGGATTAACGTAATGCCAACATCAAAATGACGTTGATGAGCCAACGACATAATGACGTTAATGAGCCAATTACGATGATCTTTGTACAGTAAATTGACACAGTATACAGCACAACGTTGGATTAACGTAATGCCAACATCACAGCGTGTTGGCTATACGTTTATCCACACGTTGTGCAGCAATAATTTTTTCCAGTGTGTAAGAAATTAAAGCCATCCGCTCCGAAGATTACCCGAGAATGTTGACAATTGGTTTAAGGTCCTGTGAAACTAATATGTCTTTAAAATAAAATAAAATTGAACTTTAATGGTTCGTTACTCAGACGATTAACCCTCTGGCTGCTCATCCCGCGATTTCCACGGGCAACTCAAACATCGCAAAATTTGCTCATCCCGCGATTTTCGCGGGCGAGTGTTTTTCTTCCTTTATTGAGGAGAGCATCCCGCGTTTTCACCGTTTAACCAGTGAAGTGAATTACATACAGTATTAGACGTTTCATTTAGATTTTGACCAACACATGTCTTAGTCGTGCACTAAATTGCGGCATTTGAAGGTAGTTCTCGGTATTAATGCTCTAACTCAGAAATGGCTGCTAGAAATCGTTCAGCAATTGAAAGAGTGTTTATTACGGATGATTTATGAGATTCTGAAAGAGATTTTAGTTTGATAGTGATAGCGATCTAGATTTTTTGAACTGGTCCTGAGACGATGAATCTGACCATGATTCAATAAACCTGCAAAGCGTTAGGCGGAGGTGCATTTTCTTATATTATGCAATAAACGGAAATTAGCTATAATTCAATTGAAATTTATATAAAAAAATTATGTAATAACATCTGAAATTGGTTTTTCTAAAGCTTAGTGCTCATGATAAAAATCTACGTAAAAAATATCTTCTAGAAAGAAAAATGCACATTTCAATTCTCCAATGTATATAAATTTGAAATATGAAAAAAAAATACACAATTTTTGAAGTAATTTTGGTCCACAAATTGAGCAGTCAGAGGATTAATCATTTCAGCATTGATGGTTTGTTAAAAGTGTGTACTTTACGAACACGAATCTGCGCTCAGTATTAAGTAGACTCGGCCATTGGGGGGGGTAGTCAAGGGTAGTCAAGGGTAGTCAAGGGTAGAAAGTATTATATGAAATTGAATATTCAAGGCACACTGTATATCACGGAATGTTTAATTTCCGAAGAGTTTCCGAAATGAAATGCCTCATGAATTAACTAGCATTTTGCGTTCAATGTCTGTTAATTTCCGTCGTGGGGTCATATTCATGTAAGAAGCGTTTTTACACAAATCACTGTAGTACCAATAAAAGCATTTACAATGTCATCCTTTGTTATACTTTTCGTACGCGATGCTGCAATTATCTGTACTATTATATACAGGTTGCTCATAAATTCGGCCGAAATATTCAGAGGGGGATAGAAGGCATCAGTGAGTTAAAACTTACCATAGAGCATGGGGACCCGTTGAAAGGGTGAAAATCACGAAAATTACATGCAGGTTTCAAAGCTACGCCAAAGATACAGTGCTAACCAAACAGAGAGTTATTTGATTAAATATTAGAAGAGTTGTTGGAAATTGTCAGATTGTGTTTTCATTTGCTGCTAAATGAATTTTAGATCTGTGACTTACTTCGTATGTGACTTACTTCGTATTTGTGACTTACTTCGTTCTTAATATAACTGCTTCTTAACCTTCATAGAAATCCGGAATTCAATGTGCTAGTTACTAGACGATAACAATATATGCAGATATCAAGCGGATTTCCTGTAGCTAATTAAGACGTTTCATAAAGTATAACAGTAACTGAGTTTCTAGGGAAATTTATTTTCCATCATCACTTGTTCCATTGCTTTTCTTTGAAAAGATGTCGGGGTTTTACTTCTTCTTTGCTCTGGTCGCAAGCTGTAAGTACTAACTATAAAAAATGAATTAATATAAATAATCTTAATATATTATTCAGTACAAGTAAATGTAATAGGATTAATTATTTAAAATAGTAGCTATATGTGAATAAATTTAAATATTAAATTGAAAAAGAGAACTTGTGTAGTCTCTTTCAGCTTTTACAGTTAAAAAAATCTCCCATCTGCATTAAATGAATTCAGCCATAAAGCTTGCTCATTTTTCTGTACTTTATTCAGATAATTGCTAAATCAAAATAATAAAATTTGTTTATAACAACTTTCGGAAATTTATGTGATATTTAGAACTTTTTCAACAGTTTTTCATTACCAGATTTTAGCAATAAGACCAGGCAATACTTAAATTTGTTAAAAGATGTAAACAAGCTATAATGTTAAATACAGAATTTTTGAAATCTATCAGCAATCACTATCCTAAATTCTTCATAAATACTCTTTTATCTATTTAGAAGTTATCTATTTAGAATTTATTTTCGAAATAAGTCGAATATACTAAAACCATTGTATTGTTTCACTTTATTTTATGAGAACAGAACGTCTACACCATACATTTAAATTTTTGTTCGGATAAATTTTTCATCAAATAATTTCATATGAAAATTGAAAAGTCCACTTCTCTCTCTGTTTTTTTAAATTTTTGCACCTGCTTTCGGAAGGATACAGTTCAGTATCTCCGTTCGTAACAATAATGAAAAATATTCTGATGTGGAGTCCATATGACTTCCTTGTACGTCTATTCAATCAGTCGTTTTACAGTAATTTCCGGTGCACTTCGTCTAAGCTTGATTTGTTTTTAAGAAATAAAATACTCCAATAATATTAAGGTTTAGCGATTTCTAGATAAATATTTGCGATATAACCAAACTGGGTTCAGTTTGAAATATTTGTTTTTGACATTTAATTTGGCGATTTATCGGAAAAGGCGACAAACTTGAAATAGTTTGCGAGATTTTGGGCACAGCGAAATTACTAACTGACCACAGACTTTCAATGAATTGAATATATCCATACAACTTTAAATAAATTACCCAGCCGATTGCATCAAGAAAGAGTTGCACAATGTATATTAGAATATAATCTAAATACAAAGTCTTAACATTCTTTTGTAAACAGTTTTAAAGTTATACGAAGCACTTAAATAATTTCGGTACCAAATTTGGAGATAATTTGGAAAAATTTGCCGAGGTTAAACATACTTCGCGACATTTTGAACATTGTACAAACAATGAATGACTACACACATAATACATCGGCATTATTGTATCCATCAACATAATTGTACTAAAACTGTTTTGGGTGGTCTTGTAAATGAACTCTAAAGTAGATTAGAACTGAAAACCGAGGTGCGCAAGTAGATGCTATAATAGTCTTCAATATAAAATTTCAACTATCTAGGACGAATAGCTTTTGAAATATGTGAGTTACATGCATACATACCTACATCAAATTCGCGTATCTTCGCAACTTTCACAAAGTTTTTGAGGCTGGCACGTGACCGTCATCAGAGCGTTACCTAAGTAGATGGTTGGATGGTAATGGGTTTGAAATCTATAAATGCCTCTAAAACTTCCATTGCCTGTAGTGCGTGGGAATTTTTTTGAGTGTTCCGGTAGAAGAACTATAAATGATAAAGGTACTATTTTCGATGAAGAGATTCATTTTGCAACCCTTTACAACATATGTCACTTGAGTCGTTTGAAATGATTTAATATCTTTAAAATGCGCTTTAATTAATTTAGGCCATAGAGTGTAATGTATTTAAATTCTTTGGGGTAACCCTGTAAATAAACTATTCAGTCAATTGAAGGCAAAAAGAGAGGTCTACAACTATATGTAACATCAATCCTACATTCTGCGACTAATAGTTTTGATATATGCGACTTACATGCATACGTATGTACGTACAGACGTCAGAGAAAACTGGTCAAAATGGACCTTCGGTTGGTCAAAATGGATTGTAAATGCATTTATATGAACAGACATGCATGTGTACAATGAGATGTCTCGCAAGAACACTTAAAAGTAAATTTATAGGTCGTCAAAATCGATGTTTTCGTCAAAAATCGTTGCACCGAAAATTTTCGTGATCGCATTACTTCATCATACTTCGTAAAAGGAAGTAATAAAAAAAAAGAAAATATATTAATTCGGGATTTACTAGAAATGCTTCTTTATTATATCTAGTTATTAAATCGTTGAACAATTAGAATAAGTATTCTTAAAACTACTAACGACAGATGAAAGGAACTTTATAATTCAATGAATTCACATACAATTTATAGTTGAATTTCATCATCTTTTTTTCATATACACTGTAGTTGAACTTATCCGAAAATAAATTCAAAATTTTCTTTTTTCAATCAATCATCTTGATTAATTTCAAAATTAACATCAACAAGTAATTTTATCTTAACAAGGGTCGATGCAGAAGAAAATCGGGTCTTTTTTTCTGCCCTTTCACAAAATTACAATCGATTAAAGTGGCCCCTTCACAAAAATATAATCGATTAAACCGACCTTTCACAAAAAATTCGATTAAAAAGGTCTTTAATTGGTATTTTACCTTACATATTTTAACAGAACAGTGACTTTTATTAGAAATTGTTATGAAAATGCACAAAACTCCTATTAATATTATAAATGTCAATGTGTTTGTATGCATGTTTATTATTCTTTCATTCTGAAACGATTAGACGGATATGGATGAAATTTGAAATAAAGACAGTTAACGTCCTTCATTAACATAGGCTACTTTTTATCGAAAAAAAATACTGTTCCTATAATATACAAAAACTATATTTTATCCAAAATAAATAAATATAGAATACATAGTTTTTAATGAATAAATTCCTTTTATCGTCTCTATGCCAGTATAAAGAACATCTGAATAAGTTTTTCCTTCTGACATGGATTTATAAGCGGACTATGTGCCAAGCACACAAATCCGAAGTATATGTTGCACAAACAAAGAAATTAAAAGCAAGTTTTTGAAACATTCATTCAGTTCGAATTGTGCATTTTCTGCGCATCTTTTTCCCATCCTATTTCTATTTTATTATCTCCAGAAAAAGGGTGTTAGAAATATCAATTTTAATTTTGTTTAATCACACTAATGAATAATGTTACACTTTCCAACTTAATGGAATAAGGAAAAAGAAAACAGGGAAGAGGCATGGATTATGATACGCTTTTAATTTGTACCACTTTAATGCGTATTTAAAATCTGAAAGTGTTTCAGATTTTCTTACTTTTTTTTTTCCTTTCCGTTTTTTGATAACGGCCAATATATGGAAAAGCTCTTCAAAATTAATATAGGAAGAAAATAATTTGTACTTTTTTGTAGGTTTTTATCAAACCATCCGATTTTTGTAACCATGGGCGGCCCGACACGGTAAGCATCGCATCGGGGTGCCTGCTTCGAAGGGGCGTCATTTCGAACTCAAAATCTAAGTAGAGTATAAAAGGGACGTCTTTTTTACGTTAGCAGTGGGCGCCAGTTACCCTTGGGCCGCTCCTGTTTGTAACATCTTAATTTTAAATTCTAATTAAAATCTGAGGGATTTCAGTGCCAAGGAAGCCGGTGAGAAACAGGATTCTCTCCGAACAAGATTTATTAAGATGGTGAAGCAACTGGTCACTGAAGGTGGCTAGTAAGAGATAAAATTCACAAAATTAGTATCGAAATTCAGAAAAAATAAGGAATTTTTTACAAAAATGGGAACCTGGAAAAAATTGTTAGATCGACTCCTGCTTAATCTCTACTTATTATAAAAGAAGGTGTCTGTGTGTCTGTCTGTCTGTGTGTGTGTGTGTCTGTCGGCAGCGTTACAGACAAACGGCTACACCTAGAAACACCAAATTTGGTACTCGTGAAGATGTAAATATGTAGTTGTGCACCTCGAAGCGATTTTTTCAAAATTCGACCTAGAATTTTTTTTATTTTATGTTTTATGAGATTTTTGGCATTTTTTCTCACCTAATTCGTAATAACGGCGGAAATTACGCTCGCAGCAAAACGGCATTTGTATCATCGGGTAGAGGAGGAAATTTTCTGTTAAGAACAGTTTGTTCTGAATACGTAATATTATTAACCGATTTTTAGGAATTTGTTTACGAAGCATCCGCTTCGCGATTGTTTTTCGTAAAATAATTTTAAAACTGTCGCATCTTGAATTCTATCCGTCATAACTTTTAGATATTTTGACAAATCCTGAAACATTCTTTTCTCCCTCTTTTAAAATAAAAACGAAAAAATTATGTAAATTAGATGATTTTTTACGAATTTTAATGCAGCCTAATGTTTAGAATTTAATAGCATCAACGGGATCTTACGCTCTTCATTACATTGCGATCACGGCACGAGAATTTATGTTCCGTTGTTGCCACACAAAGGATTAGAAAAAAGGGTTTTTTCAACCAATCGAGTTTTTAAATGGGATATCGGAATTTCAATTCGCAAGTGAGGATCTATGACGTCAAATGCTTTAAGATACGTAAAAATTACTCCATAATTTTAACTCATTTATTCCAGCTCTATTTTCAACACAGGGAGACGATATTTTGATTAAAATTTACTGTAGAAATGAACTAAGAAATTCACGATTATTATTATTAGAAGTGGTATTTTAATCCGGTGCTTATTTAAAAATTTAAATACTTTCACGGCGCTGAAAATGTTCATTTTAAAAGTTACAAAGTTCGTTTCAAAGCGCGATATATTAAATTTTTTCTATTTACTATTTTTATTTTTGGCATTTAATTTAGCGCAGGCGTTGCCTAACATGCGCATGCAGGTTGCGAGTATAATTTTATTTTAACGTTGAATTACGTTCCTCCATAAAGGTTACATAACACAAAGTTTTAATGATACCGTTTGAAAACAATTATGCGAAATATCGAAATTAACTCCCTCAACCTACCGGGGTATCCTTTACGGCTGTCAAACAGTGACGTCATAAATAAAAAAAAGTGCGTGAAATTTGTAAACTCTGCAACTCTAACGCCCTGTCACAATTAAAGTGGTAATAAGTAGCTCCTCGAGATTACATAGTTTGATGTTTTTCAGGAGTCAGGACTATGGAGGATATAAAAGATATCGCTATATTAGATACATGGATACTTAAAATGGCACCCCTTGGATATTTTCTCCCCAGAGTAAGATGAAATGGTTTGCGGCGCTAAATACGCCCATCTTATAAAACTATGTATAAATTAAATATATATGGAGAGTTTCCTTAATGGCAACCATTATGTGAAATGATTATTATTTATGCTAATGCGTAAATTGCAAAGAATCGCCGCAGAATCAAAAGATCCCATTGAGGCCAAATAATCTAAGCTGTTTCTTTAAAGGGAGCCTTGAAGAGGGAGAAGCGAATATAGACAGTATTAATGTACGTAATAGGTAGTATTATTAGATTTGTAAAGATAATATGAATAAATCGCAATGTACCACGTTAATAAATATTTCATGAAATTAAAAGTGTCCTGTTTCAATGGTTGTCTTACAACCAACTAAACGAAAAGTAATTCTAATTTGCGTTAATATATCCCGCAGTAATTTCAACAGAGGAGATTACTTGAACTTTTTTAAAAATGAAATTCTGTTTTGTCACATGCAGATATGATTTTAGTAGTAAAATATTCCCTTCTTCCCGTATGAAGAGCGGGTGCGCAGCTATTTTAAAAACATCTCTTGAAAATAGCATAAATGAATTCAGAAGACCTCAAAACGTGTCAATACACCAAAATCTCGAAGTCAAATTTTTTCATGATTACAATACTTTCCTTATATGGTACATCTTCGGAAAGAGATAAATGGTGCTCCATTTCATGTAGTGTCTTAGGTATTTAATGCTACAACTTGAGCCTAAAAAACAGTATGATGTAGAAATAGACCAGGTGCGTAGCCAGGAAATTTTTTCGGGGAGGGGATATGAGCCTGGAAATTTTTTCGAGGGGTATATGAACTTATATATGCATAAATAGACGGAATTTCATCGCTAATCCAAAAATTTCGGAGGGGGATATATCCCGATATCCCCCCCTCTGGCTACGCCCCTGAATAAGACATTTTGAAAGCCAGGAGTTCTCTGCAAACCATTAAGCTTTCCACTTTTTTGATAGTGAATGACACTGACGTAGTTTTTTGAGTCATTACAATGCAATGATCAGGTTAGTACTCATGACATAAACTTTACATTAAGAGTCAAATAATTTTGCTCTTTTTTTTTTTTTTTTTTTTTTTAATTCCACATCACGAATAATTTCGAATTACACATGTAAGGAAAATTTTCGTTTCCTACCGTGCGAAGAACGGGCACGCAGCTAGTGAAAGAATAAAATAAAATATTTTCAAGTTTCAGACATGATAAACGTAATATTTTGAATAAAATTTAATATTCTAAAATACTGAATTCATTTCAACTATACCAGTTGTTTCAATTTGTTTGATCAGAAGGATAGCTTTTGCACTATGGGTAAATCCTTTTAAACGAACCAGTGGTCAAGCTTTAATGTCTTGATATAGTGATAAGTTTTATATTTTTTGGGGGGTTTTGTGCAGTACTCGCATATTCGATAAAAATATTAATTTTCAGATTAAAAAAATATTTCTGAGTTCAAATTTTTGAAAATTTGAAAACGTCCGAAATTTTGCATTGTGTAGTAGTTTTTAAGAGGATGCAACTCTCTTAACACCTATTCAAGCATAGCGTTGAAATTTATGTAATTTTGTTTAGTATTTTAAGGTTTTTCATTAAGTATATAACGTGGCTGATTCAATTATTTTTTTTCGGTAAATTAAAAAATAAATAAATTTTCCATAATTTTGAATCGAAATTTTTAATCTTTTAATATGAATACGTGTGTGTATGTTTTATTTAACTCATTTTTTTTACAATATGTACTCCAAATTTAAGACAAAGTTATTGAAGCACCGTGGTAAAATCCCTACATGAAATTTCATGTTCGATGTTGGGGATTTTATTAATGTTGTTAAAAAATAGATATTACAAGCACACTGTTAATAAAAGTAGTAAACATAATTAGCTGCAGCCTTTCTATGGAGAAACATTGAACCATGATCTGGTTCTTAAACTGATCAATGGAATCAAAGGATGGAGTAACACTGCAGGCCTACAAAAATGTATTCTTAAAGATTGCAGTATGTACACTCAAATTATTTCAAGTACACTAGCGTCTAAACACTGCATTGAATTCAGCTGAATGAAATTTTTTAAACGTTTTCTAAGATCAAGTGTTCGGAAAATCGAATGGAATTACTTCAAATTTTATTTCTTTTCCAAATTATTTTCTTGGAGTCGGAATGTTTTTATTTATCTACTAGCCACCTCCGGCTACCAACTGGTTCGCCATCTTAATAAATCTTGTTTGGAGTGAATCCTGTTTTTCAACTGCTTCGATGACTCTGAAATCTCTCAGATTCTGAAAGGAATTTAAAATTAAGATCGTTACAAGCAGTGGCGACCCTAGGGTAAGTGGCGCCTTGTTAATGTAAACAGAAGCCCCCTTTTATTCTCTACTTAATTCGAAATGACGCCCCTTTGAATCCGGTGCCCCGATGCGATGCTTACCTTGTACACCGTGTCAGGCAGCCCCAGGTTACAAAAAAAAAAACATGTGCGTATAATCTTTACACGCGATTAAAGTAAAACTTCTTTGACGTTGGATTCAGTTACAGCCAGATTCATTGTGGTGTTCATCCCCATGTTCTTAAACCGTTGTTCGGTCTGGGGGTTGGGTTAGAATCCAGACAGTGTCCATGTATTATACTTTAACTGTGTTCTTAAACCGTTTGCAGCCGGGGTTTGTTTCTTTGTGGTGTTCCATACCTGTGTTCTTAAAAAACCGTTGTTTCGTCTGGAAATTGGGTTAGATTCCAGGAAGTGTCCATGTTGTCGTATTATTCTTTAACTGTTTTCTTATGCCATTGTTCAGTCTGGAGGTTGGATTTGAATGGGGAGAATGTCCATAGTCCAATATTATACTTTAAGTGTGTTCTTTAACTGATGTTTTCCTCTGTTTGTTGGGTTCGAATGCAGGTAGTGTAATTTTTTTTTTGTGTGTGTTTTTCTATCACACAGTTCTTAAGCTTTGATTTCGTCTGCTGGTAGGTTTCTAATTAATATTCTGTATGCGTGTTTTTAAACTGCAGGTTCTGTCTATTGTTTGGGATTGATTGCAGCCAGGGTCCGTTTCTTTGTGGCGTTCCAGCCCCGTGTTAAACCGCCTCCGTTTTGAGGCCGGGTTAGAATCCACGGAGTGTCCATTTGTTATTCTTTTATTCTGTTCTTAAACCGTTTGCAGCCAGTGTTTTTTCTTTGTGGTGTTACATACCCGTGTTCTTAAACCGGTTGTTCCGTCTGGATATCGGGTTAGCATCCAGAAAGTGTTGAACACGGAGATGTATTATAGGAGAGGGCACTCTCCATAGCTGCTATACTGGATTTTTGGTACCCGAAATAAGTTTCAATTATGTAAACACTAGCTGACCCGTGTGAAAATTTCGCACAATATCGTATTTAATACTACAACTGTAAATGTTATAGTGTGAAAATGAATAAATGTGTCTATAAGTACATAATATTCTGTTAAATATTTTCACGGGTCAGTTAGATGTTTGATTGGAAATCATTCAAAAAGTAGACATTTATTTTAACAGAAATTGAACGGGCATGAGAATTGAGACGGGCGAGGTTAGATCTCATTAAATACGTGACCAAAAATAAATAAATAAATAAATAAAATACCAAGTAAAGCTTATAATTTCTACTTTTGACGAAAACAGCGCCACCTGTTGGTGGCACTTTTTTTTCGATGAAATGAAAAATGTACAGAAGATGGTGCTTGAATAGCCCTAATACTACCGATATATTCAACTTTAAATATAAGAGACGCCATCTTCGATATAGAGATCAGTGGTGCATACTGTAAACTGCTGGTTTTGTTTTTAAAGAGGTTTTATAAAATAAAACAGTTAAAATAATTTTTTCGGGTCACGTATTTAATGAGATCTAGCCGCGCCCGTTTCAATTCAAGCTGCCCACCGGGGGTTGCCAGAAAAATGTCGCCAAACATTCGAGAAAATGGCATAGAACAAAATATTCTGCCGGCGACTGATGAATACAACTCACTGAATTATCAAAATGAGACGGCTCGATTGAAAAGACAAAATAAGAAGTTCTTTTAACCTCATTTAAATATTTATTTTACAAAATATTTACAAAAAAATCCTGTATTTCTAGTTACCTTCAATCGTCCATCCAACCTATAAAAAACATAATAACTCCGAGCTGTTCTATTTTTCTTACATTTTTTATCTGTCGTTGCCACTCATTTTTAAAGAAAGTATATTCAATTCATCCGACTCCATGGCAACCTGGAGCCATGGAGTCTGTTACATTTTTTTTTTTTTTTTTTTTTTGGGTTACGTATTTAATGAGATCTAGCTGTGCAAGAAAAAAACACCTTGGAGAAATAATATATGTGATTTATTTTTTATTTTTCTATTAACAATACGATTTTTTCCGAATTTTTGCATATTTTTCGTCAAAAGTAGAAACTATAAGCTTTAACTGGGTATTTTTCTTTTTTTTTTTTCGTCAAGTATTTAATGAGATCTAGCCGCGCCAGAAAAAAACACCTTTGAGAAATAATATATATGATGATTGGAAATCTAGTGACGTGCAGTGATCCTAGCGGTAAAAGAATGAAGCATTTCCCGTGCTGACTGATAACTAATTTTCCAACCTAGCATCCCAGCAAACATACAACTGCCTGCAAAATGACGGCCGGGTACCCGTCGTGCTGGCAAAGTGCCCTATACCGGGAGCAAGGTAGATTGCCATCGCCTGGAAGTCACTGGAGTACCAGTGTCTGAAAAGTGCATATGCGCCGGTACATAACTAGTAACGGCGAACTGCCATGTGTCTATGGTATGCACAAAAAAGTTAACGGCGTGGTACTGTTTAAAATGTACCGGACCAGCACTATTTGGCGCAATGGGCCTGTATATATTTCGTAGTGTTAGCATAAAATTTCTTTATTTTAATTAAATGATATTATTTTACTTTCATACTGTGTAAAAGTGTTTTCCGTACACCCAAAGGCAGGGTCACAGTTAAGATTTTTTTTTGGAAGGGGGAGGGGGTGTAAGGGGAAGAGTTCATATTGTGCTTTCAAATATTTTAGTACTAAAAACTAAAATAAAACTAATGAGTTCAGTATGCTACAAAAATGTTCGCTACATCCACAGTGAAACCCCCACCCTATATATGACAGAATATGTACAGAATATGAATTTTATATTCTTATAAAATTCATATTCTGTATTCATTATTTTTATAATTCATATTAACTTTTCACAATTTTGCTAAAATTTTCCTGAAAAATAATACTTGAAGATTTTTTCTCCGTTAAGCCCCTTTTAAAAACTACCGTCGTGTAATAGTCAAAAATAGAAAGCAATGGGTTAACTTAGTAATTATATTTTCTTTACGCGGTTTCGTTGCTCTTGAATTAAATGTTTGATTTACCTTGGGTCCTCACATGTAAAACTATATACGCAACAGAGCAGATGGCTAGCCCAGCCCAAGAAATTCTTGTGTGCTCAGCTAACTTCTCACGCTTCGAGTTTACAAGCGTCGAGCTGTTATCACGGATTTGGCTACATTAATTCAGATTATTTATACGTAGTATAGATGAATTTTTTTTTATGTGTTTGAAGACAGAAAATAAAAAATTGCTTGTCTATTTTAATAAGAGGTGTGTATAAGTGTCATTACATATGTTTCTTTTCAAAGGATCTTTTAATAGTTTATTGGAAACTTCAGGGCTGTCCGACACGGAAAAGTAAGCATCGCATCGAGGCGCTGTCTTCGAAGGGGCGCAATATCGAGCTCAAAACGTGGAAAATATATAAAACGAGAGCCTTTTTTACGTTTGCAGGGGGGGGCACCACGTACCTTAGGGTCGCTCCTGGAAAATTTTACAAAATTGCTGCTACCTCGTACTCCAAGGGGAATAAAATAGATCTAATAAACTTTTAAGTTGTGAGTTGCCCTCTTTTCAGTGGAAAAATATATAATATGGTATAGCACAATAATACACAGAAAAGAGCAGAGAAAAAATTCGAAATAACTAAAAATTCCGAACGATATATATCCTCGCAGAAAAAAGTGATAAATAAAAAAATTCTAGGAATCGACAAAAAATTCGCATTATCCATATTTCACGGAAGAATAGTACGCACGTTTCAGGTGGTACAAAGGGTCCACCCTTCTTTTCAGGAGCGTGGTGAAGGAGGGTCGACCTTTTGTACCATCCGAAATGTGCATACTGTTTAAGTGAGTTTATAATAACATTCTAGATGCATATAAGCATTTAACGACGTTTACATGCTTCACCTTTTCACTCTCATTATTGAAATGATGCAGGGGAGAATACTATCCTGGGACCTTAGTCGGAGGACTTTTTAAGGGGATCTAATGGGCATTCACGTTACATCTGGAGAAAACCGACCAAAACTCCAGACATTTAGATCGACAGCTCCGCGAATTGATCCAAAACCGGGACCTTCACATTTCAGTATTCATTATACAATATTCAGACTCTTTTGTTTACATATATTTGATAACTTTTCAGAGCCTTATTATCGTGGGCAAATCGGGACTTTGCACAGGTTCCCCGGTTCGAAAGTGAGTTTCAAACGTTGTTCTGAAATATTCTTTTATATGTCAAAATTTTATGAAAAAGAAAACAAATTTTATAGATGGGGACCACCAAATTCATCAATGCCCGGGGCTCCTGTTAGTCATAATCGGGCCCTGTAAATTTTTATAAGCTACGTTTGGGCTAAATGAATAGTGCGTAATTATATTCAAATTCCTTACAAACATAAAATAAGAAGCACTTTACTTTCCAGAACAATTGAGAACAACAAAAATCACAGCTTCACAGCAAAAGGAAAACTATTTTAATATAATAAAATTTAATATAACAGCTATTAAGGCAAATTTTAAGCTGAATCTATATAAATAAAATTAGACTTTTGTCTGTACATTTCTTGGAATTCAAAAATTTTGCGATTTCTATCCGTTTCAAGCACCCGGGAATCCGATGCGACCCTCAAAAAAAGTTTGTCTGTCTGTCATTCTGTCATTCTGTCATTCTGTCCGTGACGCTTTTTTTGTTTAAGCATCACGTAAAAACGACTGAAGCGAATGATATGAAATTGGGTGTCATGATAGGTGGTCACTCAACTTAAAACATAGGCGTCGAATTTTTAAAAAATCTTGATTAGATTTTCAGATTTTGCGAAAATCGTTTCAAACTGCGTAAATTTGTGTTCAAGCATCACGCAAAAAACGACTGAAGCGAATGATATGAAATTGGGTGTCATGATAGGTGGTCACTCAACTTAAAACATAGGCGTCCAATTTTTAAAAAATCCTGATTGGATTTTGAGATTTTCCGAAAATCCTTTCAAACTGCGTAAATTTGTGTTCAAACATCACGTAAAAACGACTGAAGCGAATGATATGAAATTGGGTGTCATGATAGGTGGTCACTCAACTTAAAACATAGGCGTCGAATTTTTAAAAAATCTTGATTAGATTTACAGATTTTGCGAAAATCGTTTCAAACTGCGTAAATTTGTGTTCAAGCATCACGTAAAAACGACTCAAGCGAATGATATGAAATTGGGTGTCATGATAGGTGGTCACTCAACTTAAAACATAGGCGTCCAATTTTTAAAAAATCCTGATTGGATATTGAGATTTTGCGAAAATCCTTTCAAACTGCGTAAATTTGTGTTCAAGCATCACGTAAAAACGACTGAAGCGAATGATATGAAATTGAGTGACATGATAGGTGGTCACTCAACTTAAAACATAGGCGTCCAATTTTTCAAAAATCTTGATTGGATTTTGAGATTTTGCGAAAATCCTGTCAAACTGCGTAAATTTGTGTTCGAGCATCACGTAAAAACGACTGAAGCGAATGATATGAAATTGGGTGTCATGATAGGTGGTCACTCAACTTAAAACATAGGCCTCGAATTTTTAAAAATTTTCATTAGATTTTCAGATTTTGCGAAAATCGTTTCAAACTGCGTAAATTTGTGTTCGCACATCACGTAATAACTGCAAAGGTGAAAAAATGATATTTGGTGAAATGATAGGTGGTCACTCACCTTAAACTATCAGCATCTAATTAAAAAAAATCCATCAGATTTCGAGATTTTGTGAAAATCGTTTAAAACTGAGTGAATCTTTGTTCCCGTATTACGTAATAACGACTCAAGCGAATGATATGAAATTGGGTCACACGATAGATGGTTGCTCAACATAAACTGTAGGAGTCCAATTTTTTAAACATTTTTATTAGATTTTGAGATTTTGTGGAAATTCTCCCAAAATACGTTTATATTTCTTCAAACATCACGTAATAACGACTAATACGAATGATACGAAATTGAGTGATAGGATAGGTAGTTGCTAATCTTAATTTATAGACGTTGAATTTTAAAAATATTTTGCTTACATTTTGAGATTTCTCGAAAATCGTTTTAAAATGCTGAAAATTTGTTCCAGCATCACGAAATAAAGACTGCAGGGAATGAAACGAATTTGGGTGACAGGATAGGTTGTCACTCAACTAAAAATTCTAGGCTCCAAATTTTTCAAAAATGCTGATTAAATTTTGCGATTTTGCGAAAATTATTTCAATATGCGTCAATATTTGTTCGCGCATCCCATAATTACGACTAAAGCGAATGAAATGATATTACTTAGTTACTCTCTAACCTGTAATATTTTAACAATACATGAAAATTATAACTTCGCTTTCTTTACTTTGGCAACATACTACATCCATTCTGTGTACTCCTACAATGCTGACGAAAGTTCTTGCTTTCTGGAAATTTTCATTCACTAACCCGTCGAGGACGGGTACTTCAGCTAGTAATTACTATATATATGTATATATATATATAATGCACGTAAAATACGAAACACGAAGTTAATATGGTGCGGGGGGGGCGCTCTAGTTAGATGCTTTGAAAATTGGCGAGTTTGGCGCATTTTCGAGTGAGCAACCATTCTATTTTTTTTTTTCGGTCGCAGACGTTGAGCAATGAGAGAGTTATAATTGATTGATTACGAATCAAGAGCACTTTTTAAGATACACATTTTTTTCCGGTTTCTCATTGAACTTTCGAAAAGTTTAATTGCTTTGGTTAATGTTAAGTTGTTCAAGACAACTAATTTGGTTTCGTCGCTTGGAGCAATATAAGAATAGCATTTGCTTCAATGTTGAAACCCTGTTAGTTTATGATACTTCATAGATTCTACAAATTACTTGGATAACACTATTACAGTTAAATTTTTACTTTCATTGTTTTTAATATACATAATCTCATAGCGTATTTTAATGTATAAAATTATTTTCCTCCATAAAATTTGAGTTATGTAGTTATGCAACAGGTATAGATGTAGAAATTTCTATTTAGAATAGCTAACATAAGAAAAATCATTTGATCTAAACAATCTGTACAATACACAGCAAAATGTTACACTAAAATTATGTATGTGTGTGTGTAACCATAGTACAGCTTTTTTATTATTTATTGATTACAAAATTGGCTTGAATATAAATTGATTGGATAGAGACTAATAAAAGCTTATTTTACCTAAACGAAACGTACAGTAAATCCAAATTCTACCCTTAAGCAATGTCTTTTTTTGGAGGGAACAGGGGGGGGGGTTGATGAATAAACCCCCTAACCCCTCCCCTGGATACGATACTGGCTCGTATTTTAATTACGGCAGCATTGCTGTGAATAGGCACTAAGCCGGCACAGTGCCATTATATTACAGTCACTGTTAAGCTATCAGGCCAGTGCCTTTATTTTTAATAATCACCGGCACCCCGCCGTTTCATTTTAGGCATTTTAAACTTAATAGGTCTGTGCCTTTATTGTAAATGATGGCCGGCATATGCAGTAGCGCCAGCACGATGCCATTGCCTTCCCGGGCTTCTGGCAAGGTGCTTCTCGGGCGACCACTTTTGGTACGATTCAGTTACTTTTTGCAGTGCCGGGCCGGTGCTGGACGTAAAGGCAGAAAGGCACTGGCAAGGTACTCCGCCAGCAGGTGTGTGTTTGCTGGGATGTGAATGAGATTATGAACGCGAGCACTAATTTTAATTACATTTTTCCACTTTTGCTTACCTGGTTGCCTTAGTAGCAAATGGGTAAAAAAGAAAAAAGATGTTCTATCGTAAGATAATTAAAATATTGATGTTATATTTGTTAAAGAGTGCGTATATCGTGGCTGACAGAAAAAAAAGTTTTTCGTCTGCCACGGTATAAATCTACATTAGAAAATGGCTTAGAATTCATTAATGAGTTCTTTATGTAACATGAATTTAATATTTTAATATGAGTTTTTAAATTTAAAGCTGTGTTAAAATTTGTCGCAACATGAAATACATGTAAATACTGCTTGTTTGAGTATGATCGTCATTATAAATAAACACTTCAAATAATGCATTCACACAAACTACATTCTTCTAAATTTACTAATATTTCTTAAAATACAGATTTTGGGTGAAATAGTAACACGACATTCGCTTCGAAACTATTGTCTATATTAATTACGAAATAGTATGCTGAGACAATTATGTAATTAAAACACATCTGAAGACAGTAATTATTATATATCACGTTCATAAGTCTATGTATTTAATGTTTTGAAGTTCTGCTAATTTAACGATCCCCATTTACTTGGCCTCAATGGAAATGTAAACAATCTGAGATGCGCAGAAACAGAAGATGCGCAGTTACCCAGTGTGCGTAACGCAATCTGTTTACAACAACGGCGTTATCCAACTTTCTAAGAGAAGTGTCCTCTCCGTTCCAGGAAGTTTATCATTATGCATGAGTGTGATTAAACAAAATTAAAATTGATATTTATCACATCCTTTTTCTGGATGTAATACAAAAGATATAAAATAGGAAAAAGCTGCTCAGAAAAATGCACAATTTGAACTGAATGGAAGTTTGAAAGACTTATTCAGGTGTATCTTTATCCAAGTCAGCCAAAGCAGACGATAAAATGACGTTTAGTTATCATTTTAGAATCATTTGACAATGATAGAGCATCAGTCACGTCATACAGTGGGTTTCTTACAAATTTATATTAAATGCTGCAGATCTACTTGAAATTTCTGCCATCTGTCGATGGCTCTGTAAAATAAAAACTCCATTATATTCTTTTATTTGGATAAAATATAGTTCTTTGTATATTATAGGAACAGTATTTCTTTGCTCAATAAAAAGTAGCCTATATGTTAATTGAAGATATTAACTGTCTTTATTCCAAATTTCATCCACATTCGTCAAACCATTTGAGCATGAAAGTGTAATAAACATATATACAAACATTGTCATTTATAGATTAGTAGAATTTTTTGCACATTAATGCTAGTAATTTCTTGAACATTTTCTAAATTTCAATACATTACTCAGAGGTAGATTTTCAAATTCATATATTTCAGTGATTTAATAAATTGCGATAGTAAAAACATTTTTGGAAAACCTCCTTCCCCGATTCAAAAATCTCTCTTTTTTTTCCACTCAAAAATTACTTTCCAGGAGTCAAAGTAAAAAATAATTAATTAAGAGCTAATAATTACTTAAATATTTTTTAAGGGTAAAAATAATCTCATACAGTGTGATATTTTTACGAGGGTTCATACATTAGACATGCAAATGCATTTTTAAATTCATAAAAACTGAAAAATTTGTATTTTTTCAAATGAATTCAAACAAATCCTCTAAAATTTTCCTGAAAGAAGGTTTCTCCGCATTTTCTCATTATCATTACCGTAATTGCAAGTTAAAATGTGTAACAATCGAGTCAGATTAAAAGTTACAAAGCCATCTTGTGATTTCACAGTAACGTGAATTGGTGACTAGTCACAATGAATTGTCACAGTGACCGTACAAAGAAATCACATCTCTTGCCTGTCTTAAAAGACTGTTTTGTAACACTGACTGACAACTGTGACTCTCTGCGACCTCACAGTGGCAATCGTGCTATTAGGGTACTGATTAAATGTCAGAAAAGTGGAATTGCTAAAAAAAAAAAAAAATGACAAAGAAAGGGAAAAACAAAAAGTTTGTTTAAACAGCCGCGAAGAACAGCCACGCGAATGACTTCGATTTGAAGTCTTAACAAGCAGCTTTTACTCAGTAACCTCTCAGTAGAGTCACTTAATGGCTGGTCTGTCAGAGGTAACTTCGCAGCGAAGTCAGTTGCTGACTGGTCACAAATAAAGCATCAGAGTGATCACAGAGTATAGTCACTCATATGACTAGTTTGAGACAGTCCTACGGCATCTGTGATCTTACGTGACGTCACAGAGACTCTTTGGTGACCATCTGTGCTATTGATGTAGGTGAGAAGTAGTTTAGAAAAACGTGAAAATCACTGGTTTAAATTTTCTCTGTGTGAACAAATTATTTGAAACACCTGATACATATAAATGTAAATCAAAATAGTAATTTCCTTTTGCTTTCAAATAATTAAGATTTTCTCTATTATCTCGTAAGTAGAATCTTAGCACATTATAATACAATCATTCAAATTCTTTTATTGCTTTTTATAAAGTGTGTAGTTAAAAGAAAAGAATCTATGAAGCATATATGACTTCAATTTCTCGTTTTAATTGATTTTAATAAGCAACTATTCATTTCAGATTCTCTTTGCATTTCCAGTTTGGCACTGTATGAATGTATGATAAAAGCAGAAGAGAGCTGTGATCAGAGTTTATTTCCTGATAATTTTCCAGGAACCGTGGACCAACTGCGAGATGCCTGCCGGTGAATGATAATTATGAAATTTTTCGTATTTTCACATAAGCGAAAGGGATAATACCTTTGATAATTAAAGAAAATTGACAATAAAAGAAAAAAAAATGAATAGATCAATATTTTTTACTTTAATCGATCAAAATTTTGAAGAAAAATATCTCTTAAATGCATATCTACATCCTTTCAACTTTGATAGTCGCCTTTGAACTTTTTCCTCTGCGTGTCCCATTCGTATCTTTCTTGCGCGACTTGACGCCATTCTTCTCTTCTCTAACCCTATACTGCAAATATGAAACTGCTCATCAGTTTCTCACTGTTAATTGCAGTTAATCGCTAGTTGTTGTTTGTTAGCAGGAAAATCGTGTATAAAATGTATACCGGCCTTTTCGGAACAATCGAGACGGCAGCCTACTGGTTAAGGTTCTCAATCAACCAACTTCTCTCAAATCATATCAAATAAGTATACCGGCCCATTCGAAATTTGTGACGAGTTAGGCACTTTTTAAGATATATATTTCCGAACTATACATAGAATTTTAAAACTATTTGATAATTTTAACAAAACTAAATGTTCATGTGGTATCGTAAACTTAAAATAAAGAAAGAAAAACTTTTTAAGTTGACCCTGTAAAAAAAAAATGTATGTTCTAAAGGCCAGTTGCTACAGGTTCAGCGGTTTCAATCCCTTTTCATCGTGCTATTTTATTAAAGTGAATTTTTCAGTAAATTCCAAGTAAATCTTTTTTCCATTCTCTAAAAGGGTTAAGAATAATTGATTGAATGTATATAAATACTATAAAATAGAGTTTTGAATTCATTTTTCTTTCGGGCATCGTTTTAACTGCACAGGAAAATCATTATTATGCACAGTTTTGATTAGGATTTCTTTACTCTAAATGCATAAATTCAACCTTAGTGGTTTTGTTCCGTTGGCAAGAGATAGTTGATACTTAGGATATTAGGATTAGGATTTCTAAATAAAAATATTTTTGAAACTTTGTCAGTTGGAATTATATAAAACAGTATACATATATCAGGTTGTAACGAAAGTTCTCCGCCATAACATGACAAAATATGAGCAAACACACCAACGTGAACTGTTTGCAGACGATATTTATAGTGGCTGGAAACTTTCGTTACAACCTAATATATTGCTTTAAATATTAATTTGTAATGGAGATTAATAAATACTAATAGATTAAATAAAAGTTTACTAAATTTTACTTACTCAACCATAATTTGCAATACGTTCCCGAGTTGTCTAGGCTTTTACTACCATAGCTGCCAACCTTCCCGATTTCTTCGGGAGATTTCCCATCACTAATTTTTCCTTAAAATAACGCCAAAAATTTAATCCAAAATAAAACGGTTTAAAAATTGTGGTGGGAAATATCCCGAAGAAATCGGGAAGGTTGGCAGCTATGTACTACGTCCCACTCGTCTAACAATGTTCTCTATTACCCCTTGTTTATTATTCACTAATTTTTCAGATTGAAATATACTCATATTAACTGCTGTTTTTTAGTCATATAAAAGAGCTAGATAGTTGCATGTTGAAAGGTTATGAAAGTTGCATGGAGGACTCAGACTCCCTCAAAGATATCCGACGAAAAGCAGGTTACATACAGGATGTCTGCAGAGAAGACAGTGAAATCTTTAAAGGTACTTAAAAAAATCTTTACTCTGAAAGTACTAGAGAATGTGATTGAATGATTCTTGAATCTTGAATGGAATACACGAAAGAGTCTTAGCTTATTAAAAAGGTGGAATTTAGGTAGAATGTTACCACAAGAGATATTTTTGATTTTCCTCAGCATATTGACGAACTATTTATACAGATTTCTATCATTCAATGTTTTGCTTGCAAAAATTGCTTTCTTGATCGGTCATACACAAAATGAAACATATTAAATTAATGTAAACTTGCTTAATTTGCAATGTTCAGTGAATAAAAGTGAAACCTTAAATGGAATTTCAAAGAATTTTCAAGCTTTCGCGTACAAACGCTCGGCTATTATTGTTGTATTCTCCCATTTTTGTTGATGCGTGCAATGATAGATATAATTTGGATATCAATAATAAAAGGAACCTACATACTTTCCTGAAGAAAATGCAGAAAAATGTGTAAGATTCGCAGGTGTTAGTTGGCCACCCCAAAGAACATTGCGATTTTTTTTTTCGCGAAATTGAGATAAAATAAGTAAATAGTATGAAATAGTAAAATGGTATAACGCTTGTTTACAAATATCCTGGTTGCAGATACGTTGGAATGATTTTATTGTATTTCATTAAAATCAAACCACTGGCTTCTGGACAGTAAGCCTTTATGTACATTTATTTCTTTATTTCGCTTAAATAGATTTCAAAAATGCTAAAAACGTCTCTTAAATATGCCCCAAAAGTTACTGTACAGACATCCATGGCGTGGCACAAAGCGGCATTCGTATAGCAGGCATTCATTTTACAACGGGTGCATTTCAAAACACCCGCTGTTGGTCCTTAGCCATGAAGTTAGACAGCTGTCTCTTTCTCAGAGGATAAAATATCTTGATGCCGCTTTCTTGGTAATAATTAACCACTGATATGGCTGTTAATACTTCTGCTCTTGTCTCTAAGTGGCATTAAAAGTCTCTTCTCACAGGCCTCCCCTTTTCAGTTTATCAACTAATTAAGATGTAACGGTTTGATTACATCGTCTCAATATTTAACTTCCGGGTGTTCGGGAACGATTTATTTTCTCAAAACAAATCACTCCTTTCCATGGGTATATGTTTTAGTACCCTCCAATGCGTCGTTCAAGAGGCTTCTCTGAAAATCCCTACTATCGCTCTTGACCCTCAAAGGACAGCAGAGAAACATCTATAGCTGCTATAAACATTCCGAATTCCTGGAATGTAGCAACCCCAGCGCTGGACATCAAGTCGGTGTTAACAGAAGAAGCCCTTTATTATTTTGTCATTATGTTGACTCTCGATTCCTTTGTTATGGAGAGGAAATAGTCTATCTTTTTGGACAGTCTATCTGTATTGACCTTCTTGCTTCACTCCTGTGTAAGACAAGTAACTCAGGCATTTTGGAAACGAACAAGCATGAACTATGACGCAACACAGCATTTTTACTACAGCTGCGTACAACACGGTGACTGTCAAGGAAATCATTCATAATTTCAAGAAAGCTTCTTGAACGATTGTTGAGGACTTTTGACTAGCCTGCAACTACAGGCATCAAAATGTTCCTTCTTCCATCAAATCGGATAATTCAGGCCGTGAGGCATATTGACGTGCAAATAAACCTGCAGCGTCTCAGTATTTGTGATTTTTAGAAACAGTAAGAAGTATTTTTTGGTTTGGAATCCATCCAGTACTAGTACTGACACAGATTAACTTTATTTAAAAAGGTGTCAAGAGTGTAAAATGGCTTAACATGTCCTATTTCTGTGTGTAAATTGTAAAATCGTTGGTGTTCATTTCGTTTGATCGCAAGAGGAAATACATAAGGCCGTTATTTAAAGCCATTGCTAAGTGGAACTGTTTTAGTGGCTTTATCCAAAGTTCTGCCTTCTGGGAATGGGAGGGTAAGCCGATGGCCTACGTTCGCTCCGGCGGGTGCATAGCACCCCTTTAGAGTGACCTTCTTCGTTTTAATTGGGTCTGTTTCATTGCACCTCTCATATCACTTTAATATAAAGAGAAATACTACCCTTCAAAAGAGAAAGTGTTCAATTGATATTTTAAACTTTTTACAAATTAATGTTTTCACAAACTTGATTTTTACTCTACTGAGAATTAGTTTTGTTTAATTCAAAAAGATTTCTGTATGAAATACAGTGAAATATACTGTATACACTTAAAATCGCATTTATTGAGAGAAAAATGGACTATAGGTTACTAAAGTGTAGAGAACAAGCAATAAGATCTCTATTTTCCTATTTTGGAAGAAGGGGAATTTGTGAACCTCAGTATTTAAGATTCATCTTCTCTTATTGATTTTCAGGCAGAAAAACATAAAACTGAAAATAGACGAGTTTCTGAAGCAGATTGCCTTTATTAAGAAAATCACTTTTAATGCAATGTAGGATAAGGTATCTTACTTTCTTTGGTCGATGTCTTCTCATGAAAAAACAAAAAAACAAAATTGCTCATACAAAATTGGGAATGTTTACTACAGCTTAAATTGCTCATCATCACATCATCTATTTTAGTTCAGGATACATTTTTCTTAATTTTTACCAATTTGTTTGCCATTATTAGCTATAGGAAATTACTCTATCATTTCTGAGACTTTTACACATTTTTCTTGGTAAATTCGAAGTCTTCGTTTACATGCACTGTTTAGGCAATCGGGTTATTCCTACGCTCTAGCAATTTTATAAACTAGACGAATGTTACTTCCAGGACGATAAAAACCCATGTCATGGTTTAGCATTTGGCAAGCATGAATGTAAAATGTCTCTTGCCGGCTAAGATTCCCTAACTTGATCTCATAGAACTTTTGAGGGACAAGTTAGACTGATGCGTACGGAGCAGTGAACCACGTCCTAATACTGCAACTGAGGTTACGATATCCTTATAGTAGGAATGAAACAAATACCCACAGTTGTGTATCAAAATCTTTTGAAAGTATGCCCGTAAAGTTTGCTAGTGTGATTGCAGGATGTGTAGAGATATGAACCGTAGAAAGCACATTTTCTTTCCCTTATAGAATTTATATCTTGCTGTCAGGCCAATTTATGTAGGGTAGTGTATATAAATGCCTAAAATTCCTTCTTTTGTTTTTATTTTTAGTTATTTCCAGTAACCTTCATTGCATTGCTTCTAATTCGGAAAAAATCGATGAAAGTTGCAGTGATTTATCCTTCAGCGAGCCAACAAAGGAGCTCATCACAAGCATGTTCCAATACGCTAACAGATCTCAGCTAGAAAGGGATCGTTGGTGCATGTAAGTACATGCCATTCTTAGTATTGTATTCCCTTTCCTTACTTTGAAAAAATCATCAACCGAATGAGGAATCATTTTCTGTAATCATGTGACATAATCTAATCGCAATTTTAGTTGTGATCAGATGTTACTGAATAGTTTGAATCGAGTGATTCAAAATGGATATTAAAGCGATTATTCTTTAAAACGTAAGGGATCGAAACATACTTTGAATGAGAAAAGTTAGTTAAATAAAGAGTAGTTTTCAGAAATGGCACTTTTTTTTGCTACGGAATGCATACATATTAAAATACGAAATTATTTTTATAGCCTCTCCTTTGCTATCATTCATGTTTGGAAAAAATATTCTTCTGTGTCTAAGACGATTTTAAAAAATCCCTGATTTCTGAATGAATTAGTTACCAAGATATCGTGAAGTTATAATTTTAGCATTTGTCGCCCAATACTAAGGGATGTCAGAAAAATGAGAAAAATAAATTCACTTTTCAATTGATATTAATTTATGTTACCGGTTTTTCAACATGTGTATATGTGTCGTGTAAATATTATTTTAGATAAAATTTCCCAATAATTCATCTGTGGCAGTTTCTAGTGAAAGTTTAGCCCACACCATTACTTTTTTATTCTATTATATTTTGAAATTCCTTTTTAGAAGCGCGAAGTAGGACTCACTAAAAGATTAAATTATAGATAACTAGCTGAAGTACCCGTCCTTGACGGGTTAGCGAATGCAAATTTCCAAAAAGCAAGAACTTCCGTCAGCATTGTAGGAGTACACAGAATGGATGTAGTATGTTGCCAAAGTAAAGAAAGCAAAGTTATAATTTTTATGTATTGTTAAAATATTACAGGTTAGAGAGTCACTAAGTAATATCATTTCATTCGCTTTAGTCGT
The DNA here is from genome assembly GCA_038373885.1 of Cheiracanthium punctorium. Lineage (NCBI taxonomy): Eukaryota > Metazoa > Arthropoda > Arachnida > Araneae > Cheiracanthiidae > Cheiracanthium > Cheiracanthium punctorium. The sequence continues at coordinate 633,860 of JAWZYV010000760.1, read as the reverse complement.
AATTATGGGATGCGCGAACGAATTTTTACGCATATTGAAATAATCTTCGTAAAATCTCCCCCCCCCCAACCTATCGTGGGGGGGGGGGGGCGTGTAAAAATTAAATTTTATACTTTAATGTGTAAACATAGTATGTACCTTAATATGTATACCCCTAATAAAAAGATTGCCGTATCTGAAAGTATCTCTTCATTTGATGAGCTTTACTAATTGGAAGTATATTTCTATCACTTACAGTTTAAAAGATAATCGCTTTAACATCTATTTTGAATCATCCAGTGTATTACGAAAAAAACACTCAAAATACTGGTTAAAATAAATGAAAACTTTGTGAAATGACACACATAAAAAGATACTGATAACAAGAAATGCATAAAAGTATTATACATTGTCACATTAAAAACTATTTTTTACTTTTAAAATATATGCCGTACTAACCCGAATATAACGCGACACCAAAATTTTTACCGGAGATATTTTAGAAAAATCCTATATTTAGACCACGATTTTAGCGCCGTCAGGTTTTTAATGTGAAATGACGAGTTACAAAGCATCGCGTTATATTCGTTCTAATCGGTATTAATTTACATTTAACGTAATCCACAAATTTGAATTCACTCTGATGCAGGGAAATGTGTTATACTCCTGTTGCGCAGTTCTTATACGACTTATATTGCTAATTATTGATCACAGTTTTATTTATAGAATAAAACAAATATCGGGAATGCATTATTCTAATCAATAAAATAGTAAGGTTTTTCGGCTATATTCTACTCCTAAAAAATTATATTTCTATAACAATTATGATGCTAGTTAGAACCACGATAATATTAAATATAGATTGAACATGCTATCATCGACTAGCATGTTCCCGCTATATTTAATAGTAGCTGAAGTACTTGTCGTTGACGGGTTAGTACTTCAGCTAGTTGGAATGCAAATTTCCAAAAAGCAAGAACTTTCGTCAGCATTGTAGGAGTACACAGAATGGATGTAGTATGTTGCCAAAGAAGAAAGCGAAGTTATAATTTTTATGTATTGTTAAAATATTGCAGATTAGAGAGTAACTAAGTAATATCATTTCATTCGCTTTAGTCGTAATTATGTGATGCGCGAAAGTATATTTACGCATATTGAAATAATTGTTGCAAAATCTCAAAATCTAATCAATATTTTTTTTTAAATTGGAAACCTAGAATTTAAGCTGAGTGACAACCTATCACATGTATCCAAATTTCGTCTCATTCCCTGCAGTCTTTATTTCGTGATGCTTGAACAAAATGTCAGCCTTTTAAAACGATTTTCACAAAATCTCAAAATGTAATCAAAATGTTTTAACAATTCAACGCCTATAAATTAAGATTATCAACTACCTATCATATCACCAAATTTCGTATCATTCGTATTAGTCGTTATTACGTGATGCTTGAAGAAATATAAACGTATTTTGAGAGAATTTTCACAAAATCTCAAAATCTAATAAAAGTGTTTTAAAAATTGGACACCTATATAGTTTATGTTGAGCAACCACTATCATGTGACCAAATTTCATATCTGCCCTATAAAATTATTTTTTAGTTGTTGTTCTAAAAAAAAAAAAAAAAAAAAAAAAACAGGACACATATACTCAAAATTAGCCGGCGTCAAAACTAGCCGGCCATTAAGTTGCGGCTAGTACAAAGCTAAAAACAGTATTCGCAATATCCCAAACGGGAATGTCAGGTAAGAACTTTATCCAAAATGCACGCCAGTTTCTTTAGAATATATAATTGAAACTATAATCTGCTTACCGCCAAACCACATATTCCTGGGGAAAAGCATGAATAACGTCACGGCAAAAATATAAATCCAAAGAGGCACATTTCACCTTTTATTTTTAATATTAGGTTGTAACGAAAGTTTTTCCGCCACTGAAAGTATTGCCTGCACAAGCAGTTCGCGTGGGTGTCTTTGCCAATATTTTGCCAAACGATTTTTGTTATTTGAAAAAGACTTGTTTTAGAGCACTGTGTTGTGAAATCTGTAAAGCAATATCGTTATGATTAAGGTGTCTGAAATGGAACTATCACGCTACCAGATTGAACCATCATTTACTCTCAGTTCTGTTGCAAGAAGTCGGCTACAGAATGACAGTGAATCATGTGTTCAGCTTAAGGTACTACTGTTGTATCATATGACACTGTGAAGATTTGGTACCGAAAGTTCAAAAACGAGGACTAGGACATTAAAGAAGCAGAGCACTCTGGCCGGCCTACTGATGCTGATGAGCCCCTTCTACGAGAATGTGTGGAAGAAGATAAAATATTCATCCACTCACCACTAAAGGAGTTAGACTTTAGTGCAATGTTCATTAGTCGCTCTAAGCATCGCATAAACGTGACATATAAGGTCAATAGCTCGGTACCGCGTGAGCTGACTCAAGCAAATCTGGCGGAAAACTTTCGTTACAATCTGATATAAGGCACGAGAAATGGATTTAATATCACCAATTTTAAGTAGAGACACTCTAGATACATGATCACAGCTAACTTCTAGTATTCATATAGATATAACACGATTAATACCCAAAACATCACAAAGCTAAAAAAATTCCTCTCAAAACGGCGAAGTGCACACCTCTACCTTCGAAAAACCGCGCGACACAAGATAAAAAAAACTCCAACCAACCAACCAAGAGCTAATAAAATATTCAGCCTTCAGCTGAAATTAGTTTCCCCTCCGCTAAAGAGGTTTTTTGACAGAACCTTTTAATTTGTATTGGCAGCCATGTACAGGATGTATTTGCATGTAAATCAAACGGGGAGAAACCAACCGTTCTTCCAGTGGTGTCAAGTATTTTAAACAATCCGGTATTTCGGGGAATTCGAAGCCATTGCTTATAGCTAATTGTGGTATTGTCAATTTAATCAAACAATCGTAACATGTTCTGCAAAATTTGCCAATATCACCGATATCTTTGTAAAAGACTAGTTTTATAAAGTCCGTTGTCGCTCCTTTGGACAGTAAAGTTGTTTTGGAAAGGGTTCTTATTGACTTTTTGAACCACAGTCGATCACAACAATAGCATTGGTGGATTGGACCATCAGCAACAGCTTCGAAAAATTTCTCAGCTAATTTACGAAATTCTAGTTCTTCACACCTTACATTTAGATCAGTATCTGTTCTTGGTCTTTTCGATGGTATATCTAGACAGAGTCGTAAACGTTTTCTGTCTTGTCTTCTGGATTTGGATTCCGCTTCTTGAGCACGAAAATCTGGATCTTCCCTTTTTCTTTGCATAAATAGACGGTTAATTTCACGATGACTTTCTTCCGGATTAGACAACTGGCGAGGACGGCCAGCGCGGCCTTGAACAACAGTCCCGGGTATATTCTTCTGATATTTAACGATGTAATACTGAACAGTAGAGCGTGAAATACCAAGCCTACGAGCTATTTCACACTGCGTGAGTGGTGTGTCAGAAAAATAAAGCGATATGATTTGGTCTTTAGTCTCTTGAGAAAGCACCATAGTCTCAATCAATCACGGTTAATAGCTTACTTTATTTACTACTATCAATTATCATCCACGACCTTTTTTTGTCTAGATATATTACACCTTTCAGCTACATAAATTTGTTTAGAACAAAAAAGTTATTTTTATTCTAAACTATCGTCCTGGCAACCAGCGAAAGAAAAAGAGGAAAAGAATCTTCGTTGCCATCCCCGCAAACACCTTGATGGAATATACGTAAATAATTTAATTACTTTTAATTCATAGTTATTAATACAAAACTATTCGTAAATCTTTTGTGAAAAATTGCTCGAATTTATTACTTCATCCTTTTGTAACTAACGTAAAGCTAAATGTATTTTTGCGTATACACTAAAACAATAAAGATTTTTCATGTATTTTATTGATCCATATGATGCGAATTTCAAAAGTGCATATGCTTACTTTATTTACTACTATCAATTATCATCCACGACCTTTTTTTGTCTGCCAAAAACTATTACCCTCTTTAGCGGAGGGTAAAAAACGCCGAAAGGCAACCAGAAAAGACGGAGACAGCGCCCGTTTTGGTGACGAAACCACAAGGGCAAAATATTTTTGTTTTTATCACACGGTTTTAAGAATAAAATTCCGGATAAATTATTTAAAAAATATACTGAGGAGATTTACTCAGTATAATATGATTCGCTTTAGTCGTCATTACGTAATGTGTGAACAAAGATTCACTCAGTTTCAAACGATTTTCGCAAAATCTAGAAATCTGATCGATTTTTTTTTAATTAGATGTTTATAGTTTAAGTTGAGTGACCACCAATCGTGATACCAAATTTCATTTCAATCGCTTCAGTCGTTTTTACGTGATGCTCGAACACGAATTTACGCAGTTTAAAACGATTTTCGCAAAATCTCAAAATTTAATGAAGATTTTTTTTTTTTTAATCGGCGCCCATGTTTTAAATTGAGTGACTACCAATCATGATACCAAATTTCATTTCAATTGCTTTAGTCGTTTATGCGTGATGCTCGAACGCAAATTGCGCAGTTTTCAGCAGCATGTATTTACGTCTTTGACGCTCCATAGCAGACTTTGAGATTGTTAATATCCTGAATTTTGGAATTTTGGATGTCACTCTTGAGAATACTTAACTTATTGAAAGAGGGCGTCTTTCCTGTCGGACTTCGTCTAACCAGCCGGAATTCTCTTCTTCATTTGGTGCAAACTCTCTTGAGGTACTTGTAACGGGGTCATCACCTGAGTGAGTTTATTTAGTCTCTTTTCCAGTCTCTTTCTGATGTTCCCTTTCTGACAACTTTTGGGAACGACTGCTAAAGTTGAAAGAACGTTTTTTAGGACATTATTCAGATTTTTTAGTGAAATATATTTCATTAATAGTAAAATGCTTTCATTTAAAATGTATTTTTAAAGGTGTGAAAAATGGTGGGATATAGTATTATAATTTTGACATATTTGCTTATATTCTTTAAGACTGAAATTGTAAATTTCTGTACAGTGTTTCAATTTAAGTATAAAATACTTATTTTTTCTAATTCAAAGTAAATACATATAGTTTTACATAAATAAATTCTGTAAACATAAATTCAATCTGCTTACATCAATATAGATGCAATAAAAGTATAATCTTACATAAGTATGCTTTAAACATAATTTTCTTTTATAAACTCACGCTTCAGAGAAAAAAAAAAACTGTAACGCAATTTAAATTATTAAAATAAAGCACACTTCTAAATCATGTGAAATCGACCACGGAATAGATAAAAAATATGCAATAACTTTATAATAATTTAACAACTACATAAACATTGACTATAATAAAACAAACGAAAATTAAAAATCAAAGAAATTTCCAACCTCGAATAAATCTAAAATACATCGTATCCTACTATACAGTTACGCTGAATCCTGTCTCTGTCATCTGGTTCAACCCTCAAAAATAAAACATTTACCATTATTAATTCAAACAGTTTAAAAAGTTAGCGTCTAATAATGTATAAGGCTCACCATTCGTGGTGCGATCGGTCTGAACAAGTTCATAAATTTGTAAAAACCAAAACAAAAACTGATACTTCTAAAATCTGAAAATCCGCCCCTTCCTTGATTTTTAAGCGATTTTTGCAATTTTCAGATCCATTTTACTACCGATAGTACAAAAAGCTCATCATTTGCGTGTCAAAATGAGGTATTGTAGACATTGATGTCATATTGAAGTCATGGTTAGTTAGCAGTCCTTGAAAGGAAAATTACAACGATTACGATAATGATTACGATTCGATTAAAATAATTCTTCTAAATTAGGCAGTTAAACTTTTTTTTTCAAAATTAAAATGTTTTTTCTTTATGTATTAAGCTTCGATATAGGGGGAGAATGTTCTTGCAAAACGAAATGTTTCGAATGCGAAAAGTTTCTACAGAGTATGCAATTCCGATTTCGGTACATAATAAAAATTGAACTTACTTATTTTAAGTGGGTAAAGATTAAATATTCTGAATGTAGACATTCTAGCACCCGCTGTATTTGTTTCTACAACGGGCTTTATCCTCTAGTTCAAATAATAGTCCAGGACCTGACTGCAGTTCTGTGGGAAAGTTTGAGTATGGAGAATTTTTTTTCAGAAATGTTTAGTAGGTGTCTCAGTAAGCATTTTGGACTTGGCTGGACATCCGTCACCTGGTACATTTTCCAGCTATGGCGTCATCAAATATGGCGGCTGGAAAATTCATAATTTTTTTCTAGCCGTCAGACTAATGATACCCCTCAAAATAATCGTCAGACTTTAGGCTACCATGACTGGAACATCAAGCTGAACCTTCTGTATCAAAATCTGACACGCTCGAGTATTTCAATATGGCGATTTTTTTTTTTTTTTGTATTTTCAAAAATTCGCTTCGAGCTTGCGTCACTTCCGAAACGTCAGTCTTTTGAATGGGAGCACTTTTAGGGTTCACTTAACATCCCCTCTGAATATCTGACGCGCTCGACAAAATGCATTTTTTTTTTCTACCCTTCCGGAAGGCCACCCCACCACGCAAATCGGCAGATGAACATACCTTTGGTATCAAAGACACGCTGGGGCATCTAAACTATCAATATCTGACGGGCTCGAGTATCTCCATGTAACTTTTTTTTTTTTATATATATATATATCTTTGAAATTCTGTATACGCTTCCCCCACCACTGAAAGGAAACATTGTCTAACTTTTTATTCTTCTCATTATCTAAACTACAAAATCTACAAAATCTAATAGGTCCTCACGACGCTCGAGTAACTCCCCAATTAGCATCATGCCCCCCTCCCTACTAGAAGTTAAATTTATGGGAGGTGACACTTCTCTTAGAAAGTGGATAACGCCGTTGTTTCATACAGACGACGCAACACATGCTCGGTAACTGCGCATTTCAGGTTGTTTGTATTTCCATCAAAGCAGCGAAGTAACTGGAGATCATCGAATAAGTAGAACTTTAACAAAATTAAATTTATAGACTTATGAACGGCCGATATAATAATTTCTGGCTTCGGATGTGTTTTAATTTCATAATTGTGTTAGAATACTAATTTTTAATTAATATAAGCAATTGTTTCTAAGCGAAGTAATAATACGTATGTAATGCCGTGTTATTATTTTGCCCAAAAGCTGTATTTTAAGAAATACTAGTAAATTTAGGAGTATGTAGTATGTGAGAATGTAATATTTAAAAAGTGTTTATTTATTATGACGATCACACTCAAATATGCAGTATTTACATTTATTCAGGCTGCGCCAAATTTTAACGCAGTTTTAAATTGATGCAAAAAAAATCCTCATATTAAACAACTTAATTCATGCTACATAAAAACTCAGCAATGAATTCAAAGCCATCTTCTAATATAAATACATACAGTGGCAGACAAAAACTTTCTCGTCAGACACGATATAAGCACTCGTTAACAAATATAAACTCAATATTTTAATAAACGTGCTTGCGGAATGGCAAACGGGACTGGTTTTTCCATTTTGTTTCGCTGGTTCAAAAAAGCGAGTTTTAAATAAAAATAACTTTTAATTCTAAAAAAGTCATGTAGCTGAAAGGTGTTATTGTATGTTACCGTGAAAGACCGAAATTGGAGAATAAATTTTTATTATAATACTACATCGGTGATGTGATGTTTATTTTTTAACCTGACCCAAAGTTATTTGTTCCTTTTAAGAAGATCGCATCAACTGCGTTGCACAAACGATCAGTAGATGGCGCGACCGTCCACAACCATAATTTTACGTTTGAAGCCTTTTATGATTTCCTTTCAGTCACGTTACCTAGCGCAATCCTTTAGTGCACCCCCAAAAACCCCAGATCCAAAATTTCAAGAAAATCCTTAGAGCCGATTTCGATATCGTTCGGCCAAACATACCTTCCTCGTTTAATATAGGAACGGATACGCTCGGATCTTTCTCGGAACCTTACAACTGTAAATGTTGTTTACGAAAGTAGTTCGAAAGAAAAGAATCTATTGTTACATAAAAAACTCTGTTTTTAAATCTAAAGAAGGACTAGAAGAATATTATATTTCAAATGCGAAAAAATTATTGTGTGACATTTCGAACATTCGTGCAACAAAAGATTTTTAACGATGTTTCTGCAATCGAACAAAATTCCTTTTTTACTTTATGGTGAATAAATGGTTTTGAAGTGGTAAAATGTTAGAGAAGATGATTCTCTTAAGCTGGGTACCTTTACTAATCTATGTTTTAGGGTTGCGTGTATAAACACATCCTATTTCCTGTGAAAAAATTGTTTTAAACATCAGTAAAGATATTAAGACATTTCACTCTATTCTAAAATAAGCAGAGCTTGATGGGCTATCTTCTCCTAAACCGTGGGGATTTGAATTTCGAGAAACATGTTCCCCAATGTAGAAAATTCCAAGGAGCCTGATAAGGTGACTTAAATTTCGAAAATCTAATCAATTTAGTAGATATTAATAAAAAGCTAAAAAATAAAACATAATAGTTACCAGATTTGGCATAAAATCATTCATTCCTTTGGAACAAAGCAATTCCAAGTATTAGAATCACGTGAAATGGTCATTCATGAAGTAGAAATACACTCATTTTACACCAAAATAAAAAGTATATGAAATAAGTAACTCAAAATGTGTTACACAAAGTTGACAATTTTCAAATAGTAAGTTCGCTTAGACAACAGGAGTTTAGAATTACCAATTATTCGTTTTTCCAAAACAGAATAACTAATACCTAATTAAAATGCAGATTATTTTAAAGCCGGTTACTCAAGCTGGATTATTTGCTACCAGTAGAAATATTTGGTGGTGTTAACTATGCCATTATAGCAGTTATACTAGTACACTTTGGATATTTGCCAGCGCGACGAGATGGTATAGTTTGTGGTGCTAAGTACCCCAATCTGCAAAGGATTATATAAATGAAAATACGGATAACGGTTTTGCGGTAACCTTAAATGAACAGTAATTATAGGTTGTGAGCATGTGTAAATCGCCAAATAATTGAAAAGTCGCCATTAATGGCAAGTTATCCTACCTGTTCCGTAGTTCGTATCAAAGAAAACATATGAATTACTGTTTTATTAGAGCTAATTATTAACTATACATATACGCAAGTCGCCAAATTATGAAAATTCTCCATAATTGGCTAATACGCAAGGCGTCCCATGGGTTTCATATGATTACAAATAGTGCGAGGTTTAAATTTTTATGTTCCAAGCAACATGCAAGAACCAAGCAATGTGTAGCTCGATAAAATTCGATCTTATCCAACTTTTGGGTTTTGTTTGTTGAAATTATGTCTTTTTAGGGGCCGAATGCCTCATAGGAAATGCGAGCGTAGCGAGTCTAGGGGCTTTGGCCCCTAGTGTTTAAAATAAATATTGCATTTATCACTTACACACACAGATATACAGGGTGTTCCAAATGCACTGAACTAGATTTTTATTGCTTTAATATTGAGCGTAGGCATACACAATAAATAAAAAAGTTACGCAAAGAAACTACATAATTTAATGATATCGATTAAAATTGTCAGCAGATGAAATATAATGAAGTACAAAGTTTAAATTTTTATACTGTTAGTTTAATAAAAAAAATCCCAGTTAAAATGTGTCCCACACACTAACTAGATGATGTACAAAATTTCAGCCTTTCATCATAAAGAGGCTGAGATATGTGTTTAAACAAAGTTGATAAGGAGCTAATACAAGAGCAATTATTAAAAAAAGTACTATTTAGTTGCGCTAGATAATTTAAAACTATCTTTCACCATTTTTATGATGAAAGTGGAATTTTTTACATCACTAATTAATTCATTGGGAGAGTTTGAAAAATTTGGAATTTTTAAGTACGGGGGCCTTATAAAATTTTAAATTTTGTATTTATTTGCGTTTAATTGATACAATTAAATTCTGTCTTTTTCTTTCCACGTAACTTTGAAATTTACAGCTTATATATATTCATTATCAATATTTAAGGAATATCTTACATCATTGTTTTTTGGACACCCTGTATATATATGTAGAAGATTTTTTTTTCGTTATAAATAGATAAATATAATTAATAAGAAAGTTTTACAAATCTAAGCTTTCATTTAAATATTGATTAAATGTATCAAATACATTTTGTGAGAATTTTCATTTTAAAACACAAATTGCTCTGTATAAGTCCTTCCTAATGCACTGATCGGTGGAGGGGACATTTAGAAAATTAATTATGTATGAATATAACTTTCTTTAATGCCAAATAATATACAGTTTATAAACTGAATGTGATCAGATAGTAATAGTGGATTGCGACGTTTCAGTTCAGTACCGAACCGATGATAGGAAGTTTGTATATAAATGTTGAACTGGAACGACATAGCAAGAGCAAGCAAATAAAAACCGCGAAAAGAATAATAGCTTCTTGTTTTTACCGTTTAAGGCTTTAACCCATTTATGCCTAGTGTCCCTTTTTTGGGACGGCATTTTCGCTATTAGTCGAAAACGTTATTTATTTTTCCTAGCCTTTATTCATGAGTATTGAGCCTCAACTCTACAAAATATTTTAACATGACCTAGATGGATGTTGATATTTTGATTTTTATGCATAATGATTTTAAAAGAAATCATCCCTTGTTCAAGAAATTGACATCAGAATTTTATCTATTATTTCTGTTATCAGTAAAAATCGAAGAAAGTCGCAAAAATATCCAGTCACAAATGGGTTAAAGCAAAGCTTTGCACTTTTGCTTCCGAAAAGGTTGCAAAATGTGTGTAATTTATTTGTGCAGAGCAGATGCATTGATATGGGCAATGTAAACAAATTATTTATAACATTCGTAGAAAAATGTATTTTCTTTCTTTTTAGCAAGTATTTGTGGTATGACTATTGTCTTATTATCAAAGTTGGTATAAGCTGCGGATCTGAAGTAGGAGGTGTAGTCAGAGAACTCTTTACTCAGCTTCAAGATAGAGAGATATGCCATGAAGAATTCGTAGCCGAAGTAACACCAATGCTAGAAAGAATCGAATTAGCAATTGTCGAAGAAGAAAACTTGAAGAAGAAGGAAGAGGAAGAACCATTGGAAGAAAACGGGGGCTTGCGTAAAAAAAGATTTGCTAATCCTCAACGGTCATTCCGAGATAAGTTCTTGATAAAGTAGAATCATGAAACTGAGTTTTTTCAAGTTCTCCTGTTTTAATCATTTTTTTTAACCTAAAAGCATAACTTCAATTATTTTTATATCGTTTGAAACATAAATATCCTGAAATTCCAAGAGCAAATGAGACATAAATTTAAGTCTAACTTTCAAAAATGAACTTTTATTTGCTTTGCTGAAAATTAAACTAAATACAAAATATCATGTGCATACTGTGTTTGTGTTATTTTTATAAGATACTAGCTGAAGTACCCGTTCTTCGCACGGGAATGAATGGACTTTTTGGTATTACGATTTGTGGTGATTACTATTCATTGTAATAAGTAGATATAGCAAAATGGATATCGCGTTATATTGTGTCCAATAATCATGCATACCGAATTGCAAGGCAATCGTTTGTACGGTGCAGAAGGCCATGCAGCGTAGCGCAATCTAGTGGCGAGTTTTAGCAAAACGGATACGGCGAAAATATTCTTCACACTCAGATATCGATGTATACAAGTTTTCATGACTATCGGCTGGACAGTCCTGAAGTTCATGTGTTGACGCGACATCTAGTGGTAATTTATAGGAAAATGGATAGCGCCAAACTCTTCCCCGTATTCAAATATCTATGTATACCTATTTTCATAGCGATCATTTGCACAGTCAAGAAGTGATACACTGCAGGGCCATCCAGTGGTTCAATAAAGTAATGATTTGCTACAGCGCCGTCAAGTGGCGAGTTATAGCAAAATGGATAACGCCAAAATATTCTCATTGTTCAAATAGCTATGTATACTGATTTTCATAGCGACCGTGTTCAACTATCTATGTATACCAATTTTCATAACGATCATTTGCACAGTCAAGAAGTGATACACTGCAGGGCCATCTAGTGGTTAATTAAAGTAATGATTTGCTGCAGCGCCGTCAAGTGGCGAGTTATAGCAAAATGGATAACGCCAAAACATTCTCATTGTTCAAATAGATATATATACTGATTTTCATAGCGACCGTTTGAATGGTCAAGAATTTGGCCTGCTGCAGCGTCATCTAGTGGCGAGTTAAAATAATAATGCATTGCAGTGTCATCTAGTGGTGAGTAACATCAAAAGGAACGCAGTTAGAATATATTCTTCGTGCTCAAATGTGTAAGTATAAAAAAATTTATGCCGATCGGTCGAACGGTATAGAAGTTGATGCGTTGCAGCGCCATTTAGCGGCAAGTTACAGCAAAATGGATAGTGAAAAATATTCTCCGTGTTCTAATATTCGCGTGTACCAAATTTCATCGAAATTGGTTGGACGATATTCGCATAGCAAATGGCTAAACGCAATAGAATTCGACGTTGTGTTGCGGCACTAAGTGGCAAGTTAAGGAAAACGGGTAGCATAAATACCTTCTTCATCATAAAAGACGTAGGTGAACCAAATTTCATGGTGCAACGGTGCTCAACGGTACTGGAGTTTTTCAACCTCATAAACACATACCAACATTCATTTTTATCTATAACCAGTGTTATTATATATACCAGTCTCAAATAAAATCCAGTTTCAAATCTAAGCCTTGCCAAAGTGCCAACATACGCCATTTTGCAAGAGTTTTTTCAGGGAAATGTCAGTTGTCAATATGGGAAATGGTTCGACCGCCAAAGAGTAAAGCACGCATTTATTTGAAAAGTGGAATCCCTTAATACAGCCGAATTTTTTAAAATTATCAACTATAAGGCGTATTATTCATCGTTACTCCGATGTACTAAATGAGAAGATTTCAATTTTCTGAAATTTGGCGGAATTCCCCTAACTTAAATCAATGTACTGAATTGGCGAGAATTCTGAAGTTAGATCGCTTGAAATCCCTTTATAACTGCATTATTTCTTCACGGATCATTACAATTTAACGCTGTATTCTAATAAAACCTTTGCACTTGTTTTCAAAAATCTATTTCCTTAAGCTTTCAATAAATTGCGCCAAGCCGAAAAGTGTGCAAACCGCTAGAACTCACTTACTCAAAATCGATTTTTCAGCCACTTTATTTTTTCGCCAAACTAAACAATTTTACACATTAGCCTCGGAAATCTTCAATTCTTATTGTTTTGCGTATAAAATATTTCATTTCTGCTCTGATTTCCCATGCACACGATATTATAATTAAAAAAAAATAACCTTACGAATATAAACTAACAAAAAAAAAATCATTATTATTCTTTTATTTTTACTTTGAGAATTTAAAACATTTTATTCGGCAAAATCGCCACACATGGCAACCACGATCCTTATTTCACACTTTTTTCACTACAGGGGTTACAATTACGGAAAGCTTTTTGCGTGGAGAGCATAAAAAATCTCTTAAATTCCGGGAACGGGTGGCCGTTCAAAGTTTTAAAGTGGACTACGATTTATTCTATATTATTTTACATATCTGTGCTAAATTTCAGGCCGACAGGTCCATTTTTGTGGATTTGTATACGAATCAAATCCACAAACAAACAAACAGAATTTCATTTTTATTTATAAGATTTAAAATAAATAAAGCGTTTTTTAATCAGCTATGTTTTAAAATTCACTAAAGACTACGAAAGAATTTATTGGTATATACTTTGTCTTATATTCAAAAGATAACTAATTTTATACAGTTGAATTACATGTACGTATCATAAAGCATACCAACGTGACCTTTTGCGACCGTAAAATGAAGTCACAAAATGTTCATATAGGGTTTCAACGTAGTGACTGTGACTTCACCATGATACTTCATGATCACCATGACTTCACCATGACTGTGACTACACCATGATAGTTCAATTGCCCGCATGTGGTGAAGGCACAATATGACCCTGCAGTATAGTCATGTCAGTGTGACGGTTATCAATGTGACACTTTTGTGATTCCACAGCATACTTGCAGTTATCAGTGTATCAGTAGCAGCATGTACACTAATCTCACAGTGCATTTTGATATTGTATTTTTCATTTATCTATCTATTTTAAACAAAATTTTAAAATAATTTAAATGTAAGGCCTATTTATTAATTTAGAAAATTAATACAACCAAATCTTAAAATAACGCAAAATAAGTGAAAATGTAACTCTTAGAATTTTGGTAAGTTTCTCTACTAAGTACTTTATTGTTATTATTATTGAGAACAAAAAACAACACATGTTTTATATTTACATAATAAATGGATTTTACGAAATTTTTGAACTGTTAAGGAAAACCTATAACGCTCTCCCCCCCCCCCCCCGAATTTCTAGTATTAGCGTAGTCTGCGTATATTTTCTGTAATAAAAACCATACACTGCTCTTCTTTAAAACTAAAATATCTTGAAATTCATTTATTTGTAAAAATTCTAAAATAAAATAGCATTTGAACGTTTAAAGAATAATTAATTTCTATTTGCAACAACATAAGTCTTACAATCACTTAACTATTTTTTTGTTTTGTTTTTATCTACATTTCTTTGCAAAGAGAAAACGTAGGAATATGTAACAACTGAGGGTGGTGATATTATTTGTAATATATGCATAAGTGATACCTAACTCAATCTGATCTATTAGCTTATAGTTACAAAAGATCAAATTAGGAAGTGGTAAGAAAACAGGAAATATATATGACATATCATGAGGTACGGGAAGAGGTGTTGACGTGGCTTGCCCAGGGTTGAACGAGACTTCGCGAACCTTGGGGCTGGTCAGGAGCGGCTCTTATAATATCACGTCCGGTTGAGCGCAATATCACATAAATACTTTCATTAGAAATTAACACTCAAACTGAATTAAATATACACAAAACTAAAACATATGAAATAATTTTCAAAAATGACTCTTTCATTTAAGTAACAGTTCTGAAAACTTTTCTTTTCTTCACTTACCTCTTTTTTATGATTAAATATGCTCTATTTTTTATTTTTATTAATTAAAAAATTATTTATTTATACCGATATATTCAAACCAATTAATTGCCTTCTCCGCACGCGTAAGCGCATAATAATGCTGATTGTCGAATAACTTCAGGAGAGAATTCCAGCGGTCTGCAGTTGGAAAAAGACACTTCTTTCCACGCTCCTCCGACATATTTTGGCGGTCTGAGGGAAACTTTGCGGGGTTTTTTCGAAGTATACACACAAGTGAAACACTTGAACACTTATTATTTTTACCCTTTCTTTTTCAATGATGGACGGAGGAAGCAAAAAACGAAGTGAAGTCCTTTGAATTCCTGGTAAAGACGAAGAGTGTTGATCGCTCACGGATTAATTCAGCTGCATTCGAGAAAGGGACCACAGGAACTTTTATCCTGCCGACTTATGACATATCATTAGGTACGGGAAGGAGTGTTGTCGTGGCTTGCTCGGGTTCAAGAGGAGGCGATACGGTTGAGCGAATGCTTCGGCCCGGGGTCCCGCGGTCCGAGGACCGCCGCTGGAGTCCGCAGGGCGCAGTTGTAGGCCTTATTCTTTGGGCATTTCTACGGCTGCCGAAGACAATGACTGAAATGATACTCAGCTACATTATTTTATTTGTACATTTGATACAAGTTATCCAGGCAGGAAATGCCAAGCAATCCTCTTGTCCTTCTGATGCGCAATCTTTTTATCACACTGTAGAGGTCTTGTCACGTCACCTTGCATTCTGCAATGATTGGGCGAACCATAACAACAAGACATCCGGGCATTTGTAGGTTGTGTTTCGAAAATACAAATGCGACCAAAGAGCGGAGACTGACCACAAATTTAGAACTGTGTAGTAGTTGTGGTTTTTGAAAGCGAATTCCTTTGTTCCAACTGAATTAAAACTACGCAGTTCTAGAAATTTGGGATTTTAGCCGGCTTTTGATTTATTATGTGTGATGTAATAAAACTTAAACTAGTATTTCTAATGAATACACGGAAATATTCACATCATCGATGTATAAGATTATACGTAAGCCTTAACAGTCCATACCTTATCTTGCATTGAAATGAAATAGAGAGATACGTATCGTAAGTTCATATAAAATAGTGTGAGGTTACTGTGAAGATACTGTGGGTAAGATACTGTGGGTAAAGATACTGTGGGTAAAGATACTGTGGGTAGTTAAATAGGTATGCAATTTTTAGTTTTGTCATAATATTATGCGTAATAAAATGACTACTGAAAGAGAAAGTATCATGAAACTAAAATATTTCATATAATAATAACCGTTTAAAGCAAAGTTGTAATTACATTGATTTTGATATGTCATTATTACAAATGTATTATTAAATAAATTAATGATACATAGTTTCGAATTATTTTCTCACAAAGTTTCCCATAATCTATCAAACATTGAGTTTTCATCATTAGATTACATTATTTTAAATGATCGTTAATTCTTCACAAGATACAAAATTGCATATCGTGATAATTAGTAATAACTCATAAATGTTCGTCCTCCCACTAATATTAATATCGAAATGAATACTTTCACATAAAGATTTATTGATCGTTGCTAGTCCACATTTAATTCTATGTCAATATTTGGTAATACTCGGTATTCTAATTGTGATGATGAATATGGAAATACTCTAATCGAATGAATTTCGTGAAGCTACTCAGCTGGATGCAAATAATGGTTGTCTAACTTAAGAAGCAATATCTGTTAAATCATTTGGGTGTTTTCTCTTAATTGAATTAATAGAATATGATGTAACTAAACACTAGATGTTAACACTGAATTAGGCATAATAAGAATATTATGCAGATGCGTCCAATACTATAACAATTTGTAGTATGATCTTCAGGGATGTGCCAACGTCTTGAAAAGTGGGGGGGCGAACGATTTTTTCTGACATTGGTAGGGGGGCAGTCATTTCACAAGCCCCTCATCCCCCCCCCCTTTCAACCAACAAATGTTTTTAAAATAAAAGGTGTCAACCTTGGTACCAGGAAAATTTTTGTTTGTACTTCTAATGCTCAATTACAATTATCATTTTCTTCAGGGAAGGGGGCAGCTATTTTATCCCCCCCCCTTTCCAATTTTTACAAATAATCGGCTTCAATCTTTTTTAAACTCGTCTGTACATCCTCTCAAAAAAGTATTCGAGTGTAAGCCAAATTTCCTGTATCAGTTTCATGTAAACTAATTAATTTACCAACTTTTTTTTTTGTATCTCAATAGCTTGCTTAAAATAACAGTTTTCTTCGTGCGAAGGGGATGGGGGGTGGCAGCTATTTCGCCCCTCTCCCCTACCGTTTGAGCTAGTAAAATTTTCGTTTATGCCTCATTAGTTTGTTTAAATAAGCGTTTTCTTGAGGGGAAGGGCTGAAAAAATTGCTTTCCCCCCATCCTGAAGAAGAAAACCATTGTAAGCAAACTATTGAGAGCGCGAATACAGATTGAGGGGCTGTCATATATTTGATTGTCATTATATTTCTTATATAGTGCCAACACCACTATTACTGTGAAGTGGCAACACTACAGTCTTGTTTACATTCGTAGTCTAGAGATGGATTGTCAGCATGTGTAAGCCAGCTTATGTATGTGTATTTTTGTAGGTTAAAGTCTTCTCTTAATCTCTTCTAAATGATGTTTATATTTATTACATTTTAATCTAGAAAATAAATTCATTGAGCAACTCATTTCCTGAAAGATGGAACAACTTTTGAAACCAGACCGATTCGATGCCGATCCCACGTGTGTCGGTTCTGAGGCAAAGTGGAAACACTGGAAGCGGACATTTTCCAATTTTCTAACACAATGTAGAGAAGTGACGGCAGAGAATAAACTCCAACTTCTGTGTAATTATATATCTGCGACTATATATTCTCATATTAGCGACTGTGAAAAATTTGAAGACGCTATCGCCATTTTGGACAATTTATATACTACGAAGAGAAATGAAATTTTTTCCAGACATTGTCTTGCGTCCAGAAGTCAACAATCGGGTGAATCGGTCACCGAATATTTACAGATACTAAAGCAAATGAGCAAAGACTGTGATTTCAAAGCTGTAACGGCTGAACAAAACAAAAATGAGTATATTAGAGATGCCTTCATCCGAGGATTAAAGAACTCCCGCATTAGAGAACGCTTACTAGAAAATTCTACGATCTCTCTTGAAAATGCTTACGACCAAGCTAGATCGTTAGAATTAGCAGAGCATCATTCGTCCACATATTCATCCACATCCCTGTCAAACTGTCCCTGTCAAAATATTTCGTTGGCTGCTGCTACTCCTGTCCGTACCGGAAAATGCTTTTTTGTGGAAATGATCGCCACTTGAGAAACCTATGTCCTGCTAAAGATGCTCTGTGTCGCCAATGCGGCAAATAAGGCCATTATCAGAGAGTGTGCAAATCAAAACCCCAACGTAGTTCTACAATGTCCACTGCATCAACTTATACATTGGCATCTACATCTGCTATTTCTCACTGTCTTCAAAAGTCTATAAGTAAAGTTCTTGTAAATGGGGTTGAACTCAGTGCCCTCATTGATACTGGCAGTTCCCTCAGTTTTATTAATAGCTGCCTTATACAAAAATGCCAAATTCAAGTAATACCATTCTTTGGAAAAATCACGATGGCAAATTCCTCTCTAAGCTCGGACATTACAGGCTGCTGTAGGGAACTGTACAGTTACAATCGCATACATATGCAGATGTGGAGGTACTCATTATGAAAAACCTGTGTGCTGATTTTTTAATTGGACACGGTATATTAAAAGACCATTCCTGGGTCCAAATTAAATTTGATGGTAACAGACCACCTCTGGAAATATGCTCATTAGCAGTTGCTCTTGTCCCGCCTGTCTCTCTGTTCTCCAACTTGACACCCGATTGTAAGTCTGTGATCACAAAATCAAGACACCAGTCTGCTGAAGATAAGCAGTTCATTGCCTCTGAAATACAAAAACTTCTTGAAGAAGGAGTAATTGAACCAAGCAAGTCCCCTTGGCATGCCCAAGCTTTTGCGGTGAGAGGTGAACACCACAAGCCCAGAATGGTCGTGGACTATTCGCAAACAATAAATAAATTTACTTTGCTGGATGCCTACCCTCTTCCAAGAATTGAAGAACTGATATCTAAAGTTTCTACGTATGAAGTGTTTAGCACAATTGACTTAAGAAGTGCTTATCATCAAGTACCACTAATGAATTCAGAAAAATATTTCACCGCTTTTGAGGCTGATGGCAAACTATTTCAATTTCTACGCATTCCCTTTGGCGTTACAAACGGAGTAGCTAGTTTTCAAAGGATAATTGACCAGATAATTTCTGATGAACACTTGGATGGCACTTTTCCATATATGTATGACGTCACCATCTGCGGAAAAGATCAGGCCGAACATGATCTCAACTTAGAAAGATTTTTGGCCACCACAAAAAAATATAGCTTGACTCTGAATGAGGAAAAGTGTACCTTTCCTACAAGATCTGTCAAGTTACTAGGCTACTTTATAGCAAACAAAATAACAAAACCTGACTCGGACAGACTTGCACCTTTAATGAAGTTACCTACACCTAATGATACAGTTTCTTTACAACGGGCACTTGGTATGTTTGCTCACTACAGTCGTTGGATACCCAACTTCTCTGAAAAGATTCGCCCTCTCTTATGCAAAGGTCATTTTCCTCTCCCTGAGGAGGCTGTGAAAGCATTTAATTTTCTAAAACAGGCTATAGGTAATGCTTCTTTAGCTGCCATCAAAGATAATATTCTATTCAGAGTAGAAACAGATGCTTCTGAATTTGCTATAGGAGCCACCCTCAGTCAAGCTCAGCGTCCTGTAGCTTTCTTCTCTAGGACTCTGAATGAATCTGAACGTAAACACTGTGCTGTAGAGAAAGAAGCATATGCCATTGTAGAGTAACTGAAACACTGGCGCCACTACTTGATTGGGAGGCATTTTGAAGTTTTTACCGATCAGAGATCAGTTTCTTTCATGTTCGACCAACATCATAATAGTAAGATAAAGAACGACAAAATTATGCGATGGCGGTTAGAACTTGCTTGCTTTACGTATGATATTCTCTACCGCCCTGGAAATAAAGATGCTACAGCTGATGCTTTATCCAGGATAATTGCTGCCACATGCCCTGAAGTAAGTCTGAATCAACTTCACGATGCATTGTGTCATCCCGGAATCACCCGCATGTATCTTTGGGTCAGATCTAAAAATTTACCTTTCTCCCTGGAGGAGATCAAGAGAGTTACAAAGTCATGCACCTGCTGTAATGAAGTAAAACCCCGCTTTTGTAAATCAGTAGGAAGACTGATCAAAGCAACTGCTCCTTTTGAGAGATTGAATCGAGATTTCAAAGGTCCTTTGCCTTCATCTTCCAGACACCGTTTCCTCTTTACAGTTGTAGATGAGTACTCTAGATTCCCTTTTGCAATTCCTTCTTCCGATATCTCTGCTTCTACAGTTATAGCTAATTTGAAGAACATCTTTTCAATATTTGGGATGTCTGCATTTATCCACTCAGACAGATGTACATCATTCATGTCACGTGAATTGAAAGATTTCCTAACATCACTCAATATTGCAACCAGCCGAACCACACCTTATAACCCAGAAGGAAATGGCCAGGTAGAACGGTACAATGGGATTATCTGGAAAACTATACAACTGGCATTAAAGTCAAAGGGAATGAAAATAGAGCAATGGGAAGAAGTACTGCAGACAGCACTGCATTCTATTCGTTCTTTGTTGTGTACTTCAACGAATGCCACTCCACATGAACGAATATTTTCACATACAAGAAGATCATGTAATGGGTGCTCTTTACCAACATGGCTGTCTCATCCTGCTCCAGTACTGATGAAAAATTTTGCCAGAAATAGCAAATATGAACCTACTGTGTAAGAAGTGGAACTGCTGGTAGCAAATCCGAATTACGCGCATGTGAGGCTACCTGATGGTCGCGCAACCACTGTTTCCGTACTACACTTGGCACCCAGAGGAGATTCTCCTACAAATAATGAAAACGAAAGCTTCTCCAATGATCCCATTGCACTCGCCCCTTTCAGTCATGATGATTTGATTACAACCGAAGTACCTCCTGTGCAGCCAGCAAACAGTCCTGGAATAATGAAAAATGTTACCTCAGACAATATTCCAACAATACTTAATAGTGCAGAACCTGGTTTAGAAAGCCCTTGCACGAAAGCTGAGAATTTAGGTGGTGATTCTAGAACACGTCCTATAAGACTAAGGCGTAAGCCGCACTATTTATCCGACTATTTGACGAACTAAAAACTATGCGATGGGTGATTGTCATATGTTTGATTGTCATTATATTTCTCATATAGTGGTAACACTACAGTCTTGTTTACATTCATAGTCTAGAGATGGATTGTCAGCATGTGGAAGCCAGCTTATGTATGTGTATTTTTTTAGATTAAAGTCTACTCTTAATCTCTTCTAAATGATGTTTATATTTATTACAGGGGCTAAAATACAGAGGGGGCGAATTATATAGTTCGCCCCTTCTACTCATTTACCGAGGGGGCGATAAACGCCCCTGCCCCCCCTGTTGGCACGTGCCTGATGATCTTTAAAAGATTTAGGAAAATCAAACTCAAGAAAGTATAGTATCATACAAATTAGGAAATGATTAATTTCCCGATTTCACTAAATAATTTGATTGGTTATTCATTCTATAATTTGATGACTGGAACATACTTCTTATGTTACATTTATCATTCGAAGATATTACACAGGAGAAATTATAAGGAAAATATGTTACATAAATCACTAATTAGGAACTCTGCAAAATTTTGGAAAGTTGCATAATTTTAATTAGAATTTTTCTGATATAATATAAAGTTTCCTAATTTAATATATGTCATAGTTTTCTAAATATTGGCAATGCAATAATTTTTTTGGTCGTATGATGAATATTAAAAATAATACAAATATTCTTATTTTTTTTAAACAGGTAAACCTGGCCATAATTTTTTCAATATCTTGAGCAGAACCTTTTCTAAATTTTATTATTTTCTTTGAATATTAATTAATTTGTATATATATATATATATATAAATACAATGTAGAATTATTGATTACTGGTACTTTTTTCTTTTTGAGGTATATTCTAAATCTTATTTCCTACTCTTCTGTACCCATTATAAGCCAAATTAAGTGAAATTTTATCTTTACTGCATAGTATAACATTAGCACAAATAACAATTAATACCTATGTAATATTACTATTATTACAATTATTATAATAGTTGTTATTAATTACAATAGTTTTATTTATTTATTTATTTACTTACTTATTATTATTATTATTATTATTATTATTTAACTTTTTTCCCTTCCTTTTTCTGATTTTCTTGATACTTTAACATGGTTTTGGCAGCATTTTGTCTGTATTTCTTCCTCCTACTTTTTCCTCCTTGGATCTAGTTATTTTTGTCGATTATTTTTCTCGGTTGGTATCTATTTCTAGTCTTGACTGTTCTTCCACCTTCCATGTTAGGATAGCATCCATGCCTGTTTTTTCTTTAAGTTAGGCCGTACCCCCAGGTCACGTAAAGCGACTTCTTTTGTCAGGTAACCTGCAGAAACCTAACTATTTTTTTTTATTTAATTGAAATGTGAGTACGGCGGTACTTGATAATGGAGTACTCCATTTCAATTTCCCACTCCATATCCAATTCTTTGCATGAGTTTATAAGCTAGGCTTAAGCCCACGTGATTGCACATGGCATGTTTTTCCCACTTTTGTGCTTTGATGGCCCTGTTTTAAATTTATTTATAGCCTCTGGATTTTCATTTATAATTTCATGGTTACGTATTATATCTGTTATTAAGTGCTTTCAATTAATATTTTACTTGGGATTCCATATTACGTAAGTTAAGCTGTTTTATATTATATATATATATATATATATATATATATATATATATATATATATATATACTAGCTAGCTAAATAGCTAAAGTGTTGTCTTCCATTCTACCGTTGCACTCACATTATATCCGCCGTGCACTCACATTATATCCCCAAAAGCGAGATCGTGAGATAGACAGCTGGTGTTAGGCCAGAGTCCTTGACCTTCGCACATCAACCATCTACGAAAATACCATCGACGTAATGTATCTTTGTACCCATTCGTCGTTGATGAGTCCCATTCATGCACATTTATCACGAAAGAAATTTTACCTCTGTGACTAGCTGTGCAATGCTACATCTTGCTGAGCCTTCGAAGACAAATGACAAGAAGCAACGCAGCACGCATCTTTATCTTTGAGTCTTCGAAATGATGCGTCCGAAGAGGTTACGGCAAATACAACTACTGCTCGCCCAAAGATAAAAAGTCGGCTTTGGCGCGCTGCCAAAAAAATGGATGCTGCGATTTGTTTCAACGGAGAGATGGGTTTAGATGAGTAAGAAATTATCTCTCTAGTATATGTGGACAGGGTTGCCAATTTAGCCACGTTTAGGCTAGATTTTGGCCAACTGGCAATTTGGAAGTATTTTGCAAAACTGAAATGAAAGTCCAAATGACTCAAAAAACACTACTACCACACAGAATTTTAAGAGCCCTTGCACATCTGAATCCATCTTTCCTGTGAAACACATCGCAGCATCCATTTTTTTTTTTTTTTGGCAGCGCGCCAATGCCGAACTTTCATCTTTGGGCGAGCATAATATCATTAAAAGAATTTCTTTCAATATGTGTCATAGTTTGTAATCTATGACAGTTCTTCTTGAGCCGCCTTTTTTTGTAATAATTACAAATACTACGACTATTTTTCAACGAACAGCATACTGTCATAAGTGCCAATAACATTTCGTAATTTGTTGTGTTTCAAATAAGTTAAAGCATATAAAATGCACTTTAAATGATACTTTCCCACAGATGAACTGAAACTATATTGTGGAATCTTGCAAAACAGCCACAAATCCTGGAGGTACCATTTCCATTTGGGATCATGATTTTGTGCGTATTAACCCTTTGTGGCGCAAACCTTTCCCAATGCTGAAAAAAGGGCAGTCGTTGCCATCGCTCGACTTAACTACCAGCAAGATGGTGGACGATAGAAGCGTTCATCGCGTGCCACAGATCTTGAGACCCTGTTTTGATGCAGCTGGCTGTGCCGCACATCCAGCTGCGTCAAAAAAGGGTCTCTAGATCTGTGGCACGCGATGAACGTTTCGATCGTCTGCCATCTTGCTGGTAGTTAAGTCGAGCTATGGCAACGGCTGCCCTTTTTTCAGCATTGGGCAATATATCCAGCTGTTCTCGCATTCTTCTATTTTTCAGCAGATGTCAGTGCTGTTTAAAAATAATCGTGACCATTTTTATACCGGAAATGACGCGCTAAAAAGTAAAGGGTTCTCGTGGAGATATGTTACTTGCAAGTATTTTTTAGAAATCAAATCTATTCTTCGTGAGTGGCAACAGTGAAAACGACAGAGTTTGGTGTTCCCAGAGCGGGAACACTGCGCGTTAAAGGGTAAATATCATTTTCAAAATTAGATGAACATTTACGATAATTAGAAAATGAACACAGATGGAAGGATAGAATAACAAACCGAAGTAATAAACGCTTTTCAACTTCTTTTCAAGCTTTATAAAAATCAGTGAAATAAATAATGTGTTACAAATAAAACAAATAGTTATCTTCAGAAGAAAGACCGAAATGTGCAATTAAATTAAATCCTTAAATCAAGTCATTCGAAAGACAAGCATTTTCAGGATCAATTATGTTAGATAAATAAAAAGGAAATTAGTGTCTAAAAGATTTTTGTCTGTGGTTTACTCAGATTCTAAGAATTAATTAAATTTTTTCACGCTTCATCAATGACCATATGTGTGACGCAAAAAGCAGGAAAAAAAGAAACTGGATTATGAAAATGTTCAATTTGATGGAAATTTAACTCATATTTTATCGACATTTTACACGTGTATAATTTATTAATCAGGTTCGGATTTAAGGTCCAATTTGTCGATTCTTTGCATTTAACTATGTTACTTTGTGTGGTATTGAATCTTCGAATGTTAATAGGGTAAATAGAGTAACAAAAGAGTATGAGAATAACTCACTTATAATGAATCAATATGCAGGAGAAAAGTTTTATTCCAACGTACTTTATTGCAGGGCGAGTAAAAAAATAAATTTACCGACGTTATGTAAAACAATCATATCAATTAATAGATATTATTTTGCTTGTCCCTGTAAAGGAATAAGAAAAACTATGTTTATCAGTTTTAATTAAAAATATACTACCTGAAACAAATCTAAGACTGTAAAAGTAATTACAAGCATACAGACCAATTGATGTCAGAAACTGTATTGAATATTTCTAAACTATTTGATAAACTACAATACTTTTACCTGAAATACAGGGTTGTTATAACTAAACTTCTTCTATAAACAGGGCTTTACAGCTATAACCAGTGAACTGATTACAATGGAGTATGGATTGTACACAAGATGTGCTGATTGGAATTCTTTTTAAAAGTTTAGTTCAAGAAATGTCCACTAGGTGGGGATTTGCATATTGAAATCGTCTCGTTTTTTTATGTTCCATAAACAAAATATCAAAGTTTCTCTTGCAATGTCTTACTGCAAGATTTTGATGTACCCAACATTAGACGCATACAACTCTTCAAGTCTAAACGAGATTTCTAACCACGGTCTATGAAACATTGCAAGATCAACAGTCTGAATGGTCGCTGTAATACGGTTATTTTTTTCTCTCTAATGGCCGGCCTCTGCCTTGAAGGCTTTGGCCACAGCAGGCCGGATTCGTTGGTCTCTTTATTATGGAGGCACCTAGTAGGTGGACCAACGTCGCCCCCTATGAAGGGACGGACATGACAACCACGCCCAGTGACATTATGTATTCTTCGGACATTATGTATGTATACATACATACAAATCCGTAAGTTAGTACCGTGTTTACTCGCGTAACAGTCGCACAGTTTTGCCAAATTTTCCTGGTGAAAGTTTAGGTGCGACCATTATGCGGGGAAAATCTACCATATAATACTGTAAATCGAAAGCTAATTTTTCTGTTTGAAAACAGGGTTCGACTATAATGCGAGTAAGCACGGCATCTTTGCTTACTTGTAATTTATTTTTGGAAGTGTAGCCATACGCTTCGGACATTATGTATGTATGTATACATACATACATACACACACACACATATATATATATATATAAATACTGAGTGTCCCAAAGCTATTGATACAAAAGAGGAGATAGGACACATATGATACAGAATAAGAATCTCACAGCAATGTGGAGTCGGAAACGATGGCTTAAAGCTGTTAAAAATCACTTTGAAACATGTACTGAAATAATACTGAATTTCCGACCATTGTTCGTCAAAAACTAATGTATCTTTCACAGAAAACACGTGGTTAAAATTGAACGTTTAAAAGGACAAGGGTCAGTTGCAACCGCTCCAACAGCAATCAATCAAATCAATAGGCCTGTTGCACCGGAATCTTTATCTTTCCCCCTATTCAAAGTATGCTACCCCTGGCCCTTTGCGAGACCCAAAAAACATCACTGGGTTCGGCCATCTCTGTAGGAGGCCCCTCGAAAATATGCTAACGCTGGTCCTTTGCGAGACTCAAAGAAACATCACTCTGTCTGTCATCACTGTAGGGAGAAACTCGAAAATATGCTACCGCTGGCTCTTTGCGAGACCGGGGGTTCCCCTATGATTGTCCCACTCGCCTCCACTTCGTGGGTGCAATTCGCCCGTGGATTAAATTCATCAGTGGTGCAACTCCCCTTTCCTACCTTCGTTCGGTGCAACTTACCTATTCCCGTATAAAAATTCTATTCCATTTCAAGGGCGAAATTTTTTGAGACAAACCAATTGTTTATGAAACTTAAATGAGAAAATTGGACGAACTCTTTAATCACAAAGTGATTATTAACAGTTAATGGAAAACGGCTTCTTTAACCTCACATTGCTATGTGATTCTGATTCCTTGCTATGTGTCCTGTCTAACTATACATTTTGTACCAATACGTATGGGACACAATGTATATGTATATATGTATATATATATATCTATATATATATATATTGTAAGAAAGAGGGTACTTCAATATCCCCTCTTTTTATCTCTTTCTGTGTGCGTGCGTGCGTGTGTTGATATCGGACATGTTTAATAGATTTTACTTTATTTACATCTAAAGGTATTGAAATCACTATCTTTTTAAAGCGTGTTGATTTAATTTAATCTTTGAGCTAGCAAAAATACAACTAGAATGTGTAATAGATATTTGTAAATGCTAAACAGAAAGAGCTGTATAATTTTATTAAATTAGAAAATTAAATCACCCAAAAAGGGTCCAGAGTTTTTACATTCAAATCAATTATGCCCCATAACCAATCAGGAAATTTATTTCCGAAAGTCTTGAAAGCCTTTTGTGGTTTACTTAGCTTTCTTGAATTAATTAAATCTTTTCACGCTTCATCAATGACCGGCTTATGGGACAAAGATTAAAAAACGGGCTTTAACAAAAATACAAGAAAAAACGTAAGCGCCTAATCTAACGGAAATTCAAATCACATTTAATTTGCATTATAAACTAATGTATTTTATTAATTAGGTTGTTCATTTTTGCATAAAATTATACCTTATCTGTTGGTTTTTAGTTTTATGACTAAATGATGAGGTGTGGGAAATTTAAAAATGGTGCGTTTTCAAAGTATTAAAAAAAAAGAAAAAAGAGAGAGAGAAAGTGATTTTGTAATTATTTTCAAAGTGCCATATTATTTACAAACTTTTTTTCCCCTTTGTAATTAACTTTATAATTTATTTTGCCTTTTCTCTTAAATGACAAATTTAAAAATTTTGCGATAAAATATTTATGGTGGTAAATTTTCTTGAATAAAATAATTTTAAAAAGATGTATTGTTACTTTTATGAACAAAACCGATTACATAATGTTTAATTAGTCTTTGAATATTGCAAAATTTTATCCGAAATGTTATAATCTTTGCCTCAAAACAAGATAACAAGTACCTGCATTGTATGCAAAAATTACTGAAATATTTATTAAAAAAACTAATACTTAAATATTTTACTTAAAAAAGTTTATCTTATTTTTTATTTTACTTTATTTATTTATTGAATAGGTGTCTAATTTTAGTTTCTGAATACTATAAAGAGAAATAGAAGCTTTTTGAAATTTCAAAGACTACTTTTTATACTTAACACAAAATTTCATTTTACTTCAATAATTAAAAATATGCACTTAACCGGAATTATATGTGAAGGCTGGATTAAAATAAATAATATGTTTGCCTTGTATTGAGTTAGATAATACTCATCAACTTGAGTCATACATCGAATTACACATTCACAATATTTCTGCAGTGAAGTTACATTTTAAGTGTAATAAATATTTCAGTAGCCTGTCCAAAACACTTAAGATCTATCTTACTCAACAAGCACCTTTCAACTTTTACCTGTTACTTCGATAATAACATCACTGCCTAGTGCAAGTAAACTGTTACGTTGCGTGCAAATATGTTGCTAATTATTCTCCTGGGACCTTCGTCTACCGGCGATCTCATCATCAGTCACTTGGGGAGAGACGGGGAAGTTCGGAAGCCGTAGGTTAGGTCAAAATGTCGGTCAGAGTGGACGCCTCAATGTGGAAATAAGTGTGCGATTCTCTGAAATTTTAGTTAAATTAAAATGGCTAAGAACATTGCAAATTATGTGATAATTCTTTTATTTCACTTACTACGCTGAATGTTTGAATGGCTTTTACTATTAAAATACATATTCTTCAGTATTTTGTACGTTTGCTATTTTAAGTGGTAGCTTTACCACTTGAGTTTAACCTCTTCAGGCCCGACAAAAATCTCGCATATTAAATGAAAGAGTAGCCTCATAATTACTTTTAAAAGCCTTCCACACTATTAAAAGTGACAATTGGAAGGCGTATTTTCAAATAATTTTTCCAATAAAAACCTAGTTCTCTGTTTCAGTATTAAAAATTTGTTATCACCCATAAACGAACACTGTCAAGACACTTTTAGAGGTAAATGATGTCCTACAAGTTCTTCTCAGATATATGAATTAAAAAAATAAAAACTAATGTGTATTTACAAATTCAGCTTAGGAAATTTCATTAACATTCAAATATTCTTTTGTGTAACGGCAAACAAAAATAAAATAAAGGGAAACAAAAATGAAATCTGCGGTCAGTGTTTAGGATTTACACATTCACCGTTAAAATATTTTTTTCAAATTAATGAAAGCATGTGCGCCGTAAATTTGTACGTCAAATTCAGAACTGCAAAAAAAAATTAAAAATTGTTTTGACGGTGGAAATAAAGGTCCACATATGGGGATTTATGGAACGAAGAAATTAAGTGAATCTCCTTTAAAGTCTATTGCTCTTGTAACTGTAACTATTTCGTAATATGATCATGTGGGGGGAGGGGGAGGATGGAGTGCGGTGACTTGGAGGTTCGGGACCTGTTCTACTGCACGCTAATCGTCTTCGATTCCCACTCTATCCACTGGTTGTTTGTGTTCGTCCAAAACGTCCAAATATTGTGCAATAAAAATATGCACTTTGGAATAATTAAATAACTCTTACCTAAGTACAGCTGAGATAGGAGCCAAAATGGCATAGATCTGGATAAACTGTCTCTATAAACTACATCATCATGTGTTTCTATATTGCATGAATTCATAGTAAAAAGTTGGATTGCAAAACTTATTTAATGTGCTACGCGTATAGGCAGGTTTCGCAACCTATTCATAAAGTAAAAATCAGAATTGGCAAGGACGACAATCCGTCTTATGCCTGTAAATATCATAACTTAATCCTTTATGACTCCGCGTTGCAGATGCGCAACATACTAAATAAAGCTATATAAATTAATCATAGTGTGCTAAAAAAAAATGTTTGGATGACTGTTTTTTCCTATTGTAATGTCAGAATAAAATAATAAAAAAAATTAATCAATAATTTAACTCGAAATTCTATTTTGTCCTCCAGCAGTCACACTACTGGTTATTGCAGCACTTTTAGTTTTTATTCGTAGGCCAATTCTACAAGAAAACTAATAATTTTCTTGAAAATTCTTAGCTGAAACTGCTCACAAACACTTCAGCTACACTTTGGTGTGCTTCAGACATATTTTGGAGTGATACAAATATAAAAATTACCATTTTATCGAATTCTACAACGAACACGATTTGGTTAATAAACTTAACATCAATTAAAAAACTGCAAAATTAATTAAATTTCCGTATGTTTTTTGTACATTTTTGCCCACTACAGAGTAGAATTTTTTAAAACTTCAATTGTTGAGTTATAAGGGGTTGATCATGAACAATAAGGCCCAGATTCATTAACTTTCGGGTTTAAATATCGCTTCTAGACAACCACATTCATCTTTAAACTTTACGTCTCAACAGACTTCCTAACAATGTAGGCCTTTTATGTATATTGTAATCATAATACATTCTTATTTATGCAATTGAAATCTATTGCAGCGGTTCTCAACCTTTTAACACCGCCACCCCCAACAAAGGCTAACTTACGATAGCGCCCCCCCCCCTCTCACATTTTTCAGCATACATTCACTTTCTTAATCTTTAACAATGAACATTTAGTCGAATTTTCTACAAAATAATGTTATCAGTGGATATATTTTTGAGTAAAAATGAGAATAAATAAGAGGATTGTTTTAAAAACATGCATCGCTACTTGCTCTTTGGTTTTTTTCACGCCCCCCCCCCCTGCAAACGCTCTGCGCCCCACAGGTTGAGAAACGCTGATCTATTGCATTAATGAAATATTCAGTTTTTCTTTAAAAGAGACAGTTCTGTTTTCTGTGACTATTGATCAGCCGTGATTTCGGCAATATTGTTATTTATTGATTTTCTGCGAAAGATGTAAATATTCTTGAATTTAAATGAATGTTATTGTGATTATGAATAAAAAGTTTGTCCTCGAAACAATGGAATATTAAGTTATCATATGTTTTGCTTATACAGTACACAGCGCTTAGTAAAATCACTCGTTAATACAATCAGCCGCTTAATATGATCAAGCCGTTAAAAACGTATAGAATGAATGTAATCTTGTACTAAACCCGCCGTTTGATAAAATCAGCATCACATCTAAATAAAATCGATAAATTTAACTTGTAAACACGTGAAAATAAAAAAATTATAAGATAGATGGGAGAGGAGGGGGAGGGCGAAAATACACAAAGCCAGCTACGGTTCGGTTGCAACAAACACACGCCTACACATTATTTGTTCTAGCAACTTGTTTAGATAGCGATCCTACCACGACAAGGAAAAGGGCGCTTCAAGCTCTGTTATTCAGTAGCTAGTTAGTTCTATCCATCTCTGTAGGGTAACGCATTCGCCTCTAGTTACCCTAGAGAGATTTTCTCCTTAAGCAAAAAAATGGTCTAAGCATGCCACAATTTTCAGTCGTGATTGGTCAGTGACCACGAGGGATAGTTATTTTTCTCGTAATTTCGGAGAGACTTTCTAGTTCTGCTTGAAATCACTTACAAACGAGATGTCTAAGTGAAACGTTTAACCGAAAATGAATACTATTCCCTTGGTAGAAATTGACTATTTAATTGCTCCGTACAAACAGTGCAACACTGAAAATTTTTCAGAGAACTTATTATGTAATATGTAACCAAATTCATTGTACAGTGTTTATAAGTTTATAAAGTTTAATGAACAGTTAACTAAACGTCAATTATAAATTAATTAATTTTATTGATCTCATTTTATAATTCCTCTCCGAATTTGGGAGTTGACCACACATGAGACACTTTCTTCGGTTTGAAATAATGTTCGTCGCATGAAAAACTCTGCCGATGATTAAAATCAATTTAGCTGAGAACAAACACGATTTTTCTAAGTGGTGGTCGCTGTGTCTACATTTGTTCTCAGAGTGATCACATGATGAGAAATCAAACAGATATTTCTACAATTACTGAAGATGTTTTCAATAATTCTAAAAAATAAATTACAAAAAAACTGTATTTATCATTTTTTTCAACATTTTTCGCAAACTTTCTCTTAGGATTAATGGAAATCTACTGCATACCTATTCAAATTGCTAAGTTGTTTATATTTTAAAATTTTCGTTTTATGCATATTAAATCAGAAAAACTGAATTTCAAAATCAATTTTTAAATTTAACAGATATATTTAAAAAAATAAAGGATTCCGATTTAAAAAATAAGCTTTTTGGCTTTAATTATAAATATACGTAATGTGATATTTAACACAAATATATTAATTATATTTAAAATTATGAAAATAATGTAAAGTGTATTTTTACTTTTACATTTATTTAAAAATTGTACTATATATTTGTCCTAACTACAAACCAGTAGCTAAACTGACAGACGCACAAGAGTTACACTGCAGAAAAAAAAAGTTTTTTAGATAGGGAAATATCATAGCTAACTTTTGCATGCGATAAGATACCACCGAATAACAATCTCTGTTATGTAGATAAATGTTTGCTCAGATCTCTTTTTTTAGAGACATGCTGAATTATTTATAAAGTCTCAATCTGAAATTGCCTACAAGGAGCATAGCGATGTATTGATCGCTTCTGATGGCCTTTTCTGTTCTTTTATATAAGTGGAATGGGAAGAAATAGGATTTAAAAAGACGCCATGTGAATGAACTAGTATTAAATTGAAACATATTTTGCCTCGTTAGAATGTTGTTTTTCTTGTGAATTTATCGATTTTCTTACATTTAAAAGATTTATTATTAAACGTAAGAGTAATGAAAGCTAAAAAAAAATACTTATATATCAATGGGTCCATATATTTTGTTCTAGTTGATGCCAGAAACAAAAAATATGAAAAAAGAATTCCACATCAAATTAAAAAAATATATACATATAATGTCTTTTGTCCTTTCATATAGTAGTGGAAAAGAATATGAAATGATGTCACTGCCAATATCAGAAATAGAAAAAATATATATTAGTTTTAGTAAGGAGTATTATAAACTAGTTAAAAGTTGTATTGCACTTTCGAAAACCACTTGTTAAGCTATGAACATAATTTATTGCGTAATTTAATAAAATGAAGTAAATATTTGAAACACAATAAAGTTCAGTTTTAATTTAAAGTTTTTTGCATCGGACAGTTGCATTCACTTGGACGTTCTCTTTATTTTAAAATCTCTCATTTAAAAACTTGCCAACGCCAAAGGGGGGATGAGAAGTCCAAATCTACGTACATTTTCCCTACAAAAGAAAATGTTTGTTCAGTTCATCTGACTAAAATGAGTCACACTATGAAAGATAGGCTATATTTTTCCGTTTGTTTTTAGTGTTCAAAAAACCGTTGTAGTGATAATTCTCCTTTCTCCCATGTTAAGAGGGATTTAGTAATCGAACTTTTATAGAAAAGTAAATTGGCTATTGAGAACTAAAGCTCACCTGGATACCAAATGTGGAAAATGCACAACTTATGTGAGGACTGAATAAGCAAAGTTTCTTCCTAAAAGGAAATTATATGATCATGTGTAATTTTTTGTTTAAGCTATTCGTGATTTATATTATATTTTTCACAGGAATGCAGAAAATTCTCTACTCTTACAACTTTAACGATTTATAAAATATTTATTCTATAAAACTAAAGAATTTTACAATTAAATTTTAAGCTTTACTTCTGACTTTATTGGTAAAATTGTCTTGATTTCTTGATGCCACAAAACAGCACGTACCACAAAAATAATTAATCTTTTACTTTTCACAACAACAATTTGAAATCCGACGAATGACACAGATCGTCGTTTTGTTCCAATTCATCATTTATAAACATGCACCTAGAACTAATGCTAACGGGAGATATGCTGTTTACTTTTCTTTACCGACATAATGCATGTATTTAACGCAAACATTTCTTTCCCGGGAATGAAAAAAAAAAAAAAAATTCACCTTTTTTCCATATAAATCCCCCCGCCTTTTGTGAACATAATCATGTGCGGTGCATTTAATGGTATTATAAAGCTTTGCCACCCGTTCCCTTCGTTTGAATAACAATGGCTAAATCCAATTAATTGTTGACATAGCGTCGAAGCATGGACTTGCGTAGGATGCAGCGTTATGAGATTTTCTACGACTGGATCGTTATTTAGCAGTTCTCTCTGTAATCTGATCAATTCGCTAATAAAAAAATAGAACGAGAAGATTTACTGTTGTGTCTATTTCGGTGTTTGTGGATGCTTTGGATTACATTGCGAAAATTTTATTTGGATGTAATTGCGTTTATTCTCTGTACGTATATATATTATTTATTATGTTTTTTCTACATTTGAAATTCTTTAAAATTAGATTAGTAAAGTAGTCGTAAACAGTCAAATACGGAGACAATTTTTATCATACAAGCTAATTACATTATTACCTTCGTTCGCTTTTATTTTGCATAGTATAGGTATTAGTAAAATTAAATTTAATCCGTTAACTTATTCTATAGAAGAATATTTTATTTTCATGATATTATTACAAATTCAATTTTTTTCAAGCATACGGATCAGTGGTAGACTTTGAGAGTTTATAATAGGTCACTATTCTTATGGGGCCCAACCAGTGCCTGACAGGTTCTGCTATCAAAACTGGTAGGCCGGAGGTGCTAGGTTCAAACCTCGGTCTCGCCTGTCGACGTAGCCGTTCGGCGTTTTCCGTGGTTTTCTCCAAAACCCCACGTAAAAACGGACGTGGATCCCTCAGAAAGCCCCCACGGAGGGCATTCCCTATAGGCATAGGACCCCAATGCAATCAATCGG
Source organism: Cheiracanthium punctorium (assembly GCA_038373885.1). Taxonomy (NCBI): domain Eukaryota; kingdom Metazoa; phylum Arthropoda; class Arachnida; order Araneae; family Cheiracanthiidae; genus Cheiracanthium; species Cheiracanthium punctorium. Next base: position 598,962 of record JAWZYV010000760.1, on the reverse strand, counting down.
CATTAATCAACAAACACGAACAGGCGACGGGATTATAATATGGAAATTTCATATGGCTTGGCATCTGTAAAGACATACCTGTTGTAAGCAGTAGCTCTTGTAACATGCGTTTGTATCTGCTTTTGAGTTTGTAGGTTCACATGCAACTGTTTCCATTTTGAAATCAGCCTTCAACAATAGGAAGTTCAAATGGCTCAGGATTGCTTATAATGATTTAGTTCAAGCAATGCCCAAGATGCACTTAAATTCATGAGATTTCTTCCTAGTTTAGGGTTTGAAATGTTTATTGGATCCCTCTTAATAAGTTTGCGAAAGAACCGTAAAATGCTTAAAAAAAGAATATGAATCCTTGATAGCGGAAAGTAAATTTTGTCGATTGATATTCAAAATGCTTTTCTTTTCTTCGAGTGTGCACGTGTGTGTCAAATTCATCAGAAAATCAAAAAATCATTAGAACGTTTGATGAGTAAAATTTTGTTCATTGAATATCATAGAATATCAGTTCTCATTAAAATATGTGACTATTTGTTCATTATTATTTACATTTTATATTTTTGGAACTCAATAGCTTGAACATAATGTTTTTGCAGGTAAGGAAAGTTTTTGTACTTTTATTATTAATAATAAAGTACGGTTTAATGCTTCAATTTTCTCTTTCAAACAGATGTATCAGGGAATATTGAAATAAGTTTTAAAAAATGCTAGGCACTTCATGGAAGAAGCTGCAGTTTAGATGCAGAAAATCATATAAACGATATTTCAATTAAAAAAAACAGTTAATTTAACTATCTTAACGAAGGTAAAAGACAGCTTTCATGTAAAGACATATTTATAGATAGGGGATGATGAAAATATGAAAGAATAGATAAAAGTGGTTGAAATACGGTTTTACAGCCGCCAATGTAATGCCATAAAAACACCCCCTGTGCAATAGTTGCATCAATATTTCATTCTGCGGCTTTGTTTCTTCGATTTTTATCTTTTTTCCTACGCCTGTAACAGAGAATCATCCTATTCACACACGAAAAAAGGAAAAAAAAAAAAAAAAGAAAAGCAATTCGATTTATCTCAAGTGCACGTCGCATATTTTTACGTTAGTTTTTCGCATTCATATTTCCGACACCACACGCGCCATCTTGCATTTGGAACAAAAACCCCTTATGGGAAGAAAATCCATTGTTGTCACCCAATGTAGACTCAGCTGGAACGGAATACGGCGAAGGAATATCGCGGCCATTTTGGGGGGACAACCTCGTACATCAAGATCAAGGATCTCCCTGAAAAAAAGGGCACATATACGCGACGAGAGTGGGATTCAATCGGGGGGTCAGCTGTGACAAATCGTAGGGTGTTATGGGTCATGTGACCCCCATGTGTATTCGTCAGAGGCATGTTTTTGAGATTGGATGTTCACTGGGATGGAAATGTTTGTCATGGAATTACTTTAGGGAGATAAAAATGGTGTATTTTGTGATGGATTAAATGTTTTTTAATGAAGTAAGCGTACGGGGTCAGATGAAGAATGCAAAATCTGCACTCTCAAGATCATGTCTGCAGAGGTTAGAATATCCTAACGCAGCTTATAAGGTACTGGGCAACCACTTACCATAATTATGCAGTACACTTTTCTAAGAATAAAATTTATTTTAATATCATATAATGATTGTTTCAATTTTATTTCTCTAAAAGGTATGATAATAATAATAATAAGAAGAAGAAGAAGAAGAAAAGACTATGAATGCGAAGTAACTGAGCATTAAGAAACATTTACCTCATAAATTCAACTTTCTTGGGAAACTGTGATAAAATTTATTTATTTTTCATTATTTAATTTAGTTTGCAGATTGTACTTTCAAAATGTTTAACCTTCAATTCTTGCTTTAGCGTTACAGAGTATTAAAAAAATATATTCCTTAATTTATTCATTATATATATAATGTATGCATGTATTAACAAAGTAATAATAAAATGAATAAATTTCAATAAATATAGATAAGATAGAATACTATTTTTACTATAAAATGTTTTAAGAACCAACTATTACATTCTAACCTATGCACATTAAATCATTAAATAATTAATGATTGATTAAACAACCTCTTCGATTATTCTGTTTTATTACAAAATATACAAAAGGAAACACTCATATCAATATACAAAAGGAAACACTCATATCTGATGACTAGCTGAAGTACCCGTCCTCGACGGGTTAGTGAATGCGAATTTCCAAAAAGCAAGAACTTTCGTCAGCATTGTAGGAGTACACAGAATGGATGTAGTATGTTGTCAAAGTAAAGAAAGCGAAGTTATAAATTTTATGCATTCTTAAAATATTACAGGTTAGAGAGTAACTAAGTAATATCATTTCATTCGCTTTAGTCGTAATTATGTGATGCGCGAACGAATATTTACGCATATTGAAATAATTTTCGCAAAATCTCAAAATTTAATCAACATTTTTGAAAAATTGGAAGCCTAGAATTTAAGTTGAGTGACAACCTATCATGCCACCCAAATTCGTTTCATTCCCTGCAGTCTTTATTTCGTGATGCTGGAACAAATTTTCAGCATTTTAAAACGATTTTTGCAAAATCTCAAAATGTAATCAAAATATTTTAAAAATTCAACGCCTATAAATTAAGATTAGCAACTATCTATCATATCACTAAATTTCGTATCATTCGTATTAGTCGTTATTACGTGATGTTTGAAGAAATATAAACGTATTTTGAGAGAATTTTCACAAAATCTTTAAATCTAATAAAAATGTTTAAAAAACTGGACTCCTAAAGTTTATGTTGAGCAACAATCTATCGTGTGACCAAATTTCCCATCATTCGCTTTAGTCGTTATTACGTAATGCGGGTCCAAAGATTCACTCAGTTTTAAACGATTTTCACAAAATCTCGAAATCTGATCGATTTCTTTTTAATTAGATGCTTATAGTTTAAGGTGAGTGACCACCTATCATTTCACCAAATATCATTTTTTCACCTTTGCAGTTATTACGTGCTGTGCGAACACAAATTTACGCAGTTTGAAAGGATTTTCGGAAAATCTCAAAATCCAATCAAGATTTTTTTAAAAGTTGGACGCCTATAGTTTATGTTGAGCAACCATCTATCATTTCACAAAATCTCGAAATCGGATCGATATTTTTTAATTAGATGCTTATAGTTTAAGGTGAGTGGCCACCTATCATTTCACCAGATATCATTTTTTCACCCTTGCAGTTATTACGTGATGTTCGAACACAAATTTACACAGTTTGGAAGGATTTTCGCAAAATCTGTAAATCCAATCAAGATTTTTAAAAATTGGACGCCTATGTTTTAAGTTGAGTGACCACCTATCATGACACCCAATATCATATCATTCACTTCAGTCGTTTTTGCATGATGCTTGAACACAAATTTACGCAGTTTGAAACGATTTTCGCAAAATCTGAAAATCTAATCAAGATATATAGATAGTTTTACCTTATTTCAACGTTTACATAACAACAACACACTCTCACACGATGCATAGGAACAACCACAGTTAAACATTTTAGTGTTGAGACAGGTAACGTTAAGTTTGTTAAAAGAAATGTGTACTTATATTGTGTGGATATATTGCAATCGATTCCTGCGTGCCCATTACGAGTACAACTCAATATTATTCTGATGTCATTAGACAATAAAGGTCGTATATTTTTTTATAGGGATTATCATACAGTAAAGTATACTGCGCTCTCGGGCTCTCTTCTCTAAATTACTATGATATAACTTTAAGAAATAATAATAATAAAGCTTCTTAGATTCTGTAAAACTATTAATGTGCTTCTTCAACAGCTTTATAGGGCACCCACAATTTTTGAACATTTTTTCAACCTTCGCACTGTTATCGTATGTAATGTGATTTGGAAATCATTTGTTCAAAGCAGATTATAAAATAAAACTTGTTAGTAACAATATTCAGGATACTTCAAAAGATTTTATGATTTAATTTCATTTTTTTTACTTGCTTGTTTGCACGTGATTTTATTTCTATTTTTTCTCCTATAATATGCAGGGCTCCTATAATTCGCAGGGAGAACAACTATGAATAGTATGTATAAGAATTAACTAGTTTTTAAACAGAGACAGAAATATTTTTCATAAGTTCCACTGAATACACAGACATTGTTATATGTTGTAGTGATGTCAGTTAATTTTCTAAATGTAATTGAGTACAGTAAATTAATATTATGAATAATATATTATTCCCATAGAAAAGTGTTTAATAATTAATGCAATATGAAATAGTTAACCTTTTTGTACAAAAAATATGTCGAAAAGAAAAAATTGCATAAATTAGCTTTTGCGGAAACAAGAATAACTTCAAATCCATAAAACAATAGACAAAATATGATTGTGTTAGAATATAAAATATATTCAAAAGCACTTGTCTGAAAGTTTTCATGTCATCATTGACTCATATTTAATTTTTGCTTAAAAAGTTCGTATTGTTCTCTTATGCTTTCAAGATGACAAAAATCTCGTATTTAGACGTACAGCTATGTTTATCTTTTCATGGTAGTGTTTTGTTGTAAGGGGTTGCTAAAACATGAATCTAAAAATAGACTGTGTGCGTACTGCCCTATTTGAAATCAACAGCAACCGGCTCGGTCGTTTATTTCCATCTATAATCGCTTACATGCGCCGCTGTACTTCAAATATTTGCACAAAACGTCCGTTTTGGAGCACGAAATTTTCTTTTACCTTGTCGATTTTGTGAAAGGGCGCATTAGGCTACTGGCGTTAGTAGTGTTGCGTGACTGTGGCGCGCGGAGAGAGATCGCGTGACTCGCATTTTACCTTATTAATCCTGAATTCTATCATTGTTGACAAACGGGTGAAAATGTTCCTTCTTTTTTTTTTTTTTTTTTATAGGGATTTCCGCCAAACGTTTGCTTTGAATTAACTGCCCAGCGCTTTTATTGCCTGTTAAATTAATCTTTGTCATAAATGACATTTGCTTGAGTGTACAAGAGGTACATTATCTGAAGTGAAAATAAATATGTAATTTTTTGATAATAAAGAATTCATTTTTTTATGTGTTCTTTCAGTGTCTCATACGACCTTTACACTTGAGGGTCAAAGTTAATGAATGATGTGAGAGTTAGAAAACCTATTCTAACAAGTCTGGGAAGTATTTTATGTCATGGATATATGCGTTTACAATTTCTTTATCACATTTTTTTCTTCAATTTCTGTTTTTAAATGATTGATCTTTGCAGACACAGTCTTGAAAAATAACAGGGTATTCGGTGAATCTTAAATTTTAATTAGGATTTGTTTAAAAAACAAATTAATAAAATGGAGAGAGTCCCATAACCAATGGTACAAAATTTAAAGGGAGGTAGGGCATTAAATAAGAAATAAGAATCACATTGGAATGTGGGGTCGGAAACATCTGCTTCATATAGCTGTTAATAATCACTTTGGAACATGTTCTAAAATAACTGAACTTTCCGACCATTGTTCGTCAAAAAATAATGCATCATTCACAAAAAACACGCATGTAAAATTGATCGTTTAAAAATCCATTTAATTTCATAGATGAAATTTTTGAAGATAAGCCCATTGTTAATTAATTTAATTCAGAAATTAGGCGAAATTTCAACACTTTTCCCAATGGAATTATTACAAGTAAGTGAAAACTGCGTTTTTGACCCCATACTGCTATATGTTATAATATTTTCATATCATGTGCCCTATCTCCCATAAATTTTGTACCAATCATTATGGAATATCCTGTATATGTTACTGTGTGTTTTAGAGCGTGTGTTGAAAAATATTTTCGAGTTTATTAAATAAGCAGTGCTTAAACAGTGATCAACTGCAAACTAGGTATCTGGTTAAAAGATGAAGATGGCAGATTTTACATTATTTATTTATTATATTTATTATTTATTTATTTATTTTTATTTACATTATAATTGGCCAACTCTTATTTGGTTTTTGAATTACCATCTATACATTTTTACTTCTAAATTATTTTACAATAATGCTTTTCATTAAATTCTATTAATTTTTACAGTAAAAATCTGAAAAATAGTCTCATACCATGAGACTATTTTTCAGATTGAATACATCATCACTTGAACACGCTTTTCAAGTATTGGTTTGGTAATGCTGGTTGTGGATTAGATATTCATTGCTCAATGAAGCACGTACATGAAATCGTATGTTCATCATCTGCACATATAATATTTCCATTTTAAAAATGAATGTGTTCTGATGCTTAATACAGCACGGCTGCTATCGTTGTTAAAAAATAAATAAAATAACTCAGCCACCAAACAAGTAATCTCTAGCAAAATTTGCGCCAATCTCAGAAGAAGTTTGCCAATTTTTATATGTTTATTTCGTTAATTTATTTTATATGTTTATTTCGTTTGTTCAATATGCTTAATTTTTTTATAGCAATGAATTGATTAGGAGTTTTTCATGGGTTTATAACCACTTTTCACACTGTTCATACTTAAGCTGCTATTTAACAGCTCTGATTATTTTATGTATTCATTTTATGTTTTAAATTTTTTCTTATAGTATTTTTGTATAAAGAAATAAAACTAAATAGGTTTAAAAGCTTTATTTGCTAAATATATGCATCTAATATCAAGGGCGGCATCTTGGTTAAAAATTACATACATGATGTGCGCAAATTTATAAATCCATCAAAAAATGGAAACTACTTTCGATCATTTTACACCTATTCTTAGTGAACAAAGAACCTTCTTTAACGACATTTGTATAATTTATTGCTAAAAACGCGTCAATTCGTGTTACTGAATTCATAATAATTATTCTTTTCAAAATATCTCAGTTGACAAATGCAAATAAGTGCCCTATCATTGTTTAACATTCATAAATCATAAGTATTTATATATTTAAAACACAAACGGTTAAATCGTTATTTTAGAAAATATCAGCTAATCTGACAGGAAGTCAAAGAATATTTTCTTTTAAAAGCCTGAAAATTTTTCAAGTTGGTTTCTGAATAATTAATCTTTTTAAAATGAACGAAGAAAACGTCAGTTTACAGATTCTGGAGTAGAAAATGGGGTATTTAAAATTAAAAGTGATATAATAACTCATGACTTTTATCCTCCTTTTTTCAACAACCTATTTCAATAAGCGTGCGAATATATCAAAGTACATAACAAATAATAATTTGCATTTAATTAAAAAAGTGAATGGTTTTTTGTTTGACAAACTTAAGTGATTAAAACATAAAAAGCGGAAACATTTTCATAGCATCAGAGCAAGATTTAAGTGTAATTAATTTTCTAAAGGTAAAATTTCATATGATTTTCTTTTAAAATTTTATTAAAAATTAAGAACATAATATCTGCATTTTAAAAATTATATAATTTAAGAAGATGACTTAAAAAAGCTGCAATGCCTTACTTTAAAACATTATGGCATATGCCATAAAAACTTTTAACATAATAATTAACAATTTTCAACATTTTGCTCGTAATAAACAGCAGTAAATTATAAATAATAACTCATTTAAAAATCATACATTTCTTGAATTTAAATAAGTTGTGCAGTAATGCAAAACTTACTTAATCTAACAGATTGAATTTAAAAAGTACCTACAAATCATGCGTGGGAAGGTAATACTTTCTAACAAACACCTTTTATGTTCCAAAAAATTTATTGGCTATTCCCACACAACTTTCACAAGTAATAAAATTGATTAGTTAGTTTTGCATTAATTTATAATGGCTGTGGCACATGAAGAAGAACATAAAGCAAGTCCTAGAAAAAATAACATCAAGACATAACCCATGGTTATCACCCAGCCTTCTTGCTCCCAATATCTAGAGGTATCACTATCTCCTTGCACAGTTCTACAGACACAAAGATGATGTTAGTACATTGGCTTGTTTTGATCATATGGGGGAAGGCATCTTCAACAAGAATGCCAGGACGACACACAAAAACAGCAAAACAATCATGTCTGGTAAGTAGCTGATAGACAGCCACTGCCTCCCTTCTTGGTTTAACAGGTGTATCTAAAAAAAAAGAAATTCCACATTTAATTTCTCTTTTATTTGTTCATCCTGGTTCGTCAATTGCATAAACTGTATTATAAATAATTTAAAAGTGTGAAAAGAGTTTTCTCGTTTTGGTCAGTGTGTCACCAGAGCACCCTAGTGGCTCTGTCTAATTGTTACGATGTAAATTGCTGTGGTCCGACCAGATTGCATATGGTGGATAACGCGCCGTACTACGATTTCAGGTTCTACTCCCGGCGGCCGGGATCCAATCCCTGATGAGCGTGGCTGTCATTGTGTACGTCCCTTCATAGGAGGGGGCGTTGGTCCACCTACTCTGTCCCCTCATAATAAAGAGACCAACAACTCCAGCCTTAGTGGTAGACAATGCCTACAAATGCATTTTCCCCCCATATCTAAAAAATTTCAGCAGCTTTTGATAATTGGAAATTGCATTTGAAAGTTGAGCTTGAATAGAAGTCGTGGACTTAATGGCAATCTGTGAATATGGCACTAATACTGAGTATGCTACATTTTTAAAGTTATATAGGTGACGGGTTATATGTTTAACCCATTAGTGCTCGGCTATTTCCGTCATATTTTCGAATTTATGTTGATCTCTGAAGTGATAAGTATGTTTCTGGCATTAATGGTTCTGATGAATGTATTTCTTTCTCTAAGAATATTAATGAAACACTGAAAGAAATACGTGCTTTGTTATTGCTGTGCATTTTTTGGAAATCAAATTCATAATTGGAGAAACTGAGATAAAATAAATTAATGCTTGTGTCCTTTTGTGACCGTCCTCAAAAGGGCGCTGAGCGTTAACAGTTTAAGTGTGATGTGTGTAGCTTCTGTTTCATTCACAAAATTAGTACACATTCTTATGTCTTGGAAACTGTAATAAATCCATATTCCAAGTCCCATGGCCGATTGGGCAAGACACTGAACATGGTAGGCGGCTGAAGTGTGATGTTCCCAGGTTCATGCCTATCACGTGGCTATGGGTCTAACGGTCTAGAGATTTGGTCGGTTTTCTCCAGATGTAACGTGAGTATGCGTTAGAACCCTTTAATAAAAGCACCCCACTATAGTCATATACCCCTCATGCAGGCTTGTCATAACACAAAACTCAAACCCATTCGTATGCACACGTAGCCACTGATTTTCTGGATATTTAGTCAAAATAGTTTCCAATAGGTAAAATAGAATATCCCGCCAAGCATCCTTTTTTGATCTGAATTGAATGAAATTCAACTTTACATCCAAACCTATTAATTCCATTCATAGGTATAGTACAAATAATCGCATAATATAATGTAGCATCATTTTTCTTTAATATCATGGGAAGAATAGCTTGATGTAATAATAAGGCATCATCAAAGCAATCGTTGTTTTTTTTAGATTTATATTTTCAATAAGTTAAAGAAATTTCTATAAAAAGTAATTTATGAGTAAATTGATGAAAGACATGAATTGTTCTTGCAAAGAGCATTAAATTCTTATTACTAAGCGTACCATGGAATTTAATTTCAGTTTCATGTTCTAATATAAAATTCTCATTCAGGGATGAATCATTCGCCCTTGTGCACCATTTAGGGAAATAAATCACAGGAAACAGCTATTAAAACAGAGAAAAAATTGCATCATTTACCAGAATGCAGCTCTTGAGTAAGACCAAGTTTAATCCCGAGACTCACGTACTTTTTAAATTGGGAGAAATCGTCTTCATTTCCAAGTTACATGATTAGGAGAAAAAAAAAAGTCTTTGCACGTTGAAGTTAATGATTTTGGAATAAAACTACAGGATAGAAAAAGACCCTGGAACTCGTGAAAATTACCGCAGCTCCGAAGAAAAACCGTTCAAAAGAAGTTTGAAAAATCGTTTTCCGATTGATAAAGCCAAAGAAACTTTTAAAACATTATTTAGCTAGAGGTTTTCGATATTTTATCTTAATGAGGTATTTTTTCTGCTTAAATGTTATGAATGGTTTTTCTTAATTTGAATTCTCGAAGAACTTACTTTAGTTCTGTAAAATTACTATTAGGTGCACTTTAGTTAAATATTTTTATGAGTGAGATATGCATAAAAATCATTTTTTGAATATTTTTATAAATTCACGTTCAAGAAATAAATTAAAGCAATTTAAAATTATGATTTTTCACGGTATAAGTTTCTGATTAATAATCAGAAGGACAATTTAATAAAAGTTTCAGTGATCCGAATTTCCATTAATTCCTATGACATTTTTGGTAAAGTTTACCAATAAGAAATACAGACAACTATGCATCCAATATCTTTTTGGTATTTCTAAAACTGATCATAATACTAATTGCTACCCTAAAGTTGCAGAATACCAAATAAACAGTTTAACACTAGTGACGATGAGACAGTCACTTCAAAAAGCAGATAAATAGTACTGCAAAAGAAAAAAGTTTCTTTTTAACACCACGGTAAAAGATCATCAAATTAACTTTAAATACATTTTTGTTTTCTATATTCGAGAAATTACTTTTGTTAGTTTTTAATACAATAACTCACAATATTTTCTTTATATAGCTGAACATATCAATGTGATACTATTTTTTTTAGTTTTCTGCAACATATAGTTTTCTTTTAGCTAGTTAATGTAAAATTTTCGCTGTGAAAATTTTGTATAAAAATACAAAATTTTCATAGTATAAAAAATGTTTTCTGAATTCCACCGATAATGGGCATTTGGCAGAGTCCTATCTTATTTAATAAACTTTTCCTCGTATGTTAGTATGAAAACTCAAATTATATTTATATCTTTAACCGAATATTGATTATTTAAATATTTTCCCCTCTATTAACTCCTGAACTATAACAGCTATTTGTAGCATTATATTGTAGCTATTGTAGCTACATGTACCACCATATTTATTTAACTTATCAAAAGCTATAGACATAATTTTTATATTCATACATCTGAAAAATGCCCGCAAAATTCTATACTAAGACATGCTGATTTACTCAGACTGATTGTATTATTACATACAAATATTTTTACACGATCTTCTAAACTATTAAACTTTGTCATAACACAGTCATAAATTTTGTATGAGCCTGATGTGAAGCATGATACTAATATTTATTAAAAAGTCAATATAAATCACGACAAAGGCATAGACTACGACACAATATTATCCAATTGCAAGGATTTTTCTTAACCCATATTCTTGCGCAGTGAATAATTAAATGCAGTGAGAAAGTGCAATGAAGTAATTTTTCAATGAAAAACTGTTGTTAGACTGTAATTTTGCTAGCCTTTGTATAAAGCTACAGATGCTTTATGCGAAGTTCTTATTCTATGCCTGTATACGTCATTTTAAGTAATAATGTCTGATAGATAGTAATGCATCAAAATTATATTTTTTGTAGTCCTTTAAAAAACTTATCAATACCGTACCTACTTTATTTAGAACAGATTTTATGATTTGGAAAATATGGATAACACACATGACCAATATCCGGCAGACAGAGTAAAGGCAAAAGGCGTTGTGTTCCTTAGTAATGCAATTGACGATCGCTTATATGAAACTTTCTTAAATGAACATTTACCGTGTCAGAAAAAGAAATTTAAACGTGCGTTAGTGAGTATCAACGATGTGGTATATTACTTAGTCTAAATCCAGAAGAATTAAGTATAGTTTTAAAGTAAGTTTGACATACGGAAAATCAACACACGCAAAGATATGACTGTGCACTTTGTTGCCATGAAATTTTCAGCGACTCTAATAATAATTTGATTTAAAAGAAAACATTTATACGCACCTAACTTAATATTTTTCTATAGTGAAACACAGAATGAATGGTTTTAATGACATAAAAGCTGTGGATCTTCAATGGCATGCAATCCTGGGAAATCACTTACACCGAATTTAACAGTTATATTTATTCGCAGTTAACGTGGCTATCTCTATAATATATTAAATTGAATTTTCATAGTATTATGTCAAATTTTCAAAAAATAATTAATTTTGACTAATACTTGTTGAAAAGATAAATATTTCCAAGTAGATTTAAAATAATTGCAAAACGTAAAACTTGAACGCAAATTAACAGTATCATAACTTAATTCTAAAAGTAAATATTAGAATTATATAGCAAATACGAATACACAATTGGTTGATACAACTCCCCTGGTCATGTACGGAAAATGTCATATTTGTCATATTTGCACGTAACATTATAAAAATCCCAAAACAAATTCACTTTCTCGTGAAAGAAAAACAAAATTTGGATACGGAGGCAAGTGAAAGCTTATTATCATATAATGAGCAATCTCACAGAAATGGCTGCATAAAACTCCAATATATTCGTTTTTTTCCACGTATAAAATCACATATCGCGTGCACACTTCCATTACACACAAATACTTTTCGCGTTAGCTACCAGTGTGAATATATTTTTCCGTTTCCGTCTTGAATCTTTTCTTCAATATAAATTTAACGTAGGTAAATAAAAGCCAATGTCTATTCAAGTCACATTTATTTTAACTGTAATTGTAATGCGTTTATATTTGTAGCGTGTTATGGAGCGTGTCTCTAAATGATTGTACTTCAAATCGGTTTCCGTATTTTTATTTTTATTCATTTTTTTTCTCTCGTACATTGAATATTTTATCATATAAGAATATACTCCGTCCCATCATAGAAGAAAAATTGTCCCTTTGAACTCTAAATTCACCGAATCTGTTTTATAGGTTCTTACACGGAAAATGAAAAAGCTAAATAATATTAAAAGAAGTAAGTTATGTCTGTAAAAGTATAAATTACTATATTTTGTGCAACAGCATTTGTTACACATATTTAAAATTTAAAATCGACTTAAAAGTCCATTTAAATGCATTTAAAAAAAACTAGCACTTTCTACTGGTTGTCATCAACTCCTGAACTGTTGACTTTCTTCTCATCATTAGCTTCCTCTGTCCTACGTATTGCCCGGAAGTTGAATAGTTTCATACTGTATTCCATAGTTTCGGTTTTTAAAGTCTGCCAGTATCTCAATATTATCAATACGTATTTTAATTCAATGGTAAGAGCAAAATGTGATAAGAGGCGATGAGACTGCTTTCCAAATTGTTTGTCTTTATAACGTTATTTTTTTAGTAACTCCGATGCAGAAGAAGTTCTTTGTATTTTCGTAAATTAAGTTAATTTTATAAACGTCTGCATTTTCTTGTAAATAATTATCAAAGAACGCTATTACGGTATAAAACTGGAAAAAGAATCTACCGTGTGATCACGCCTTGCTTTACCAATCCAATTAAAACAGAATTTGATACTGAGAAACTGGTAGATTATAAAAACTGAAGCTCCAAAACTGTGATACAACTCAAACCTATTGAAATTCTTGATACAAAGGGCAGTGTGAACGACATAACACATTCCAGGCTTGATGTAGGAAGCTAATGATGAGAAGAAAAACAACATTTGAAGACCTGATGACGATCGCGATAAATGGTGTATGTTAGTTTTTTAAAGTGAGTTCAAATGAACTTTTAAGAGGATTTGAAGTTTTAACTGTGTAATAAAAGTACATATTTTTATGTTACCTGTTGCATTACAGCAACAATTCTATTTATAACACTGAAAAAAAAAGTATTGTTAATTACACTCTGTAAAAGTCGCGATCTTATAACAGGCAAAATTCATTTTCGTTAGAGTCAGACAATAACCATCAGCGTGGCACTCACGTAACAGTCAATTTTGCAATTTAAAGACGCTATTTTTAAAAACTGGAAGACATTTTGCTTGATTATGGAAAAAATGTACCCGTTTGAGAGCAATTAGATTAGAGGCGAAGCGATGAAAAACATCGTGAGAATTCCTGAAGCCAATTGTCGAGAACACAGAGAGAAGTCTACAGCGACCGCCAAGCAAAACACCAATGATATTTTCCATTGAAACTGACACCGTAGATGGGTAAGAAGAAAACAACGGAAATAATTTTTTAATTCAAACTCATCAACTAGGGAAAAGGGAAGAAATATGGATACCTAGGATAACTACGAATGACGAGAGATGATAACTTTGAGTTAGTTTTAGAACAGATAGAGGCATAGTCTCCACGAAAATAAATTAATTTATCAAAATTAAAGTTCAGAGTAATACATCTTAAAACGGAAGGTACTATCGTGAACGGAAAAATACCAAAAATAATTAAAAGTATCTATTAAATTTAAAAAATGCAACTGGAATTCCAATTTATGAAAAATATGTGAACTTCATCACACTGTAGCACACATTAATGGAATAAAAGTGCAAAAATGTTGTAGAAGTTTTTTTCAGTGCGTGTGCGTGCGTGTGAGTAACAAATTTTAATGTGTTCAATAACTGGTAAATTCATTTAGACGACTCTCAGTATTTTTTTATTTTTTACTCGGCTGTATGATTTCTTTGAGTTACAAATATAAGCACAATGTATATATATTTAAACGTCAATGTTTCACAAACAATTAGTTTGGAGTTTTGGTTTTTAAAAATCGAAACTCTCAATAAGATCTAAAGTGTAAACTACATATATATCTTAAAAATATTTTTTAAATAGCATGTATTAAAAATATAATGCAGAATGTTTCCTATTATAAACTAATTATTTTATTTATTTCAAGATAAGTAAAATTTTCATTGATGTGTCCTTTAATTTATAAGGAAACGAGAAACTTTATATGAATCTTCTATCATTAAAATTTTTATTTCATTTAAATACCCTATTTATTGTATTTAATGTCCTTTTAAATTTATTACTAGGTGTCTTTAATTACTTTTCACAATGATTCAATTAAGGTAGCCGAAATAAAGCTAATTCTTTATTATCTAAACACCATTAAAGTGCAAAGTACCAAATTAAAGTTTAAATCATGTAATAGACAGGAGTTTTATTTAATGACTATAGGCACTTAATACTAACAGTAAATGAGTCAGATAATATTCAGAATAAAAGGACAAAACGGGAAAATTGCAAGTGGATGGAAAATGAGGTAGATCAATTAATTACCTAATGTCAAAGGTCGCTGTTAAAAATTTGTTTCAAAAATTAATTCTTGGGTATTTTTAATTAAAAATATATTTTCAGTGAAACGCAATTAAAGGTTAGTAAATATCACAAAATTAGACAAATTCGGATCTTCTTACAACGCATTGAATTTTATCTTTCTATATTATTTCATATTCTTTATCATTCTTTTATTCATTATCATTCTTTTATTATTTCATATTTTAAACTTTAATTTACAAATTCAATGCTACTGAGCAACGTTTTATATAAAAAAAAGATTTTTCATTATGCCGTAATATTGATAAGTTTGCACTTCCACTAGAATAGCAAAGTACTCCAAAATATCAATAAAAGTGAGAAGTTTAGTTTTAGTTTGGAAGTTTCGTTTCCTTATTGCTTAAAAATATGTCTAGAACAAATAATAATTACATTTCTACAGCACAATTCTCTGTATTTAGTGCTTTAAATTATAAATAACAAATTTTTAAACTCTTAAAAAGAAATTTAACTACTAACTGCATTCTAAATATTTCGTTATGAAGGGAAAATACTGAAAATGCTGCTCTTTGCAAGATTTATTAATTGTAAAATCAATGAATTAATGCCAAAATTAAACTTCGCCTGACATAAATTTATCTGTTAGGAACCAAGAGAAAACTAATTACTTAAATTAATTGTATTTTTGTAAAGGATATACTTCTCGAGTCATTTTCAATCATATTTCACATTGAAACACGCATGCATTGTTTTAAAACTACTACTTATTTATTGAGCTTAACACGAATAAGTTTTCTAAACACTGATACGAAACAAGCAATTATTAGTTCTGGAAGGTAAAAATTAATTATTTAATTTATGCCAATGGACTGAATTATAATTGGAATTTCCATTCTCATAGCAAATTGTAAAAGCTACAACAAAGGAACTTGAATATTTATCAACCGTTTTGGCAGCGTGCGTTAATTGAATCCTTTGTTTTGTAGAAAACAATTTAATGTTAAATAAAGAATGAAATGCTGAACTGTTTTTGAGGCTGTTTTTGAATCGATTTCCTATTAACAACACTTGAACAGCTTAAAAGAAGTCGTTAACACTTTTTTCTATTCCACAAAGATCGATTTTCGCGCTAAAACGATAGAAACTTTGATTTCAGTTTACTGATATTGTTGGGAGGTATTAGAGTGAAATATTTATGAGCATTTACTGCTCAGTTTGTGTCATTCTAGAATATGTGGTCTAACATTGTATTACGAGCCTTGAAATATGTGTAAAAGACAGAAGTTCCGTCTGCCAGTTTAAATATTCTTTAATTTTTTCTTTAATTTTTCAAAATTATTATTTAAAGAGGCGGTCACTTTAATGGATTATTTTGGTTTAGGTGAAATTTGTAGTTATGATACATATAAAGCGATATTTGAAGAGCATATACTTAAGTTAATAATTTCAACATTTATTTAAAAAATGAGTTATGGGCATTTATTTTGGATATTTATTTACTGCAGCTAATGCAAATTTTATATTAATGATACTTTATAACACCAACAGCGATTTCTGCACAATAACTATATTAAATTAAATCAAACATAATAATAATATTTAGAATTAGAATGTTTTCAAAAACTACAAAAGAAAGAGGTTAAAATTTCAAATACATATATATACTGAGTTTATTTTTAATGTTTAATTGATATTACTCAATCGTTTTACGATATCCCGAAGTATACGTATTCATGTTTATGTTAGATTTCAAAATCATGCAAAACTGCTCTCTAAACATTTATGCACACTAAATTTTGAAGATTTTCATAATTTTATAAACAATAAAGCAAATTAATTTTATAAACACTGTATAAATAATAAAGCCACTTTTTCACAGTCAACTTTTAATAAGTCGTACGAACATTTGAATTAATTAAATATGCTTCATACATTTATAGCTATTATGCAGAGGTCGTATTTAATTTCTTCAATGGAATTTACTGATGGTGCAATCGAAACTCCCCAAATCATCAGAGGACAATATTTCGTTAAAATTAGAACTCATTTAACAGAAAGAACGTCCATCTTTAATGAAACAATAAAAAAAAATCTAAAATACTATACTGCCTTTAAGTAATCATTAAAATAAAAAAGAACATAAAACGGATGATTTTCATTTCACCGAAATAAGAATTCTTAAAATTCAGCACTGATAATTCTCTTTTATTTGTTACGAAAATGAGCAAAGTCAGATGTATAAAAATAAGGAACTACGATAATTTCAACCTCAAACTTTTCGCATTCCGTTTCAGCTGCACTCGTTAAATTGCAGAAATGGTTGTTCTACGTGCTAAAGACTCGGAGAACTGACTTCTCCCTCCCCTAAAGTGAGTAATAAAGGTGCCATTGATACAAAGATAAATAAAATTTGAATTCTCGAGGCACAGATTCGTTTTCAAATTATTTGTGATCCATTTCACTCTTTCGGATGGTAAGTCGTTATCTTTGTTTCATCAATGCTTTTGCTACAGCCGAAAATTCGTTTTTTTTCCACTGAAAATGTGAATCGATGTAAAGATTGCGAAATATGTCCGAAATATGTCGAGGAATAAGTTTTATCTAATTAGCCGATTTTTGGTTGAAAAAATTGCTTAACTTCATACACGTAATATGGTTTTTTATTCGTTTGCTCATGCAATAAAGATAAAGTATTGCGTGCCGTTAAATTATACATACAAAGATTTTAGTGAAAAAAGTAATATATTATTATCAGTGGGGTATTTCACTTAAATTAAAATAATAAACAGAGATTGTATTTTTATTGTGCCTACAAGAAAGGCCGGAAGGCTGAAGTTGTTCTTAAGTTATATTTATCAAGGCAGTGGCGGATCAAGGGGGTTCTCTGGGGGCTCGAGCCCCCCCTAGAGCTAGAAATACACTATGGATTAAAGTTAAAAAACAAATTGCAAATTTTCACATGAACTGAAATTTAAAAAAGTAGCACTGTATATACAGTTGACTCTCCGTTTAACGACGATCTCCTTCCAAAGACGATATTTCAAAGTCCCAGCAACTCCAACGTAAAAAAATTCTATTCAAAGACGACGTCGTTTCTGTTTAACAACGATTTATTTTATTTCATCTTACGCTACAGGAACAGAGGGGGGAATTTTTTAAGAGTGGGAAAAAAGTGTCGGGGAATGTCAAAAGTGCCATTCGCAAGACAATCTCAACTACCTGAGTGTATTCTCAAAGGTACTTTAGAAGCAAAGAGAAATTTCTTGAAGCAGAACAAAAATTTAGTTCGGGATCCAAATCCAAATGGCCGAAAAGTCAATGTGGCCGATTGGAAGAGTTTGCCAAGGCACTTCTGCATGCAAATGGTTGCATGAAGCTCTTCATCCAACATTCTAATTTCTGGGCCTCAACATAGCCGAGTGGATAAGACACTCGACATGATAGACGGCTGAAGTGTGAAGGTCCCCATTTGGGCATACCGCGCGGCTGTCGATCTAAGTTAACTATCTGGATTTTTTCCAGATGGTTTTATCCAGATTTAACGTGAATACGCGTTAGAACCTCTGAAAAAATCCTCCGACCAAGGCAACCGCCACAGAATGAAGATGCCTCTAGTATAGGTTTGCCACATGACATCACATAACACATAACTCCAATTTCTGGAGGCCCGACGAGTGGCTGAGCGCATAGAGCTCGCAACTGGGAGAAGACATGTGTCTGGTTCAAACTCAGTTCGCGTCCGTCAATCTAGCCGATCAGAGTCTTACGCAGTTTTCTCCGAAACTTCTCATAAATACGGATTAAGACCCCTTAGAAAACCCCCACGTAGGGCACCCCTTACTCGGCCTAGATCCCTCATGTAGATAATTGTTCGTATTATCAAAATAAAATAAAATCAAGCAATTACTGCAGTACTGTTATTCTGGCAGAAAAATTTGGAATGCAAAATTTTCAGGATTCGGCTGGTTAGCTATAAAAATTCATAAAATGGAAGCTGACGCATTTGGCATTTGAGAAAATCTGAAAGAAAGAATAACGGGAAGGCGAAAAATGAAACAACTGACTCATTTTGATTTTCTTGAAACCTAATTTTATTGTATTGCTTGTTTTCAGTACCTTTTTTAAGGTAACTTAAAATAATGTTTTGTAGATAATAAAATAATATAATGATAATAAAAGTAACATCTTTAAACACGCCAATATATCAAGAAAAATATTCAGTCCTAAGAATGAAAAGTGTAAAGGGTTGGTGTTAGTGCTGTAGGATTACGGCCAATTATCTTCACATGGAATCTAAACCGATGGGTGGGGTGCACTCTGTGGTGGTATTTCTAAGGGGTCCTAACCCTTATTTACTCTAAGTTTCGGAGGAAAGCACGGAAAACTCCAAACAGTTAGATCGGCGGACACGAACTGGTTTTGAACCAGGCGTCTTCCAAAGTGTAAAGGGAAATGTTATTCTTTTGTAAATTCTGTTTATGGAAGATCTCTATTTAAGAATGATTTTTCACGGTTCCTTGAAAGTCGTTAAACAGAGACCCAACTCTCTCTCTCTCTCTCTCTCTATATATATATATATATATATATATATATATGCATATATGCATATACCAAGAATATTTATACAAATACTTATTGAATCCTTGTGGATTAAACACAATTTCTCTATTTACAAAAATGGTAGAGCTTTTATTTTTAAACAGAAGGAGGGCAAATTTTATTGACTCGCTATCGCCACAGTGGCTGGAGCACAGTTCCAAGTTTTCTTTGTACAGTGGAACCTGTCTAATGGAACTACCTTTGGGAAGAACAAAACTGGTACCTTATAAAGACGGTCACCTTACAAAGCTGGTAAAGTGTGATGGTTGTAAGGCGAAATTGCTTAAAGTTGTCGCTATAGACAGACGATCTCGTTACCAAGGTGGTCACTTTAGCAGGTTCCACCGTATTGGAGTGGACGAAGGCACACTGATAGGTGTCCCCTACAATTCGCCGACTGCGAATTCGGCGACATTTCCAAATTTCCCTTTTAGGACATTTTTGGGGATTATCCTCTCTCTTATTTATCTAGTGAGGTGAATACCGAAGGCGGGAGTATTCCGCTTCCCAGAGGTAATCTACATGGAACAGGTGAAATAAAGGAACAGGTTTTAGGAAAGATCACCTTATATATTGGAAAGATATAGTTTACTAGCTGATATGCTGTTTCATTCATTAAAAATTGTTTCAAAATTCTGATTATCCTCTAAAATATTAATTTCTTTTTCCACTCATCTTGAAAATAAATATTTTTCTATTATCATTATTTATCTGTGTAAAGTCACAATAATAATATAAGCTAAGAGTTATAAAAAATATTTTTCTCACTGAAAGTTTCAATAATGATGATATTCTTTTTTTTTCCAAAAGTAGTGTTTAACATTAAAAAAAGCTAATAAAACTGTTAAACTATCTGCTTTTAAAATTTTTAGATTATTTTGAAGTCAGATTCACTATATTGCTGAAGTAAGTATGCAAAGCATTCTTGTGCTGTCAAAATATTTTAGGTAGTATTCAACGAAAACTGATACCTATTGTTAAATGTATCTGCCAAACGTATCACCAAAGTGACATTCCAATCGTCTCAGTGTCTTAACGTGATAAACAGAAAAAGGAAAAAAATATTAATTTAATTTTTTTTCTAGACATTTTTTTAAAAGGACTATTGAGCAAGTCGAGTTGCTACCTAACATGTTACTAAAATTTCGTTTGTTCAGGCTGTTTTCGAGTGATGCGAACAAATAGCTACTCAATTTCCATAAAATCTCAAAATATAATAAAATTTTGAAAACTATTCAACGCTATAGTTGAATAATAGCCTCTATTTTATCCACTTCAGTCGTTATTACGTGGTGGATGGAGAAAAAAGAAACTTGCATAACTTGACCAAATTTTCAGAAAAACTAAAAATTACACTTGGAGCATAACTTCTTATTTTTTTTTTTCAATTTCGCCACTCTCATTCCTGTGTAAAGAAAACAATGTACCTTTTTGTAATAATAAAATTTCTGTGTTCGCAAAAATATTGATGTGATTATTATCTCTTATTCATAACAGAATTATGCTTTTAGAATATTAATTATATGCTCACATTAGTAAAAGTGTACTCTATTCTGATAGGCAGTATATAAACTAGAATTCGCAAGGGGACTGAAGATATACTGGGCACAGTTGTAGTGACTGAGATTTCAGTTTTAATATCTGTAAATTTTTATGCAATAGAAGATAACTTTGATGTAATATTAAAGATGTACTAAAAATTCTGAACAAGTAAAGAAAAAAAAATAAAAGTCATAAAAAACAGAATGGAAAATATATAAACCAAAAAAGATTTTTAAAAAATTGATTACAAGTGAACGTAAGCGCATTGCAGTTGATTTATGATTCATAATAGTATGCTTTTCTAGATTTATGAAAGTGAATTATCAATCTTTAAACTCTGGTTAAATGAGTTTGAGAGTTCTTAGCACTATAGTGCTAATAATTCTCTTTTCTCTAACCGTATCACATTTCGTTTCGGAGTTGGGTTTGAACAAAGGTACGCAGGGGTTCGGAAAATTCCGGAGAAGCCATTACGCTCACTTAAATTTCGATTTACTTTAAAAGATATTGATAAATAATTTTTTAAAAAAAATCTGACATTCTTTCAGATTTCATATACGCACTCGAGTGCTAATTCTTTTATAATTTTTCAATTGCTTGATATGTTGCTAACCTGATATTAGATTTAGTATTTGTCAACGCTTGGCGACTTTGAAGGGTGGATTTTTCCTTACGTCTTTATGATTGCTAGAAATGCACAGGCATATTGACAACTCCATTACTTTGAATTGCTAGGATTGGCCTAATTACCGTGGTCAAAATCTAAAAAGTCTACAAGGAGTGGCTACTACTAAAGCTGCGCATTTATTTCTTTCATAAACTGTTTCATATTATATCTTAGAACAGCTTGGATATTTGCCGCCCATGACGATTTTTCATTCTTAACTTATGCGTAAAATCGATAGCGTAGTTAATGCCAAAGTTAGAGATACGGATAGAAAAACAGAAATTAATGTGGAAGACAAGAGAAAAATTAACAGCACTCTAGTGCAATAATTCATAATGAAAAACAAGATCCTGCAGTTTTTTTAATAAATTCTGATAAAATCTCCCTACATTGACATCCCCTAAGTTGGATCAACAAGTGAGCTTTCATGTTTTTTACTGTCTTAATATTGTTTTATTTTTCAACACCATGTCGGAGAATTGTAGGGGACACCTTTTCTTGTGGGACAAGAATATTTTTTCCCTTTATGGGGAATTTTCCGATTGGGGAATAAGTCGGCGAATTCGCAGTCGGCGAATTGTGGGGTGAACCCACTGATACGGGTAAAAAATCTTCCGTTGCTCTTTCCATTTTATAGGGGACGGAGTTTGCAGTTTAGTGCAGAAATCTTTTATCGGTAAACCTCGAATTGCCATTAAAAAGTAGTAAAATTCGCGACAAGAATGCCCTCTTACCCACAGCAGTCATGTTAGACGCAGCGGCAATCAGCATCGGCCTTAAGTGATGCTGAAGCATAGACGAACAATCCAACCCTCCGCAATTTGTACAGCTTTCATTCTTTCAACTGCTCTCATAAGTTGTCCACACCACCCAGACATATGGGTACAAATCCTCATTATAAAAGTTTAACAGATTCTACGATATCAGACAAAGCGAGTACCTGGCAATGTATAGGTGGTCTGGTTTTAAAAAAGGGAACCTCAAATTGTAAATAGCAGGTAATAGTGATAATAGTTGTAAATAGCAATTGAGGTTTGTTTACTACAGTCCTCACAGAAAAAGATGGGAATTACTTAATCTGGAAAACAATGCCATCCTAAAATGCGAAAATGTATGCTGTGAACACTGTATATTGCACGGTGGCTGTGAAATAGGTTCTATAATGTATTCAGCAATTATACTCTGTACACACTAAAATTTTAATGGGTAGGGTCCGCGAACAACAACACGTTGGAAAGCTAATCACGTGGCTAATCATAAAGATTGTTGCTGATTAGCCACGTCTTGTCGTCACTACAGGGGTTAAGGCGACATTTTTCTGGCAAAAGATACGACTTTTAATGACCAGTCGAGATCTACCAAGAAAAGATTAATGTTTTAAACTGAAAAATCTGCCCCCCCCCACACACACACAATGGAGAGAGCAACGGAACATTTTTCCCCCGTATCAGTCCCGTCGTCCATTGAAACGCATAAAACACGTGGCTTACGAGCATCGACCATAACTTGATCGGTATAAGGCGCACGATCCCTAATAGCACAACAGTCCCCTGTGACTGAAATGCGACCACACAATACTGTCACAATAGAGTTACAAACAGTCGCCGCGACTGCGCAGCAAAGTCACGCCAGGGTCCCTATGTCCTCTCGCTGTGTAGTCGCATTGTTACCGTTCAGAGAAGTCACGATGGGACAGTTTTGCGACAGCGAAAAAATTCGGGGAAAAAGAGTTACCGAAAATATACACCAGATGGCAGCACCAAACTCTCAGACAAGAGAAAGTTGAGGTCCAGAATCGAACCTTGGAGCTAACGGCTGGTAGCCCCGCATCTTACCACAACGCTGTGATTACCTTTCTCGAGATCTTTTAAAAGTAAACTGATTGCTGCAAAAGCTAGTTCTGACGGCTTCTTTTGGAAATTTAAAATTTTTCTGTGAGTATTTTATAAATAAGTTTTATATATAAATATATATATTTATTTTATAAATAAATTTTATATTCTGTGAGTATTTTATAAATAATATAAAAAATATCATAATTAATAAATATAAATTAAAAATCTTGGAAATATTTCTTTTTCCACATAAATTATTTTCAGGAGATAATGTGCTGTTTTATTTAAGTATTCATCCGAAAAAACTAATGATTTATTGAAATTTTTTATTCGGTTATGAAATAAATTTGTAATGTGCGACATGTGGGGTTTGATATTAAGGTATGAGGGATAAGATTTATATTTTTGCTGTATTTTGCCTAAAAGGGATTTCATATAAAAATAAATAAAATTAATTGGAAAAACATGCATTAGATAAAATAAATAAAGTATTTTTGACTTAGACCCAAAGTTTTACCTCAAATGTTTCGTAGTGGAACTTTCAAACATACCAGAGACGTATTTAAAAGGGGGGGATCTGAAAACTTAAAGCAATTATTAAAAAAAACAGCAATTTTGAGACATTTGTATTTACTCTAGTAACAATAAGGTTGAAAATACCGGATAGTCCCCCCCCCAATCCGAAATTTAAACCTTACATTACGCTATCGAAACATATATGCCATGGGGATATGAAAGAAATTGTTAATTTTACTCACAGATACTTAGTTTTCACCATTGTGATTAGAACTCTCAACTCTAATATTTTTAAGAATAATATTTCTTTTATAAATAATATTGTCTTGTTTAAACGAAATAATTTAAAAATTAATAAATTAAACTAAATTCCATTATTACATAACTGAGAGGTTTTATTGAATTACTATTTTCGGATTTATTTATTAAACGTTTCACGAAAGAAATTGCCACAAAATATTAGAAAAAATGAGTGAAAAGCGGCTGTGTGACGTCATTTTGAAGTCCAAAAAAATCCCTAGTCACTAAATAGTCACACAGTGACTTCACAGTGAGTCACTGAGCGACCAATCACATACCAGTAACATGGTGACTTCACAGTGGAGCCACTGAGCAACCGATCACATACTAGTCACATGGTGACTTCACAGTGGAGTCACTTAGCGACCGATCACATACTAGTTACATGGTGACTTCACGGCGACGTCACTTGGTGACTGGTCACAAATAAACTTCACAGTGACTACACAGTAGAGTCACATCACTCACAAGTCACAATGTGAGTAGTATGTGACAGTCCTGTGACAATTGTGACCCTCTGTGACGTCACAGCGACTCTTTTGTGACCATCTGTGCTATTAGGGATAGCACTGCTCCCCCCCTTCCCAGTTTTCTTTCGACGGTTCTTGCAGCAGACAACATACTTATTTAGTTGGGATATACCATGTCTAGTTATACATTGGGAGAAAAAGTAATGGGAAAACAATGTATCATCCTAATGAAAAATGGAGCCCCCCCCCCCTAGACGGTTTCTCTGGATCCGCCCCTGTATCAAGGCAACAATTTTCATTTCGAAACAACATGTTTTATAAGAGCCATTATAAAACATTACAGTTGGTGATTTTTACCCGACTATAATTAAAACATTGCATTTTTTCTGCAAATGTACTATTTATATTATTTGCAATGCTTAAGTAATAATTATGCGATTTATATGCAATTTTTCAATTATATTAGTCTAGGCATAATACTTTTTGAAAGCACAGTAAATGAATATAAAATATAGAAAGAGTACACCTCAACAATTTTTGGTAAATTTTGACACTGATAAACGAACTGGAAAATTCTTTGACAGTTTTAAAATGCGTATGTTATTTTTAATTACGAAATGTGCACTATTTCAATTTAAGGAACAGATATGCGTAAATGCAAATGATAAAATTCCAATATGTACTAAATGTAATATATTACATGCAATCTAAATATAATGGTTCCAATTTCATAGGAATACCTTGAGCACTTTAATGAGTCATTCCACTGGATCATCTGCTCATATCGGTTAGTATAGACACTGCTTAATGGTCAAACTATTCTGAGTAAACTGAGAGAGATACTATACAGATATTACAGAAGGAGTTAAAATTGTTTAATGCATGATGTGTAAAAATACCAAATATCCATCTCTTGAAAGATTCTATATTAATAAATTATGCATGTCAAAGTTATTCACATCATCTGAAATAAACCTCCAATGAAAAAATTGTGAATATCAGATGCAGAAAGTAATGCATTTAGGTATTACTCGGTTGACTTTAAAATTTTGGTAGTGAAATAGATATATCATTTAAAAAAATCTTTTTTTCAAATAGAATAGTTTTACATTAACAAATAGCACCTTTACGATAGTATACATAACATATTTTACTAATGTCAAGTGTATAAGGAAAAAAGTACGCAAACTTAGAAGTAGAGAGGAGTCATTTGTAAGTTAAAATGTACCATATGATATAAATTAATATCATCTAGATGCTTTACAGGGTATAATCACTATACATGATTTCTGCATTTGTGTGAAGTGTACGAATTTTTCCAAACACTTTTAATATCTTATATATCTTAGGAAGAGTGCAAATGATTAAAGAGTTTTAATATCTTATATATCTTAGGAAGAGTGCAAAAGATTAAGGGCACTTATCACAGACCAGATTATCACAGAAGCTATCTAAGCTGCTGTACTTCGCATAGAAAAAACTTTTCCCCAGTCGGAAACTCAGTGGAAAACTCTCAGCTGCTCCTCAGCGTACAAGAATGAAGAATTCATAAACAGTACTGGAAAGCACGCTTCTCAAAACAAGCGAGAAGATCGCCCACAAGAGCGCATACAATACAGAGATTTATGGCTATTTAATCAGGATACGCATTCACTCAAAACTGAACTGAGTGGCCATCTGCATCATTTGAAGAGGTCACAATCATAATGAACCAAGTCCATCTAAACGAATTTGAATAAATAAAGGTTTGAAGTTTTTTCTGACTAGTCTTTACTATTATGAATATTAGTATGTTATGAATTTACTGTTATGTATTTACTATTATGGATATTATTATGAATATTATTATGAATATACTATTACTATGTCATAGTGAATCAAGCGATTCACTATGACAGTGAATGGAACATGTTTTTAGGTTACTCCAACATGAACTATTTTTATTTAGAGAAATGCGGACTTGGTCCACTGTGGTTGTGCACATTTATAGGTTTCGTTAATTTTCCCTGAACTTTCTACCAATTTCCGCAACATTGTAGTTCGATGACATTTTGCTATTGGTGGCTCACATTGAAGACGTCATTATATATATATATATATATATATTTTTTTTTTTTCATTCCAAATCTTACTGAGCATATTTAGGCGAAAAAAGAAACTTAGAGGAAGGTGGGCCAAGATGAAACTCTTCAGGTTAAAACTTGCATAAAATAACATAAATGTTTAAATAAAACTTTGGCCCTTTACTACAGTATTTTGCATAATAAACATGTTTTAATAATATTGTAAAAGCACAATGAGCAATAAAAAATAAAATCTTTAGAATGCGTCTTAAGGATCATTTTACACTCAACCCAATGGCAAAATCATTGAAAATATTTTTAAATTGTTTTTAATCGGCAAAATAAAAGATATAAAAGTAATTATGGCTATACATAATAAAATTAAGTAAATTTTACAACCATATAGCATGCATGATTTGTTTTATGAAAATATTAAAATAAAGAAATTGTCACAAGCAATAAAATGGAATATTTTAAAGTTATAATTAAAAATTATGGCCAACAATAAACGCAGAAAAAAATTAAATAATGTAATGTGGAGTCACTCATTTTGAGAACAGTTAAAGGGCTGCCATGACGCCTGGGACCTGGTGCTGGAGTTACTTCAGTCGAGAGATCATTTTACCCAACAGTAATGGCTGCCCACTTTACTTCATATAACTGGAATACTCCTAGACATAACATAACAAAAACATAACAACTTAGCAAGTGTACTTCACTAAAAACATACTCTGTTCAGTAAACCAAGTCATATTTCTGCACATTAAAAACTGCATTTCTAAATAAATAGGAACGTTAGTGCTTACCTTATAAGACATATGATAAAACTCTGTTTTTGAAGAATTCTACTCAGCACGTAATACGCCAATCACTTAAATAACGCTATTGCTTCTTCTTGACTTGTCACAACGAGTTTATGTGTTAACCGGTAGATAGTGCTGCCTGTATCTAAGAAAACATATTTGGATCGTTTTGCCCACTAGGATCATTTTGGGCCAGCTTCCCCTACATTTTAAAGAAAATGGAATTGGATAAAGTACAATACATCTCAATTTTGAGATTCGACATTCAAAACCACAATATTATGATTTTTAAAAATGACTTTTTTAAAAATAGTATTAAATAAATAAAAAAAAATATTTTCGTTACACTAATTCAGGAAATAAATTCCAGTTCTTTTGAACACTTTTTTTACAAAATTAATTTCAATTCCTCGACAATAACAAAGACCAAGGGCTAGGGGGGAAAATACATATAAGTTTAGAATGCATGAATGGCGGAAAATGAACTGTCTTTTTTCCTAATGGAATCCAAGCGAATGTTTTATTCATAAGGGATCGGTTATTTTTCAGCATTCTGAGGCAGCTGACATCTGTAACAATGATTTTTTTGTCACGGTTTGTGACATTTGGCGCCTGTATTTCTGATATATACGAGGTTTTTTACAAAAGAACTCTTCTAGAATAAACTGTTTACCGTCGAGCCACTGTAAAAAATGTTTTGATTGAACAAAGAAATGTACGATGTATATGAACGGAAATAAAATATTTTGCATGTATTTTTTTATTAGTTTTCAGAGTGCAAGTGCTGAAAATCCAATTTAAAATGTAAATACATTCGATATAACTGCTTCAGTTTTCTGCAGCTCAAAATAAAACGCAGTGATATTTGTATAGGGCGGAATGGAGGTTATGTAAAAGAAATTCCATGTTTCAAAGCTGTATAATTTCTGTTTTCCCCCTAATTTCTGTTTTTCTAATAGTTTATCTGTGATATTTCTCAAGGGGAAACGCACATTATTACGCTGTACCTCAGAATTAAGGAAATACTACCATAAGAGAAAAATAATAATGATTACTTGGAGTAGCAGTTCTGTGCTTCTGTTGTTGATCATTACTAAGATGTGTTTAATTGATAAGGATCAAATAGCTCATCATATGTGGTGATTTTGGTGTTCCGATGGTTTCTTTTCCATTTAAACAACTCTAAAACCGTATTAATCTGTTATTCAGAGTATCGCATTTGTTGTCTAAGGTTTATAAGTCTGTAAAGCTGTTAAACTTTGAAGGCGACTTAATGAATGCTTGGAAAGTATTTGCTGAAAGTGCTCTGAAAATTCTATAGCAAGAGTTAGAAGTTTCCTGTGAGTGACAGGACTCAAAATTGTACACTCTTATGGCAAATTTCTAAATTTTAACTGTGCTATAAAGCTGCTACATTTTATGAAAAATAAATGTTAATAAGCTTTACAAGAGAATACAAGATACAAATAAACTAAAAAAAATTCCACAATAGTTTTCAAACAAATGTAAGTATTTTTAGTTTGTATGTATACGACGATAGCAAGTTTACAAATTTTAAATTACAAAAAAAGTGTGATGTATTAAATATCTAGTTATATGTGTGCAATGTCTTCCTCCTTAACCTTCACCCCTCAATTCAAATGGAATGTTCCAAATCGTCTATCGGGGAGCCACCGGAATGCAAATTTTTCACTTCTTACTGATAGTTGCTCTGTGCTGTTGAAATTTATTGTGAGTTATATAATGCAATATATATTCTTTTCGTTCAAATTTAATAAAAATGAAGTAAAAGTGAAATCTTTCACTTAGACTTCTCGTACATCAAACTGCGTTTATGCATCCCAAAAACGTGGCAGACAAATGAAATTTCACAAATCTCGTTCTAAGGAGCGACACTCTGATAATGTATTGAAGAGATATTTTTTTCACTCAAATCCTTATTGATATCTACTACACACAGCAGAAAAGTTAGAAAAACATGTTTGTGAGAATCTCTCAAAATCCTTGCAAAATTCAAAGTACGTTTATCGATCCAAAATACATTTATCCAGAACCCTTGTTTAAAATACGCGGCAATATGAACTTTTACTTTTTAGACAAATGCAGTTATCGTCGGTAAATCCTCCTATAAACAAAGTTCTTTTCAGGAGACAATCGCCTTAGGTTCTTAGTCCCAGAGACGAAACACTACATTATCGATTCGTTTTTAAGGCCAAGATAAACAATTCGGTGCAGAACGCATTTTATTTATAGCAAGTACAATCACAATAAATGGACGTAGAAAATACTTTGCATTATACAAGGCAATGCTTTTATCGTTGACTTAAAAGACCATGCTGCCAGAAACGCTTTTTTTTTTCTTTCTTGTCGATTTCGACGTGCGTGATTCATTCTGCGTGAACCATTTGACTCCTGTTGCAGTAGTCACGCAAAGCTGTCTTAATTAGTACTTATTTAGAAGAATAAAAGAGCGGATACGTACATGTGTTAAATGTGTGTTATGTGTTATGCTGTCACAAGTCTAACTGCGGAGGGACGAGCTTACTAATTCCATTTACTAGTGCGATTTTTCGTGTATTGAAATTAACTATTTTACGGATGAATCACTGACGCATATATGAAAAACAAAACAGTAAAATAATTCAAAATATTGAATTTTTCTGAATTTTGTCTGCTCACTATAATCTATTTATTTCTAAGTACGTGGTTCTTTCTTAACAGCAACATAATATGTCTGTATGTATCTATGCCATCATGATATAACATGCGGATATATAAACACACTATTTCGTGATTCGGGGTCAAATTTGTATTAAAATGAAGGAAAATACAAATTAACCTTCAAAAGTGGCCTAAAAGGATCCCTTAAGGGAAAACTTGTATAAAATAACATAAATGATTTAATATTTTTGCATTATATACATATTTTAATAATATTTGAAACCCACACTAAGTAATAAAAAAATAGAATTCTGAACCAAATGAAACCTGTGACCAAAGGATCAGTTTAACCTCGCCATATGGCAAAATGATCCTTTATTTGAAAATAAATTTTTATTTATTGGAAAATGAAAAGATATAAAAGTAATTGTGAATACACATATATGATAATACATAATGAAATAAAATAAGTTATGCAATTAAATAGCACAAATAATTTATTTTATGAGGTTTTAGGTACCTTTTTCTTCTTTAAAGGAATGCGTCTTTGCTTTAACTCCAAGCTCTTTTCTTAGTTAATTATGGCTACTTCGTTTTCCTATTTAGCATTTTTAAAATTAGATTTTCTTGACTGCAGCCTGTTTCGTCATTTTTGTATGTTTTTATTTTTTTCCAAGATCAAACGATTCTTATAAGTATTGCTTGTTAAAATGGTACTTCCCATCTATTCTCCTTTCCTAGAGTCTTTTTCCTGTGATGGTTGTTGGATATACGTGGACTATAATTTATGTGGACTGAAAGAGAAAGATTTTGGGGAGTCACGCATTTTGAGAGCAATTGCAGGGCTGCCATGATGACCTGGACCCGGTACTGGATTTTTTTTCAGCCGATGGATCATTTTACCCGGCAATACGGCTGCTTATTTTAGGTCATATTCTTGAATGACGACGAAAAATATAACACACAAGTGTAATTCCCAACTAAAAATACACTTCATTCAGAAAACCAAGTCATATTTATGTGCATGGAAGTTTATGTGAATGGAAATTGTACATTTAAATAAATAGAAAAATTAGTTCTTACCTTATAACATATGTCATAAAACTCAATTTAAAAAAAACAACTCTTTTTAGAAGCATATTACTGTCATCGTTTGAATACAGTCATTGATTCGTCTTTACTTGGTAAACCTAATTTACGTATTACCCAGTAGATAACACTACCTGAATGGAAGAAACATATGGAAATCGTTTTGGCAGCTAGGATCATTTTAGGCCATCTCCCCCTACGTGTAATCTAACATGAGCCATCTAAACATGTAAATTATGTAAATTTTAACACTTTCTTCATTAAACTACACATTATGTGTGAATAAATATATATGTCTGTGTCATAATTTTTCCATTTCACATGAATCAATTTGCCCTATAGTGGATTGAAGAAAAACTGTTATTAATTTTACAGCAGTTACGGGTGAGTAGGATCGAAGAACAAGTGAGAAAGGGTGCAAGTCTCTAACACTATAGGAAGTGCTTTTGCTTTTTTCATGAGGCCTGTTAGTCAGGCTGCAGTGTTATCTACTAATACTTCACCACTCTTGAAGATACTCTATGTTTAGACATAAGAAATTATGAAAATTCTTCAGAGCAGAAACGATAATTAGATTTAAATGCGACATAAAACGAGGAGGAAAACAAAATTTTCAATGCCGTATATTTTACGAAACCTCAAACAGATACCTACAGAGCGACAGACACGCATGTATCAGGGTGGTCCGAAAAAATTAGAATTTCCGAAAATGAAAATGTAGTAATGAGGAGAAGTTGTCCAATACATTTCATTGCCATACCCAAAGTATAGAAAGAATTATTAAAATTGTCACAAAATATGCTTTTTCGGTCTATGACTGCAAAAACAGAGCTAGATAAATTAGAACCAGGGACGTAAAGTCCACGGAGGCATGGCACCAAACCGAAATTCAGACTTTTGTGAGCTGGATATCAATAATTGAGCCCTTTTCACCTCTTGAGCCACACACGAAATTTTTTTCTCGCAACATGCCTAATGAGATTTAAGATATACACTCTAAAACTCTTTCTTCAGAAATTCAGCTCGAAGTTATTATGTTTCGAAATAATTGATGCAATAATGAATGCGGTACTTTTTAAATGAAAGCTCTATTCATTCTAAGTAATGAATACTAAAATTAACCGAAATGAAATTGCAAAATATGGTTCTTACTGCGCCGATGGAAGATATTATTTAAACTTTCTGAAACCAAGCAGATTTACTACTCATAGTAAAACCAAATGTTTCTGCGCTAAGACATTATAAAGTTATATACATATCTATCTATCTATCTATCTATCTATCTATCTATATATATTTATACATATATATATATATATATATGTATATATATATATATATATATGAAACATATCGACGCTGGGCAGAAGCATGGCATGTGGCTCGGTCGGAACACGCTCAAAAGCGTGTTCCGACCGAGCCTCTGGCGTCGTTGAAATAACCGACCGGCCGCTGCTGGAACTTGTAGCCGAACCAAGAAAGGACATTTTGGGGCGCTGGGAAGTTCTGGTAAATTCTGGTTATACAGTGTTGAAGTGTGGAATAAACCACGCAGGGTTTAAGAAGACATATTTTTATTAGATTTCACATCAGCTTACATGGCAACGGAAGTCACGAAAAAGCTGCTCCGTGAACTGTGTTACGGATAATATACGTGTAGGTCCCGTGTTCTGTAGGGTAATCGTATGTTCCAAAGAAGGTGCATTTATTAATTATTAAAATGACCGGGTCTCCTAGATCTAGGAAATTCTTTAAGGAGATGATGCCAGAAGACCGTGGGAAAGAGGGGATATATATTACTTGCTTTTTTATTAAATACTAGCTGAAGTACCCGTCCTCGACGGGTTAGTGAATGCAAATTTCCAAAAAAGCAAGATCTTTCGTCAGCATTGTATGAGTACACAGAATGGATGTAGTATGTTGCCAAAGTAAAGAAAGCGAAGTTATAATTTTTATGTATTGTTAAAATATTACAGGTTAGAGAGTAACTAAGTAATATCATTTCATTCGCATTAGTCGTAATTATGTGATGCGTGAACGAATATTTACGCATATTGAAATAATTTTCGCAAAATCTAAAAATTCAATCCACATTTTTGAAAAAATGGAAGCCTAGAATTTAAGTTGAGTGACAACCTATCCTGTCAACCAAATTCGTTTCATTCCTTGCAATCTTTATTTCGTGATGCTGGAACAAATTTTCAGCATTTTAAAACGATTTTCGCAAAATCTCAAAATGTAATCAAAATATTTTAAAAATTCCACGCCTATAAATTAAGATTAGCAACTACCTATCATATCACTAAATTTCGTATCATTCGTATTAGTCGTTATTACGTGATGTTTGAAGAAATATAAACGCATTTTGAGAGAATTTTCACAAAATCTCAAAATCTAATAAAAATGTTTAAAAAATTGGACTCCTATAGTTTATGTTGAGCAACCATCTATTGTGTGATAAAATTTCATATCATTCGCTTTAGTCGTTATTACGTAATGCGGGAATAAAGATTCACTCAGTTTTAAACGATTTTCACAAAATCTCGAAATCTGATTGATTTTTTTTTAATTAGATGCTTATAGTTTAAGTTGAGTGACCACCTATCATGACACCCAATTTCATATCATTCGCTTCAGTCGTTTTTGCGGGATGCTTGAGCACAAATTTACGCAGTTTGAAACGATTTTCGCAAAATCGGAAAATCCAATCAAGATTTTTTTAAAATTCAACGCCTATGCTTTAAGTTGAGTGACCACCTATCATGACACCCAATTTCATATCATTCGCTTCAGTCGTTTTTGCGTGATGCTTGAACACAAATTTACGCAGTTTGAAACGATTTTCGCAAAATCTGAAAATCTAATCAAGATTTTTTAAAAATTCGACGCCTATGTTTTAAGTTGAGTGACCACCTATCATGACACAAAATTTCATATCATTCGCTTTAGTCGTTTTTACGTGATGCTTAAACAAAAAAAGCGTCACGGACAGAATGACAGAATGACAGAATGACAGACAGACAGACAAACTTTTTTTTGAGGGTCGCATCGGAATCCCGGGTGCTTGAAACGGATAGAAATTGTAAAATTTTTGAATTCCAAGAAATGTACAGACAAAAGTCTAATTTTATTTATATAGATAGAATTGATCAAATCCTTCGTTTTCAAAGCAAAGTTACTATGCCCCTACAAATTTTTGAAGGAAGCTAATAGAAATTTTGAATTTTGAGAGGGTATTTAATTTAATATGTTATGTATGTATATAAAATGCTAGACAACAGTACTCGACAACTTTTAAGCGTTATTAAAATTTTATTTTCGAAAATTTAATTTTTTTCGGTCCAACTTAATATATATGAACATATACAA
Source organism: Cheiracanthium punctorium (assembly GCA_038373885.1). Taxonomy (NCBI): domain Eukaryota; kingdom Metazoa; phylum Arthropoda; class Arachnida; order Araneae; family Cheiracanthiidae; genus Cheiracanthium; species Cheiracanthium punctorium. The sequence goes on along the minus strand of JAWZYV010000760.1, from coordinate 563,995 downwards.
AAATTATGATTTACTATGACTGCATTAATGATGATTTATTTTATACGTGTTTACGAACTGCAGTTATGCATTTAAGAATAATTATGTGTTTATTTAATATTGATTTATTCCCTCAGTATTTAAAATCTTATTGGTAATGTAGTGGAGAATATATTCTTAACTCCGTCGTGATCTTTTTTTTCTTCGAGCTAAAAACTATTGAGCTATTTTCACTTTAGTGCCAAAAGTTATATCTAATATTTTTCTTAAAGGAAAAGATCGGCATGACATAAAGATAAGGAAAAATACACTAATTGAGTAGGTACGCCACTGGCTGATTTTACAAATTATCTCAGTGAGGAAAAACATATAAATTTGATATTTGTGGAATAATCAGATTTTACTTAATCAAAGTAGAAAAAGAAAGAAAAAATGTTTATGTGGTAATGACAGTTTAGGTATAATAAAGCGCTTATAGAACTTTTTTTTCATTTAATTTAAAAGATTTAAAGGATAAATTTGTCCTTAGAATAATCTAAATAATATATCGAGTGAATTATTTGAAAGCTCCGAAAATTTTCAAAAGCATCCATCATTTTCCTAATTCTTTCAATATTTTTACTTATTCATTTTCCTAATTCTTTCAATATTTTTACTTATTCATTTTCCAAATTCTTTCAATATTTTTTCTTATTCATTTTCCAAATTCTTTCAATATTTTTACTTATATTAGACTGAAACAGTACTGGATACTGTTTCAGTCTAATATAAGTTAGAATTACAACTGATTCACCCATTACAAAAATATAATTTTAAATTACATCAATCAATCTGTACAAAAATTCGAGTGTTGTTTATATATTGTTTTCCGTTAATTCTAAGAGCATGCTGATGAAAAGATTAATCTTAGATTAACATCAGTTTTTATAAATTTTTATTCGTAACCTTTTTTCTATTTCGTTACAGAACACACTTAGATGATCCATAACATTTTTATTTTTAAGTTTTTAGTTCATTTCCGAGAGAAAAGCATCAACTTAAATTTGTGACATTTTTTTTAATATATCAAGCTTTGTTTCCTTTTATAAAGGTTTTCTAAAGGTAAAAAAGGAAATGTAAGTTCAAGGAAAATTCTTAAAATAGGTTTTAGAAAACAGCTCTTGAAAGATATTCAGAAAACTTTAGTATCAATTCTTTCATCTAGAATATTCTTTAGAAAAAGTGTTCATTCAATCATTTAGTTCCTGAAATTCCACTAAAATGGGACATTTTGTGAGCCATAAGAAAAATTTACAAATATAATTGATTATTTTCATACAGTTTCAAGTATTAATAAATTATTAATTAAAGAATATATTCCATTACGGTTTGTGAAGCGATCTTATACTTATGTAAAATTTACATATGTAATTTATAGTTTGATCTTAACTGTAAACAAATCCCCGAATTTCAATCAGAATAGCTTATATTTAATGAAATTGGAAATTCTTTCGAATAGATATAGATTTAAAACTTTGTTTATGAATGTAAATTAGTTAAATTATATTGTATTAGTATTAGATTCTTAATTGAGCGAAACTGAATAAATATTCATAAACAAACTTAAATATTCTTTCTCGTTTAAGCAAACAAAAGTTTAAAACATTTACAGCTAGTAAAATATATTCACTTTGTGCAGCAAAGTTGCTATCAAAAATGCAATGCTTTTGTTAAAAGTACTTATAGTTACTATATAATTGTTACAATTTTCATTTCTTGGGAACTTAATTTTAATTCAGCCATTTTGAAATTTGATATTTAATATAATTAACGAGAAAAGCAAAAGCAGTTTTAATGAGAAGAAAACACGTCCGCCATTTTCATGTTTGTTTATTTCTGTTCTTAAATAAGCATAAAAGGAGAGCAAAAAAATGATGGTGGTAAATTTGCTTCCAGTTTTGTGAAATTTTTATTTACAGCTTAAAAAAATCATTTTTGAGTTAAAGAAGTAAAGTTCTCTAGTTCTTGGGTAATTTTTTCATAGCACTAGAAAAAGTTTAAAAAATAAATAAAAGAGTTTTGAAGTAATATTCTTTAGAAAGAAAAAAAAATGCTTTGACAAATAAATTCTTTTTCCTCATCTGAACTGTAACACAAAAGAAGAAGGAAAAAACCCTCAGTTTCACAATGAGGATTATTGTTATCTCAAATTCTAAGAATTCGATTCAAATGAGTTTTCATTTTTTAATTTAAAAGCTAATTTGAAAAAGGTATGTTGTTACTTAATTGAATATTTTATTTGGTGGTTAAAAAAATAAGCGTAAAACTTTCGTCTAAATTTTTTTAAATAAAAGGCTAAGAAAAAACACTTTATTATAATTTAAGTAACATAATTCTAACTATAACCACATGTTTTTTTATTTAATATCAAGTGTTTTTTTATAATCGAGCAGTGTTATAATAAGCCAAAGTAACATTTGAGATTTTGATTCATGAATATGTTTTTTCGGAAATATTTATTTGAAAAAGCTGTCAGCTATTTTAATAGTCTAAAGAATTCATTGAAGAACTTTAACACTCATTTAACTTTATTAAAGTATTCTACAGATTTTTCAAACCATGATTCCACATCTAAATATAAATATTGATATTTAACGTGAAAAAAATTTGAATGAATGTAACTTAATGCATAAATGTTGTTAGATGTGCTGTTAAAAGTCTTCTTGCGTGTTATAAAGAACTTTACGGTATTTGCTAAAGGAATATTAAATTTCCATAGACTTCCAAAATTTAGAAAGAATAATTTCACACAGTAAATTGCCTATTAATTAAAAAATATCAGTTTCATTAATTTTAAAACCTTTGGCTTTGCATGAATTTTTAAAATAACTGGACAGACAATAGTGTTCTTTTTTATAAAAAAATACTTCATATACTAAATGCCTGATGTGGCCACACATTAAAAAAAATTTAAAACTTTCAGTGACCCAGATATTTTTTTAACATTTCAATCTAAACGGAAAAAGCTGAATCAACAGATTTTACCCTTTCTTCTCAGTTAACGAAATACGAGACTGCTGAAACAAAATTGTGTTAAAATATCTTGGTCATTTATTTGTATTTTCTTACGCTAAAAACCCACACGCCGTGTATCGCAATGGCAACTCCTTAAAAAATATTTAAATATGTTTTTTAAATAAAATAACGTAAATGTTAAATAAAACTTCGGTCTTTTGCCACAATATTTTGCATGATAAACATATATGAATAATATTTTAAACACAAGTGGTGTAACGAAAAAAAAAAAAATAGAATTTTAAAAAAGAGTCCAAAAGAGTTTTACCCTCACCTAAAGGCAAAAATAATCCTTCATTTGAGAACAATTGCATTTTTTATCGGCAAAATAAAAGATGTAAAAGTTGCTATGACTGTACTATGCATAATGAAATTAAAAAAACTCGGCTGTTCGAGCCTTCTCAGGGGGAGACCCCCCTCAACCCTCCTAATTTTTTAGTTTCATTATTGTCATATTAAAACGATATTAATTGACTATGTCATTTTATCTTTCATTTTTCGTGTATTTCGCCTGGAAACCCTATGTTGAAATTTTTATGATTGTAACCTATTTATAGAAAAATACATGTGATGCATATTCTACAGCTTACGAAATATTGTAACAATAGATTAAAGCTGTTGTGAACTAATAGTATTTAAATATATGTAAAAAATACATGTGATGCATATTATATAGCTTACGAAATATTGTAACAATAGATTAAAGCTATTGTGAACTAATAGTATTTAAATACATGTAAAAATTATGTCGCATACTTTTATGTCGCATTTTTGGGATAATTTTCAATAAAGGGAGTGAGAGATAAAATGACATAGTATTAATAAGTTTTACAAATATAATTGGCATTTCAATGACTTTTACTACTACTTCCACGTGCTTCGTCTGAGTTGAGATTTTCCAGACCTTAAAAGCAAATAAATAAATTATTTGAGAGGTATCTCGCAACTCCCCTCCCAACTTTTTCCCAACCAAATTTTTCCTCCCAATACCTTTTCAAAACTTTCATCTGACGCTTCTACGCAGAAAAAAAAATATGGTTGTTGTATCAACCATAATTTTGTCAACTGATATATTTACAGATGTAAATTGCTCTTCGGTTATGAAATTGCATTTTTAATAATTCACAAAAAACACCCTTAAAATATAGTGAAAAATGTAAACCGAACGGTGCCAGTAAATAAACACTTTAGCACAATATTCTTTTAAGCAATAATAATAATAAAATATTAAATCTATTTTTTGTATTTATTTGTGTAAACATATTTTTATAGTTAAATTTTGTCAAACAAATTGGGTGGGGACCTTATATGTTACTGGCTTTTGGGTTTTTTGAGCGTTCAAGTAAAAAATGGCATAATAGCCCGGTAAATGAACAGACACTGACATTGTATTTTCATTTACTATAATTACATTATATCTCCAGTAAATGAACATAGTACATTTACATAATAGTCCATCTCTCAAAAAAAGAAAAAAATGCTTGGAAGAAAATTACTGCTGCCTATCCAAAGACTGAAAAAAATACCTTGAAAAAAAGTTCTTTTTTATATGTTTTTATTAGTTGGTTTACCCTATATTCATTTTTTCATCTTTTAAGTTGCAAGAACCACACACACACAAACTATAAATAACTAGTAGTGTGCACTCAGGGGGAATTTATCAGCCTCTTCAATCACTTTCCTTGTTCTATCCTCCTGTGCGAATGGGCCATGTTTATCTATATATAAAAAAAACCTCAGCAATATAAATCAAACTGCAGAAACCTCCAACTATATCAAATGTAGCGTGAGTATAAAATAACTTCACACGGTTTTTCTCAAAAACCATGTCTCCAAGAGAAATCATTAAACATGAGAATGCTTTTATTCTTGACTTTGTCTCGTGCGAAAAGAACCATGTTTTGATTTTTTTTCTCTCTCTGTATTTATTCACGTGATTTATTCGGTTTGGTCCATTTGATCCCAGCTGCTACTCACACGCAAAGAAAGTTTCCATTTTTCCAGATTTTCTAAAGAAAATAATACGTTTTTTATTGATTGTTCCCCGAATGCAAGAGTCAAAAGTACATTCAGAGTGCATTTTCTCTGTTCGAAAAATTTGATGGAATCGTGGAGTACTTAAAACTGCATTAGTGGAAGACGGCTTTCATTTTGAATGCCGAAAGCGTATTCTTGAATTAACTTTTAATTTCAAAAGGCTTAATATTTGTGATGAAAAATTTTGTTTTACGTGGCTTAATGTAACGGTTAACTGGACTACACCACGAAAAGTAAATATCCGTCCAATTTATAGAACTGAATTTATTAGTTATTCGGTATAAATCTAGAAGATGGAATTCTTGTTACCAAGTAAATTATTGAGTTTATATTTATGCTGTTCTAATTGCCAAATCTTGTGTGATGGCTCTTAGGACTGTTCTACTTGAAAATCGTGCAACTTTTGAAAAACTTTAAAAAAAATAATAATTGCCTTTGAGACACAGAAAAATGTAGTATATCTATTGAAAAGTTGCACTGTGAACCGACACTCAGAATAAACCTATAGGAATTACGAAACTGTCAAGAAAAATGCTTAACATACGTAATAGCGAGATTTTAGTAAAATGGGTAAATCCTCAGCCCAATTTTGAAGGCAATTTTTGTTTTTATGATTTTTTTTCTGAGATCTGCATTAGAATGTAGCTTTACTGTTTCAGTCAGTCCATAGTGCATAATGTGAAGAAGCTTTGTTAATTGTTTTCGAGTTTTTAACTTCGTGGTTTGTTTTTTTAAGATTTTCAAAAGTCCCGTGGCGACGATCTCTCTTCAGGTTAAAACACCATTAAAAATACATTTTAATGGTGTTTAATATTTTAAAGTAACTGAAAACCAATGATTTCTATAGAGATAAGTGAAAATTATAAGATTAAGTAATCCAAACAAAATTGAGTTTGACAATTAATTTGATTCGTCGATTATGATGTGAATGTAATCCAGAATTGCATATCATAAAAAAAAATGTTATGTCAATGATTTTTCCAATGTTAATTTAGGCTCGTAAATCATTGAAGATCTAAAACTAATGAAGGACTCACTAAATATTTGTGTGAAAGGAAGAGCTTTTTACAGATGAAGAAAGACGGACCCTTTGTACCAAATGTACTGCTTAATTTTCTATTTATATGTGTTATTTATAAAGAGTTTTCGATTACTGTTAACCGTTTAACATCCGTTTGTCGGGTCTTCTTACTGTAAAAAAGTTGCAAAATTACAAGGAAGTAATTCAGAGCACGAAAGGGGGTATAGTAAACTTATAAATCACCAAGCCGTCTAAATTAAAGATTATCATACATTGAGAGAAATCAACGACATTTAACATCTAAACATAATGATCAAAATTTAAGTATCATGGCATGAAGCAGTTAATGGTGGAAAAAAAATCATTTTTACTGTAACCTAAAAATATTTCTTTTATTAAAAGAAAAGTTATAGAAGTAAAGTTAAAATGCAAATAAGGGGAAAAAAATAGAATATAACAAAATACTTTTCTGTTTGATTTTCTTGCTTCATGTTTGTTGAAATAAATAACTGCATTAAATTACTCTTCTCTAATAACAATCTTTTTACTCAAAGGTACTAACTGCGATCTACAGGTGATGAACGAAACAGCGCACATTATATATTTGAAAAAAATAGGGAAAAGACTGAAAAGAAAATTGTATCCGCCCAAGAATTTTTAAAGCTCCCTTCTCTTCACTGTGTACAATGAAATAAAGGTTTCCGATATGTAAAATAAATAAAAATGGTTGTTTAATCTTTATTATAGCTATCGTATTTTATCGCGGATTGTTTTTACTTAAGGATTTTGCCATCAATTTGGAATATCCTTTTTAATATTCTGAATGGCAGTGATGCAAAATTCGATTCAGTTTAATGAATTGATAATGATTTTCACCGAATTATTTAAATTCACTGTACTTTATAATTTAAGCCCATCATTTTACATAAGCATCACGAGATTTCAAACATGTCATGGTTCAAAACGAACCCAAATACAGTGAATATTCAAGAGGAAAACGAGAAATAAAACATATATGGTAACTCAATTCCAATTTTGTACTATTGTAAATTTCAAATACTTGACAGAATAGTTTGGTGTGTATATTTCTAACGATTTGTAACTTTAAAACCTGAAAAATGAAAAATAATCTGATGTAGACATCTCACAATTTCTATGTCTGTTAAATTATAATCATTCAGGATGCACTTAATTTAAGCTTATTTGATTTAAAAATAAAATAAGGTACTTCAAATTTTTAGATATAATTGTTAAGATATTTTTTTAATTAAGAACCAAATATTTATGTGGCTGTTTATGCAACTTCTACAAATATATCTACAATCTTTCATGAATATTAGGATAGAGTAAAAATTTCTTTCAAGTAAATTCCAAAATGTGGCTTATATAATGATGCCCTTAGACTGATGTATTGATCTTTTGGGTCACCCTAACCCAAACATTAAATAAACGATAAGTAAACGAACTGGTCGATTGCAATCAGAAAGAGAGTTGCCCAACTAGATGTTACAACACTACTAAGAGCATATATTCAGCATTCTACGACTAATTACTTTTTGTTATGCGAGATATGCACATGCCACATGCGTACATTCGTAACTAGTCGTAATGATTTCAGGGATGTCCAAAAGGGATCGAACTTACTGAAAATAATCATTGAGAAACATGTCGAATACCCGTTTTACACACAAACATTTTTGAGCGGAAAAACCAATCACTATCGCTTTCGTGTCAAACCACTTAAACCATCCTGAGACTACTTACGATAGTGATTTAAGCGCCCCAAAAAAGAAGTCCAGTTATAGATCGGTCGAAACAATTTTTATATGAAACAGATAGAATCGTATTCAAGGATGATCAAACTGAATATTCCAATTTAGGTCCGAATACCAAAAATTTTCGAGATTACTATAAATTTAACTTGAAAAATACTTTATGAAAAAGGCATTTATTTGTATCAGGCAGTGGCGTAGCCAAGGAGAGTATAGGGGGATTTTTTGGATTCGAATTTTTTGCCATACGAAATGTATATTATTCACTCCCTTATCACACACACGTATAAATATATGTGGGTTGCAGTAGTCGCAACCCCCCCCATGAAAAATTTCTGGCTACGCCACTGGTATCAGGAAGTAAGAAAACGAGTGACGAAAAACATTTCGATGCACCCTATTCACTTTTAACCCGCATACAGTTCAGCCCGCTTAATAGAATATCGGTCAAACGAATACTTCGCTTGATATAATAAATACATTTGCAATGTACCAAACCGTTTTAAATGGTTGCTGTGATCCTGGATATGGAAGATCCTGCTTATTAGAATAAATTTTAATGGCAAATTTGCTATTTAATCAAGCGGGCGCAACTGTGTTATGATTTTCTAAATTTAGAGCTTTTACATGAGCCAAGTGCAAAATGTTAAAGAAAACTATAAATATAACCTGTATAGAGCCCATATGACCATCCTAGCATGTAGTATTATTGAATAAAGTTTGACTCACTCTATCGCTTCCAGGGGAATTCATCTAAATTCAGCCGGCGCGGCTTCGGCAATATATCTAAAGATAAGAATAAACAATTGATGTCCGAAAATTCCCGGCTCGTTTTTAGATAAGAGTTCGTAGATTCAACTAGTAGGTGAAGCAAGATTGAACGAACCCCGCCCTCTACACGGACGAAGATAAATTTTTGATGAGTCATTCGTTTTTATAAATGATTTAATGCGTTTTGGTGACACTTTTGTAGTTAAAAGCATTCGATTAAATGTCATACGGAAGTTACGTCGCATAAAAGTAGAAAAAGGTCACATCGTTTGTTTTAATTGCTATGCAGTACACGCTACGGAAAGGACGATGAATCAACTGAAGCTGCTAAATAGTATTAAAAGCTTTGGGAGAACTTGCCTACTGCAGTTTAAAAATATTACTGGGTTAAAGTATATGTTATTTGATCTTTGGCGTTGATGCATGATAATAAAGAATTTTCTTAAGAGTGTAACGCTCCTGTAGTTGCTCCTAACTTACTTGTACCTATTTGAAATCACTTTTTCTTAAGGAGGCTAAGCTTTCACTCTTCTTGAAAGATTTATCTGAACCGCATATATGCACTCAACTCCATATAGAGTGAACCTGGATTTAGTGAATTTTCGGCTATAGTGAACGCATTTCATGAGTCCCGATTCAATTATCTTTGATTTACTTATTAAACATTCAGATATTTTATAGTCTTGTATTAAGTTTTATTGTTCAACATGAGGAAACATCGGTTTTACTGAACTTCGGATGTAGTGAACGAAATGTACCGGTCTCTAGAGGTTCACTGTAACCGGAGTTGACTGCATACATCTATAGTATATCTGTACAATCAGTGCATGCATGACATGCACAATCAGTACATTATTGTTTTGATCTGTCTGATGTATAGTTTTATTAAAAATAATTTATTAAGTACACTTAGAAACAATGTAATACACACTTAATGTCAGTTTAGTTCAACATAATTTATGAATATTATATGCATTTTAAGTCACTGTGCTGTTGTTGTTGTTACTAATGCCCTCTGGCAATTGCGGAATGGTGTCAGATCTCCCATATAGGAAGGCGATGAGTGGAAAGGGCTGCTTTCCTTTTAGTGAGCCTCAGTGGTGCTGGGGGGAGAAGTCTGACTTAGCTCGATATCTTCTAATTTTGAACCAATTCCAGATGAGGGACGAACCATCTGAAGTCGTCAACAGCCAGAGGTAGAGTTAAATGTGTAAGACATTGGAGCCACGACGTATTCTACTTGCACCAGCTCTCATTTGCTACGCGGTCCCACAGCAACGCAGCCGCGAGAGGAGTTCACCCTCCCAAGCAATAGCCGAGCTGGGTGCTTCTTCAATTTCCGTGTTCTTACGGGAATGGAGTTTAGTGACTCGGCCACCGCGCGACTTAGGTCATTGTAAAGACTTTAAATAATTGTTCGACATATTTGAAGAAGTTTGATTAAAAAAAAATGCTCAATCCCAGACAGCACATAAGCTTAAATCAAGCTTGAGATTTGGCTTGGCAATGCAAGGTTGGCTTAAGCTGGATTTTCACTTGCAAGGTGCGGTGATGGCGCCATCTGTGAAAGAGAATGGACATTAATTGTCTAGAGTCCTCAAATTTGTTGAAAGTTCGTAAAATATGTGTTTTAACGGGGATGGGTTTTTTATTACCAGTGCCATATTACCGGCAGGGCAAACGGGGCAACTGCCCAGGGCCAACAGATTTTAGGGCCCAAAAATCTTGCATCTTACACTTTTGTAATTTTAAAATAAAATTACAAAGGATAAAAAAAAAATTCAGAAGTTAAATAATTTTTTTTATTATAAAGTATGAACAATGAAAATAATTCAAATTTACATTTGTATAAATTAATTTAAACTTATTTTTAATTCATCGAAATGCTCTATATCAATATAGCATACCAATATGTAGGAAAATAACCACATTTGTAAAGAGAATTTTTAGCGTTAAAAAATAGCAAAATTTTTCAATTATTTGTTATTCTAAGAAATATTTACAAAAATGACTAAAGTGTTTGTATTCCATACATGTTAGCAACTGTGATATAGCATTTCGAAGTAACGTTTAACTATCTGTTTCTTTCATTTCAGATTACTTAACACAAAATTTGTGTTAAGTAAGTAAACCCCTTCTATTTTTCCAAATATGGAAATTCTTCAAAATAAAATACATTTATACTACGAAATTGATTTCAAAATCACACATAACATTATTTTAATTTTGATGCATCCCATGGAAAAAATAAAAGAAACAAATAACGCATCGCCCACTTATAATCTGGCGAGAAAACAGCGTGTTAAGTCACTTCAAACTTTAGTCCGAGCTGCACAAGGTGCCGGTGGCGGAGTGGATAGCGTGCTCGACTGCGAAGCCAAAGGGCCCGGGTTCTATTCTAGCCAAGAACACTCGATGGACTTAAATTAAATTGAAATTTCAGCGTGGAGGGGGAAAATGCGCGGAAAAATAAATTATGTGGGGCGCGTTAGCCAGCGGGCGCCCCGTGTATTTAGAAAATTTTTTTGGGGGAAAATTTTTTAAGCTTGAAATTAAGCTTGAAATGTCAAGCTTAATGCAAGCTGGGCAAGTGTAAACTAGAACACTTGATTCAAGCTTGCATCAAGCTTACTCGATTGGAATTTTCAATCTTAATTCAAGCTTATTGACTGGATAAATCAAGCTTGCTGCAAGTTTGATGCAAGTTTGCTGTGCTGTCTGGGATACTACTATTGGAAGAGTTGATCGTTTACTTAGAGACAGGTATACAGTGAACATTTATTTATTTGTTTAACACTAAAAAATGAAATACAGCCAAAACCTATAAAGTTCCATAACTATTGGCAAAGATAAGTATTGAATGATAAAGTTTCAAGCAATAAATTATGTGTGTTTAATTAGCTCTGAAAAAATGTAGCTTTGTGAATTCCAGATTCACTGTAATTATATACACGCTCTTCTTTTTATCTATAAGCTACATACGGTTATTTAACTTTAAAATGTGTATGAATTAAATGAGTGAATTGAATTATTTTATTTGTATATGTAGAAAATGAAAAATGAATTAAATGTTCTTTGAATCTATATAAGTATACATACCTTCATTGTTGCTTATTATAATTCACTTTCTTTGTTTTTATAACTCTACTTTCTTGTATAATTATTGAAATACATACATTGAATAGCCAAATTGTTTCACGTTTACGATTTTAATTTTTATTCCTCGTTAATGTGTGATGGCAACATACGTGGTGCATCTAAAGAAATCATTCCGTCACATCAGAGTAAGCTTAAATGATACCCGCTATTATACACAACAAGAGTCAGATATTTTGCCGGAGATTAACTAGCTTTATTGCATTTTTCTTTAAAAAAAGGCTTTCGTAAATCAAAAAAGAAAATGATTTATTTTTACCATTATCAAATTCAAGCTTATTTCGGAGAACAAATGTACGTGAAAGAGCCTCCAAAGCTCTTCCGATCTCCATAAATATAAAATTTCTCATTTCTGTTCCGTCTCGAATGTATTTTAATCGGGCGACTTTGGAAAGAGCATTTCCAAAACATTCATCTAAATTCAGCTGACGTCGTTCTGGACCACTCCGTTTCCAAGATAAGGGCCGAGGAAAGACAATTAACTGCATGAAAATACAAAAGAGAGCGTCGGAGATAAGGTAGAGGGAGCAGTGTGTGCAACTGGTTGGTGCCACATTGTCGGGAATTTCTATTCACGGCAAACTGAAATTTGCCTTTTGAATCAGCACTTTAGGTTATGTGATTTATGATCCTCATGTCTTTAGGAACAAGCTATATGTTATTCATGGATGTTAAACTTCCTCTCATTAAAGAGATATTCGAGTGCTTTTAAACTTTCTAATTCTCTCTGAGAATTTTTGCTTTGAAAACGAATTCAAATTGTTTGCGTGTATAACGAATAGACGAGTGAATTACTCGGATTTTTAAAGTTTTTTGTTTGTTTGCTTCAAAACATACCATAAATTTTGTGCAATTTCAACTTTCACGTGTTTCAACTTTCACGTGCAAATTCAACTTTCACGCGCTCTTATTTTAACCCTTTAACACGCAGTGTTCCTACTCTGGGAACACCAAACTCTGACGTTTTGACTGTTGCCAGTCACGAAGAATAAATTTGATTTCTAGAAATATATTTGCGGGTGACACAGCACCACGAGAATCCTTTACTTTTTAGCACGTCATTTCCCGTAAAAAAATTGTCACGATTATTTTTAACAGCACTGACATCTGCTGAAAAATAGAAGAATGCGAGAACAGCTGGATAGATTGCCCAATGCTGAAAAAAGGGCAGCCGTTGCCATCGCTCGACTTAACTACCAGCAAAACAGCGGACGATCGAAACGTTCATCGCGTGCCACAGATCTAGAGACCCTTTTTGACGCAGCTGGCGCTGCCGGGCACAGTTAGCTGTCGTCAAGAAAGGGTCTCTAGATCTGTGGCACGCGATGAACGCATAGGCGTAAAGTTTTATGGGCCCGTGGGGCTCGAGCCCCCCCAATAAATTGTGAATAGGGGCTGAGCCCACCCAATAATTTACCACTAAATACAGAAAACTAATTTATACTAACATAAAGTATTTCACGCCATTTACAAACGTTTAAAAAACGTTTTCTTTGCTTCTATTTTTAACTTATAACATGGTAGAAAGATAATAACATGGATACTTACCTTACATAGGTGTAGAATTCTATGGACCCATAGAGCTCGAGCGCCTCCAATAATTTATACTTACACATAGTAAGTCATAGCTGCCAACTACTACGGAATATAGTTAACCACTTTTTGTAAACAGTATATTTTAAAATTATTTTTTTCAAAATAGTAACCAGCTCGAGCGCGCAGCACAAAAATTTTGCTATATTTTAAGCCGAAAAATCATGTAGAAAAAGTGGTTAATTCTATTCCGTACTAGTTGGCAGTTAAAAGTAAGTTATATGTACATAAATCAGTGGCGTAGCCAGAAATTTTTTAAGGGGAAGGGGGGGGGGTACGACTTCTGCGACTCACATATATGTATACGGTACGGGTGTATGATAAGGGAGTGAGGCATATACATTTTTTATGGTAAAAAATTCCTCATGGGGGGTATAACCCCCCTTGGCTACTGCACTGACGTGAATATATGTCGTTGTGGGGCCCGGCCCCCCCAATAATTTTGAAAACTTTACGCTTATGGATGAACGTTTCGATAGTCCGCCATTTTGCTGGTAGTTAAGTCGGGCGATGGCAACGACTGCCCTTTTTTCAGTTGGGGAAAGGGTTGCGCCTCAAAGGGTTAAGCCACTCCGTAATCCTAAATCGTGCGTAATATAAGATCGTATGCGTAGACAAGAATATGTATGCATGTATATATGTATGCATGTAATATTTTACGCATGTATACGTTGAGACGTCACTTATAAACTATTCTACCATAATAATAGAATTCTGTTACTAAGTACAGAACTCTGTAACTGACTCAGCATGGGTGATGTACACCTATTTACAGCTATTGGAGAGATTTTGCGAAATTCCGCGGCCCTGCCATTTCTAATAGTTTCGCAAAACTATTTTTTTCCAATCTGAATACCGAAATTTTTCGTAATAGCTGCATTTCTTTTTGCTTTGTACAAGGGAGTAAGAAGTAATAATAATTTTTCTCACTCTTTTGTACGCTAAGGACCTGTATCTTCTAAAAAAACGAGCATGTGAATTATATTCTTACGAAAATAGAATTAAAATATAAAGTTCCAAAACTTACAAAAAAATCATGTAAATTTTTAATGTTTAAGGCTTTTGCGATAACTGAAGATTATACTTCATTGATCCCCAGTTTTGTTTGATTTATATTAATATTAAAAAAAAAAAACAAGATTTATTCATTGTTAAGAAACAAGTTGACAAAATTCATTTTTCCGTTCCATCCTTCTGTACATTGCAGAACCATTTGCATTATCAATGATTGCAGTGATAATTTTCAGTTTGCAGAAAAGTTGCAAAAGTAATGCCGTTTTATTTTGGAAGCATTCGTATGAATAAACTTTTGAAGGCTAGAGAATATTTCTTGAAACATTATGAAAGAGAAAATTTACTGTTGTCATTTTTTTTTTAAATCTAATAGTGGGCACTTGCCATTTATAGACATTGGCCATTACCACGTTCGGAATTGCTGGTCTCATTATTAATACTAGAACAGTAGGGGGGGGGGAGTCAAAATGTTGTCTGGTTTACGTATATCTATAATTATTTATTTTACTAATCAAAAATGTAATAGAAATGTAAAAACATGTCACAACACGCTTGGAAAAATTGTAAAAACATGTCACAACACGCTTGGAGAAGTAGAAAAGTGAACTGCGGTGTTAAACTGTATATAGAAATAAATCATGAGATATTTGGAAAAGGGACAAAATGAACCCAATGGCGGTTCTAGTGTTAAGGAGGCACCTAATAGATGGAACAGTGTTGCCTCCTATGAAGGAACGGACTACACAACGGTGGCCGCCCCTACTACTTGGGCGGCCACCGTTAGCGAAATTAATATAACACGTAAGCATAAGAGTTGCATGTGAAAAAATAAGTAAAAATAAATAAAAGAAAATGAAATAACCTACAATTAGTTGGAAAACATTTACTTGGAGTATATTTTGCCATTTATTAAAAATTATAAACATGTTTATGCCTTAAAAGCCACTACGCGATTTAAATTCTGGTTAAATACCAGATTGTAAAGTGTAAAGCCAATCAAAGCTTGACTAAAAATATTGAGTTTATAAAGTTTTGCGACACCTTTAAGGAACAAAATAGGTGTCAAGGAAATATTTTGTTAGGAATTAAAATTTACGAAATGCTGCAGGAAGAAATTTTGAATAAATGCTAGTCGGTGTACATAAAAATGACATTATTTTGAGGGAAGTCGATACTGCACTAC
This sequence comes from Cheiracanthium punctorium, assembly GCA_038373885.1. Taxonomy (NCBI): domain Eukaryota; kingdom Metazoa; phylum Arthropoda; class Arachnida; order Araneae; family Cheiracanthiidae; genus Cheiracanthium; species Cheiracanthium punctorium. Next base: position 548,415 of record JAWZYV010000760.1, on the reverse strand, counting down.
TCATGCTGGGACACATATTCAAATGTCACAGTATTTCACTCTTATTCTTCGCGTGATATGTCTTGCTCAACATTCGAATAAAGGGATCAGTCATTCGGAAAGAGTTCCATCTTAACACTAGAGGGAGTGGCTCAATCGCTGATTACTAACCAACAGCCCCTGGGGATAAAACTGTACTGGCAAGTCTTCGCTGATGGATCGAGATGGATTAATTTTTTAGCATCATAAAGAAGTAATAAACGTAACAGCTGGATTCTCTATCTATAAATGATAAAATAAATTTGAATTTTTTAAAATTAAATGTTAATTTGTCTTTAAATTTAAGTACGAGTGATGGCATTTTTCATAAAAATCAACACTTAAATGGAGCTAAAAATTATGTTGGTCTCGTTTGAGATAAATTAAAATATTATAAGTGTTTGATAACTTTTACTTCTAAAAAAGACAATTTGTTTAAAATTGTGTGTAATCTTTTCTTTAAACAACGAGAAACAAATGCACAAACAATATTATTTTTTATATTAAATAAAAAGAAATTTTGAATAAATTAATTTAAGGGAAAACGCCATATTTAGTTTATTTTTGCTTAGTAAAGACAAATTTGAAATAAGATAATAAAAAATTGCAATATCTTCAATCATTAATTAGTTAAATACATTTATTAAGTGTTTTACCAGTATAAATATGACTGAAATATTTAACGTTAAATAGACTCATGTGAATTGTGGCCTCTTTCTCCATTATACGGTGAAGATTCCGCCAGTTATCGTGTAAGAAAAATAACACAAACATTTGAAAATTGTGGGAAATATGATGATAAACGTTGATCAATTGTTAATCAATGGCGAGTGGCTCAATAAATGAAGAATAACTATCGAGAAACAAACAAATGTGCAAACTGAATTAATTTGTTACAAAATTATTTTATTAAATCTTAGAATACATGTTTGAATGTTAGCTTGGACAACATTTGATTGAGTACAAATGATCACTATTGCAATCTTCAGACAACCATTTCTTGCATTTGATGTGCAGAATTGTACTTTAAACCTTTTTTAGCATAAAAATTGCCTTTGCATGCAGTGCAAATTTAATTATGACCAATAATTTAATTATCATATTCAATTAAATTTTATTCTGACCAAGAAGTTTGATCTTTTTTTTTTTTTTTTTTTTTTTTTTTTTTTTTTTTTTCCCTTTAGTTTTGAGGCATATTCTGATATTCTGTATGATGATGAAAAGTTAATTATATTTGTTTAAATTTCTTAATATCTCAATATACAAAATGAAAAATAAAATGTAAAGTTTATATAATTTATTTTTGAACGATATTGTGGGCCTCACCCCGGAAAATAGGGTGAAGATGTCACACAGTTATTTTTATATTGCTGTATTATTATGAACACTTCTGCTTGCCTTTCATGTGTGATAGAATGAAGATTTCACTTACATATATTGCTAATATCTTATGTAAAAAATTCAATAGTTTATTAACTTTAAATACGATCAATGGGATATTATAAGGACCTAACTCACGGTCAGGTTAAATACTCACGGGATTCAAAATAAATGCGATTAAAGTAGATAAATTAAGATATATTCAGAATCCACGTGCATACTGGGATAAGATTACTCACTCATGAGGGTTGTTATTGCTATCTGTTGAAACATAAAAATACTAGCAACAAACTTGCGTCTTCCCCAACTGGCATCATCCTCTGAACTACCTTACCATAACTTTATCTATATTTAAGTATTTTCTAGGAACTACCAATATCATATCATTAGAATGAGTGTCCAAGTGCAGAACTTATTATTTTTGTTTCAGAAATGCAATATTTACATTTTCACATTGAGTCTTTGAATGTTGCTGTATGCAAAAGAAACTTTTTCAGGAATAAAACTTTACTTATATATGTTTGTTCAAATGTAAATTATTAAGTTTTTTAAATGATATTTTATGGTAAACTTAAGTAAAACTCAAAGATTTTAATTTAAAATATTCCTCTAACACACTTAAGGCATAATTATTTCCCTCCGAGTCAGAGTGTAAAGATAGGGTGAGTTAATTAACCGTAACTGTATCATTAGTCTTGATTTTCTGTTACCCATCCATTTTTACAGAAATAATGACTTTGACCGAGTGAACTTTGACCACACACTGTGTGTACTAGTACTTAATTAAGGGAGGAAACAGAGTCCATAATGTAATTTCTTGATAGTTGATTTTTTTTCAACTTTGAATTAAATTTGAATGTTCTCAATTTTTAGTTACAGCATTAGCATCTAGAGTCGTGTTATTACATAATATTATTTGATAGTCATTAAATGTCTAATAACATAATATTAATTATTTATTTACCAAAAAGCTATTTGGATAACTATTTCTAAGAAATATACGTGCAGTGTTTTTTTTTTTTTTTCTACTTCAAAAGAAAAAAGTAATGCTGCTTTTTAATATTTTTTTCGAATGTACCTGTAGGAAGTTTGTAATCATGAAAAAATTCGACTTCGAGATTTTGGTGTTTTTACACGTTTTGAGGGCTTCTGAATCCATTTATGCTATTTTTACGAGATGTATGTGTGTATGTGTGTGTGTGTGTGTGTGTGTGTGTGTGTTTGTGTGTATGTGAGTGAACACGATAGCTCCTGAACGGAGCATTCGATTGAGCTCAAATTAGATATATATGTCATAAACCACCGTCGCAAGACCGGTATTGATTTTGGTGTGTATAGGACTTATAGTTTTTCTACAGGACTACGACAAAGATTTCTTTTACATTATGGCCTATGGGGGGAATTTCTTCAAAGTGCGCTAGCGTTTAAACGGTATATTCGATTGAGCTCAAATTGGGTATATACGTTATAAACCGCTATCTTAAGACCAGTATTGATTTTGGTGTGTATAGGACTTATAGTTTTTCTGCAGGGCTACGACAAAGATTTCTCTTACATTATGGCCTATCGGGGGAAATTCTTGAAAGTGCGCTAGCCTTTAAACGATACATTCGATTGAGCTCAATTTGGGTATATATGTTATAAACCACCATCCTAAGGCCGGTATTGATTTTGGTGTGTATGGGACTTATAGTTCTCCTACAGGGCTACTACAAAGATTTCTTTTACATTCTGGCCTATGGGGGGAAATTCTTGAAAGTGCGCTAGCGTTTAAACGGTACCTTCGATTCAGCTGAAATTGGGTATATATATTATAAATCACCATCTTAAGACCGGTATTGATTTTGGTGTGTATAAAACTTATAGTTTTTCTACAGGGCTACGACAAAAACTTATATTATGGCATAATGGCATATGGGGAGAAATTCTTGAAAGTGCGCAAGCGTTTAAACGGTGCATTCGATTGAGTTTCAATTTGGTATATATGTTTGAATTATTCATCGATTAAAATTTATTTAAATGATGGTAATGATCTTAATCGTAAGTGTTCAGAAAGTCGAGTGGAGTCACTCCAGATTATTTTATACTAATATATGGACTTAAAACCCTTTTCTTTTTTTTACAGTTAGCTGCTCCATAAAAGTTTGATCACGGAAAATTATTAAATACTAAAATGTTAACAGGTTAATGAAAAACATGACAAATTAACGGAAAGATAACTGATAAAACAAATAGGAGTTTTATGGATTTAACTCATTGTTAAAGGCTATTGTAGTTGGTATATAGATTTCCAAGGTACATTAAATTGAGTTCCTGACACGTGTAAAGAAGTTTGAATGTATAAAAAATTATAAACAGAATTTACATTAATCATTCAAGGAAAGTGTCAGAGAGCATAGAATATAGTTGATGGGTACAATATAGCATTGTTTGACATCAGAGATGCAATAATACTAAGTGCAATATTCCTGAAAATGTCTAAATAAATTCGGAAACCTTATGTATAAATGGTAAACGAAATAAAATTACTACAGCAGTTATAATACAAGTTTACATCTCATCTCGACTGTGAGTATTATTAGATGCAGAATTCAATCAGAAGTGCAGATTTAAAAATGATTGTTAGTAAAATAACAACAATATTTTTTATCTTTACTTAGAAAGAAATAGGAGTGTTAAAGTATCTAAAGCATGTCGTTGTAATTGCAGTAAAAAATTATAATTTTAGCTCTTACCATTTCTGAGCTGGTACATAATTTTGATGATTTTAACATGGCGGAGATAGATCTCACTGGGACCTGTTAATTTTAGGGGGAAAAAACCCCTAAACTCAGTATCGCAACTGTTTCAAGCATTTGAGACTTGTAAAAACAAGCATTATCTGCTTTCATAAATAATTCTGAAGTATTTGCGAGAATTTACGATTTTTTAAAGTTTTTTCGCAATTTTCATTGAAAAAGAAAATTTGGGGTAGCATTAAAGTGATAAAAATATAGTTAGAAAGCAGTGCATTTTTTTTCCTTTTCACTCATTTTCAGCTTGCCTATATTTGCCCAAATTTTGAGTATCTCTTTTTTTCCTTTGTGAATTTCAATATATTTTGGAAATTTTTGCTCTTTCCTTCTTTGCGGCATGTTTCATGTAATTTACTTCATCGATTTTTACTTTTCACACAATAGTAGTTCCACTTTTAGTCTGTCTGTGTAAGTTGCAGAAAATTTAGAGAAGATTGAAACTATCTGAAATTTTCAAAATTTAAGCATGCTGAAGAGATGTAAGATAATATGATATCCAAACAAATAATAATTTTCAAAAATATTTTTAGTGACAGCAATCCACCATTATCCCTCCTCCTTACAACAAAAGTTGGGTATAACTTCACTCATTATTTTAGATTAATCCCTATTTATATAAACTAAATATACTTATAAACATTTCTCTATCTCGCTTTTACTTAATAATGTCACCAAAAATGCTAAACAAAAATAACAAAATAGCCCAAAACGATTATTCTTAAAAGAATAAAAATAAATAAAAATAAATTGATAAATGAAAGTTCCTCTGTTTAATAAATAAAAATACGTTCCTATTCTCAAATATTGAATATACTGAAGCATAATTAACACGATTTTTATATCATTTAAAAGCGAAAAATTCTTTCATCTGAAATAAAGCAGAAAAGTTTAACACCGTGTTCTTTTAATGACCTGCGAGAAAACTGCATTTCACAGGTTTTATGATGATGGGGGAGAAAAGGTTTTAGCATTGAACTGCAATTTCTACATACGGACAAACACGCCATAATCTCATTAAAGTCTATCCTGATCCACTTTTGGCATTCGTTCGCATTACGTAGATTGCATTTTCAAATAAGATTTAACGATGGTACAGGAACTTGCTGCGCAATATCCAAAACACCCCTAAGCTGAAAAAGACGGGAGGGAAATTTTTGAATGCGTATTATTTTTAATGTTAGTGAGAGCTAATATGTTTATTAATCGTAAAAGAGATATAGGAGCAACGAAACAATGGATGAAAAATGCCATTAGAATGTTTATTCATGAAGATCTTTTTATGATTAAACTTAATTTTTTATCGTGAAATTCTTTCAAATCATTCATTTATTATAGACACTAATTTTAAAAATTTGTGATAAGTTCTCATCATAAATGTCATGCCAGAAGAAAAATCATCAAAAATTGGATTAAACTAGATTATTTTGCTTACAGCAAAGCTTATCGAAACTTCCTGCCTAAGGCGATAAATGCCTTGTACGGTGGATTTTTTAATGGCTTTTAACACTTACTCAAGTCGCCTCTGGGAAAACCGCTCAGAAACCTACAGGATTAAACCGTTAGAAGCTCGAGAGGTCATAACACTGGACCTGCATACTTCAGCCATCTAGCAATGCTCAGTGTCGCAACAAAATTTGGAACTTAAATGTTTAGTTCTGAAGGGGATTAAATTTATTTAAAAATTAATCATATATTTTCTACCTTAATCGTATGAGAACGAACGTGTTAAGAGTAAATAAATATATGAAACTACTTTTTTTCATATATCGCATTAATTTATAAAAATAAATCGAACCTCCTGAATGACAGAATGAAATATGAACCGGAAAAGCGAAGTAATAGACTCTAAAACTGCAGAAAAAAAGACATTTCTCTGCTATTTCTTACATCTTACTGAGATGATAATTTATCAAAAATTTGAAATCGTTCTGTAAACAACATCCTGTCACAAATAAGATGCGTCTGAAAATTGCCTAAAAAACAGGCTTCAGTTCACATCAGATCATCGTACGTAAGATAGAAAAAAGTTATCTTTGCGGAGGTCCGCAAGAGCGCTCTCCCAGACAATGCGAAAGTTTGCATTTTTACATGTTGTTCTTATTGCTATACTTTTGTTTTGTTTAAATTTTATTCTATTAAGGAATGGGATTGGTGAGTTACGAATGATTTGCTTATTTTAAAAGAAACAAAACGAAAAATAAATTCCGCGTTGAAGCCTTTTGAAGCCGAATAGTACAACTGTACCAGTAAAGAATCAGGCCAGAGCCCACGATCGTCATTAGGCGTGTACCAATGTGCATTGTCTGCAGTGGCGGATCCACGGGGGGGGGGGCTCTGGGGGCTCGAGCCCCCCCCAACCCAGAGCTAAAAATACACTACAGATTTGGGAAGTTAAAGAAAAATTGTAAATTTTCACATGAACTGAAATTTGAAAAAGTAGCACTGCATATACAGTCGACTCTTTGTTTAACGGCGATCTCTTTCCAAAGACGATATTTCAAAGTCCCAGCAACACAAACATAAAAAATTTCTATTCAAAGTCGTTTCTGTTTAACAACGATTTTTCTTTTTCATCTTACGCTACAGGAACAGGGGAAAATTTTTTTAAGAGTGGGAAAAAAGTGTCGGGGAATGTCAAAAGTGCAATTCGCAAGACAATCTCAACTACCTGAGTATATTCTCAAAGGTATTTTAGAAGCAAAGAGAAAATTCTTGCAGCAGCACAAAAATTTAGTTCGGGATCCAAATCCAAACGACCGAAAAGTCAGTGTGCCCAATAGAAAGAGTTTGCCAAAGCACTTATGCATGCAAATGGTTGCATGAAGCAAGAGCATCCAACATTCTAATTTCTGGGCCCCACCATGGCCGAGTGGATAAGACACTCGACATGATAGACGGCTGAAGTGTGAAGGTCCTGCGTTTGGGCCTACCGCGCGGCTGTCGATCTAACTATCTGGAGTTTTTTCCAGATGTTTTTCTCCTGATTTAACGTGAATACGCGTTAGAGCCTCTGAAAAAATCCTCCACCCAAGGCAACCGCCCCAGAATGCAGGCACCCCAGGACGATTTTTTACATTTTCACGGTTCCTTGAAAGTCGTTAAAGAGAGAGCCAACTATATATATATATATATATATCAGGGGTGTAGCCAGAAATTTTTTATGGGTGGGGGTTACGACTACTACAACTCTAGGGATGGACGCGAGACGAAAGTAAGAGTCTCGCGTCACGCAAAATAGCCTAAAAGCTTTGACTCGTCTCGCAAAAATCCCTATATCGTAATGTTAAAAGTGTGTGTCTCGTCTCGCAAAAAAGTCGTCTCGCGTCCATCCCTATACAACTCATATATATGTATACGTGTGTGTGATAATGTAGTGAAGAATATATATTTTGTATGGCAAAAAATTCCTCATTGGAAGGGGGGTTATGACCCCCCTAACCCCCCGCCCTTGGCTACGCCCCTGATATATATATATATATATATATATATATATATATATATATATATATATATATATATATATACACATACCAAGAATATATACACCTGTGGCGGCACGAGATCACCTTCGCGCACACAACACCCGGCAATTGAAGGCCGGTCGAATAGGTACCTTTTGGCCGAGCCGGATTGCGCCTCATTCTACCATCCATAAGTCTCTGTGTTCAAACCCAGCTCTCGCCCCACGGTCTCTCCCTTCATTGGCGACGCGGACAACGAACACGCATTCTTCTTCTCGCCTACAGCGACAGATGGCGCCAGCACCGCCCTCTTCCATCTCTCGCTGGGCTCTTCCAAAGTCCGCAACGAGCGGCAGCAACCTCTCAAAGTCCGCAACGAGCGGCAGCAACCTCACAAAGTCCGCAACGAGCGGCAGCAACCTCACAAAATACACAACGAGTGGCAGCATTCCATAACGCTTGAAATATCGTTCGTCAGCCTCCGACTGACTCTCTAGGGGGGGAGTAGTGTGGCAGCACGAGATCACCTCCGCGCACAGAACACCCGGCAATTGAAGGCCGGTCGAATAGGTACATTTTGGCCGAGCCGGATTGCGCCTCATTCTACCATCCTTAAGTCTCTGGGTTCAAACCCAGCTCTCGCCCCACGCTCTTTCCCTTCACACCAATACTTATTGAATCCTTGTGAACTAAACATAATTTCTCTAGTTACAAAAACGATAGAGCTTTTATTTTTAAACAGAATGAGGGGCAAATTTTATTGACTCGCTATCGCCACAGTGGCTGGAGCACACTTCCCAGTTTTATTTGTACAGTGGAGCCTGTCTAATGGGATTACCCTCGGGATGAACAAAACTGGTCACCTTATAAAGACGGTTACCTTATAAAGACGGTCACCTTATAAAGGTGGCAAAGTGTGATGTTGTAAAGTGAAATTGCATTAAAGTTGTCACTATAGACAGACGATCTCTTTACCAAGGTGGTCACTTTAGCAGGTTCCACCGTATTTGAATGGACGACGGCACACTGATACGGAGAAAAAAAATCTTCCGTTGCTCTCTCCATTTTATAGGGGACGAAATTTGCGGTATAGTGTAAAAATCTTTTATAGGTAAACCCCGAATTGCCATTAAAAAGTTGTAAAATTTGCGACGAGAATGCCCTCTTACCCACTGCAGTCATGTTAGATGCAGCGGCAATCAGCCTCGGCCTTAAGTGATGCTGAAGCATAGACGAACAATCCAACCCTCCGTAATTTGTACAGCTTTCATTCTTTCAACTGCTCTCATAAGTTGTCCACACCACCCAGACGTATGGGTACAAATCCTTATTATAAAAGTAAAACATATTCTAAGACATCAGACAAAGCGAGTACATGGCAATGTATAGCTGATCTCGTTTTAAAAAAGAAAGCTCAAATTGTAAATAGAAGGTAATAGTGATAATAGTTGTACATAGCAATTGAGGTTGGTTTACTACAGTCCTCTCAAAAAAGGATGGGAATTACTTAATCTGGAAAACTTAATGCCATCCTAAAATGCGAAAATGTATGCTGTGAACACTGTATATCGCACGGTGGCTGTGAAATGGGTTCAATAATGCATTCAGCAATTATACTCTGTACACACTAAAATGTTAATGGGTAGGGCCCGCGAACAACAACATGAATAAAGGTCGTTGCTGATTAGCCACGTCTTGTCGTCACTACAGGGGTTAAGGCGGCATTTTTCTGGCGAAATTTACGACTTTAATGACCAGTCGGGATCTACCAACAAAAGATTAATGTGTTAAACTGAAAACCCTGTCCCCCTCACACAATGGAGAGAGCAGCGGAACATCTTTTTCCCGTGTCAGTCCCGTCGTCCATTGAAACGCATAAAACACGCGGCTTATGACTATAGGCATCGGCCTTAACTTGATCGGTATAGGGCTCACGATAGCTCTGCCCCCCCTACCCTCCGAGTTTTCTTTCGACGGTTCTTGCTGCAGACAACATACTTATTTCGTTGTGATATACCATGTCTAATTATACATTGTGAGAAAAAGTATTGCGAAATGAATGTATCATCCTAATGAAAAACGGAGCCCCCCCCCCCAGATGGTCTCTCTGGATCCGCCCCTGATTGTCTGTTAAGTTTATTGTTAATAGATGGTTAGAAACCGGTCCGGTTGTCAAGCAAATGATAAATAAAATATCATATGCTCCAAAAAAGCTTTACATGTTAATGAGATCTTTCTCAAAAAAGATGAGATTACAAAAGATAAGACAACAATCATTCACTTATTTTTCAAAGGAAGAGGAGGAAAGTGTAAAACATCTGCTGGCCAGGGGCATATATGAAAGGTTGCGGTATACCTAATAGTTCAAGGTTGGTAAACGAATTAGATATTCTTGAACTACTTGGTCAAGACGTACGCACCTATGACCTGCACACAAGCAATTTCTGTTTTGTTATTTGTTTTGAGTTTACTGTTCTACCGTAGTGGCGGTATTTTAGAAGATATAAGCACTAAGTTAGGTCTGATTCTAAAAGTTATCTTAATTGCTTACATTTGAAAAAAATAATAATAAATTCCAGATGGTGGATTACTTCAAGTTCGAACCAAGATAAGCTGAAACTTGAGATAGGAAACGGATAACAAAAACACAAGATTTGTAGACATATTTTCGTTCGTTTCGCTTTGTACAAGTGTGAAGGAATTCTTAGAGGTTGTAATACATATTTAAACGTTTTGTTAGTATACCTTCAAAAAAAGGGACATTTTTTTCTCTTAAAATAATAATGTAGTTCTATTAGTTGACAATCATTCATTATAAATTGCAATTGACAAAATTTCCATAGTCTCACGTAACACCTCTCAGAAACTAATGATATTTTAAAATATGATTGGTGTGAACGACTGGTAGGCTACAGCTCTCAAAATGGTCTGGATTTTTTCGACAGTAGCAGACGTTGCTGTATCTCCTACGGCGTTTAACAGATACGCGCATGCGCGACTCCGGGTAATTTTGAAAGTAAATAATGGAATATTTACTTTCTAGGGCGATGATTTTTATTTGTGTTGGGTTCTTGAACTGAACAGCTTTGTGCGAGCAATGGATTAAGTTACTACAGTAACTGTAATGTTAAAAAAAGAATATGGCATTAGTTATTTATTTTAAATGCCCAAATATGATTCGTACTGAGTATAGTTAAACTGAATACAAGTTACAATTATTTTGTTCCCTGAAAATTGCTGTTTACTCTACTAAACTGACCGTTTGATGTCGGAGTTTTTGAATTGTTATTTACTATCACAGTACGTATTTTTGAAGTTTAATCTTAGGTTACGTTCCGATAGTTATCGCCTTCAGGATTTATTTACATACACTAAGCAATTTCCAAATATTTTGAGCTACCTTGCATGCAAAATAAAAATATCATTAAGTTTTCTGCTCTTCACAAAGTATTTACGGCACATCTTCTTCCGGCTTTTATACGCGTTTATGAAATATTACATTTATTCTTGGTTTAGATCGGAAAGAATACCCATAAAACTCCGAAACATACCATTAATATTCTTTTAAATACATTTTCTCGTAACTACATTTTTATGATGTTCAAAGTATGATAAATATTTTTAGATAAACCCTATGCATAAAAAGATGTTGATGCTCCATATCAATGAAAAGATACCAAGGACTAAACGAGATTTATCTTGTGTATGTTTATTCAATATGAATACAACGGTATCTTGATGGATTAGTTTGGAAAAAAGCCGATTTTGATATTATTTATAGTTTGATATAAAGAAAAATGTTTTCGCCCTTTTTTCACAGTTAATCATTTTTGAATAATTTTGATTCTTGGACATGCCAAATTATATATAGCTTAAAGAAAATTTATTTGTAAAATATTAGAAATATGCACACTGGGTATTTTTAGCCAACTTATCAGCAGGTATCAAATGCGAAAATATATTTCTATGAAAGTAAATGTAATAATTTAAATTGCAGATTGTACTTTAAAACATCTCAACTTAACTTTGAAACATGATTTGTAACTAACTAACTTTAAAATTTATTTTTTGGATGGAAAAATAACTTTTATAATAACCATTTACAATTCAAAATTAATAGTGGAAAAAGATACAAAATGTAGTGTTGCATTGATATTTTTTCTTGTTTTCAACACTTTTCTTTTGTTCTGAAGTATAATTTTTATGCTTTTTAATATTCAGTCATAAGTGTCACCTTACATATAATAATCGAAAATCCTTAGTACAAAGTACATACTCCTTCGTTTCTAGTAAATACAAGGTGTCCAGCAAAAAACACCCTGATTTAAAAATTAAAAATCTTAAAAACAAAGATCAGTAGAACAATGCAGCAAACGATAGGTTTATTATGCATCCTGTTTTTTTTTTTTTTTTTTTTTTTTTTGCAGAAATTGCAATAGCTGCTAACAGGCAGTGGTGTAAACAGATTTCCTTTAAGGTGCAGTGGAAATATAGACGCAATCTTTATTAAAACGGCGTAATCTTTTTTTTTTGTTTGAAAAAATAATATATATATGAACTTTACATTAAAAAAATCTTTGTCAAAGGGGGATGGTGGTGGTTTAGAACCTCCAAATCGCCTTTTTGCATACAGATGGCGTTGGGTGCAAAATCGATCGACGGTCATCATGTATACGCATAAGCTCATTCTCTGCAAGCAGTCACAACACAATATTCTCAAAATGTCCACCGTTCGACATATAGAGGTGGCGCAAACGAATAAAGAAATTTGTTATCACAAACCGTAAACGTCAGTAGTAATGGATTTGCATGCCACGTACACCGACAATTGAAGCAGGTGCATTTCACTGGCCCCCCCACCAACGAGTTTCAAAATTTTGACGATTGTACTGGTTTGTACTACGTTTGTACCGGCTAGTACCGAAATATTTCTGTTTGTACCGGTTTTGTTAAAAAGTTATTAACGATTTTAGTGTGGGGGGCTAGAGAAACGACAGCCCCCCCATGAAGCAATTTTCAAAATTTGACGATTGTACTGGTTTGTACTATGTTTGTACCGGCTAGTACCGAAATATTTTCGTTTGTACCGGTTTCGTTAAAAAGTTATTAACAATTGAAATGTGTGGGGCTGCAGAAATGGCAGGGGCGGCCCTAGGGCCGGACAAACCGGACCCCTGTCCGGGGCGGCAAATTTTAGGGGCGGCATTTTGGCTCGAATTTGAAATTTTTCGTATTAGTAAAAGAATTGTTAAAAAATATTCCGAAGAATATCCTTCTATATAACTTTACTAGCTGATGTACCCATCCGTCATTGATGGGTTTTTACTAACCGCGCGAAATTTCGTTTGCATTGTAGAGTACAAAAAATGGAATTGACATACTGGCAGAAATATAGAAGCTAAGTTATAACTCTTGTGTATTGTTCAAAAATTACAGGTTAGAGAGTAACAAATTACTGAGATAAACTGTCAATAGAGAAAATATTTTGCATTCAAAATTAACGTTTTCTTTTAGTGGATGAGCTTCCTACATCAAGAAGTCATTTAAAGTTGCAAAAGAAGATGCTGGTAACGAATATTAAACTGAGAAGAGAATATTTGGAAAATTCTTTGTAATAGCAAGTAGCCGATATTTAACACTGAAACGTCCGATTGAATAATATTTTGATGATTTTACTTGATGCGCGAAAAGCTTTATTAAAGTTTACGTCATACCTCAAAAATCATTCAAATTTGTAGAAAATTAAAAACCCGAAATTTTAATTTACTAACCGCCTACTATTTAACATAATTTCATTTCATTCCCTTTTGCCTGACCACTAGTTGTTTTCTCGAAGTGGTCACACAAAATTTTCTCAAAATAATATATATATATATATATCAATGTTATTTAACTCAATCACATCAATAGTAACTGAAATTTGTTCTATTAACTTTAGAAATTTTAATATTATGCCTGTAAAATTTTTGCACAATTTTCTCAAAATTAAAAAATAATTGTATTACCTCCAGACGCCTTAAAGTGACGCCCTCCCCTCTCTCCCCGCCCCCTAAAATAGAAAAGAAAAAATACTATGCAACTTTTTCAAACCCTTTCAATTTATTCAAATCTTTTAAAAATTTCGATGATGCTTTGTTACCCATCATATGGCCTAATTCCATTCTGTTCTCTTAATCCGCTTTTGATGGATGCCAGAACAAACTTTAAAGCGATTTTTACAAAATCTCAGTGTCTATGAATTATTTAAAACAATTTTGGTAGCTATTGTTTCAATTAACTTACCATTCAATATAATTCCAAATTTCATTCTATTCCCTTGAGCCATTTTTTAACAATGGGCGAACATACATTTACATACAGTTTTCAAACAACAGTTTTAAATCTCAAAACTTTTAAAGGAATTAGAAGTATTTCAGCAACTGCAGTTTAAATTAAGTTGCCACTTTTGGTGTTGCTATAAATTTCATTTCATTCGCTTCAGTTGCATGGGCGTAAGCAGGGGGCTGATGCCCCCCTAAAATGAGCTAGTCATAGGGTCTGATTATGACAAACCGGGGGCAGGAGCAGTTGGAATCCATGTCTCTTTGTTTTGCCCCCCCCCCCTATGAAAATCCTGGCTACACGCCCTTGTTTAGTTGTTTATATGTGATGTGCAAACAAATATTTACATATTTTGCATAGATTTTTCATAAGATTTCCAGTTGGATTCAAATTACAGTTTGTTAATGAAATTCAACAAGCCAAATATTATCCCATATTTCTGGATTGCATTCCTGATGCCAAAAAAATTGAACAGATCGCATTCTTGGTAAGGTAAAAAGGTGTTGGCAAATCTAATTCCAATGAGGCTAGGATTATTTAACTCTCTCAAACAGTTCATGTTCCTATGCTCTATTATTTGGTACAAAATCTTCAATTGGATGAATCCATTAGGAAAGGTATTGCAGTCAAAAGACAACGATTGACCACCTGCTCTAGAACTCTTAAGAAACTGTGAAGATTTTTTGAAAGGATCTTCGATTTGATGCGATTTTAAATGAAATGTTCTGTTATACAAGAGAACTGACCGACGAAATAGTATTCTGGTTAACACTGAGTTTAAGCAGCCACGTAACATATTAATTTTGATTGCGAATCACGAGATGATCTGGTGAAAGATCCTAAATTAAAATTTAAGATAGATTTATTTTTTTACGGTAAACAAAGCGATTAATATCTTAGAATGCAGATTTAATTTAATAAGTACCCAATGTAATTATTTTAAATTTTTGCACGGCATAACTGAGTTAAGACACTCCTAAAAAGTGCTAATTAAACATTGTAACACAGTGTAACCGTGCTAACAATTGGAGTTAATACTGACCGATGGGGAATCGGGGATTATAAACGCGCTTGATCTAGTAAATGAAATAGTGTCAGTTACGGCCTTATTAGTTAAAAAGGAAAGCCCAGTTGAAAATTTAAAGCTAATTTTAACTATAGATTTTACACCACATCTTGCTATTGCTTCGAGAATTTCGCTTTCTTTGCAGATAATTGTGGCAAGTGCAGAGAAATTAAAGTTAACTAAAAATTTCTTATGTTCCACAACTCTTCCGGGTAGGTTAAATAATTTAACTACATTGGCTATCGAACATGAATTAGTACAAAAATTGATAAGAGAAAAAGTCAGGAATTTCGCGGAATTAAAAGTCAGAAAAAAAAACTTTATTTTTCTCTCTTTCTTTTGATTTTTAGCTTAATGTGTGGTTTTTAATAAATATAGTTTTTCTTATGCTGTGTTATGTTTAAAGAGCTATTCCAATTTTATAGGCATGAAAACAGTATCTGTGAACAATTTATTTCTTTTACTAGTAATTTTACTGTGGGGGTCGGCATTTTATATTTTTGTCCGGGGCGGCAAAACTGTTAGGGCCGGCCCTGAGAAATGGCAGCCCCCCCATGAAGGAATTTTCAAAATTTGACGATTGTACTACCTTGTACTACATTTGTACCGCCTAGTACCCAGAGATTTTTGTTTGTACTCTTATAATAAGAGAGATATAACGGTTTTCCTACAAGCAATTTTGTGAGAACGCAAGAGTTCATCGACCGCTATCCAAAACATTGGGTTTCAGAATTTTTCCCCGTCTTCCGGATATTCGACCACTGGTCTGAAGGGTGTGAGGTCAAAGGGGAAGAAAATCCGGGGGTCGAACACTTGGAAAAATTGCCGGGTTACCAGGAAGCGGTGCATTCCTGCGTTGGCGAAACTTTTTTAGAAAAGCTAGCTAAAATCGTAGTATCCCCTCGTTATATCGCGCTTATCAGGAGACAAGGAAAATGCGCGATATATATGCGGCGGAAGAGGATGGAGGGTTGATGTGAAATGATAAAATTTATAGCCTTATGCATTTAAAATATAATAAAGTGAATCGCATAAGTATTATAATGAAAGATAATATTTTAACAATGAACACAGGAGTTTAATTTTTTTCATTTACGTAGAAATATCTATTTTATTTTCTGCTGAAGAAACGGTGCTACGTCATCTACTGCGCCATCTAAAGAAAAGGGTAACGATCACTTTGATGGAGACATGCACAATTCTGGAAGTACAGAATTGACAAAATGTGGAAAAGTCTAATTTTGTTAAACAAGGATGGAGCAACATTTTTCGCACTTTTCGATTTATAACGTAAAAACGTTATGCAACGTAAAGCATTTTACAGGAAATTTATAATGTACTGCACATTATAGCTTATTAGAAAAGAAAGAAAAATACTTCTGAGAATACTCACCTAATATTTCAGCCAAATGTTAATATCAATGATAATTTTCTCATTTAAAAACCTATCATTGCAGAATTTGCATCTAAAACTGATTACGATTTACAAGTAGAGTAGTCTTGTTATTAAGTACTAAACTATTAAATGCGAAGCAAAATTAGAACTGTTTTTATGAATTGAAATAGTATGCGAAATGCAATACTAAGAACAATAATAATAATATTTTCATAATTTTGTTCACAAATTTGCCAGTATTTATGTTGTATTAAAACACATATGGACAATTGCCGATCCGCGGTCGAACCCATGGCTTTTAATTCGGCCAGTGGAACATATCAAAACCCTGCATAAAACCCATATAAACCATACAAAACCCCATATAAATCCCAATTATCAGGCCCGCAACTTCGCTAACATCCTAAATTTTGGGCCGCAACTTTTCAAAAGTTCCCCATATCTGTAAAAGAAGCAGCCACATATTTCTTCTTTTGCCCCCCCCCTCTCCACTTTCAGAAAGTTTAACTGAAAATGCTTAATTGGGAAATAGAAGCGTACACACAAAAAAAATGAACAGATAAAGTAGTTGGGGGACAATGGTCCACGATTTTGAATTTTCTGAAAACTTGGAATAAGTCATGAACCTAAATTTCTACTAGAATGTAGCTTAAACCTTTACCTGTCGCCTTAAATGATCCTTTTTATCTAAATTTTAATGCAAAAAACTGGAAGTGACTTTTACAGATTTTGGTATTTTCGAATATTTGCCCCATCTTACGGGGTAAAGATCCGCAGTGGTGTACTTGACATAAAACTCAGAATGAAACCCACTTGAAAAGTTGTCTTTGCTGCAAAACTATTATTTGTCAGGTTTGAATTTGACTGATATCAGCACCTTCAATACTGGTAGAGTATAATTAAATTTTCCTTAATTTATTATTATTATTATTATTATTATTTTATGAACTGCATAGAAAATTTTGGTTTAATATGATAATAATCGCTAAAGTATGTATTGTAAATTTAGTTTAACAAAAACAGATAGAAAGAAGAAAAAATCACTGTCATTTAAGTGTAACTAGAGAAACACAAAATAGATGGAAGACAGTTGGCTGTTACATAACTAAAAGGTTTTCCGATACTTAAGGGACGTAGAAAAAACTGATATGGAGCTAAAATGAACTGATGTGAACGTAAATATTGCAATTACAAACCGAATCAGTGGAAATAAATAAATAAAATAAAATAAAAGGAAATACATTTCTAACTGAAAATTTTACATTGCCCCGCTCATGTGGGGGAATAGATTTTTCCGGTCCTGATGGACATCATCATTTTAAGGCCCAGAACTTAGCTCAATTGATGGTTGTTGGAAGCCCCGGAATATGACAATCAAACAAACAAAACCATCACGACCCCAAAGCATTAGGGGCTAAAATCTGCATTCGAATTCTTACCCCACCGCACTTGAGGATTCTTGCCCCATTTGATAAAGATATGAAAATTGCTTTTCTATAATTTTGGTTAAAAGTCGTATCACTTGAAACATAAAGTAATGAGATCATTAATAGGTTAGCTTTACATACAAAACACCCTTAAAACAAAAATCTGCAAAATATGTATCTGTAATCATAAATCTCTAAATACGCAGGTTATATGCAGGTTTCACAATCATGTAAAATTAACAGAAGCTTTAAAATATTATAATACGGTATTATTAAACGGCTTCCAAATAATGCATTATTGTTAAAAGCTTATATTTAAAAAAATAAATATACAATAGGCTAATTTAATTTTGCTTAGAAGGTTCTAAAAATCTTGCAGTCGAAGTTATAATTCTAAGTACGTAATAGTGTGTGCATTTTAGAGGTGGGGGAATTTATCAGTAGTGTAGTCACCTATTTCTCTCACTCTCTCTGTCTTCCCCCCCCCCCCCCCATTTCAATATACACGTCTCTAATCATTTTTTATTTTCAGGGAGACGCTGAGAATTTTTTAATTTCTTTTAAAATTTTGAATCACGGAAAACTTAAGTTTTTGGTCAAATAGAAGTAATATCTGACCCTCTGCTCCCCCTCTTATTTTGTTAATGCAAATGAAACATCTTAAATTTATTACGGTATTGCGAGCATTGTCTAAATATTATGGTTAGTTTTAAATTTTCCGTATTTAAAATAATATTTATTAAAAACTTTCCACACTTTTTAAATTTCGATCTTTTTAAATAGTTTCAGTATTTAATGATTAATAATGCTTAAAACAAAATCTCACGGTGAACAGAAAATTGATTTATACAAGAAAGTTATTCTTTATTAACAACTAATGTTCTAGCTTCTCTGACAATAATTATAGTGTCTAAAAGAAAGTGTTGAATAAACTGTAACACAAACTAATCGTCGACATCATAAATACTCTCTGGCGAGTGAATCACTGTCAGCGATGTCCGTTTACCCCTTGGCTGAACAGGGTTGTTGTAACTTGTCTTACTTTAGAAAAGCGATAGATAATCTATCCCCCCGAATCCACATTCGACCTTGACGTTGGTGACACCCCTCTGCGAAGGAAGTCGGTCAGAGCAACACCGTCTCGAAAGGACAGGCCCCCTGACTGAGTACTGAGGACTGACAGGCGAACGGTCAATGACCGTATGCTCGCACAGTAATTCTTGTGAAAAAACCGTTATATTTCACTAATTATACGAGTACAAACAAAAATCTCTCGGTACTAGGCGGTACAAATGTAGTACAAGCTAGTACAATCGTCAAATTTTGAAAATTCCTTCATGGGGGGGCTGCCATTTCTGCAGCCCCACACATTTCAATTGTTAATAACTTTTTAACGAAACCGGTACAAACGAAAATATTTCGGTACTAGCCGGTACAAATGTAGTACAAGCCAGTACAATCGTCAAAATTTGAAAATTGCTTCATGGGGGGGCTGTCGTTTCTCTAGCCCTCCACATTAAAATCGTTAATAACTTTTTAACAAAACCGGTACAAACGGAAATATTTCGGTACTAGCCGGTACAAACGTAGTACAAACCAGTACAATCGTCAAAATTTTGAAACTCGTTGGTGGGGGGGGGCTAGTGAAATGCACCTAATTGAAGCTCGTCCAGCGTGTTGGGATGGTTCTAGTGCACAATATCTTTCAACTTGCCCCACAGAAAATAGTCCTTAGAAGTCAGATTAGGGGAATATAGTGTTCAATGCATTAAGAACGCATGCGATTACAGCGCCATCTGTTAGCGCTTTTTGTAACTAGTATTTCGAAATTTCCGTTGTGTGTAAACTTTTTCAGCTTACATAATGAATATCCCTTTGAAATCAGGGTATTTTTTACTGGACGCCCTGTATCTGGCTATTTGTTTGCATTTAAAAGTTTTTTTAAGTTAGATAAACGTTTCCGTATATCTTTCTATAATAATTTAAAGAAAATTAGTGAGATTACTCGTAAATGTGGACTAGATGTTCAAATCGGAAATAGAATGAATAAGTTTATATTATTTTAATAATATACTAAGCACAGTATCGCGTTCAATTAAGAAAAGAAAAATGTGTATTGAATTATTGTCAGTCATTATCAAAATATAACATAGATAAATGTTTATAATCTATGAGAAATTGTGATACATATTATAGAAATATTTATAATTTTTTTAAAAAACATTGTTTTCTGATACAGATTCATTAAAAATATTCTTTCACTATATAAACACACTCTAAAGAAAGCTTAGAGTGCTTTTATATACTAGAGCTTGTAAATTCCCCCATTAAATTATAATATTAACATGTGTGTATTGTGAGTTTTCATAATGTTTCTACAATAATTGTTCAAAAATTTTATGTTTCCGAAAGGGATAAAAAAGTAATTTCTAAATTTTAAAGGAAAATAAAAATACTTATTTGAAATCGTTATTTAGGGAGCTATCATCTTTTGTTTTTCACATCTTGATTTTTAATGCCTCGTATGAGGCGATAAAGAAGCACATTCTTTTATTTCAGATAGCTTCAGAAAACACAACAGTTTACATTATTGTCGGATATTGCTCGTAAGTAAAAGACTGTTGAAACCAGAAAATAGTAATCCCTAAAAGAGAACAGTTCCTAAATGACTTCCTTCCCTCCCGACTACTCACTGTGAGCAGTAATGGATTCTTAAGGAAGCATGTCTCGACAACCATTACTCTTTATTGTTTATATTACACTTATTTTACGTTAGGACTTAAGATGTCGGCCCGATCGATTACCTACCTCCTCGATAAATTTAATACTTCGGAGACAAACAGTATCTGGAGTTTCATTAACGGTCACATTTTCTTTTCCACGTCTTGGGATAGGAAATTTAAAGAGTTATCTTCCTCGCAAATGATTTAGAAAAGATGGATGCATATTTATTCTTGTTGAGACTCAGATAGAAATGTCAGTGGAATGGAATGGATATTTTCATTCCCGTTTATTGTTGTTTTTAGAAAACAGGCATTTGTAACTTTTAACTAATTGCAATGGCTTGTTCTACGTTAATAGGGAGTGCAATTTTAAAACTTATACTTTAACATAGACGAATTAACGACGAATCACTAGCAGACGAGACGTAGACGAATCACTTTATGGCATTATTTTAGAAGTTTTTCTTAAATTTGATGATTTTGAGCAGTGGCTGAAAAAATATTCATAAAATTTTCAGACAAAATTTTAAAATAATTACAGTTTACCCAAAACACTATTTTCAATTCAATGTAATCATTTTCGTGTGAATCATATTGATTGGGTCACTTCTGTTATGGTATTTTTGACTGGTTAAAACACTTTATTTTTCATAAATTACCTTTAGTTCATAATAAACTTTTCGCTATGCACTAGTACTATTGTAAATATTATAAGGGCTATAATATTAAAATGGACCGATGTTTGAATGACCGTGTAGACAGAATATATGCTTTGGCAACTCAGGGAAATGGTTGTGAAGACGATCCTGAGCAATGCAGATTTTGAGACTTATGTGAGCTGTTGCGCCTCTGAGCTTAGTTATTTTATTAATGCCTCAAGATATTCTATCATCCTAAAACAGAATTTTGAAAAATAC
Organism: Cheiracanthium punctorium; assembly: GCA_038373885.1. Classification (NCBI taxonomy): domain Eukaryota; kingdom Metazoa; phylum Arthropoda; class Arachnida; order Araneae; family Cheiracanthiidae; genus Cheiracanthium; species Cheiracanthium punctorium. The sequence goes on along the minus strand of JAWZYV010000760.1, from coordinate 526,911 downwards.
CCATCCTAAACTTCTATCAACATTTCTAAAAATAACTTTTTTATTCAAACGCATGATAGAACTGAATTTTATATACTTCTCTATACCCGGAAAATTCACCAAAACTATCACACTGGAAAAACTTTAGTATTTTACTCTCAATTAGTTGTGTAGTTCCTAGTAGTAATTATGGTGCAGTGTGAGGATAGAATGTAGCAATCCGGCTGCAATTACAAAAAACTATGGCTCAATGAGCAGGTAAAAGTATTACAAATACTTTCAGTGCATTGTGAAATGGAAATTAAATTATTGCTTTAAAACTATGAAGTTAAAAAAGAATGGACAAAAGACTTGAACGTTTCATTTAGAACCAGTGAGCTGTATATTATATTACTGTTAAAGATGAATTGCAGGGTACAATAGTGAAAATGTATCAGGTGGCACTGAGCTTGTAAGTGTTGATACAGTCGCTGGCATTGCCTTCTTTCGCTTGGATGGGAGGATGATCTTTTCACTAGCACGTCTGCCTGCGGAACAACCAACCTGGCCATTGCTCTCAATATGCTGTTTGTAGAAGTTCCCATCCTCTTTGCAATGAATAAATAATTCTGGCATTTCTTTCTGATGGTGTAAAATCCCGCGTTGTGGACTAGGAGTAATATCCATTTGCATTAGATAGATCGTAATGTAGCGCGACGCCAGTTAGGCAGATTCTCTCTACCCGTTCTTTGGCAGGCGATTGAAGGAATTTGAAGCATCTAATGACGTGGTTTTTCAGGGACGTGTGACTACGATCACTCAAGGGTGCATCATATATTGCTACGTTTGCCTCTTCTGATGGTGTTTGAAACTAGACTAAACCCTCTGTCCAGGTTTCCTTGCTGTTCTCCGTGCTACACGAGCTTTCCTTGAACGAAATCTGGTCTGTTACACAGCAACTAAAATAGAAAAGACCTTAACGTAAAATTAAATACGTAACAAATTAAAGAAACTGTTGTTGAATTTCCGTATATTTTATTTAAAATCAAGCAAAAAAAAATCATAGAAAATAAAAAAAACAGATACAAATAATATAAATTTTGTTTTTGCTCAGTTATAATTATCGAGAGATTTCAGTATAGCTCATCAAATAATACAAGGATCTCTACAATATACCCTGGAAAATGCATAATAGTTACAATAAGGCAATAATAATATTGACGCCGAATTAAGCTAATTAAAACTCAACTGCTTGCTTTGAACATTTCGCTTATACAGCAGATTATGCGAAGTAGCTGAAGAAAAGTTTTGTATTCTACAGAAGCTTGCCGAGTAATTACGTCACCGTGATGTCTCACTTCAGCCGAACGGTGTATACCGTTCCACAATTTTCTGGAATGTTCTATAAGATCTTCTGGTGCATTAATTATTATTTTAAGCACCGTTTAATGACTTATATATAAGTATTGTTAATACAATTTTATGAAATGGTAGAACGGCATTCATAAAATTTGAAAAGGGTTTTTGCTTGACGTTTTACAATATTTGAAGGGAATATACCTCATTATAGTCATTAATAGGCAAAATGTCATCCACTCTTGCTATAGGAAAATTTTTTGAGAATAAAGAAAACGAAAAAAATTGTCACCCCAAAGCAATGTTCCCCCAAGGGATTGTTCGCGAATCCCCAAGGGCTTGCGAGGTTTGTAAAATTATTCGCGAAAGTAATATATTAGTGCACGTATATTAGTATAGGGGGAATCTCGAATTTCTTTCGGAATTTTCGAAGGGATTCTCAAGGAGAAAAAGGCTGGGAACCACGACCCTAAAGCACAATCTTGTGAAATGTGTAGCATTTTTGCCATTATATCTACTTGACTTTCTCCCTCAAAAACCACAGCAGGTGCGCTCATCACGTTTCTCTTTAATCCACTTAAAGAACACTTGAAACAAATTTATTTTAATCAGAACACGCCCGTAATCAAACGGTATCTTACCATGAAATAAAATTTATCAAGGTGAAGGTATATAGGTGAAAGAATGCACATAACATTTTTACTACTTTCAAATTTGGTTTGCTACTGTAGCAGATATTTCGAAAATAACGCAAAGTTTAACAGTGGCACTTTGATAATGAAGAAAATTGATGAGTTTTCATAATGGATAAAATAATTTGCATGGTACATACATCTTATTTCATTCAGATACGTACATTGCCGTACGGACTTCCAATTTTTCCTTGCATAAACTACACTGGCCTCCAACTGTTAAGGAACGAATTGCTTTTCGAAAATCACTATAAAAAAGATGACACTAACAATAAAATGTATACTTTATATAAATGACATAAACAAACTTTATGCAAATTTATGGAAAAATGATAGCTACCACTTTTTTAATGGAAAAGAACAGGCATATATGAATGAGTGAAAAACATTTAAATATCAGGCTTGCGTAATTAGGCTTTCGTAATTCGTTTGCCCGATTCGTTAAGGTGGCGGGTGGTCGGATAGATGGAAATGACGTTGTCACAGGCTAATGCGGCTGTTCGTCTTAATGGTGGCCACAGTGTGGTCCACCGTATCTGGAATCAATATCGAACCGACGCTTCTGTGTCCATAAGACATGTTCAAGGATAATCATGAGCTACAATACCTGCAGAAGATCGTTTTATAGCTCTTTCGGACAGAAGGAGAAGAAGCATTTCTGTGCCACAACTTGTTGAAGACTACTCTGTAGCATCAGGGAGAAGAATATCCTCTAGCACGGTCCGAAGGCGTCTTCACAATTCAGGTCTGTATGCAAGTGGGCCAGTTGTGTATGTGTCCCCCAAGAAGGTCCCGCTCATCTTGGGTAAGAGAACACGTTCCAACTAGCCTGGACCAGACAGCTATGAACTTTTGTACTCTTTATAGACCAGTCCAGATACACACTGGAAAGGGATTCAGGACGTCTATTGAACTGCAGGGAGCAAAACACCAGATAACATCAATATAACACTGTTGAAAATACACAGTTACTGAGGTGGTGGAATAATGGTTTGGGCAGGGATCTAGCTCAGACGTCACACTGAGAGATATTGGGATGAGATCCTTGATCCATATGTCCGCCCATATACCGGTGCAATTGGCAATGATTTCAATCTGATTATTGATAATGCTAGGCCTCACCGAGCTGTAGTTGCTGAGGAATATCCTGAGGGTCTTAGTTTAGAGCGAATGGAATGGCCAGCTCAATCTCCAGACTTGAATCCGATAGAGCGTATTTGGGACTATCTTGGTAGACAGGTTTTTGCTTTAAGTCCACCTCGAAGGTCTTTAGGAGAGCTGGAACAAAGTTTACTCCGTCTCTGGTCTTCGCATCCCGCTTCAGTAACCGAAAAATTAATTTACAGTATAGAAAGTCGATGCCGCTAGAGCATTCAAGCTGGAGGTGGGTATATCCCTTATCAAAATCCATTTTTGTTAGTTTCTATGACATTTTACCACATGAAACTGTGATCTATTATTTTTTTTTTCCGAGAGCAGACTTTACTGGCAAGATTGTATTTTGTTGTAAACCTTATTTGTGCTTTTTTTTGTTAATGTAAACTTCTATGTTGCAGTAAATACATAACTATTTTGTGAATATGTCATCCAAATTTGATGTCTCTACATTCAATCATTTGCAAATTATGTGCAAAAAACCGGTTGTTCCTTAGCTAATGGAGGTCAGTGTATTTCGGAAAACCTATTAAACAACTCGAACAAATCTATGTGAACTGATACAGTAGCGTATACTGAAAGGAAAAAAGTTTCATTCAATTTGATGAAAATTCCTTCACAGCAATTTGAAGAAACATATTACAAAGTTAAAAGTTGCCCTATGTTTAAAAAATGCTTCACAATCATTAATAAAATTTTCCTGAGTTAACTTTCACAAATTACAGTTTTAGCAAGAAATCATTTAATAAATATTCATCTAAGTTTAAAAGCGTCTCTTCAAAGTTTTCAAGCTGCTAATGTACTGTTATGAATTGTTTTAAAAGTAAAGCATTTATTCTTCTGTAACTCCCATTAGTTACCATTTAAACGAAAACATTTTCGTCTGGAAATGCGGCAACTTAAAATGTAATATTTTAATGGGTTCTCAGCTCATTTCTTCTCCACCAGCCTTAAACTAATGCATAAACAACTAAGTAATGAATGAGATTAGTAAGTTAATGGAGTAATGTTTAAATATTTTACTGTAAGCAGCTTATTCTTGTTTGACTAAAAAGTCAGAACAATAATGAAAAAAAGTGTACCGTGTTTTCCATGAAATGGAATGAGATATTTTTTAGCTTTCCTATTGTACATGTGAATTTTAAACTTTTATTTGATATAATATTATTATTTACATATGTTTTGAAACATAGTAACTATATTTTATATCTTGCCTGCTTAGTCTGATACTTTTTCACAAACATTCCTATTTTGAAATTTGAAAAGAAGAAGTTACATTATGTTTATAAGAATAAAATATAAGAGAGGCAATTTATTGTATCGTTCCGTATGTTTACAAATAACATATTCTTTATTTAAAAGGATGAGGGTAACATTTTTATTTCTTTTACAGGGTCTCTCAAAACTTCAAAAGTGATACAGATTTTTTGTGGCTATGCCCAAAATCTCGGTTACGTTTGCAACGTTATATCGCTAAATTTGGCTCATAAAATACAGCTCTGTTGGAAATTGTTTTATAATAGCTGATTTATCATGATTTATTTTTATTGTTAGATTTACAAATGTGCTAATAATAAATATAGGTTTATACAAATGCATTTTTATCAATGAAATTTGGTAGCTAATTCTACTTACGTTACATTATTATCCTGGCAGTTTCTTAAACTGGTCTATAATTTTAACACTAGTGTTAACGCTTACACATATAATTCAAGTAAGAAAAGTAGTGAAGAAATGGACCGGCGAAACTAGAGGACATGGCGACTATTTTTATATAGTAGAATTGTCTGTCGGCCCATCCGCATATCAAAACAGATTCCACATTTTAGAAGTTAATGGAAACATTTATTTTGTTTGATATGTAGATTCACCATGATTTTGGAAAACCTAAAACACGAATTTCGTTATTTTTCAATTATTTGTGCATGAGTTAAGAATCAGTGAAAAATTACTCTTCAACTACCAATAGGAAATTTTAAGATTTAATAAGTTTTAAAATATTTTGTGTATTTAATTGTTCTTTATTCCATGAAATAATATAGGAAAGTCCAAATTATAGTCATGAAGTCTGTTCATGTATTATAGTTGTTATCATGTTAATTTTTTACTATCATGCTAATTTTTATTAAAAAATCAGACAGGGAGATAAATAATATTAGCTTGCATTATAAAATACTATATAAGAAATTTTCTTTAACATGCCGTAATACTTTTCAAAAGATCAAATTATTTATTTAAAATCGATAATCAACACGGTAATAATGTTCAGAAATGTTACATATTTATGGGTATTGTGTATTGAGGCAAACCTGCAGGAGGAGTATCTGCCTTGGTCAGAGCACTACCTAAGCGGTTCTAAGGCATATTTACGTCTTATATGGAGAAAACCGACCAAAACACCAGATCATTCGATCGACAGCTGCGCGAAGAGGCCCGAACCCGCGACCTTCCCACTTCTGCCATTTACCATTTTGAGTGCCTTATCCACTCGGCCATTGCCATAGTGGTGCCTATATATTTATGGGAAAAAGTTTTCATAAAAACGTAAAGTACCAATGCTCATTTCGGACTCACGAATTCAGAAACATTACCGGAATTTCGAAGTAAATGTTCTGTCCGCCAAGAAAACCTTTATCTCGGATGTTCTGCACATGCGCGTTTAAATCTTTTTCTCACGAGATTTGTTTGTTTTTCCATTCATAGAGGGAGCCACTAATATTCATATTTGGAAGGCTAAAAAGAAATTAGATAATTTTATAAGTTAGTGGGCTCATTGTTTCATCCATAGAAGGAAAACGTTAAAATTTTAATGAATAATTTAGTGATCACTTCAGAATTTCAATAGACTTTGTTGAGTCTCGTAGCGTATAAGCATTTAAGCATTTATCCCCTATCCAATGATCTTCAGTTAGAAACCAACAGTGAGTTATTAAACGTTAGTATTAAAATAATAGTTCTGTGATATCCACCTAGGCACCAATAAAAATTAATTCTAAAAGTGTCAGGAGTACAGCAAAATCAAAAATTTACTGGCCATAATTTTTAAGGTAGCATATTTTACAGTGCAGGAAGGTTTCTGAACATCCTTCAGAAATATACAGACACATTTTTGAATACTTTTCCTGCAGCATGCTGAAACTTTCTTCCTTTTTTACGTTAGGGACGCTGTGCAAGAATCTACCATTCCTCGAATTGTATATTTTTATCACTTAATAGAGAAGATAAATAAAGTTCGTAATTCCTAAGCCTCTCAATCTGGCAATACATGAACAAAATATGAAATCTGACAGTGAACAAGATTCAATAAATTGCACTGGAAATATCGATGTTAAGTAACGAATAAATATGTTGATAACTTCTCAAAAAGTAAAATTAAAGTAATAATATAGAAAATAGGAAATTATAAACAAAGTCTTAAACAGATTATTTTTGAAACTTTCAGAATGGTGTTTCAAATTATTCTAACATTATGGCACCAAATTAGACTTTAGTTCAACTAAATTGTATTTTTAATTGAGATAATATTAATTTGAAAGACATATCGTAGAATATATCTTGTTTAAAAATTAAAATGTTATGATATTTCAATCACATTTATCAACATTATAGTTCATATTAATATTAACATGCCCAAAAACTTAATTTCAGTAGAAAGACTTGAAAAGTAAAGAGTGTTATATCTTTTTTTTTTTTTTTTTTTTTTTTTTTTAAAGAAAAATATCCTTAGTACTTCGATAATGACCAATTACATAACAACGCAGGATATATAACAGAAAGAAAGTATAGCATTCTTAAAATGCGAACAAACCCGTGGTAGCAATTGTTGTCTGCAACCCTCTCGGTGTAGCAGTGTTGAGCACATGGTATACTAGCATGGGAAAAATGTAAGGAATGTAGGTAGATCAATTTTTAAGATATATTAATTCCCCAAATCACAAAAAGCAGGGGCATGCTAAAAGGACACGCACCAGGAACTGGTTAATCCTTAAAAAATGAAAAGAGAAAAAATTACAATTTTTTCCATTAAAAAATTCATGATATGCTACCGAGTTCTTGCGTTTTCTGTATATGAAAACTCTAAACTAATTAAATTTAAGCGCAAATCTGCCTTAAACAACACTTTTTGCTTTAATGTTGAAGTAGGTGTAGTTAAGTTGGCAAAACTATTGATATATTGGAGGTAGAGCTTCAGATCAATGTACGAAACTTTACGTCTCAGTCTCTCAGAGGGTTAAAACAGGCGTGGAGTATCTATGTGCTGTGATAATAATTTCCACCCATTTGATTAGTCATTTCCTGCCTAAATCTTTTCATCTAGAGAATTCATGAAAAAGGTTCAAAAGAAGAAACCGTAAACACGTCTATTTTGACTTTATCCATTCTTCCATCTCTCAATTTATTTAAATTAAATCTTCATACAAATCACTGCGCAGGAATTCGGCGATAATTGGATAAAAATTTGACAGCATGCGAAAGCGACAGATGTTCCCGAATCACGCGACTTGCACATTAGACGCAGTTTTCATTACAAAAATGTTTCTTGAATTGCTATCAAGCACGTTTTATGGAAATAGGAATGAGATGGTGGATAAATTCTGTTAAATTAAAAAAGAAATAGTTTTGCGAAAAACTACTCCATTTTGAAGAATCATGTGATGTATAAATACGATAAAAAGAATTGCAGCTCTTTTCGGGAATTTATTTCTTTCGGAAGTATGGGCGTGAAATTACGCTTGTTTGCAAATATTCGGGTGCAGAAGTTTGATTCAGATTTATGCCTGCAAGTTTTCGAATGACCAATTCGTCTTTTGTATAAAATAATTGAATGGAATTTTAATGTTTACTAACAAATGCAAATAAGTTATTTTTCAGACTTAGTGATACGATATAATTGTATCCTTGAATATCATACAAACGTATGTGTACGATGTAGCGATTCTTCCTATTAATGCATAACAAATGTCAAAATAAATGTTTTGAAATAGATATAGAAACCCCTTTCACACGTTCACAAGTTTAGAAATAACTTTAAACTGGAATTGAATATGTCACTTTCTAAACAAATTTAAACCTTTATGTACTGACGGTACTTAGAAGTACTGTAAAAATAAAATGGAAAACAAAATCCATTTATTGTAATCATTTCTTCGAAAAAAACACTACCATTCAGCTTACATCATGAACGCATCTACTATTAAAGTAAGATTGTGTTGAACGGATAGATTTCAGCTTACATTCTAATCATATTAAGCTAACGAAGAAAAGTATGAGCACTAATGAATTGAGACGTTGGTTCTAAGACTGAAGTACTACATTTCTCAAAAGTGTATCATTCTAAGTATTATTTGACTTCTTCAGTTGTTTGCAGTATACTCTTTTGAAAAACTACTCGTTAATTGCTTAGAAAAGAGTCATGAGATGTATAGTCGGTGTTTATTATTTTTTCTCAATTTTCTTTTGTATTACGGCAGTCAAATTGACCATTCATCGTCTAACTAAAACAAAAGGAATAAAGAGTTTTCAAGTTGATATATTTGGCAATTTTTATTTTGATATATAAGCCGTACTGGAAATGTTGGCCGCCCAAGCACTTTCAGAGGCGAATGCTGCAGATCGTTCAAAAGCTACCCTAAGTTTCCTTTCGACGCGTTGCTTGTCAGATTAGACTACGATGAATGACTACACACCGAATCATGCGTCAAAGCCATCATTTTTTCCTTAAAAGTCCAGACTTGAGAACCTCTGAGTGCTAATGCCGGTCATGCACTGCACATGAAACGTTCGCAAACGCTGTGCTGTTGAAGTTCGATGCTTGTGACGTGATATATAAATACGATGATGGATCATTTGGTTGGAATCATTTGGTTCTCCGGCGAAGCGTATTTTTTTCTCTATTGCTTCGTTAATAAGCAGAATCGGCACATTTGAGGAGCGGAAAATCAGCATGTAGTCGTACCTTCATCACTCTATCCATCAAAAGTTATGGTTTGGGCAGCCTTTGCTCCAGAGGATTTTTTGGTCCGTTTCTTTGAACACCAAACCATTACTTCAGCAAAATATAGGGACATCCTCCATGAATTTGTGGCCATTCGAAAGCTTTGGAAGACAGGGGGAATAGCTTATGGTTTATGCAACGCAATGTCCGGCCACATCGAACGGCTGCAGTGCTCGATTTTCTCTACAGATATTTCGGTGATCGTGTCATTGCCCTTGACCACGAAAAGCACATGAAAAGTGGCATATATTGGCTTATCTAGATTTGACGGCGTGCGATTTTTTCCTTTGAAGGTACTTGAATTATCAGGTGTACAGTCACAATCGACTGTAGATGAACTGGAACAATACATCTCGTGCTGCGTGTTAGAACATTCCAACTGAAATGCTTGCACGGGCGTCTGCGAATTTTGTCCTCTGATTACGCCCCACTGTTGGTACCACGGACTTATTTGCGGCGGGGCATTCGGGGCACGTGCCCTGGGCCCCCGATTTTTAGCCCTCCCCCCAAACTTCCTTTTATGCAATCATAATAAAAACTAAAATTATCTCTCTAGTGTAAAATTTCTGATTACTTACTCCATTTCATCATAAATATTCAAAATTTTTAATTTAATGTAACTTGTAATGTTAAAAAATTATACATTCGATTGGATAACCGATAAATTCTATATTCGCATATTCGATAGGACACTTCAGCATGCTCTTCCTCTTATCGTTTCTAAGGTGTGTGACGACTGTAAATACCCATAAAAACATTTCAAAACTGAAAAATTCATAAAAGTGATATTTGTCGTGACATTTTACTGATTTGAAAATGTTTACATATGGTTAACTTAGGAATGATAATTGGTTTTAACTTAATTAAGTTATATTCTGCGAAATATTTTCGTGCGGGGGGCCCCAAAATTATCGGTGCCCTACAACCCCCAAGTGTGTAGATCGGTCCCTGGTTGGTGGAAACGGTGGGTATTTTGAAAACATTGTTTTCATAGTTTTTTCTTATTAAACAGCGCCGTCTGTTGACGAACTTTGTAAATATATTTAAAAATTGGTAAGATCCCTGGTTACCTAATCAGAATGCAGAAAACCGTGCATATCTATCACCTTCTGTTTTTTTTTTTTTTTAATTGACTTTCTCTAGACGTCGTCGGTCATTTGGTCTTTTGTGGGACGCTCGGTATATATACAAAGATATGTGATGAATGTTTAATTTTCTATATTTCCTAGTACATAAAAATGTGGCTAAGCGCTTGATAATAATAATTTACCTCATAATACTTTATAGTGACCAGCACTTATGTTGTTATAGTTTCTATTTTTTGAAAGCTGTAGATCTTGGTTTTTCGTATTGATTCAAATGAAGGATGATTAGAATTTCTGCATCTCAGCAATCTATCTACGGAATATACACTAAAAGAAAGTTTCGTCTATTTTTCCCACTGAAACTTGATTAACAAAAGCCACGAAAAGCCTTGGCATCATGAGTGGATGCTTGAACTAGTTTTTCGACATAGGCCAACACTGAGGTCGTAGCGTGCAATCAGGTTGAAGAGACCGCTCTGGTAAACCTCAGTGCCCTGCGATGCAAGAAATTGTCTCGTAGCCTATTTCATCTCTACATTGTTTTGGATGTAATTCCCGAGAGAGCGTCCTTCAATATACTGAACAGATGAAGGTCTAAAGAGTAAGATCGAGGTTTGAGGCCGGGTATTTAAATCTCTCCCGAAAATGCGAAACTGATCTTGTGTCAGCCTTGTTTTGTGGATTCGTGTAATCGTCCAGTGGCAGCATTCGTACAGGGCAACAGTATGCACTACCATTGCTGAAAGTATTGTGTCTGCCTGCGTGATTTGAGCTCGAATAACCTCAGGCATGCTGATCTTCTGTTATTCTCTCTTTTCGACATTCTACGCATGCTTTATTTATCTCCTCTGCTGATGTTTTTGCTGTCGTTGAACCGGAAATTGTCTGTTTCATCTAGTCCAGCATTTTCTCTTTAAATAATTAAATAAATAAATAAATAAAGACGACACTTTTACTTTTCAAACATCCCTCGTACCCTTTTTATAGTTTTCCATAGAACAGCATTCATTAAATTTCACCATGCATAATTTACTTAATAATCTAATTTGCACTTGCTAACTAGTCACGTGATAAAAATATTCTATCTTCATTATTATAAATACATAAACTGACCAGTGTTTAAAAACACTATACGTTATAATCAACTATGCAAGGTTAGATTGATTTATATGCAGCAGAAATTTACTTGTAAAGCATTCAAATTGACTAAGTACTTAATTTAGCAAAACTTTTTACCATTACGCTCATTACATTTATCATATTAACTTAATTTCCATTCGGTGTATAAACACTCACCTATAAGAAATGTGCTTATACATATGTATAATTTACTGAAACACAAATTATACTAAATCATTCTTAATTCTCAATAGTATTGACGAAGAAATATGTATCTAAACTTTGTAAATGCTCGTGAACTCGGAAGTACATAATTAATTAAAATGAAGGCATATGCATCTAGAAATGCGGTATCCGACAGTTAATGAGCACTTTAACACAGGATCCTATTGCGGGAGAATTAATGAAAACCATTAGTTTGAAACATATCTGTTTGCGATGCATTGAAATTAGCTCAATTATTAGGTTTGATAGATTTGTTTAGAGTATTTTATACAATTTGCAGTCAGTTTAGCCGTGATTAATATTCATATATAAATTCTATACCGTTTATTACAATGTGCAAGGGTTAATATGGCTGTCTAAAAGAAATTTACTTTTGCAATTACATGCTAAATAAATGATATAGCTTTAGTTAGGTAATCAAAAGATTCATCTGGATGAATAAGGATAACTATAATTATATTATGTTTCTGTCTCGTAGTTTTAGGCAATGGAGGTAAATTCTTGTTAATTTTACTTATTACTTACGAAACTTATTGCAATAACTTAACTTATTTACTATCCAAAAGATTCTTTGATTAAAATACTTGCAATAAAAATAAAAATAACTAATCAATTTTATTGAAATTAAATCATAAGTACTGCCCTTTGTTACATTATGTGAAGTATTATGCATGATCAAGATGTAAGGTTCTTCATGTAAATAACAGTCAACGCCAATTTAGTTACATTAAACATTAAATATCTCAAAAATTATTTTTTCTCAAAATCTATTAACAAATAGATCTATTTTGATAAATGTCATTCAACTCTATAATTCATTATCTTTTAAAAAATAAAAATATTTCACACAGTCTAATAAAAATATTTCAAAACAAGTCTAATTTCACTAGCTTTTTAAAACGTTATTCCTAAAACATGCAATTTATTAGAAAATCGAAATTATATTCAGGTGAAATTTATTTAGCGTCTCTTTTCTGTATATTCTAGTTCAACAGGAAACTAAAATTTCATTACTTTTATAAATACTGTTCTGTACATATAAACTAATTTCAAAGCTAAGTTTTTCAAATATATTGTAGACTCTGAAAAAGTAATATTTTTAATACGAAAGACTATTTAAAGTAAGGACGTAAAATACTAGAATCATACTCTATTATATATCACAATAAAGTTAATTCCATTCAAGTATAATGTATAATTTAATTATTATTTAAAGCTTTAGACTAACGGACATTAAATTTTATAACGTGTAGAGTGAAAATTAGATTAAAATATTTACGTTAGAAACGCGAGAACCCAGATAAACTATGCATTTTAATTGGTTATTCTCTCATTATATCAGAACAAGTTGTTATGCGTGTTTGCTTTGCAATTATTATCTAAATTTAGAAAATTTATATTTTTACCCTGGTACGCATGCGAAATTTATCGTTGCATATTTATACGGAGTTTACGAAGACATTATTTAGATAATAGTTATGTGCGTTTAGTAAAGATTTCTTGTATTGTTGCAATAATACCAGTAACTCAGTTCTAAATATAGTGCGTGTATATATACATACCTGTGTGTGTGTGTGTGTTTGTTTTAATGGATTTACCATGATGTCACATGCTATTGCGACTTGCAAAGTGATTAATAATTTTTAGCAGAATAATCAAAAAAAGATTATAGTTGAAAAGTGTACGATACATTGAAATAATACTGTTAGGAATTTTTGGAGTGACCTGCTCTTCGAGATAGGTTTAAATGTAGTCTAAAATTTTAATTCTACAAATCAAATAATTAAAATTTTCATTTTGTATGCAAATTGGTTAACTATAATGAGAAATAGGGAGTTTTGGGTGTCTCCATCGTTTAACATGGGGTTCTCTCAAATTCTTGAGAAATACTGCCGTTGTCGCTTATCTGACTCTAAGTCAAATAGCTGGAGACTTCCGGAAATTAAAGGTAGACGAAAATCGCGCAATCTTCGAGTAACCTCGCGGAAGGTATAAAAGAGCATGACGTTCCGGAGAAGTTTAGTTTTGTTTGAATGCTCGTTGAATCCACTTTATGAGAATCTGTACTGTGTGCTTTTGTAAGCAATCTTTCATTTGTTTTGAGAAGCACATGTTTGAACACTGTTTGTGGAAACTTCATCGTTGTAGGATGAGGACGATGTGACAATCTTTAGCCTGTGAAAGTTGTGACGAAGTTCACATATTTTTCGCGTCTTAAAATAATGTTCCTATGTTTCGTCTTTCTAAATCAAAATTTCGTTTTCCGTATTAATCTCTCTCCACTCTGTTTTTCGGCTTGATGAAATATTCTTTCCTTTTGCGCGACGCTATGTTTGGGATTTTTCGGGGTTTCCCTTCTAAATTAATTTCGCTTTAGCATATGCTGTGTTAGTTCATAGCGTCTCCCGGTCTTCCGTCGGTGTTTTCTCACGGGGTTGTAGCCTTACGTATTGGCATCCGCCAAATTCTGGCACTTCTGTCTTGGCATCAATCATTTAAATCCGTTTGTTTCAAATTTTTATATTGTTTACGCCTACCGGACGGTGGTTGTCACGTGGGGCAGTGGCTTATGAGTGCTCATATTTTACTCGCCAACCTGTAGAGAGCTGGCAGTTTTGTAGGAAGATTTGAAAAGACTTCTCGATTGCTCTCCGTCAGAGGAGGTTGTGTTCGTTTTTTTTATGGAACTCCGGCATGCCGTGTGGCCGGAACAATTAGATATGTTCCTGGTGTTCTTTTTATGAAGCAATGCGCGGTGCGTAATTGAACTTGTTTCTTTAATAACTGTTTTGTGAAGATACCTACAATAAAGTGCAGCTTTTTTGTGTATTCCAGTTGTCAGTCAGTTTTTCTCAAATATCTTTTGTACACTATACGTCATGTGAGCGGCCGAGGGAACGTTTCTCTTAATCGTCCTCCGACAACTCCCTCATATAAACTTGGTGCGTCATGACCAGCTCGTTTTCACGAGTAATTGTTCCCGGCACATCACCGGCTGTCGGAGTTTCCTTTTGCCAGGGTAAGAATGCATAAAAAAAACTGTTCCTACTTAAGCAAAACAAATTTTCTGCGGACTCTCCCGTCTCCATGTCATCGGAATTTTGATGTCTCCCTGCGGTGATTCAGTAACTGCTCCTTGTGCTGTGAACTTTCTGGGATTTTTCAGAGGGATGAGAGGATTTTTGATTACCCAGCGTTGTGCGACTGAAAAGAATTTGCTGATACCTGTGCCTACTAGCCAGCGGTGTGTATGACGCTCAGGAAATCGAAAGTCATAGATTAGTATTGTTCTCCGTGTCTACATTTTACGTAGTGACCGTTCCGGTGTTACGATGCTCTTCTGGTTTCGCCGCCCTGTGTTTTTCAGCTACCAGTGTTTGTTGTTCCTATGTTTCCTGTATTTCGCCGATACTTCTGAGTCAACTCTAGCGGAAACCGAAAGACGAGTGTGGTGTTCAGAATTATGTGTGTTTTTATAATGGATTCGGAACTTTTATGTGTGTCACAAGGATAAATGTTTTGATTTTCATTCATAAGAGGATAATTTTTGCGTTTTGTGTGTTTTATGTCATATTTGTAGGTAAGTCATTTATTTTATTATTGTAGAATGTCTAAAATTTCTGATTTTTCTGTTAATATTCCATCATTTGATGGTAATGCCGTAGAATTAAAACATTTCTTTGGTATATTGGAAGACTTAGCATCTTTAAACAAATGGTCAGAAGAAAAAACTATTTTGTATTTCAAGACTAAACTAATTGGTCCAGCATTACAGTTTTTTATTGAAAATGAGGTTGTAAATAAAGCGAGAGATTTTGATGTAATTAAATTAGAATTTGAAAAATATTTTTGCAATAATGAAATTCTAGCTCCAGTAACCGAGCTTAATAATTTAAAATTTGAAGATTGTAACTGCTTTTGTTCATCGATTAAATGTTTTGGTTTCTAAGGTATATAAAATTAAAGATTCTCAAGCTCTTGATGATATTAAATATGTTAAATTGATGTCGGCTTTGCCATCTAACATGAGAGTTAAAATTTTGGAGGATAACATAACTGACTATTCTAAAGCTGTTGTGCGTGCCCAGCAATTACAAAATATTACACAATCTGAATCACTTGTTTTGGCTAATCAACAAAAAGCCCCAGTGTTTGCTATTTCTGAAAAAATTGAAGAATTAGCCTCAAAAATTAATGATTTGACTTTTAAAAATTCTACTTCTGGTTCTGCTGACACCAATCGTAATGCTTCTGCTTCTGCTTCTGAGCAACGGAATTTTTTTCAGACAACGTAGACTTCATAATACACAGTTTAAAAACAGAAATACAGTTTTTCAAAATTATGACAGAAATAGAGGTCAAAGTAGTATTATCTGCCAATTGTGCTCCGGCAGACATCATTCTGCACGCCAGTGTAGAAAATTTAAAGTTTTGCACAATACTCCACAAAATAATAATTTTGGTTGTCGACCCAACTTCCGAAATTCAGGAAGAAATTTTTCTAATGACTGTAATTTAAACTAATTTCGAGGTGTGATTTGACTGGTGGGAACACATCTCGTTCTTTCATACATACACCAGACAATTTCCCAATTTTGTCTAAAAATTTACCAAAAGTGTCTAATGAGCGTAGAATTCGTTCTTGTTCGACTCAGACTATTGTACCTGTTACCATTGCTGAATCTAAATATGTACAGACTGATAATTTTTTTGAAGATGAAAAACGAAATGAATATTTTATTGCAAATGTGAACAATGATTGTAATTTATTACCAATAATTGAAGTGATGGTGAATAAACAAAAACTTAAATTCTTGATTGACACTGGTAGTTCTATTTCTTTCCTTACAAGGGATGTTTTTAATGAAATTAAATCTAAAATCAATTACAAACACCTGCCTTCTTCAGTCACTATATCTACAATTAATTCAAAAATAAAATTCTCTGCTTGTATTAAATTAACCTTTAAAATTAAATCAATGTTTTTTCACCACTGCTTTTATATTGTTGACATTCCAGTTAATGAACATTTTGATGGTATTTTGGGTTTTCCTTTTTTAAGAGAAAACAATATTTCAATTGACATGAAAAATTCTTGTCTTATGGTTAATGATTTCAAGGTATATTTTCTAAATAATAAAGACTCTAGCAATATGCATGTGTGTGCAACTGATAATAATGAAAAAGGTCCTAATTCAATTAAAGTAAATGACAATTCTGTTTATCTATGTCAAAAGGTCATTTTAGAATCGGATGAGCATATTTATGCTCAGGTTTGTTGTGATAATAAGTCTAGCACTGAATATTTTCTTTTTTCACCAAATGATGCTGAAAATTACATTTCTTATGAGGCTTGTTATTTAAATGAACACTTTAATCAAAACAAAAATGGTAACAAGTGCTCTCAAAAATTTTCTATATTTATTCATAATGTATCTGAACAGAAAATTCATTTAAATAAGAATACCAAGATTGGTAATATTTATGATATTGATGAAGTTAAAGAAAGATACCTAACCGATGATTCTGAGAATTTTCAAATGTGTAATTTAATACAGCCTTCATCAGAAGTGCTTAATAAAAGAAAACAGCAATTAACTTCATCTGATTTTGACTTAGCACATTTGGAATGTAATGGACAAAGTGAATTAAGTAGTTTATTACTAAGCAATTTTGCTGCTTTTTCAAAAGATATGTCTACTTTAGGACACACTGACAGAGTTATTCCTGTGTTGAACTTTACTAATGATTTTCCAATAAAAACATTGCCATTTCCAATTCCTCAGGCTCTTCAAAGTGAAGCTAAAGAGCAAATAGACCAATTACTGAATGCAGGTATAATTGAACGTAACTGTTCTGAATGAGCATGTCCTGTAATTTTAGTAAAGAAAAAGCCTGACTCTTCTGGCAAACAGAAGTATAGGTTAGCCCTTGATTTGCGTATGTTAAATTCTGTCATACAAGGTTCATCATATCCTTTACCTAAAATTCAGACAATTATTGCTAATCTATCAACATATAAATTTTTCACCAGTTTAGATTTACAACAGGCTTATCATCAAATAGATTTACCAAACGATTTACAAGATAAATTAACTTTCACTTCTCAGTTTGGCTCATTTAAATATAAAAGAATGGTTTTCGGTTTGAAATCCGCTGCCTCAACTTTTCAGGCTCTTATGGATCTTTTACTAGACGAGGTTAACTCAGATGGAATTTTCGCATATCAGGATGATCTTATTATAGGATCACATTCTTTTGAAGACACTGTACATAAACTTGAAAAAGTTTTAAAAGTTTTATGTAAATATAATTTGACACTTGCTCCTACTAAATGTTCTTTTCATAAAACATCAACAAACTATTTGGGTTTTCATATTGAAAATCATTTTATCAAGCCTATTCAATGTAACATTGCAAAAGTTGTTTCTTTTCCAACTCCTACAACAAAAAAACAATTAAAACGCTTTATTGGTTTGGCAACTTTTTACAAACACTTAATTCCTGCATTTTCTGAGTTATCTCAACCTTTGATTCAATTAACTACTCCTAAAGCTAAATTTGTTTGGACTTCTACACATGAACAAAATTTTCAAAAGATGCAACAAATATTTTTCTCTGAACCTATGGTAAGACTTCCTGACTGGAATAAGACTTTTTATTTAAATACTGATGCTTCCAACATTTCTATAAGTGCTTGTCTTTTACAAATGTATGATAATAAACTACTTCCAGTTGCTTATTTTTCCAAATCGTTAAATAAAGCTGAGCAAAAGTATCCTGCTCTTAAGTTGGAATTAATGGCTATATATAAATCTGTTAATGCCTTTAAATATTATTTGTATAATAGACATTTTATAATTCTTTCTGATAGTGCTCCTTTAAAAAAATATAAAAAGACGACCAACCCAGCTGACATAATCACAAGGTGGTTACTTGAGTTGTCAGAATATTCATTTAGTTTTCAGCACATTGCTGGATCTAAGAATGTACTTGCTGACTATTTATCTAGGGACAACTTTGAAAATAATACTGAAACTCTTGACAGTAATCCTCAGTTAATTTATGATAAAGGTGTTATACCAATTGTTGATAATGTTCCTAAAAATAATGAATATGTGAACTTTTTAGTTACAAAAAATTAAAATAGTACTGATCCACTGTTGGAAATTTCAAATGAAACCTTTTACAGAGAGCAAAATGCTGATCCTGAGTTGTCTGTCATTTATAATGAAATTTTAAGTAAGGGTTCCTCTGCAACTCATCCTGCCTTTTTTATTCATCCAGAAACTATGTTATGGATGTGTGAAAAGTATAATGTTCATAATCAAACTTATCATCATGTAATTGTTGTTCCACATTCGTTAAAAGCAAAAGCTTTAACAATTTCTCATCTGTCACATTATGGTTTAAAAAAGACTTACGAATTTCTAACAAGGAAGTATTTTTGGAAAGGTATTTATACTGATACTGTCAATTTTGTTGCCTCTTGTACTGTATGTTTACAGGTGAAACATCATCCTACTCGACCTGCTCCTTTACAACAAACATACACACCAACTTATACAGGACATACTATTGCTATTGACCTTGTTGGTCCCTTCAGTAATGGTCGTACTGTTCTAACAATCACTGATCATTTCTCTCGCCATATGGAGCTTGTGCCTCTTACTTCTATGTCTGCTAATGTAATAGTCGAGGCTCTTTTTAAATATTTTACAACTTTTGGCCGTCCTGCAGTGATTTTGTCAGATTTAGGGCCACAGTTTGTTGCCTCAATTTATAATCATTTTCATGACAAACTTGGTATAAAAATTAATCATTCTTCGGCTGGTCATCCACAATGTAATTCGATTGCTGAACGCATAAATACTTCCATTAAATACTCTGTAAATTCTTTATTACTTGATGGCCACAACTTCGAACATGCAATTTTAATTCACAAATCTTTGTATAATGGTTCAACACATTCAACTACTGGTTTTACACCTAATTTATTACATTTTGGCAGAGAATTATCACTTATTTTTGACACATTTAACTTTGAGACAACTCCGCCAAATCGTAATGACATACACACTTATAAATTAATGCAAGAATTAGACTCTATTTATAAGAAAGCTTATCAAAACATTATTTCTTCACAAACGATTCGCTTTCAGAGACACTCACAACATGCTAGGCTCAGAGATTTAAATGTAAATGACATTGTTTATAAAAAGTCTTTGGATAAATTTAAACCTAAATTCACAGGTCCGTATGTGATCACTGAAAAACACTCACCTGTTTCTTTCTCTATTAGACGTTTGCAAGCTCCCCATCTCGAACCTCAGAGAGTACATATTGATAGATTAATTTTAGCTCCTCCACGTTCTGAATATCTTTCTTTACATAGTAATAATCACTACCATAATGGTGTTACAGATAATTTTAATCTACCTACAACTTCACATAATCAGTATAATTTAAGACCTAGAAAGTAGATGCATGTTTTCGTTTTAGTAATGGCGTGTTTGTGAAGGTGCCCACAGACACTTCCTTGCTTTGTACACTGTTGTATAATATCTTGTTTGTATCTGGCTGGTCCAGTATATTTAAAGATGTACACTTCAGTATACTGTATGATATGTATCTCTTTTTCATGAAACTTAGTTAATCAAGTTGTTGTTAATATAAAAAAAAAAAAAAGGGAACAATAGTTTTCTTAGGTGAGCTTACGGTTGTTGGTAATCATTTCTTTTCTACACAATTTAATGGGTTTTTCTAACCTGCACCTTCTTTACACACACAAACATACACTTTTCTTTTGTGTTTACCATTTTTTGCAAATATTGTTTATGTTCATGTTTCGTCTGTTTGAAAGTTTCCTGTTTTTGGTCACAAAAATCTTAATTTGTTTTGAAGCTCATGTTTAAAAAAAATATTTATATATGTTTTGATATTTTTATTCATTGAAAGTTTTTATTATGTTTTTCATGAAGTAAATTGTGTTTGATATTAAAAAAAATATTAATAAATAAATAAACAAACTTTAAGAAAAAAGAGAGAGTTTGTTTTGAAAGTTGATAGCAATACCTGTACTGCAACTAAATTGCATTGGACACATTTCAGGTGTTTGATTGCAATCATTTTGACTTGATTTATTTAAATTATGTCATGACTTTTATTAGAATCTTCTTTGACATTCATTTAATTAGAAGCTAGATCTTTGAACTTTATTTTAAAATTTAAACCTGATTAAGTGCACTAAGTATATTTGAGATTTGTTAATAATATTGAGAAACTTTCATTTCTTATTTTGCATGGACGTTGATAATGCAAATGACTTCGAAAGTAAATTTTTTGCAGGTGCAATGTTATCTGCAAGGTTGTCTGCAATGTTTTCTGCAAAGTTGTTCGTATAAAGAGATCTCACATTTATGACGTCATATGTACATATATTATTTTGAATATTCAAGGTTATTTTTCTTTAGTTTCTGCACATGTGTAATTTTGATATGTAATGGATAATTGAATCGTTTTATATTGTTTTATTTGTAGCAGAATATTGTTGATATTTTTGCAAATGGTATTTTGTGATGTATTTTATAATTTGTTATGTTATTTGGTATTGTATTTTTGTGATGAGCCCTCATAAGCGCTGCATGTTAGACTTTCTGTTTAATTCAAGGGTTAAAGTTCTTTGTTTAAAAAAATTTTCTGGCGTCAAAATTTTTTTGTTGGGCTGTGGAGACATATATGTGACGAAGTTCACATATTTTTCGCGTCTTAAAATAATGTTCCTATGTTTCGTCTTTCTAAATCAAAATTTCGTTTTCCGTATTAATCTCTCTCCACTCTGTTTTTCGGCTTGATGAAATATTCTTTCCTTTTGCGCGACGCTATGTCTGGGATTTTTCGGGGTTTCCCTTCTAAATTAATTTCGCTTTAGCATATGCTGTGTTAGTTCATAGCGTCTCCCGGTCTTCCGTCGGTGTTTTCTCACGGGGTTGTAGCCTTACGTATTGGCATCTGCCAAATTCTGGCACTTCTGTCTTGGCATCAATCATTTAAATCCGTTTGTTTCAAATTTTTATATTGTTTACGCCTACCGGACGGTGGTTGTCACGTGGGGCAGTGGCTTATGAGTGCTCATATTTTACTCGCCAACCTGTAGAGAGCTGGCAGTTTTGTAGGAAGATTTGAAAAGACTTCTCGATTGCTCTCCGTCAGAGGAGGTTGTGTTCGTTTTTTTTATGGAACTTCGGCATGCCGTGTGGCCGGAACAATTAGATATGTTCCTGGTGTTCTTTTTATGAAGCAATGTGCGGTGCGTAATTGAACTTGTTTCTTTAATAACTGTTTTGTGAAGATACCTACAATAAAGTGCAGCTTTTTTGTGTATTCCAGTTGTCAGTCAGTTTTTCTCAAATACCTTTTGTACACTATACGTCATGTGAGCGGCCGAGGGAACGTTTCTCTTAATCGTCCTCCGACAACTCCCTCATAAAAGTGTTGTAATGTGTGTGAAATATATCACCTGAGAAAGCTTCTGCCCTAAGCTGGCTGTTATCAAAACGCGCTTAAATCGTTTCTGGGAATTGTGGAATGAAGATTTTTCGTCGAATTCCTAGAACCTATGAAATTTGTATTTCGTCTTGTTAACTTGACACACACACACTACACTGGACTTTTAAACTACGAACCGGGAAAATAAGTAGAGTTTTTTGTATCAATGCAATGATACATCCTCTAAATAAGGAAAAGAAAAGTGTATGGGTCCAGTAAGTGTGCGAATGACAATTTGGTAAATTATTTAAATAGCTATTAAATTATTTAAGTTTCTTTCGAGAATGAAAAGGGCAGGAACATATATTTTGGGACAACTTAGATTGAAACTATTTTTGTGTTTAATAAAATATATCACGGTGTAAGAAAATATTTATGTCGATTCAATTACTTATAATTATTTGTTTATCTTCTAATAAGAATTTTGAAGATTTTTTGGATATTTTGTACGTGCGTCATTTAGATTTTCATGCTGCATAAAATAAAATGTGAAAGTTTTGTTGTTTTACAATTAACTGGTGCTTTAGTTCAAACACACCACACACACACAACGAAAGTTTGAAAATGCATAACTAAATATTTTTAGACGTCTGCTTAACGATCATGGTGACTTCATACTCAAAGAGAAGTAAGTATATATGAGGCTAAATTCAACTCTAACAATATTCCCGCATGTAATCTGATTTCCTGATTGTAGTCCCAAATGTAATGAGGATACAATTTAGTAGGACTCAAGAAGATTTTAAAGCATAACTGTGTTTGAGCTATTAAAATTAAGATAGCAGCTCCGCAGTGTATATAACTGTCCATTTTATTTTTAAATCAATTTTCATATACACATAAATTACCGGAAAAATACTGTTAAGATTGAAAGGAATTAAAACCTAATGATTTCCTTCTTCTTTTAAGAACATATTTATACGAAAAAGAACCGAGGTGAATTCTCAAGCTTGCTCGAAATGTGTCATTCGAATCACTCAATCATTCAAAAGATTAAATAAATTCACAGTTTGTTAAACGAAATCAATCATGACTTAAATGTGTAGAACTTGCGTTTGTATATTACAGAAGATTTGATTAATGCTGCTGTAACCGTAGCGATTGGTATTATGGCTATA
This sequence comes from Cheiracanthium punctorium, assembly GCA_038373885.1. NCBI lineage: Eukaryota > Metazoa > Arthropoda > Arachnida > Araneae > Cheiracanthiidae > Cheiracanthium > Cheiracanthium punctorium. The sequence goes on along the minus strand of JAWZYV010000760.1, from coordinate 503,660 downwards.
ATTAATCCCCATGGTATCAGTGTGTGTTGTTAATTTCAAAACCATTAATCAAAATGTTCGCAATGGTAATGATTAATTTAAACAAATACTTGTGTAAAATGTATTCCCATGTAAACCCTTCCAGCAAACTAAAAATTAAACTAACATAAAACTGTACTACTTCAAATAAATAAGTATGATGAATCAGACTGCAAATATTCTCATGATTACTAATCATTTTCAAAATTTAATATTATTAATCAATCTGCGACTAAGATATTATGCATGTAAGTGTAGTCAACATGCACTACATATTCAGCCCTTTCAAAGATACTCCTATCTTATGAATTTTAGTTATATACTCCCATTAAACTGTCCAACTGATTAGATTTATAAGCTATTCTAGAAGCCAACTATACAAATCTGAAAAAAAAAACCCAAAACAAAAGCAAATCAATAGTACAGTCATACTTCATTTAGATCGTTGTCTGTAGCTGCTTTTATTATTTCCTGTCACTTTGTTTCCAATTAAAATTCAAGCATCTAGGGAAATGAAGGAGATCAAGAAAGGTAAATTATGCCAAACACATCAATTATGAAACACTTTCCAACATAATTGTTTTTTTTGTGTATGTGCGTGCAAATAAAAAGACACAACGAAAATTTTGGATAAAGCCACACAAGGTGTTTCTTTCAATCACTAATGATGAACCATGCAAATTTATCAATTATAAAGTACTTTCCATCACCATTGTCTTTTTCTTTTGTGTAAATAAAACTAAGTAAAGAAAATTCTGAAACAATATCCCTAAGGTGTCTATCTAGCACTAAAGATAAGCCATGCCAAACTCATCGATTATACAATAATTCCCAACACAAGTGTCTTTTGTTTTGTGCAAATGAAACTACATAAAGAAAATTCTGAAAAAAATCTCCCGATATGTTCCTTTTATTCACTAAAGATAAACCATGTAAAACGCATCAGTTGTAAAATACCTTCCAACACAATTTCTGTTTCTTTTTTTTTGTAAAAAAATAACTACTTAACAAAAATTTGAAAACAATCACCCTAAGATATTAATTTCAATCACGGTCTTTAAATATTTATTTTTTTTCGTTGATCTGCTGCTTTGAGACATAATTTAGGCTAAAATCAATATTGTGAGTGAGATGTAATCAAAATTTGGATCTCAAATGCATGTAAAGTGGAGTTTATTTGATGATTTTTCTTGCGCTTGAACAACATTGTTGCAAGTCGCCAAACTTGGCAATCACATGGTTACGTTTTTATTACAATCGTAAAAATCTTTTACTAATCATATAAAATTGAGAAACGCAGTAAAATGGCAACAAATGTAATTTTTATGCTTTTTATATAAAATAAACTCTCACAAGCGTCTTTTGTAGGCACTTATTGCACTTAGATTGGATTAATGTTCTCATCTGCTACTGATGGTACTGCAAGAGAATTACTTTGTTTATTCCTGTAAAAGAACTATAAGTGTTACCTGTAGTTTTTTTTGATAGAGAACATTATTTTATGTATTTTTGATACAAAATATAATTTTATAAATTTTAATAACATGTATTAATTTTGTTTAATTTGAAACAGATTCACGTTTTCAAAATACATTTTAAACAATGACTGTCCATAAAAAGAAACATTTTGAAATTCCTTTGAATATTCCTGCATCAAAATTATTTATGCTGTAAACGTATTTTAAAAACTTGAATCTGTATAAGCAGCATTATCACTAGGGTACATGTTAGGGCAAATGGAAATAATGTGTCATAAATCAGAGAGACAAACTAAAATTAGTAACACTTTTTAAATTTGTTGGAAATTACTAAAAGATTTCCACGTACGTTCTTAGTATTCTTCCCCGTTACTTTCAAAATACATTCACAAATAAATCTTTAAATTTCAGGAGGAAACATATACCTATAAATGTCGTCTTGAACTTTCACTGAAAATAGGATTTGGAACTTTTTTTATGTAAGCCACGACACAAGCAATAACATCAAATTTTCTCATAGTTAGAAAATATAATGAAACACTTTAAGATCAATTTATGGAATGGACCTGTTCTGTGATATTATAATCAAAAAATGAATAAAACATTAAACATTAATCTATATTTTGCATGTACCACCTAGGTTGCACGGTGGTTAGATCTCTGTGATCGTGTTAATTGCCCCTCCGTTCGTAAATGGAACGAGGGTAACATGCTTACCTAGAAGGTGCACAAATTTTCCAGCATTTCCGACCTTAGAAGTAGCCAGTGCCTGGATGACAAGTGCCCACACTTTGACGGGGAAAACAAAAACTTTACAGGGTATTCACAACTTTCTATCTATGTTCAGAATGGGAATTCTGAACATTTTGTCCGAAAACACGCGCGCACCTTATATTACTTTTGAGTGAAAATTTATAAAAAAATCAGAGATTCTTTACATTTTACATTTACTAACATCCCTTTTGTAGGAAGTGTATCGTGTGTGTTTCTATGAATTTTAAAATTACGTATAATACACTGTTGCGTGTGTCGAAGTCTGAATTTTCAAATATGTTAAGATCTTGGTTAATCCACTTGAAATTCTTTTTATGAAGTTTATAAACTTCAGTTTTTTGAGTTAAGATAGTATAAAGTACGTTAATGAAATTACATGCATTATTTTAAACCAGTTTTAAATGAACTTGTAAAATGAACTCCGTTAAAAACCTACACTTTTTGTCACTGTAACTTTAAGAGACTGCAAAATTGTGAGGAATTCAGCTCATATTTTCTATTTTTTTTCAATTACTTTACGCTTATATGCAAAGTTCCGAAGAATAAATCAAATACGTAACATAGTTTTCGCTCCTATTGAATCAACCACTGGTGTGTCTTATATGTATTACGATCCGCGAATGTTGAAATGGTGTAAATTATACTAATGCGTGTATTGCGTGCGCTTCAAGCCTCATTTCCAGCGATTTGCTGCCACCCGAATTCCGTCTTATTATCATGGGAATCCGTAAATGGATATCCGCACGACTAGTTAAAAGGTTATTTCTAGTTTTGTAGTAAGTAATTCACTAAAATTAAAATGTGCTTTACTAATAATTGAGAGAACATTATTTATTTTTATTTATTAAAAAATATGTTGTTAAACTTATATTTGTTATGCGTTTTTAAATTCAAATAATTCAAATTTCATGGATTATTATATCTCTTTAGAATATAAATTCAGCTAATTAAAAAATTAATTAGATTTCCTTTTAAATTCTATTTTTTTTAATTTTACTGTCACTTCTGTCTCATATTTAAACAATTAAGGAAAACTGTGCACTTTATTTTTCGACGTATTAATAATTAGAATGAATTCAATAGTCGGGCCTATGTTTAATTACTGGCTTAGGCTTTGGCGTTAACTTGTCCATTCCTTCATAGGTGTTATTGATGGCACCTATTGGCCATCAATAACTCTCATATAAAATGGCCAGAAATTTGGGTCTAAGTAGTGGCGAATGAGCAAATGTCCACACTTTGAGAAAAGAAATTAAATAGTATGGTAGGTATTCTTTATAACATATTAAAATAACGCTGCTTAAAAGCCCTTGAAAATCACGGCTGCATACCAATAAACTTCTGCAAAGTTTTCGATCATGACAATACAAGAAAAGGTATAGTATAAGTACTAAATAGGAGCCCTTAAACTGCACTAGAAAGCCAACAAGTCATCACTTTTCACAAGCCCTTTTGCTGTTGTTTCCTAGAAGCAGCATATGGGAAGCAGAATTTTTGCAAGCCTTTCTTAAATAAATGTACGGAACTCTACAATATATATAAAACTGCACTATAACTTGTGATGAGGCAGGAGGATTGCAAAAAAATGCATTTTAAGTTGCTGGCGCAGTTAATATACGCCAATAAAAATAACATCTGCGGTTCTTTCAAGCGCAGCTATAACCGTAATCCTGGGTCATAAATTTGTGAGATATTAAGTAATAGGTCATATACCCCCTTATATATCCATCATTTTTCTTCTCAAAAAATGAGGAGGGGGAAAAAGTGAACTGTGGTTCTCCTTAATTTTCAGGGATTTTATTGCTTGCTTTCTGTTTCATTTATAAAAAGGAATTTGCCGTATGACAACCGATCATTACTCTGGATGTGTCAGGTGCTTTTTATTTACAAGACAATGCGTTTTAGTAAGCTGGTGCGGCCCCAATGAGTGTCTTTGAAAATGGCGAATATGTTGCAGTATAATACTGTCGTGAAGTCTTTAAAATCGTGAAATTCATTCGATTTTAGTAAAGAATAGCTGTGATTATAATAACAGAAGTAGTTGTGATAAAAGTAGTAAAAGTATCAGCAGAGTAGTGGCTACTGGGGAAAATAATCTTAACAAGTTATTTACTAGATTTTAATTTGAAAAGTGTGTTGTACATAACTGTTTATGTTACATATAATGTAGATTTATGACAGAGCCTAATCGCAGGGTATGCAGCATATGTCACAGTACTGTCCGAGAAAATCTTGCGGAAAACCCTGTATTCTGTACCATATGAACCAATATACAGTATATGCAAGAAGGAGATCAATAATATTTTGCAGGATCCCGAATATTCTGAAGAAAATTTGATGTATGGCAGTGATAAGTGACGTCTACTAATGTAAAAGTACACCTCAGTTATTCCGTAAGTTAAACAATACATTTAAAAAAGAATTAAAAATAATAAAACAAATGTAATTAAATTTTCTAAATACACATGAACGTGTTTTTACTTCCACTATCTTTCATTTTACATTGCAATACAATAGACCTTTAAATTTATAAATTAGAATTTTCTGAAGTACATTATAAAATATCATTTTCTTAAGTATATTACAATATATTACTGTCGAGAATGTAAGATTTTTAATCTGATCCTTAACAACATATCTAAAATAAAAGTTTCTTGTGTTTTCAAATAAAAATAATGCTATTATACAATCTAACAAATTTTTGCCCTTTTGCTTAGTCTAAGCAAGCGTGTTCTTATTTTAAATATATAAGAATACGCAGTGTTTAAAAAAAGCAACTAATAAAATTTTAAAAAATATAATTCAGAGTTACTAAAGTGATTAATTTTGAATTAAAACTTGATCCAATATCTGTATGCAATGAAAGCAATTCATGCAATGATATGCAATTAAAATCATCACAAATTCATACAAATAATGATTTTATAAAGGGGATTTTCATGTACACAAGTAGGAAATTACCCATATAACAAGACAATACAAAAATGTTTGACGTAGGAAGTAAAACTGTTCTGTACACGGAAACTAAATAAATCTGAATAAATTACTTAGAATTTTATTTTTCGTAATTGAAATTTGTTGAAAACTCTCGAGCTCATTCCTTTTGAAATGCTCCAGTGTCTATTGAACAATGAATATAATTTCATCTCACATGCATGGAAAAATAGTGTTCCCTTTGTAACACTTTCCTGCCAGAATGAAGACTGACGAAATCGGCTCTCTGCATGTGACCTCCATATAGATATATTTCTAAACTACTGCATACATAAATGCTTGGACAGAGAATAATTATGTACAAGACATATATGTATTAGGTGTGGTAGGAGACACCAAGATGTTTCAGAATCAAATAGAAATGCGTGATAGAAAATTTCGTATTCATGCAGCTGTTACTAATCACTTTGGAAGAAGTGTTCAAGTAATAATAAGCTTTTCGACCATGGTGTTTCCAAAACTAATCCTTTTGTCCCCGACTGCACTTGATAAAAATGTTTAATTCAGAATTTTTTGTTTCTTTTCATTGATGGAATTGTCGGAGGAAAGCCCATTGTTTATGAGACATGGTTAGGAAATTAGACGCACACATCGACACTGCTTCCGAATTGATTATTAACAGATACATGGAGGCGGCGTTTCCGACTCCGCATTGCTATGTGATTCTGAACTGTCTTGGTGTATCCTACCTCTTATAAAAGTTCGTAAAATAATTTCGAATCCCCGATATGTATATTAATATAATTTCCGATATATCTCTAGGTATACAACGCAAATAGTGAGCTTTAAGAGTAGTTAGATGTACTCCCATTAACCCTTTGGGGCGCAACCCTTTCCCAGCACAGCCAGCTGCGTCAAAAAAGGGTCTCTAGATCTGTGGCAAGCGATGAACGTTTCGATCGTCCGCCATGTTGCTGGTAGTTAAGTCGAGCGATGGCAACGGCTGCCCTTTTTTCAGCATTGGACAATCTATCAAGCTGTTCTCACATTCTTCTATTTTTCAGCAGATGTCAGTGCTGTTAAAAATAATCGTGACAATTTTTTTACGGGAAATGACGTGCTAAAAAGTAAAGGATTCTCGTGGAGCTATGTCACCCGCAACTATTTTTATAGAAATCAAATCTATTCTTCGTGACTGGCAACAGCCAAAACGTCAGAGTTTGGTGTTCCCAGAGCTGTAACACTGCGCGTTAAAGGGTTAAAATATTATAAACCCAATCTATCTCTTGCTATTATTCTTTCTAACATTATTGTTATTTCTAGTATATTTTACTCTTAATTTATTTATTTATTTTTAATTTTTGCTTTTTGTTCAACTTTTAAGCTAAAATTCTGGCAACATGTATTTATTCCTCTTCAATTGGAAACAGCCCCATGAATGAGCCATGTTTTCATGCTTAATGCAAATGATCACGTCGTCTCCATTTTTGTTTGTTTGTTCCTTTCATGCTTGCTTTTTAACAGGATATTCCCCGTAGTTACACATTTAGCTTTCTTTGTGCTAAGTAATTACAATGAAATCCTGTTATTTTGTTTTTCTTTTGGTAGTAAGTATTCGGTTTGTGGGGCCAGACGGGCTTAATCAATGCATACTACCTAATACTTCCCAATCCGTACTTCACCTTTCAATTTGCCAACATAATCGTTTTTCTCTTTTATTGGTTTCATATATTTTGCTCGTTTTGGATATGTTGTTTAATTATGAATGTTTCCCTAAATCAAAACATTTATAATTCCATGGATATTTAGAATTTTCTAACCGCTAAGTGGATGCTACATTGATTCGTAAGTTAAGCCTTTTTACTATGTACATATATATTTTCTTTTAAATCACTATAATTTTGTAATTAAAAGAATATTTGAGAGGAATTATAAACAAAATACATTATTTAAAATATGATCTTTGCTGCTTACTAAATATGTAGTTAATGAACCAAAAGAAATCTTTCATGAACAGTAAAACTTCACTCAGTCATCGTTAAGTTAAATGGATTTAGCTGAAACTACAATTATGTTAGATTATACACATTTCTTCAATTATTCTATAAAAAACCTTCTAAATTACTTGCGTGTTTCTTTTTAATAATTAATAACTGTGCAGAAAGGGGATCAATAAAATGACAAGTTATTATTTTAGAATAAATATCAATAAAATAGTAAATGAAATTTTCAAGGTAAGTCTAATAATTTTTATACAACTAAAAACACTAATTTCTTCAATACAAATTTACTTAAATAATTTAAAATAATGACTGAATTAAAAAAAAACACATGCACGCTGTTAGATTTTAGTGGCTGAAAACTTAAAAATTCGAAAATAGTGAATGTAATAATCTGAATGTATCCAAATTAGAAACTTTCAAAATGTGTCTATGAATTTCTTGAAACATTCTGGAATTAACAGTATTACTAGAAACAGTGAGTACATAATTTCAGATTAAAAAAAGTTATTTTTAGTACAATTGATAAAAGAATTCCTCACAAATAATTTTAAAAAATAGTATAGATTGCTATTAACATTTTTTAATATTTTCTTTTAATTTTTAGCTTTTATGCAGTTTTAAATGCCTTAAAATGACATTGCAAAAAATGTGTATTAAGTGAAATAAAAATAAATCTATAATTTTGCTCTAAAATACTTCCAAAATTTCAAAAACAAATTTTGAATTCTCGTGAATTAATGCTGAAAAATTGTCCAAAAACGTTATTCTGCTTAGGGTATTATTCTTTTTGAAGACTTTGAATGAAAAACCATAAGCTAGATGGATTACAAAGCAATTTGTTGTATAACCTATTTCACTTTCCCTCTGAGAAAACTTATTTACTTTCGCGATTTAGAAAAAAAATATTTTTCTCATTGTTTTCTTTGAAAATAAAATACTTTTAAGAAAATTCCAAAGATGGACAGAGAGTTTCGGTGTTTACGTAGACAGAGTGCTATATTTCCCGGGATCATTTATAACAATGGATTTGCTGAATGCAGTTTAAACACCTTTCAAGAAAAGTAAGAAAAATTCGGAAGGGCGCTTTTTCTTATACGTTTACATTGCTTTTTTTGTGAAATCATATTATTTGATGCGTATAAAATAATATTTTTTTTGGAAAAAAGCTTTTTAATAATTATCTAACGTAGACTGGAAATCCATACACGCTAAATTTATTCAGTAAATACAATTGTGAAGAATCTTATGATGCAATGTGATTTTATTTCAGTTCGAACCAGTTTTCTCTTGAACCAGATTTTCAGTTTTTCCTCTTCGATATGAATATATATACGAATATTTCCTCTTTCAACAACTTGTCACTGTCACGTTGACACAACGTGCATATTTTTTATGAAAAATTATTATTACAAATCCTAATTAATATTGTCTAAATTTAAACTAATAGTCTATTCTAAATTTAATTAATTATAAATTTTTAACAGTAACTCTTTTTAAAGCTTTCAAATTTCTTTTTTGTTATTTCATTTGTAAGGTAATAACGTACTTTTAAATCATTTCGATTTTCTGCCTTCGGCAATGCTAATCAAACTTACAGCTGCAATCTGTTTTATTTATATTTTTTCTTCCCACCTTCTTTTCGCACTTATTCATACGAAAGCCTAACTTTCAGTATTGCACTACTCCCAGACCGCAGTGTTTTGTTTTCCTTTTTCCTTCTCTATGTGCAGATGCACGCATCGAATGTTCTAGAAAAGTCTTTCGAATTCCATTTTTCTCTCTTACATATTTAATAGCTTAACGGCAAAAATTTGTCCTCGTGACATACCCCCCCTGTGCATCTTTTAATGTGAGCATTCAGTAGTAAGTCAGCGAGCAGAGCAGACCTGTGTTGGAGGTTCGGGCAAGCACTTTCCCCCTTGGGGATTGTGCCTCTGCCCACTTAGTGTACTAATTATTTTGTAACTATATTTTATCGTTTTCAATAACCAAGAATTTTAAGTATATAGGTGTACTAAAAGTGAAGAAATAAGTCGTAGATTTTACAGTGTGTTAAGTACTATATATATAATGTGTTATGAAGTATAATAAAGAAAAGGTCGTTAAAGAGTGATTTTCATCTGTATCACGTATCCCGACTCTATAAACAAAATCGTGCTGGTTCGAGTTTTTACAGAAACGCCTAGCGATCTTTTTTGCCATCAAGTTTTTTCTATCTAGTGTAATTGAAGATTATACAGTTAATATATGGGTTCATCTTCACTTCGAATGAATAAGACGTATTTCGTTTACAGTGTGTGATTGTGATACAACCCTGTTTTCGTCTTGCTTTTTCACTGGCGAGTGTGTATCGAGAACGATAATCCCTTCAAGCCAGTGTTCAAATCGTCAACATAAAATATTTCGCCACTATACGAGTGTAGAGGAATGTTTCACGGTTACATCTTATAATGATGGTGGGTTGTCAACTTGCTCAGTGAAAATAATTCACAACAAAATAGTGTCTAATCAATAAATAACCAAGTATAATTATCCAAAAATTTTAAATCAGTACATTCACTCAAAAAAAGGCTGATGTCTACAGCTGGTTTTATCACAGAACTACCGTGTCATGTTTAGAGAAATGCAACATTGCTGTTTGTTATTCTATGTATTACTAACAGTATATTTCCGAAAATTACAACAGTATCCAAATTCTTTAAAAAAATTTAAGTAGTCATCATCCTTTTCATCACGCTAAGTCATCACGAATTTTTTCAAAGTATTTAGATGAAACTACGAGAGTCTTTCACTCAGAAAGAATATTCTATTTTTGATGAAAGAAATATTCGTTATTCACTAGCATTGATTCTTATCACTTCTGATTACATAGATCATGAAGTTACTATTTTAAAAAGCAATAAGGAACCATTTAAATATCAATATATGAACTAGCAAATTATATATAAAAGTACAGTCTGACAGTGGCCTAGTCGCAAAACTCCGTTCCCATAAGAACACGGAAAGTGAAGCAGCACCGGCTTGCTCAGTGCTTGTGAGGGTGAACACCTCTCTCGGTTTGATTGTTTGTTGGGAGAGTGTACGCTAATGGTGACTGATGCACGTAAAATCTGTTCGCGGCTCCAATGCATTCCATGTGCAAACGATATCTCTGAGGGTGTCGATTTCAGGTGTTGAGTTTCTCATTTGAAAAGGAAGAGGCACGGTTTGGGGAAACGAATTTCATTTATCTTTGACATTGTGGTAGTATACCACATGAACATACTACGTGTAAAATACTAAGACGCAATACTCAAATACAGTCAAGAAAAATTAATATTTATTTTCGAACCATTTTACCGAAAATTTAAATATAAATTGCGCGTAAAAGCGTTATTTGAATGGTTATTTGAATTCCGTAGAGTGATGTAATCGGCACGGCTGTGTACGTCTATTCGGGCGTTCGATTAAAAGATTAAAAGAAATATTACTGTTCACTAATACTAAGTGCTACTAAGTGCTACTGTTCACTAATACTATTACTGTTCACACATACATTCTGATACTAAGTCATCATGAGCGGGTGAAAATTAGGAAAAAAAAGTCTATCTTACGATTGTGACAAAAAGGTGTGCCTTAAATAAATTTTGAGTATTGTGAGTGTTAAAGTGAATTATTTCGAATTTGTAAAATTCTGATTCAAAAGTTAAGATTTTACAAGTAGAAATAAAATTTAAATAATAATAATAAAACAATAAATAGGTAGTAAAAAAATTAAATGATAAATAAATGAATATAAAAATATGTAAATTATTTACTTGACTAATAATTGAATTAATTACCATTTTTGGTGTATTTAAAAAAAAGAGCGGAGGAAAAAAAGCTTGCGCTGCATGAGGTTCGAACCCGTAAAACCAGAGTAGATGTCCACAGCCTTGTTGATTATGACACACTGTTCAACTGTAAAGTTCAAAATAAATATTAATATCTCTCGACTGTATTTGAGTATTGCGTCTTAGTATTTTACACGCAGTATATTCATATGGCATACTACCACTATGCCAAAGATCATTGAAATCCGTTTCCTTGAAGCCATGCCTTCTCCTTGAGAATTTTTTTTAATTAGGAGACTACTTCTAGACGCCACGAAAATGAAATGACCAAAATCTCCTAGCGGTCAAACCTATAATCAGGCCGCTGACCCAGCCCCATTAAAGGGAATAAAAAATATGCATATATATAAAAGTACATGTGGAAAATTTCACTCTACATAATTTTATCGCAATTTTAAAAGTTCTGTATATTAACATATTCGAGAAGCAGTGATTCTCTTTCACTGAATTTTTTTTCTCCCTGCTTGTACCTTTTCTTAGATTTATGAAGCAATTAATCATATGAGCGAAAAAATAATTATAAACCTTCATTAGAATATGACACTTGAAGTTAATCCTCTCTTTGAAAAGTTTTTCAGTATCCACCTTCTTACGAAGAAAAAAAAAACCTCCAATAAAAACGAGTGATTTATTTAATAATAAAATTATAGAGCAATTTATTTTAACGAGGAAAAGGAATAATGTGCGTCAAAACAAGTAGTGCATAATCTAATAGATGTGAAGGATTATAAAGTATTTAATTAAAGTGGAATATTTGAAGAGCAACATGGATTATTGCACGAAACATGTAGAAATTTTCGATTTTTATTAAAATTCCTAATAAAGGATAATTAATAATTTGCTAAGAATACTAATCAGTGAATAAATATACTGACTTTTATGCTTTCATTTTGTAAGTTAAATTATGCCAATATCGCATTAACGTATTTAGCATATCCGAATCTTTTCCATAAACATGCACGCATGTTTTTTGTTACTTTCGTCACATACGCTGTGTTTATATTACTTGTTTCTTTAGGCCAAAATTGTTATGATTAACAATACAATAGGGCAGACATCTTGGAAAACATAATTAAATGTTTTCCATCTCAATTGAAATCTGTAATCGAAATCACCAGAATTTCTACACAATCCAGTCCATAAATAAATAGTACAGTGTACTTACAAATGCATGTATCATAATAAATACAACAGTGTCCCATTCTAAATGATAGTATAACAGACATTTTTCACTTCTGTTTGAAGCTGATATCCAAAGCAATGATCATTTACGTATTTTTGATGTAATTCTTTCCATCATAATAAATGTGTTCATAGTAATATTCCAAAAACAATGCTGCATGTAAATTAATTAATGAGTTCGTCCTTTTATCGACAGTTACAATCTAATTGGCTAACACGAAGATCTGGTGCTGTCACAGGAAAATTGCATGCTGTCATCAAAGCTTAACCGGCCTTGAAGAAATATTTTTGACTATGGTAATAAATGTAAGCCCGTTTGAGCGCTCTTTTAAAAGATCGATAAATGCTACAGACACTCATTATGATGGATATTATTTACTTTATAGTTTATTAAATTACTTTTGTTCGAAATAGTCTGTAAAACACACCTTAAAGAATATCTGCCATTCAAGGGCAGTGCATTGAAACTCTTTGTGCGCTCCACTAAAAGGCGATAATATTAGTCGATTGATATTTGAGTTAAACAGAGCACTCATAGTTAGGCAGAAACAGACAGAAACACTAAGAGAGAACATTAAAATAATTTCAACTTCGTTAGAAAGTGAGTGATCTGAAAAAAATTCTACAACTATTCCATTCACTTTAGTTTTTGCACTTGGTGAACTCAAGTCTTCGTTTACCGAGTAGTTAGAATTTTCTTAAGCTCTCCCTCTGAGTTCAAAACTCTTTACCCGTGAATGTTATTAATTCATAATTAAGCACTCACATTGAGTTGCCCACTTTCATCAATGATGAATCATTGCCATGTTCTTGGTGTAAATCTTATTAAATAGTAGATAACAATACCATAAACAGCAACACACAAAACTGAAAACTGTACTGTCTGAGAAACTAAGGCAAGCGTATCATTGACTGCTTTATCATTGGTCATAGTTTTACTGTCTTGCATAATTTACGAATCTTTTTGTACTAGCACGCGAGTAACCCTGACACAGAATATTTTATGTAATGCATGTAAACCTATAAAAATAATATAGAAACTAACTACATTGCATGAAATTATGAAACAATTATCTAAAAATAAAATCTTAATGCAATAGTTTTCAACTGTCCACATACATTTGCACTTTCAGATTATAAACAGGATTTTGTGTCTGGCTAAATTTTCTCGCATCGCTTAGTTTCGACCAAAATAATGATCAATACGTATGACTTAATCTTCCCGTGACATTACCTAATTTAATTTCCTCACGCATCTCTCATAGTGACAATGTAGACGATAATCGAATTATCCTTCTAAATCACATTAATCTATACTGGATAATTCTGCAATTAAAATATCCTAAATTCCTCTCATCTAGTGGAATTTCAGCCCGAATTCGGGGATTTTAGAAATGTGTAAACAAAGGCGTGCCTTTCCTCTTCCTCAGTTTAATCATTTTGGATTTTAATAAGCTTGCCTTTTTCGCACCTCTAATGATTAAAATGGTTTAATAAATGCTGTCTTACGGCACTTTCCGCAGTAAAGTAAGATGTACGAGGATTACATTAGCAGAATAACGTTAGAGAATTTAATCCAAAATATATCTACTAAACTTCTGCGTAGCTCGAATTAAATCAAATTAAGACTCCACGTAATTATGTTTATTATATTTAAAAGGCAGAGTGAATTTAACTAGTTTGTGTTATCATTTCGCTCGTGTGATATTTTCTAGGTTTATTTCATTCTCATGAAATCATTAGTATGAGTTACATTCCACCTTTGTTGGATCATAGTTACTAGCATTTCTTCCTTAGTTTCACTGAAAATTATAGGGTAGACAATACTAGAAATGCGTCCCGAAAATGTGATTAACGAGTAATTATGTGAGTTGGCAAAATTATGTATACTGAATGGAATAGAGCATTCCGACGAGTCTAGCCTATCTGCCACAGGTCCTCGTTGTGCTTGACAGCTTTGGGCTCTCGTTATGTATTTCAATAGGAAAAATGCGATTTTAACGTTCAAAAAATCTATTTAAATCAGTTTGAAGAATTCCCATGATTGTAATGGAATGAATTGGTTAAGCAAAAACCTCCAACTTTGATTTTCCAGCAGTAATTTCATGTTTTCAATAGGGAGAAGGTAATTAAAACTGATGTTTTGATACTCTTTTTTCTAGATTGAATACAAATGGAAGGTACTAGGAGAATATCTACGAAGAAGGGATGTGCAGTCGGCTGTTAATCAGATGGCGCCACTGAAACGTCACGTTCAAATTCTTTAAACAGCATGTCATGGTGGAACACTGTATCAACGACCGATATACGCACCGGCTTCATTAATTCAAACTTTCACTAGAGTGATTCCGTAAAAAAAAAAAAAAAAAAAAAAAAAAAAAAAAAAAAACGTCAAGTTATTTATTCAATTCCTTTGTTCATTTTATAAGACAATGATTATTTTTCTTTAGCAGATAGAATATACACACATAAAATAGAAACTAAATGCATTAGTAAAGTGTGGAAGACCGAGTGCTATACTGGAAATCGTAAAGCGTAGTGCTTGGTGTCTGTGGCAGGAGAGGGTTCGTTTTCGAGATTAAGGCTAAATGTTGAGTTCTTCTGAAAACCTCTGAGACTGAGAGATAGTGTCGATGTTCAGTAGACTATAAGATGTAATTGATATATTATTTTCACTATATTAAACTATATCAAGTCCTGACCGTGCATCAAATTAAATAATAACCTCTATTGGATTAAACTTGTTCTTGCACGAACATACAGTTTCGTTTTGTGGATGATTATTGTATAATATAATATTCCCGTAGAAAGATTTTTTATTCTTCCTTGAAATTCCTTGATTTGGTTCCATAAATAATGATTTTTTCATGAAAAAATAAATAAACTTTAAGTACTATATGAGATGAACTATAAATTATTTGCGAAACACTTTTACAGAACAAATTGGTTACTCTCAGTCAGTTGTTCTTTTGGTTTTGTATAATAGATTAGTTATTACTGCATAATATTATTGATAATGTAAGTCTGTGCTTTCTTGTAGAGTACAGTCTCTCAAGGAAAAGTAGGGGAAGACGGAGTACGATGAAGCAAAATTTACTATTCTTTTTTTCTTGGCCACAAAAATACAAAAAATAAAACAAAAATACAAAAATAAAGCAAAAATGCACTGTACAAAAATAAATTAAAGTATACTGTTAACCTTTTCTCGTCTAAACGAATTTTTATGAGTTTGTAAATAGTATTTTCATATCTAAAAAATACAAAAGGTTAATGTCTGCCAGCGGTTCCTTGTACCCCATGTTCCGGCATACAATGCAGTACTCAATAACACTTCACAAACACTCAAATAATATGAGTCAAAATTCAAATTTCAAAATATATATTTTATGGAAATTTAAAATAAACAAGATATAAATATGAAATTTAAATGAAAAAAAACAAATTTAATTAAACTGTTATATACTTAAGATGGAAACACAATATTTTTATTAGGGATTAGCCTATAGTTTTTCATTTATATTAAATTTACTTAAACCGAATTAAAAAAAACTAACATTTCAGATTCCCTTTCTGTACCACCTGAAGGAACAAGAGGTGGTAGATTTTATACAATTTGAGTTTTTACAAAAATATTTGTTTCTGAACAACGCACCAATTTTAAGCCTGTCGTTTGCTGTCGTTCGATGTACAGAACTCCGAAATCCATTTGATTTGAGTTTATTTTTTCCCCAAAAGAGTACATTTCTTTATATTTAAGATCACCTTCACTGATTAAAACATAAAAATTTAGACCGATACTTCTTATATCATACATATTATGTGGGAATAACTCATAATCTGTACTGTTTGGATTGTTAGTTGAAACTCAATCTGAATTGTCACTACATTCAAAGTCCGAAGAAGAGGGAGAACGATTTAAAAACAATTCTTTGTTAACTTTACATGCTGGCTATGTAAATGTTTAAAAGTAAGATCTTAATTTTAAGTGAATGCTTTCACACGGGACTAACGGGGTACTGTAGTATATGTTTCATTGTAATACGTCTACAAGAGTTTCATTGTACCCCACATTGAGGATACAAAATAAAAGAATTTTACTAATTCCTAATATTTATTTTTTTAATTGTGGCTTTGGGAGTATGAAGACCATAACAGAGTGATCACATCATTTGAAAAATAAATAATTATAATTATGAGAACAAGGAGGCAAAACAAAATTATTCTTAGTAATGAAACTTACTTTCAATGGTGAAAATCCAATAATTGTCTTTTGCTCTTGCTGTAAAAATGCGATTATCTTCAAATCACATCAGTAACTGGAACATATTTGTATAATACTTCTGTGAGTTAGAACTTTCGATGAAAATTTTACTGATTTTGGATAGTATGTTTCAGTGTACCTCATCTTCTCCTTTTTGAACATACGTTAAAGTTATTCTAATACTTTTATGAAAAACAAATTACATTTTTGAAAAACACACACCTTGAATTAAATCTCTTATGATGAAATATTGAAATGCGCACTTTTTTATGAAAAAAAACTTATTGTGAAACAAAATTAGGCTTAAATTAAAAAAGTACGAGATATTGCATTATCCAGGGGAGAAATGTAAAAGTATTACACTATAATACACAACTGTACTATTTTCTGTGTTCATGATATGTTCTGTCATCAGAATTCATATGTAAATACATGCAAATGCTAATTGTTAAAAGGAAAAAATTATAAGACAGAAACAGTTTACAAGTTAATATTAAAACCAAATATTTGATTAAATTTTTTTTCAAGAATACGCCCTTCAAATATGTACGTTAAGATTGTTTCGGCGAAATATACAATGTTTCAGGATACTGGAGGCTTGAGCTAAATAATGTCGCAGCAATGATGTAAAAGCAATATGAGATCAAAGTAATTTTAACATATAATGCATAGCATTTCAAAAAAATGTTTTAAAAAAGTATCTGCAAATAATACTTTTTTGAAGTCTTCATTCTAGTTTTTTACGGCTATAACCAATTTTATAATTTATAAATAAAACTTCTCCCTTTATGCTATTAGATCATAAAACATTAAAAAAAACCTAAATTGTGCAATTTTAAATAGAAGCTTATAATAAGAGTTTCAAGACAAAAAATTAGTACATGCTAAGAATTTTTTCATAAGAATTTATAAAAGCCCTTAAAAAATTCTTGTACATAATTCAGAAATAAAATGCATATTTTTTCTGTGACTGTAAAAATATGCCTCTCAATTAGTTATTCTATAAAACAAAAAAATGGAGCTATGTTTGACGGATTACACGACAAAATTTTTAAGCAAATTTTATATTTATTATTAGTCATTAATCTTAAATGCTTCAAAAAATGCTATGCATGTCTTCATCACTTTTAATATCAATTCATCAAATTTCTGAAATATGCCCATGAAATAAAAACTGTTTTCTGTGATTTTATAAGGATTTTCTCACGTGAACTTTTAAAATATTTTATTTTTGATGTCAAAATGCGTTAGAAGCATCATATATTTTCT
The DNA here is from genome assembly GCA_038373885.1 of Cheiracanthium punctorium. Taxonomy (NCBI): domain Eukaryota; kingdom Metazoa; phylum Arthropoda; class Arachnida; order Araneae; family Cheiracanthiidae; genus Cheiracanthium; species Cheiracanthium punctorium. Next base: position 485,869 of record JAWZYV010000760.1, on the reverse strand, counting down.
GTATTAATTTACTAAATGGCCTTTAATTTTGGTTAATAGCAAATTTTAATTTTACTGCATTTTTTTTTAAATAAGCAAAACTTTGTAATTGGAATATACGGAGTAAATACATTTCATTAAAAAATTTTCATTAAAAAATGGATAAAACTTTAAGAGGTGATAGTATACATCCAAACAAATACCTTTCACCATGGAAGGCATGGATGGGATTGAAACACAAAGGTGATAGAGGGAGCCGAATGTTATGTTGTTTCACTTGGAAATGTACACAGAGAGGAATAAGTTACAAAATCAACCTTAAAGACATGTGATTATAATATGCGTTCAAAACAGTGACCGGAAGTATGTATGCCAATAGCACAACGGCAAATAAAGAATTGGCCAATATTCTGAAACACACCTAGAAAATCACGCATATTTCTAGCTGCGACCAAAAGTTTGCGGCGAGTTCTTCTGCAATAGGATTCAATGAGTAGGAGCCTTCAGCTGTTTCCACAAAAATAAAGTGATACTTGAAAGATCCGGCTACGCGGTGGCCATGTTACCAGGCCCCCTTGTATAATCTGGTTCGGAAAGGCTATTTCCAGATCGTTTCGCACCTCTCGTACACAATAGGCTGGTGCTCCATCCTGCTGGAACCACAATTGCCGCCGGAAGTGTGGTGTAAATTTGTTCAGTACCTGCTGGCTGCTAGGAAAATAGCTAGCAATTGCTGGTCCAGCAACTTATCGTATTTTTCCAGGCGTTCTGCAAAAGTAGTTTCTCCATATGTAACATGAATACGCGTTAGAGCCCCTTAAGAAGTCTACCGCCGAAGAAACCCCATCCCCCCTTGGCAGATGCCCCTCGTGTGGAATTGCCATAACACAAAAAATTATTAATTTAACAGGTGATGGTTCATTTGTAAAAGTATTACTAAACTCAGGAATATATGTCTATATATATATATCAGGTTGTAACGAAAGTTTTTCGCCAACAAAAAGTTCCAAACAAAGTTAGAAAAAGAACCTGAAAGGAGTACCTTTAATGCGGGTAGTAATCACCACCCACATCTATGATTTTCTGCCAACGTTTTGGTAGTTTTTCAAAGCTTTCGGCCCAGAAACATGGGGGTCGGAAACATAACTTTCAAATGCAAAAAACATTTGACAAAATATGAGCAAACACGCCAACGCGAACTGTTTCCTGAGATCATATCTTTGGTGGCGGGAAACTTTCGTTACGAGCTAATAATAATAATAATAATAGTATATATATATATATATATATATATATATATATATATATAACTAGCTGAAGTACCCGTCCTCGACGGGTTAGTGAATGAAAATTTCCAAAAAGCAAGAACTTTCATCAGCATTGTAGGAGTACACAGAATGGATGTAGTATGTTGCCTAAGTAAAGAAAGCGAAGTTATAATTTTCATTTAAAATACTACAGGTTTCATTTAAAATATTCATTTAAAATATTACAGGTTAGAGAGTAACTAAGTAATATCATTTCATTCGCTTTAGTCGTAATTATGGGATGCGCGAACGAATATTTACGCATATTGAAATAATTTTCGCAAAATCTCAAAATTTAATCAACATTTTTGAAAAAATTGAAGCCTAGAATTTAAGTTGAGTGACAACCTATCATGTCACCCAAATTCGTTTCATTCCCTGCAGCCTTTATTTCGTGATGCTCGAACAAATTTTCAGCATTTTAAAACGATTTTCGAAAAATCTCAAAATGTAAGCAAAATATTTTTCAAATTCAACGCCTATAAATTAAGATTAGCAACTACCTATCATATCACTCAATTTCGTATCATTCGTATTAGTCGTTATTACGGGATGTTTGAAGAAATATAAACGTATTTTGAGAGAATTTTCACAAAATCTCAAAATCTCAAATTTAAATGTTTAAAAAATTGGACTCCTACAGTTTATGTTGAGAAAACATCTATCGTGCGACCAAATTTCATATCATTCGCTTTACTCGTTATTACGTAATACGGGAACAAAGATTCACTCAGTTTTAAACGATTTTCACAAAATCTCGAAATCTGATGGATTTTTTTTTAATTAGATGCTTATAGTTTAAGGTGAGTGACCACCTATCATTTCACCAAATATCATTTTTTCACCTTTGCAGTTATTACGTGATGTGCGAACACAAATTTACCCAGTTTGAAATCATTTTCGCAAAATTTCAAAATCTAATCAACACTTTTTTTTAATTCGACGCCTATGTTTTAAGTAGAGTGACCACCTATCATGACACCCAATTTCATATCCTTCGCTTCAGTCGTTTTAACGTGATGCTTGAACACAAATTTTTGCAGTTTGAAAGGATTTTCGAAAAATCTCAAAATCCAATCAAGATTTTTTAAAAATTGGAAGCCTATGTTTTAAGTTGAGTGACCACCTATCATGACACCCAATTTCATATGATTCGCTTCAGTCGTTCTTGCGTGATGCTTGAACACAAATTTACGCAGTTTGAAACGATTTTCGCAAAATCTGAAAATCTAATCACGATTTTTTAAAAATTCGACGCCTATGTTTTAAGTTGAGTGACCACCTATCATGACACCAAATTTCATATCATTCGCTTCAGTCGTTTTTACGTGATGTTTAAACAAAAAAAGCGTCACGGACAGAATGACAGAATGACAGAACGACAGAATGACAGAATGACAGACAGACAAACTTTTTTTTGAGGGTCGCATCGGATTCCCGGGTGCTTGAAACGGATAGAAATCGCAAAATTTTTGAATTCCAAGAAATGCACAGACAAAAGTCTAATTTTATTTATATAGATAGTTGTTTCTGTAGTTTGGAAATTTTAACAATCGAAATGTCTGCTTCAGTGATTAATCTATTATTATTATTTTCTTATTCAATCCTAAAATTAAATAATACATGGGAATGTACACTTGATTGAGCGCAGGTTCCATACAGCTAAATAAGTTTTAGGACGTATAGAAGAACTGTTTGGATATTCTTTATACACTCGGACTTAAATGAACATTTTGTACACTGCTGAAAACAACTCATATTCCTTTGATGACGTCAATTTGTGACGCTCGTCACGTATCCGTATTTCCTTTCGAAACATGTACACGTGACAGAGACTTTTACCATCTTCCCTTCCTTGAATAAGGGCCCCTTCCAGACAAAAGCGGCGGAACGTAATCCTTTTCCGTCAGCGAATAACGTGATATGTTTTTTATTTTGTCTCTTACCTTGCTTCCTCAGATCAATAAAGGCGGTTCGACGAAGGCAGAAGATTCCTAATGGAGAATAAATAACAATTTCCTCCGCCAAATAGGCGTGAGGTAAACAGCAAAGTAGGGAGCCTTACAAAGGCCTTATGTTTTATTTCTGTCTTCAATTTCTAGAATTTTATCTCTCGTCTTCTTCAAACATGCGTTTGATTCGAGATGGTCGAACTTGCGTTGACAAAAGAAGTCCCAAGCGTTTGCGAAAATTCGAAAGTTATTTAAATCAAAGAGCGTATACGTGAAAAATTAACATTATTTTTATTGAATCGAAAATTAAAGAGAAAGTTGGAACGCAGCATTAAAACTACAACGATCTCATGTAGAATGCCAATACAATGTGAGGCTTAAGTATTTTGTTATTTTGAATGTTTTTCGGCGTCAGAGATATTTCGGGTATGCAAGGCCTACACTTATTATCTTGTAACAGGCTACTGTAACAGGCTAGCAGAAGTATCCGTTCTTCGCATGAAATGGAGGTTGTTAAACCAACAAATGCAAATGGAAAATAAATTAAAAAAATTAAATATAGTATATTGATTATAGAGTTAACTGTTTGTCTCAGCAAAATATTATTCTGGTAAATGATTTATATATTTTTTTCAGGATCCAGGTTTCATGTTCGAACCATCTTGATCTCGATACTATTTTTTTTCTTTTGTTTTCATGTTTGATATTTCTGTATTTTTTTCAGAGTTTTTCATAATTTTAGAAATTATTTATGTTTAAATATAGCTTTCAATGAGTTACATTAGTTTATAAGCTACACTACAAAAAGTATTTTCCTAGATTACAGCAAGACGTGTGTATAAACATAAGGCCAACACGTTGTGATGTAAAGACTGTGTCAATTTGTTGCACAGTGTTCTTCGTGATTGGCTTATCAACGTCATTATGCCATTTCGTTAGTGGATTTATATCACACAGTTCTGTATTATAAAGCTGCTGTACTTGTGTTGTGTTACTTTAGTACAATATGTGGGGTAAAATTACAGCTTTTTCTTACAGTGTATGTGGAAGCAATGGACACTGTTTCTATGGCAAATAAATGGTGATATAAAAATAGGAAATATAATTTATTACTGTTTTTGTCTCATCGGTCATTATACACTTCATAACTATTTTTTGTGATTTTTAACACTTTCCAACAAAGTTGAAAAGGTTTGTCGGTCTGCCCGTCCGTCTGTCCGTCCGTGCTCTAACTCTCGTAAATATGCATCGATTTCAACGAAATTGATATATCTTATTCTTAGGTACTGTACCTTGTACCTTATTGAAAATGGTGCATGCAGCATTAATAGTTCGTCTGCAGGACAGCTCAAAATATTTCCAATGCATTACGATCTATGGGCAGTCGTTCTTTAATGTGCATTTTAGAGATATTCGGCTATTTCAAATGGAACAAAATTGATACATGTTATTTAAGATTACAAGGCAAAGCTCTGTAACGAAAATAGTGTCTGTATGATTAATAGGTCTTCTACTGGAGCACTCAAAAGTATTCCAATGCATTACGCTCTAGGGAAGTTTAAAGACAGATATTTATTTAATGCACAATAGTATCCTACTATATGTAATTAGTTAATGATCTAGCGACGATTGCCTGCTCCCTCTTAAGTTGCGCTAATCGCCAATATTGGCGAGGTTTGCGATGAACCACCATTTACGGTGCCGATTTTTTTTTCGAAAAGTGAACCCTAGCTTGGTGATTTTCTCATTATTTGGCGGTACATTAAAAATATATCTAATGTGATAGTATTATGATATGAAGATTTTAATGGGAATTTTGAAAATTCGTTACTCGAGCTCAGCGTTAAGACGAAGCTGGGTCTGCCAAGGAGGGGGTTGCGTTGGTCGGAGGAATTTTTGAGGTTTTATAAAGCATTAACCGATTTACATTGCAAACATTGATATTTTAGCCTGTGGTACATCAATTTTAGGCTGCTAACATTTAAAAGAATATATTTCTCGCTCTCTGTGTTGAGAGGTGTTTATGATTTCAGTTTTTCTGTTTATTCTTCTGTCCACCGGTCCGTACTCTAACTGCCGTAAATGTACACCGATTAGTGCGAAAATTATGTATGTTTTTTTTCTATGTACAGTGCCATGCACTCTATTGAAAATGATATATGTAGTATTTATAGTTCTTTTACAGGTGCCAAGAGAAAAAAATCCAAAACATCATGCGCTGCTGTCAGTCAATCTTGAAAACATATTTTAGAGGTGATTGGGTTTTTCAAGAAACGTTGACATATTAAGACTCATAAAATAACGTTATCCGTTGAAGATAGTGTCGGTGTTATTAATAGTTCTTCTATAGAATTCTAATAAATTACGATCTATAGCTGTGGAGAGACATTAATCCATTTTAAGCTCAGTACAATAGGTATAAAAATGCTTCTAACAGTACCTCCGAAAAAACGCCAGAGTTAAGGACAATAAATCGCGAAATTTGGCACAAAAATACTGCTGTGTTGGAAATTGTTATATAATCGATGCATTCGGCATGATTTATCATTCTTGTTAGCCTTATTTCTTGATACCGTGTTCTATGGCAAATTTTATTTCTCTTGGTGTCTGATATCATTTGTTATGTGTTTGTTTCTACTTCACGGGAATATCTCGTTAAACGAAGGTCAGTTCATAAATACTTTGGACTGATATGAGAGGCTAGCTTAGGAATTCTTTCTTACCTGCTGGAATTCTTTACAGATATGTTAATTGGTAAAATAGTGTGCTTGTATGTTGTTCATTTTGAAATTATGAGATAAGTGAGTGAACAGATGGGCAATGACGTTTGAAAATGGCTGAGTCTCTATAGTCTTGTTCTCTACGTAACAGTGAAGTGTTGTGCACTTCTTGCATGCAAAAGAACTTCTGGAAAGAAATTTTAACAAGGGAGTGATACCTGTTTACAGCGAAAATGGTTTGTATTTTGAAGATGCATTCAATCAGGGCACACTCTCAAAATGTATTTCTTCAATTCACGGAAATTTTGCTGCAATCAGTGCTGCCGTTAATTGACGAATTTCCGTTTCTTTTTCCTCCTGTCAATTGAAGAAACTTCTTTAGAATTAACGAAATTTTTCCTCTCCTTTAGATTTTGAGAAGAATTAACGGAAATATTGCTTTTCGAAGGAGTACTGAAATTATTCGTTGAAAATGAGGAATAAATAAGTATATAAAGACACACTCTCAAAAATTATTTCATCAATTCACGGAAGTTTTACTGGCAGCAGTGCTGCCGGAATATTTCCGTTAATTGACGAGTATCTGTTTCTTTTTCTCTCCTGTCAATTGAAGATACTTCTTCAGATTCAACGATTTTTTTTCCTCTTTTTCAGATTTCGGGAAGAAGAATTCACGGAAATATTACGTTTCCAAGGAGTACGAAAATCATTCGTTGAAAAATGAGCGATAAATTAGTGTATAAAGATGAATTTTGCTGAGAGTGCAAGAAAGATTCTGAAGGGCAATGAAACCTTGTTAATAAAACATGATGTGTACATAACGTTACAGACTGCGTCATAAGAAAATGTGCTGAAGATTGAAGTAAAGATGGCATGCATTTATTAATAGACAGCACAACCACTGTAACAGAGTGTCCGATCAGATTATTCACTCATGCCTGAGTGAATGATAAAGAGCTGAAAAATTGAACACTTATTTGAATTCAGCAAAGAAAAATATTCAGCTGAGTTTGGAAAATTTTGAAAGAGATTCAATAAATGCGTCTGTGTAAATGATAGCTATGTTAATAAATAAACATGATTTTCAAGTGAATATCTCGGTTTGTATTTTATTACATTAGCTATTATAATCTCCATACTGACATTTCCTGGTAAATATAATAAATAAAAATGAAGCTTTAAATGGAAATAGTTTTTTCGTTACACGAATGATATATTAGAGATTGATAAATATGATGGGGAAATGATAGTTGATAAATAAACAAGATTTTCAGGTAAATATCTCGCAGTTTCTCTTTATGACATTGTAACTTACTTACTGACTTTTCCTCACATATAAAACAAAGAAATAAAAGAAGTTGTAGCAAGAGTTTTTTGGCTGCATTAATGATATATGTATATATAATGCGACAAAAATAAATTGAATAAGAAAATATTTCACATTAAATATACTTCAGAAAATAATTTAAGTATCTTTCTTTCATTTTCTTCGGGCCAGAGTAAATTGTTAATCCCAGTGCTTCAGACAACGAAATGATGATGCCTTTAGATGGAACGTGTATTAAATGTTCATTTGTTTTGCTTTCACATATTCGGAAAAGAAGTTGCCTTTAAGATATATTAAAAATGGGAACACTCGGAGGTAGTCTAGCCGTTGATCATCGAACCTTTTAGCGAATTTTCTATTTCAAAAGCTCCCTCAAAACACAGTGGTCGTTAAGACGTATTACATAAGTGGAGGAAAAGCTATTAAAAGCTCTTAACGTATCTTATTTCGTAAAAAGTATTTTCAGGGAATTCCTACTACCGCTCTATCAAATTTGAATAAAGTCAGTTAATGTGAATTAGATTCTTCCCTCGCATGGAGCAATTTTATCGAGGAGTGTAGTTTAGGAGGTCTAAGTTTTTGAAATGCTGAATTATTAATTTACTTTGATTAATCGTTCAGAGTGCTGATGCGAATTTAGCATTTATTTAATATTTCTCATCAACATCAGGCAGTTTAATTTAAAATTTTGTATTTATAAAAGGCAGTTACAAAGATGAGTTGCGTTTTCCTTAGCGATGCAAGAATTTTGTTACTTATTGAGTAATATTTGATGAAACAAATAGAAATAAGAATTTAGAGAAGCGAAAGTATAGATTAAATTAATAAAAATAAAGAATATTAACCCTTTAACGCGCAGTGTTCCCACTCTGGGAACACCAAACTCTGGCGTTTTGACTGTTGCTAGTCACGAAGAATAGATTTGATTTCTATAAAAATAGTTGCGGTTGACATAGCTCCACGAGAATCCTTTACTTTTTAGCACGTCATTTCCCGTAAAAAAATTGTCACGATGATTTTTAACAGCACTGACATCTGCTGAAAAATGGAAGAATGCGAGAACAGCTGGATAGATTGCCGAATGCTGAAAAAAGGGCAGTCGTTGCCATCGCTCGACTTAACTACCAGCAAGATGGCGGACGATCGAAACATTCATCGCGTGCCACAGATCTAGAGACCCTTTTTTGATGCAGCTGGCTGTGCGCGGGCACAGCCATCTGCGTCAAAAAAGAGTCTCTGGATCTGTGGCACCTAATGAATGTTTCGAGCGTCCGCCATCTTGCTGGTAGTTAAGTCGAGCGATGGCAACGGCTGCCCTTTTTTCAGCATTGGGAAAGGATTGCGCCTCAAAGAGTTAAAAGGAGAATAAGATGATAAAATTTTAACAATTATTATTATTTTTATATTGTAGATTTGCAATAACAAAAATTCGCATTAAATTTCACAGAAGAAGGTATATTGCAGTAAGTATACTCAAGGTAAATTTTAATTAGGGGCATATATTCCAGAAAATGATCATATCTCCCGGATTTAGTAAGTTGTTTCATGACATACAAAGACGAATGAATATAAAATAATGGATTGCTTGCTCGCTTCGATTGCAATATAAATTTGCTATACAGGATAACTTATGTGAGATTTTGTAGTGCACTGTTGGTGAAAGTTATCGTCAGATAATCCATCATTTAATATTCATTCACTCCTCTTGTCACTATCACCGATGCGTGTACACTTTGCTTAACGTTAGTGATTTTTATATGCGTCCATTGAGCGTTGATAATGAACCAATGAGCATGTACACCAATAAGGACTCTCGCAAAACTTTCTAAATTTATGAGCAGAGATTTAAAAAAGAATCTGAAACAATTTCATTGTTTAAAAACGCACTAAAGTGATACATATTAAAAGCGTATCATAATCCATGCGTTGTCCCTATTTCTCTTCCTTATTCCATTAAGCTAGAAAGTGTATCGTTATTCATAAGCGTGCCGTATTTTTTTTCATTGTTCCATAAAACACTTCTTTTGAATAGAAGTCTATATTAACCCATTTATGCCTAGTGTCCCTTTTTTAGGACGGAATTTTCGCTATTAGTCGAAAATATTATTTATTTTTCCTAGGCTTTATTAATGAGTATTGAGCCTCAACTCTACAAAATATTTTAACATGACCAAGCAGGATGTTGATATTTCGATTTTTATGCATAATGATTTTAAAAGAAATAATACCTTGTTCAAGAAGTTCACATCAGAAATTTATCTATTATTTATGTTATCAGTAAAAATCGAAGAAAGTCGCAAAAATATCCAGGCGCAAATGGGTTAAAATTGCTTTTAGAACATTTTTACAATCTCCGTCAGCCGTATTCCAATGATCTTTATAGATACTGTTTGGAAAGGGTATTATAATCCTTGAGCGTACTGTATTTGTCTTCCCTGTATCGGACTTGTCCTCTATAAAACACTTCTTTGGAATTAAAGTCTATATTAAAATCGCCTACTAAAACTGTTCGCCTAGTAAAATCGCCTAAAAAACTAAGAAAAATCTTCGCTAGGCATATTTTACTTCGAGCTATACTTCTCACTTGTAATAAACCGTACGTTTGCCAAATTTGAAAGATATCGCCAAGTTTGGTTCAGTTTTGATGACTTATTTTTTGGCGCCGAACCGAGTTATAAATCATAAAAAAGTCAAAACCTTAACAACAATGAACATTTAATTCTTCCCCCCCGTGCCCCCCGACTCTCCAGCTATCTGGCAATATTAAGTATGTAAGCCGTAATGTATAAGAAATATATTTTATTGTCCTGAAAAAAAAGCATAAACCCCCTACATACCAAATTTAGTATTGGCCATCGAAAGTAGAATATAATATATATACCAAATTTGAGCTGAGTCAAATGCTCTGTTGAAAAATGCAACACAAACGAGCCACAAATTATGTCGACAGAAGAAATCAGAGGGAGCAAAATCACACTGTAGTGCTCAATACACACACACATATAATATATATATATATATATATATATATATATATATATATATATATATATATATATATATATATATATATATATATATATATATATATATATATATTATAAAATAAAAAATAATCGGCGTTTTCTTTTCTTTCAAATTATATATATGTTTCTCTACACAATTACAGATTTTTTTATCTGCGCTTGTGGTTACTTCACCTCATAGGTGATTCATTAGTTAACATATGCTGGAACTGTTCTTGTACAATCTCTTTTTGTTCTCTTATGACGCTAGAAGTTAACCTAAAAATTGTTATATAATATATGCGTCATTTCTCTTGTTATTTATTGTTTATTAGCCCCCTAATTAAAAACTGGGAAAATATATTACTAAGAATCGCTAAACCCCCCACCTCCCAATAATCAGGAGACATTCATGTCCACGCCTAAAAGCATTGAGAAAATGTTCTTTTGTAAAGATTTGCACTTTCATAATCATGGGGGTTGGATTCGAGTGAATTCACATTTTATAAGATTTTTTGTGTTATTTTATTTTCTGTTACAGAAATAAAACTTGTAATTACAAGGGATTTACAGCCATATACAGATATTGCAACTACGAATGTTCCAGCGTGTACAGCAATAACTCTTTAGTTATGTCTGTGCTAACTATTTTTGTAAGAGGTATATGGAAATTACACTAGAAAGACTACCTGGAACATGATACAATTGAGACACAAAGTACTTAAACCTATGAGGTTTACATGGAAAATCCAGATTTTTGTTTAGATGTTGTCAACTTATATACAGAAAAATGCATTTTTCATATATATTACATTTTTTAATGTAAATAGCTTAATGCACCTATTTTATTTTTAATTTCCTGTCTAGAAAAAAATCTTCCAATAATTTGAATATTGAAATAAGAAAATAAATAATTAATTAATTAAAATTCTTACTGATCTCGTGAAGTTTTAATGCATTAAATATTAACGATGGCGTTTGCAACTTTATTAAATCTACAGTTTTTTTGTTTCAAATTTTGAAATTCAAATTAAACTCTCTAGGAAAACATTTAATAATTTATAAGTTATTTAGCCACTACCTCTTAAATTTATATTATATTTTTATTTTCTATGTAAAAATTTTATGCTAAAATGTGTGTGCCTCCGAATTACATTCATGGGTGCTTTTTTAAATTTAAAACTACACAGCCAAATAAATAATGTTCCTTAAATAATTCACATATTTCTTGGTATTCCAAACACTGGAGAAATGCTGAATTAGTTATGATAGTGAAGTAAGTATTTTACTTATAGTACGCTTTTATATTACAGTTAAATATTATCAGTGTGTAAAAATAAACTAGAAAACTCGCATACGGAGTTTCGAAAATGATAAAAGTTAATCAGTAAACTCTCATTTCAGATTAGTCGCTCATTACCTCGAGATTTTCGAATTCCTTGCTAGATTTGAATTACCTATTTACTATTTGAACAAGGCCATATCTAAGTTTTAAAGATTATTTTTGCTTTAATGCAGAAAGGTTTAAGAAAAAATCCTAAATAATCAATATGACAAAAACGATACTTCATTTTTCTAAAATTTTCTAATATAGATTCTTAATAGGATAGACTGCTTTCAGAGGTTAAGTCAGAAAAACTGAAATAACTTTCAGATTGCTTTCTAGATTCGATAATTTCTTGAATAAACAGAAGTTTATCATAACATTTTGTAACTAAATGGTATTGTTACTTTAAAAAATGCTTATCACCTTTAATGTTAAGTATGAGTCAAGTATAAACTATTTTTAAAATATTATACAACATTTTATTTTGAAAAAAAGGCATAAAGAATCTATTTGATTTTCTAAATATACTTTAATTACACACACTTAATCTTTTATTAATTTTGCTCAATCCAATTTTTTTCAGGCCACAATACATACTAGAAAAAAATTCTATATTTCTACAAAACCTTAATGATCTTGCATAAAAAAATGAAGAAAAAAAAGATACCAAACAATGCTTCATCGCAAAAGAAACTTCGTGCTCTAAAAGATAAGAGCTCTATCAAAGATATCTGACTACACTTTGTTTTGCTGTTGGGGGGTGTCATCTAGATTCTCTACGCCCCGTTATTTTCGAACAACCCGTAAGCTTGGGGGACATGTGAGGGTTGATTACACAATGGTTGAACAGACAGAGAAGCACAATATTTGTTGACAGAAAAGAAGCCGATCTGTTATCAGACAGTGTAATAGTCCCCTGCGAACAACTTCACAGATTGTTTGTTCACACAAAGGGTCCATGAAAGTTGTCTTAGAGATATCTTTGATTCTCTGCATTGTTGGGAGTACTTCTGTCTCCTGTGTGTTTTTTCTGGTCTCTTTTAAGACATCAGAAACTTTTTTTATTCACTTATATAGATATAAGTTCTTTTTTATAGATCTAATCGCAGGGAGGTGAAGGTTTTACTTACTCTACTGATAATAAACGTAAAAGTAGTGATTTCAAACTTAAAAGTTTATCTGAATAATTTTGTTTAGATAAATTAATTACAAATTTATTAAGTATATTGATCACAGAAGTATCGAAAAATAAGAAAAATATTTATTTTTGCTTAGAAAAGTGCAGAAAACAATTTTCCTTGATGATGATACTGAACTACATCATAATTAATAACATTGTAGCGAATTAATAATATTGTAGTTATTCTGAACACTAGATAAATATTGAACTGGTATTTGGATCCGATCAGAATTAAATACATGTCTGAATCCTAATTTTTCATAAACAAAATAAACTTCAAACCTGTCATAGAAATATATCTTTATTGAGTCTCAGGAACTGTGAGCAATCTTTAACAAAAGTAGTTTTACAAGATTCCAATGCTTCTTGCTTTGTTAAGCAGTTAGACCAGTTTGTATTCCTTTATGGACTGCGTAGTTGGTGATTTAACACTGCATATATTGGCAGACCAGTAAATCTAACTTGTCGGTGTATTTTGAATACTTCTACCAAGGCAACACATATTTCAAGGCGAACGACCTGCAGTCCACTATCTAATAGGGGAGACTGGACTGTTAACTATCTCCTGTTAAAAATTAGTGCATAACTGTTCACATGGGTTAATAGTTATTCCTTGTTAGCAATAACAGGCTAAATGATAATTTTTGGGGGTTAGAACCCGAATTTTAATAAATAATCCGTAGAATGTGCAAGTTGATAGTTGTAGATGCTTCTTCATATATCGACCAATTACTCTATTTTTTCAAGTTTTTCAACTAGTACCGTCAAAATAGATTGCAGAATTTCCAGTACTAAAATTAAGCCAAGTGCGATTATTAAAGAAGAACAAATTATCTTTTTAAAGAAGAACAAATTGTTAGTTTCTCTATAGCATCGGAGGAGAAAAGGGTTCTAAAATTTTAATTGCGTTTCAGTGGAACTAGAACTTATATTTTTGTTGTTTCTACTTCATAGCTTCTGAAATGCTATTGCATATTGTTGGAATCGTTTTTTCTGTAACTGTGATTCATATTTAATTCAGCATATCTGTATATAAGACATAGTATTTTAGTTTTTTTTGAATTCTGACATATTAGTTGACTTAAGAGTATTCGTCTTAGAACACAAAAATATCTAATACCGTATTTATTGATATTGAAATTAAAATTGTTAAATAAATCTACGAGTACCAAATAATTATACGACACTCATTAAATCAAACATTAAGAGAAATTTGCCCAATTTTATCTATTTTCCGTCTTAAATAAAATCTAATATTTATTAATGGATTTCAATACGGAAGAGCAAAATTTACTAGTAAATATTTCTTTCTTTGCATTTCTTGCGTAAAGTGAATATAAAAGTCTCTCTTTTTAAATAAGAATCTTAACAAAATAAAAATATGTTTAAATAATTGAATGTCACCAACTGTGATCGAAAAAAAATTGATTAATTTTATTTTCATAATATTCTGTTTAAATAGACTGAAGAAAAAGTAATTACTTTAAATAGATTGTATTTTTTGGTTAAATTAATACAGCAATTTAGAATTTTTAAATATTTGTTCAATTGACTGTGTGGGATTTATATAATATGGTAAAATTTCTTCTAATTGCCCACAAGCGTTGAGAATTTTTAGTCAATCTGCGAAGCTGTTTTATTTGTATTTTCAAGACATTATTGTACATTAACGATGTCATGCATCAAAAGTTTTTATAAATAAATATTTGTACGGAAATTTTTAGCGCATTCTAGTTGATCTCTGGGCATTCAAGCGCTTTATATGCTTTTTAAAAAGGTCTTCTTCAAAGCTTTCATTGTAGGTCATACAATAGTTTGTAACAGAGTGTCTTTACAAACTCCATTTACACTTTTTTCCTGATAGAACTTTTGACAAGTTTGAATTGATGGATTGACATATATTCATTATTGCATTTAATTTCTATATTCCTACAAATCGTGATTTTTTCTAACTGCAAAGGATTTATTAACGATCATGTAGGAAAACTAAGTTTTAGCATTCTAACTTAGTTTTCGTACTGTTTTCTAACTTAGTTATCGTACTTGCTACTACCACTCTACCAGCTTTTATTCAATATGAAAATAAAAATTTTGAAAAGCTAAATATTTAATTTGACCCGTACTACAAACATCGGTTATACTTTATCATTAAGTAGTGTTTGTCGAAAATTTACGATATAAGTGTGGTGTATATAGAACATTGGGTTCTATCCATATTCATACTTCTTGCTATAGATATATATATATTTTTTTTATCTGGGCCTATCTGAGATTGAAGATGATCATGACAAACAGATAAAAAGGCGCAGAGAAGAATATTTGGATCCGATTCCTCTTCACTAAGGCGAATCTCAGAAATCCCTAAAGCTTCTGTCACGCCCTCTTTGTGTAACCAATCTATGTGGTTGTTTGCCAGTGTCTATTACTGGGTGTGATACCCCCACTGACTTCTTTTATGTCACCGTCTATTGAGTCACATCTTCCATCGACCCATACCAAAGCCATCTTTTCCTTCGCTTTATGTTTTTTCTTACGCTTTTTTGTTTGGGCCAATGTATGTGAAAATGCTCCCTGTTTCTTGCAGTCTTTATTTACAGAGCGATGGGGGAATATGGATGAACTGATATACTGTTTGAATGATAAAAAACTGTGAATAAGTCGCAAGTAAATAAAAATAAATAGATTGTGCGGCTTATAAGACAAGTGAATGAGTAAGTTAACATACACTAAGGAACATATCTTGTATTGAAGGAAAAGCATGAGTAAACTTCTCAAATACACAATTTTCTTGTATTTGATTTTACAGTTAAACTTTGTTGTAGCAAATTTAAGTAGTTTATGTCCCTAAAGCAGGAAGAGATTTATTGTTTTCTTTAAAATAGCTTTGTTTCGTTTTTGGAAATATTTTGTTTTGTTCTCAAAATTACGATGCGCAGGTAAAAAATGCTTTAACAAAAAACAATTACGCTTAGCGCAATGCATTAACAATTGATAGCTCATAAATGAACGAAGCGGTTATACGATAATCATCGCAGTCACGATTGTAAATTGTTATCTGTTAAAAGTATGTTACAAGAAGATTCAATATCTAGTCTAAATTATCCATTGACCAAGGATTGTACAGCAAGTTTCCTGACACAGAGTGTTCATATCGAAAACATAATAAGACAAAAAATAAATTCATAAAACATTTATCCGTACACACATAAATTTTCTGTAATGTCCAGAAAAAAACTCACGATAAATTCACATCCAAAATACGGAACATTTTATGTATGAAATACAAGAAATCACATACATCTGACTGCGATAAGGATCTAGCTTATTGATACCTCTCATTGAAAGAATGTGAATCCCTAAATCCACTTCCATTTTTATGATTTATACAACGGTCTTTTCTGTTTTAGGATGCACCATTTTTCTCGCAGATTTTTGCCTAAAGATCTCAGTCACGAATACGTCTCGACCAAACGCACAAAAATGAAGGTATTCCGTATCTCTTTCACCAAGAAATACTGCATGTTTAAGATGGCAGAATATTTTACATTTATGTGACTTTTTTTTTCTTTGCGAATATCAAATAGTAATTGCAGGATGTAGAAGTTTTAGTTAAACAGCGTTTGACCCGTTGCAAGTATGCATATACGTATTTTATTATGGATAATTGATTTGGAGAATAATAATATTTCTCCTGCTTAGCAACTAATTTTGTTTTAACAAAGTGACACACTTATTTTTATTCAGTTAACTCGTTTTTATGAATTTTACATTAATCCATCTAGTATTTGTGGTAATTTGATAAAAAGAAATAATAGATAATAATATATAACAAAAATTAAAAAATTCTTACTTTTATTATAAATATTCAACAGAATTCGGAAAATCAACTACTCATGTTTAAATAAAAAAAAAAAAAACTAAAATGATTACATACATATAAAATTTCAAGAAATGTTATAAAAATCCGAAAAACAATCCCTCAAAAGTTTTAATTTTTTTACATAAATAGACCTAAATGTGACATTTTCAAGGCTGCTAAAGTTACTTTATTTTAAGTACTCTTTGCCGTTTGTTTAAGGCATAATACAGGATATTATGTAGTAAAAAATAATATATTTAATTCTAATATTAAAAAAATAAAACCTGTTTTACATGTAATTTATTTATAAAACGTATTAATATTTATTATCTGAAATGTGAGGCAATTTACTTTATTATTCACACTCTTGGAGAGCTAATGTGAAAGGTTTATATAAAATATATATGAACTAAATGTTGAATGTTTTCCTGGAAGCTTAGGATAGGATCCTACAGCAATCTAATAATTAAACATTTCAACATAAATACGCTTTTTAATTTAGAGTTTGTAAAATGTAAACACCGATGAAATGTTTTAGTAGAAGAAAAATTAACAGTACTCCGCGAAAATGTTTTAAACATTCACATGTGGTACTTCAGTTTTAAGGTGAATGTAATAAACCATACCCACCCAAGCCCATACAAAAAAGAATGTTTTAACACTAAAGTGTACTTTCATCGAATGACGGGCTGCCTATTGGATGTAATATGAGATTTCTCTCTTGTGAAGTCTTTATAAAGACTTGTCGAAAAGTATTTAAAAAAGGACTTAAGAGTTACGAACTGCCTTCGTTTTTGGTGTCACAAAATATTTGCATAGTTATCATGGATTAATATTTCAAAAAAATTCCTGAAAAGAGGTTGCATATATTTTGGAAAAAATATTTGAATGCTTTTTCAAAAATGGGCTTTTTACTATTAAATAATATCAGGTAAATAAAAGGTTAAGCAACTCATCCAAAGTAAATGTTCTGACCCCGATGATAAAATAAGTCACCATTCACCTGGAACTGGTCGTCCGAGTGGTTGAATCTGCAAATGTTTACCATTATACTGTACATATGTGCATAGTTTGAGCGCAGTTTCCCTTTGTACATCTGTAGCTGGGAAACACTCCATAGGGACAATGGAATTGTTGCAATCAATTAATGACCTCATCATACTGAATATAGTATGTTTTACTATTCAGCACGTTATGTAACGGTTATTGTTAACTGTCAGGATTCACATATTATGGAGAAATTGAGGGGGTTGGTTGAATGCAATATGCATGAATATGGTATAGTTTTGTTTGCTCTCTTCAAAGTGAAAGAACATTGTTGAAAATGCTATTGGGCACTATTTAAATAAATCTGAATATTACAGAATCGTAATTACAGCTTGCATATGTGCGAACAGGGCGAGATGAAATATTACGCGGTGCGAAATATACCAGTCTACCGTGCATTATTTATAAGACTATATAAATACAGAACTGTTTAACGGCAACCATAAGGGGAATGATTATCGATTATGCACATACTGAAATCCTCTAAGACCAGCCTGAGAGTGAAAAGTCACCATTGGTGGCAAATGTCCCAGCTGTGCCATCTAAAGATACCAGTGAAATGTACATATTACGCATGAACATGGCACAGCTAAAGGTTTTTGTTTATTTTCTTTTTATAAAAAACGGGAATTGTAAGTTTTATAATGGCTTAATTTCGACAAAACCACCTTCGTTGTTATAACTCTGGATTGAAAGTAAAATATTAGTAACGCTCTTTTTAGTGTTACATTTATTTTGGATTTTCCTGCTTTTAAAGTTTATCGCTCATTGTGGTGATTAATACGCATTTTATTTTCCTTTCTAGTTTATCAAGCATTAGGAAACGAATACGTTTTGTTATAGATGACAGTTAAAAATTTTGTTTATTTTGATTTTAGTTAAGGGTAAGCTGTATGACGGCTATATGCCTAAAAGAGGGATGCCTTAAGAGTGGGACTCATTAAAGCTTCTAGCACATATTCAAGTTTGATCTAGAGAAAAGCACCCCAAAATCCACACCGTTATACTGGTAGCAGCACGAGAAGGTAGAAATCTTGATCAGCATACTTCAGTCACCCATCTCCCAATGTTCAAGTTTCTTATCTAGTCGGCCGCTGGTCGGCGAACACAGTTCAATATAAAATATTTGGTTCAATTTATTGAAATGAGTTTCATACAGATGGAATACGCCTAGAACCATATACTCAAAAGATACGGGAATTTACAGGACTAAATTACATAAGCAGCTTTTGTTTTGTTTCTAGATTTTGTGATGTTATTCTTTAAAACGATATCAAGTCTAAAAACTCCAATCCCTAGATACAATATTAAGTATTACCGTAATTATATATTAAAAAAGACCGTCAATTTTGCATTATTATTAAATATAAAAGCAAAATTAGATTATGAAGTGTTATGTTTTTAAAAGGAATTTTTTTTTTTTATCGTTACATTTGCTTCTTATCTCTTCATAGTGTTCACATTATTCCGAAGTGTGTGGGCTGGCTTTTATGGGTGTTCCTCACTTCACTTATCTATAGAATAATATTGGGTCTTTTGACCACAAAGCACGCTAGAATCACACCTCCCCCATCTATATCCCCCAGAAATTCTCCCAAAAGGGAGCTTATATAATAGACACAGGATCTTTGTTACGCCATTGCCTGCAGCACTTTTAGATGAATAACGTTTGCTTGAAATTGATAACCAGCTGCGTTTTCTGTTCTGCCCTAACGAAAATTTCTAAGATTCAAGAGTTCATTTAAATGCGTTAGTTTTGAAAGTTCGATGTAAGCAGTTTTTGTTTTAACATCTTTCAAAAGTGTTGCAAAGAGTTTACGAAAAGTTACCTATACCATCGTACAGAATGGATGTTCTAATTTGTGTGCATGAATAATAATCAATTTTTCTTGAAAATGTAATAGTCAGAATTTTTATTTTATTAATTTATCACTTATTTAATCTCTATTATCAAAAGAGGGATTACTTAATCAGGTCTGAAAGAGCCAATTTTTTATCATGCAGTAATGCAAAAGCAAATAAAATACTGCAAAATTCTTTCAGATATGAATTTTGTTTCTTGGGGGTGTGCGCGAGCGCAGCCAGTTGTCGTCAAAAAAGGGTCTCTCGATCTGCGGCACGCGATGAACATTTGATCGTCCGCCCTCTTGCTGGTAGTTAAGTCGAGCGATGGCAACGGCTGCCCTTTTTTCAGCATTGGGAAAGGGTTGCGCCTCAAAGGGTTAAGTTTCTGTGCCTGTAAAACTACTTTTTCCTTTCAATGAGTATGGACGCACCGAAACTTAAAGAGCAATTATTTACTTATTACACTACCGTGCCTGTAAAACTACTTTTGCCTTCACATAAGTATTGAAGCAAAGAAGCAAATTTAGAAAATCATTTGAACATATAAATAAAATGCTTTATTTATTTATTTTAATAAAATGCTTTTCAGACATTTTTTTTTTTGTTTGGGACCGCCCATATTAACTTCAGTGAGCAAAGGTCGACCTCTTGTTTACAAAACATGAGACATTTGTCCTCCTATAGTTTTTGTTTGAGGCTATTAAACGTTAAAGCATCTTTTTCATTTTTTCATGTGATGTCTTTAACAGTAGGGGAAGGTAGCCCAACATGATCCCTTAAGGGGGAAATTTGAATAAAATAACATAAATGTTAAATAAAACTTTGACCCTTTTCAACAATATTTTACACTATATTTTGCATCATACACATATTTTAATAATATTTTAAACATAAACTGAGTAACTTAAAAAATAGCCTTTTGAAAAAGAATCCAAAGGATCGTTTACCCTCACCCAAGGGCAAAATGTTCCTTCATTCAAAAATAATTGTAAATTGTTTTTATCGGCAAAATAAAACATGTTAAAATAATTATGACTGTACATAATGAAATAAAATAAGCTTTACAATCATATAGTATGCATAATTCATTTTATGAAAATTTAAAAATGAAAGGGTGTCATGAACAGTTAAATGGAATATTTCAAAATTATAATTCAAAAATTATGGCCTACAATATACGTAGAAATAAATTAATTAATGTAATGGAGAGTCACGCATTTTAAGAATATTGGAAGAGCTGAGATGATGTCTAGGACCCTGTACAATCCCGGAGTCTCTTCAGTCGACCGATCACTTTACCGGACAGTATAACTACCCACTTTAGTTCATCTTACTTGAACACGCTGAGAAATATAACAAACAAAACGAGTTTAATTCGCGTCTAAAAACATTGTTCACTAAACCAAGTCATATTTCTGTACAGTAAGGACTGTATATCTATTTCAATATAAAAGTTAGTGCTTCATTTAAAAGGGACGATAAAACCCAGTTTTTTGGGTTTTTTTGAAGAATTTTTCTCAGACACAAAATACACCGATCACTTAAAAAATATCGCCATTGCTTTTTCTTGGTTTGACACAACTGGTTTATGTGTTACTTAGTTTACAGCCCTGCCTTCCTGGAAGAAAACATATGTGGATTGCTTTGCTTGCTATATCATTTTGGGCCACCTTTCCCTATTGCCAAAATCTCCTGTAACAAGCATTATGTGAATATACGTATAATAATTTGAATAAGTATCTAATAAATTATCATGTATCAAAAACTTTCAAACGAAAATTTTAATAATCATTTCAACAGAAAATTTTAATTTCGTTTCTTCTCTTTGATTTTGGAGTCTTAATTATATATAACTACAAAGATAATGAGTTTTATTAGTAGCTTTTACTTTACAAATAAATTAAACAACGAATAAGATCAACATTAGAATGATATCCTTCGACTTTTCAGTTTTAGTTTTTTTTCAAAAAATATGGTTTCAAAGCTAAAACACTTATTTTATGTTTGAATTTAATTTTGCACATTATCAATAAATATTTATCATTTTTTTTACCTACTTTTATATATATTTTTATTATTTGATTTCCATTTAGCATTTTACTAAGGAACCATTTGTTCAAACGAACGAACGGAAATAACGAACGCAAACAGTTTATAAAATACACTTCATCAGTCAACGAAAATTATAAATTGGAATTTCCATTTTTTAAATGTTTGAAATTTTCTGAAAAAACAATCTTTCAAATTCAAAGGCATCTATCATTACATTAGCTGCCGTTTCATAAGCATTTTTCAGCATGCACATTTTGTTTTATAGATGTTATAAGTAATGCTTCTAAAATAGTATTTTTGTTTTATAATTTCGATTTCATAAGGTAGAAACAAATCACTAAAAATTACATTCGAAAATAGCTAAGGAATTTATTTTTGGGAATATTTGTGTTATCCCTGAAAAATCTTTCTTTTTTAAGACATCTTTAAAGTAATGATGCCCATTAAATATTTATTTTTCAAATAACACGATAATGTTTTAGAATATGGAGGTTCTGTTGTTAGATCTTTTACTAAATGTTTAAAACTACTTCAAACTTCGTGTTATTTACGCACACAGTAAAGTATTATATATTTACTGGGTATGCCAAAAATTACTTATGGCTTTAAATACATTACTTAAAAGTATGTCGTTTCAGTACTTTTTTTCCATTTCTGTTTGCAGATTACTTGGAATAATATTCCAATAACGAAACACATAACCTAATAATAAATTAAAAACACTTCTTAGTACAGCTAAATGTGTTTATTCAAGATTTAGATGAAAAAATGAACACAAGTTCGTAATAAGCATTTCTAAACATTAAAACACACTTTTGAATAATTTCAAATTATTACTTTTCTTTCTCAGTGGTATTGTACATATAGTTCTCAAACTTTTTTTAGATTAATTTACGTAAGGTCTGTTAGACTAACTGTCACATTTTTCAATACTTTAAAACAAGAATAAGGGAAGCTGATTTTTCAGAACAAGGTTAAAGCATAATAACGAAGTAATTTTTCATAAAACTGTTGACAGCGTCTTTAATGGTATTGGTTTTACAAATAGGCTTTCAAGCTGTTTTATAGTTAATGATTAAAATTAATGCAGAAATGTTTGCTTTCTGATTCAGGAATAATCGCTTGGATTTAGTTTCAACGACACTAATATTAGTAATGTAATAAAAAAGTCAAAATATGAATAAATAAATAAAGTTCAGTGGTCCATAAATTTAGTTGGAGTACAGTTTAATTGCTGGTAATTGTAATGCATTTTTGGAGATGTTGTTTTGCATCAAACAATAAAACGTCCATATGAATAATGAATATAAAGTGTTAATTTAGTTATTTTAATTGTTATTGTTGTAATATATGAAGTAATTTGTTAGAATTTGAGATTACATTTATTTCTTAGTGATTTTTGTTTTCATTCCATGCATGTGGGGATTGTTGCTATAAAATAAAAATAGCACACTGATTTTTTTCAAGCATGTTTTCCTTATTCTGTTGTCTCGAAACACTCTATAAACAAACTTGAAGGTGAATAAATTAGTAAAAATGCGTATTCAATGTCCTTTTATTAGTCTAAAATCAAGAGAGTTATATTTCCCTTAGATATAACTTGACTTTATGTATGGTAAAAACCCCGCTTAAAAACATAATTTTAAAAGTACGTTTTTGACACTGGCTACACAGCAGGAATACTTTTGTAAAAATGACATATTCTTTTGAGGGGAGACGTTCATTAGGAGATCCCGGTCACGTAAATGTCTCTGGAAAAACCCAACATACTTCGAAGCTCCTATCATTCATCATTCAAGTGAGATCATGTCTTAGAGGGGGAGCGGTAATCTATACTTGAATAAATATTCTCACCCTTAAGCGTAACATAAAATATTTTTAGTTTAACATTTGCTAAGAAATCTTAAAAAAAGAAAACTAAAGAAATGTATTACAGCGTTTGGAGGGGTTTTTTTTAATTTCAAAGGACACGGATTTACGGTACAGTCATTGAGTACATAATTGTAATAGTTAGATTGTGCTAAATTTTTAAGTCATTGCGGGGTAAAAAATTGCTATTTTTATACGAGAAAGCTAGGTAATAATTATTATTACGCCGGAAATTAAAGCTGTTAAAGAAATCAGGTTTTTTTTTAAATTTCAAATCAAATTAATGATTTGTTAGTAATGAATAATTTATCAAATTATTTAATAATTTCTTAATAATATTTCAAAATGCTCTGTAAGGCTAGAAAAATTCGGTGAGGGCCCAAAAGTGGGAAAGGTTAAATTTTTTACTCAAAAATATTAATGAAATTTAATAAACAAAAATTAAAATTTCTCGAGGGATTTAGGCACCCATGGGTCATCTGAATGTCTCTTATAAAATGCTAATATGAAAGAAACATTGCACATTATTTGTGTATTAGCATAGTCTTGTTTAATTTTCTAATTTCACACACATTTAGTCTAAAATATAATGTTTGAAAAATATGAAATATAAGTAAATAAATCTCTTATCTGAGCATTCACGAAAGTACCTGCAACACACTAAGAAATATTTCCAGAATAGTAAGTGTCCCATTATTCAAATTTTTAAACTGAACATACGGAATCCACTAATAAAAAAGTTTCAGCAAGTTACTCTATTTTATTGTTTAATTTTACATTTGGATTTCATTAAAAATGCTGTTTTAGTTCGTATGCGATATTTTGAATTATTCATTGACTTAAACTTCATGCTGCTATTTTTATTTAATGTTCGAAAACAAAAATGATTTTAAAAATTAAATTTCGGGAAAAAAATTTTACACATTAAATGTCTAATTTATTACATTGTATTCAAGTTTTCTATTTTAATTTCCTATTTGTTGGAAATTAAATTTGAGCATTTATATGGAAAAATAAAGCAGTTATTAAAACTTATTTTTTGTTTTAATAATTATAGGTGATCATCTGAAGTACAGTTTGTTCCACACACCAAAATACACGTGTTTTACTTTGTTTAATCAGCGAATCAGCATTGAATCTTGTAAAAATCTTGAAGAAATTTTATCACTGGCTCGACAGATAACAGCTTAATAATTAGTATTAACATAGCCATTGTGTGTCCTTGATATCTGGTGGCATGTATGCCTGTTAAAAAATAATAATGTATGTACGTACAGTCAGAATTTTCGACTAAAAACTATAATTATATAATGATCTGTAGAAGTTTTAATGGAAATATTGATATAAAATGGAACAAAAGTTTTACCAATGAAAATTTTGAAAGAATGTAGAGGTATTTAAAAAGGGATTATCCAAAGATATCTATAATCTTTTTTCATTATTTTTTAATCATACACACAAACGTACGATATTGTTGATATTTCTTTAGAATAAATTAACTGGAATGCAATAATTTTATAATGCTTTTTACATGTATATCTGCAAGCCATGACAAATTCTCTGTTCCCGCCCCCCCTTTAGCCATCCAGTATTAAATAATAACTCAATTTTCGATTTTCAGTTTTATTTATTTGTTAATGTTATTTATTTATTTGTTAATTTTTAATAATTCTTATTTTATTAAAAAATTCTTTAAATTTTTCACATTATATTTTATTAAAAATTAAAAATTTTATTTAAATTTTTTTATAGCAAACTAAATTTAAGGAAAAAAAACTCAAGCGCACGCACGAGAAATTCCCATGGACTGTTCGCTTAAAATTTCATTACAATTTAAGAAATAGAACTCTTTTAAAAGTAAACATGAATTTAAAAGTAATTCGAGCAATTTATACTCACGATTTATGTATATGCATTAAAGTCCGATTCATTGAAAATGGTCATTATTTATCCAAGCCGAGTAATGTTTAGCATTCAGACAGTCGCTTTATATTCCGAAGCCATTTTTTCTTCATAATAAAAGATGAACGGCAAAATATTGAATTCCATCCTCATCGTTTATTGAAATTTAATGTGGTGGACATTAGTAAAACCGTAAAAAATATCTTCAATAAACTTGTCATCCTAAAATCCATTTAATGGTACCGGGGTCGATTTTCAAACCCCATTTCAGCGGTCATAGGGATTTCGAGACACAAGAATGGTGTAGAGTTTTCAGATATCTGTATTGATTTCTTACTATGAAAATAAACTACAGTTGCTTTTCATGTTTATACAAGAATGTATACTGCATAAATATGAATTTTTTTTTAACTGTATAATTTATTCATAAAATTTATGATTTTTAATAAAAATGTCGAGATAATTTTAAAGAAAATTTATAATTCAATGTGGAATAGTGGAATATTTTACTTTACTCATAAAACTTAAAATGCTTAATATTTTGGTTTTAAATTTTCTTTTTAAATTCGGAAGGTTATAAGTGATTATTTAAATAGAAAATACATAGGGTAGCACGTGATTATAATTAAAGTATTTGTCATAATCAACACAATTTATGATTAAGGGCAAAAATCTGAAGGAGTTTAAAAGTACACGTTTTTAGTGAGATACCTCCAACACTATGTTTGCAGAGTTTGACATGCAAACATAAGCTGTTAGCAATTTATATATATATGTATATATAAAAGGTAAACGTACCAGTGCCTGGCACTTTAAGGAATTTCACCTTTCTTTCGCATATCTCACTCAGTTCACTTTGGGAAAATTTTATGATTAGATATAAATATAGTAACTATTCTTTTATTATATTAAGACAGATTTATTCCTCATCACAACTGTAAACTAGAAAAAATAAAATTCGATTGAATAGTTGAAACCCAGCAGTAAACAAAAAATTCGGTAGTTGAAATCTTTTTGTTTCAATAGTTGACACAGGGAGAAAAGGCAATTGATGAACTAGTCTTGGTTTAGTATGAACAAAGAAATTAGATGACCAATAAAAAATATTATCCTTGAGTAAATTTACGTAGTGTATTCCATAATTAAATGTTATTTGAAAAAAACATTTTCAGTTGGTGACCGTCTACGAAATGCATTGAAAAATCTGATCTTCAGTTCTTTTACATTATCCTTTTCTTTATAGACTTTTTCAGCAGCTCGTTTTAATTTTCTTTTTACTACCTTTTTGGCTACTTTATTTTAATAAGATAAACGCCCTGAGAAATAAAGCGTATTTTTTCCTCAGAGCCTCTCGTTTCTGCTTTGCCTCTCCGCTTTTCCTTTGTAAGAAAAGGTGCCTTTTGAAAGGACTGAGAATTTCTGCTGAAGCCAAAGAAGGATCTTCTGCACATAAACTAGAAGCAGACTTATAGTTTGCTATAGTAGAATTGACGTTTCAGTATAGTTGACGTTCAACAAGTAGAGATGAAGTTTCCATAGAATTCGAAGAAGGTTCTGCTCTACAGGAACCTGGGGTACACTTATCAGTTGGAACAGAAGTGAACGTTTGAGTTCCCAAAACCTCAATTGGAAGGTTTATCATTAGGTCCAGATGGAATTTCCATTCACACCAAAGAAGGCCTAGCTGTACAGGAATAAGGAGCAGGTAGAATCATTGTACTAGAGGAGGACATTCCCCTTTGAATAGAATCTTCATCCTCTGGTCCTTCTGAACTATACAGAGTTTTTACTTGTTAATCATTTTGTTAAGAAAGGATAGCCCTTCTTCTAAAAAAAATGATTTTCTTTCGAGTTAGCGATTGTGTTATTTGCATTTACTTCAAAAAGAAATTTTACAGCTACCAGGTTCCAATGACATAACCACCACCTCCTACATATAGAAGGCCTGAGAACAGAAGCGTTTACGTCATCACCAGGTCTTCTAAGATGATGTCATCGCGGTTTTTCTTTCACAAAGTAAAACTATTTAAAATTTATGGCGAGTGATTCAAATTTTAGACAATATCTTAAGATAAAGTTAAAAATTAAAATACCTTTCTGATAAAAAATTATTTATTATGATATATTTCTATATCATATTATATAATTAGTGATTGTTAAAATTTCCTATTTGCCGCAAAATTAAATTTTCTATCTTAAATAATTGAAACTTTTTATGCGGGAGTAAATTCACCACAAACTTTGAATAGTTTTACTTTATAAAAATAAATGTGTGATGACGTCATTTTAGTGGACCTAGTGATGACATAAAAGCTTCTGTTTTCAGGCTTTCTATATCTAGGAGGTGGTAACATAACTCGAATTTCCTAAAGCCATTTTCTAGATTATTTATTATAAACAGAGATTCTTGCCATGTTGTAGAAATGAAAGCTCACACTATTTCGAGTAAGATTCTCCATTTAGTAAGGATAACATACAAAATAAAGGGATTTGTGTAGCACGTGAATTCCATCTGACATTATGAAGAGATGGTAATCCTCTACATATAGTTTCTGGATTCGCACCATTTGAGGAAATGAAATGCTCTATCCCAGACAGCACATAAGCTTAAATCAAGCTTGACATTTTCTTGAATTTGACGTATTAATGAAAGCTTGACAGTTCAACTCATTTTAAGCTGGCAGCAAGCTTGCAGGAGTAAAGTTGAATTGCCAAGCTTAAATACAGCTTGATTTAAGCTTGACAAGTGATACTAGCTTGATTTTAGCTTTCAAAGTGCGCAGTGATGGTGCCATCTGTGAAAGAGAATGGACATTAATTGTCTAGCTTCCTCAAATTTGCTGAAAGTTCGTAAAAGATGTGTGTTATTTTATTACCAGTGCCATTTTACCGGCAGGGCAAACGGGGCAACTGCCCAGGGCCTACAGATTTTAGGGCCCAAAAATCTTACATCTTACACTTTTGTAGTTTTAAAATAAAATTACAAAGGATAAAAAAAATTCAGAAGTTAAATGTTTTTTAATTATAAAGTATGAACAATGAAAATAATTCAAATTTGCATTTGTATCAATTAATTTAAACTTATTTTTAATTCTTCGAAATGCTCTATATATAGGAAATACCAATATGTAGGAAAATAACTAACCACATTTGTAAAGAGAATTTTTAGCGTTAAAAAATAGCAAAACTTTTCAATTATTTGTTATTTTAAGAAATATTTACAAAAATGACTAAAGTGTTTGTATTCAATACATGTTAGCAACTGTCATATAGCATTTGGAAGTAACGTTTAACTATCTGTTTCTTTGATTTCAGATTACTTAACACAAAATTTGTGTTAAGTAAGTAAACCCATTCTATATTTCCAAATATGGAAATTCTTCTAGAATTATACTACGAAATTGATTTCAAAATCAGTCGTTTGTCTCGATTTTGGCCAGCAGTATTGCTCATGAGTGCTGCGGTACTGAATGTTTTAAAACGTGTGCTGCTCTTAAGTTTATATTATGTTTATTTCCCTATTAGTAGAGTCTTTAAATCACACATAACATTATTTTAATTTTGATGCATCCCATAGAAAAATAAAAGAAACAAATCACACATCGCCCACTTATCATCTGGCGAGAAAACAGCGTGATAAGTCACTTCAAACTTTAGTCACAGCTGCACAAGACTCAGTGGCTGAATGGATAGCGTGCTCGACTGCTAACCCAAAGGTCCCGGGTTCTCTTCCAGCCACGAGCACTCGATGTGAATAAATTAAATTGAAATTTCAGCGTAGAGGGGAAAATGCGTGGCAAAGTAAAATATGTGGGGCGAGTTCGGCGCCCCGTGTATTTAGGAAATTTTTTTAAGCTTGATTCAAGTTTGAAATGTCAAGCTCAATGCAAGCTGGGCAAGTGTAAACTAGAACACTTGATTCAAGCTTGCATTAAGCTTACACGCTTGACATTTTCAAGCTTAATTCAAGCTTATTGACTTTATAAATCAAGCTTGCTGCAAGTTTGATGCAAGTTTGCTGTGCTGTCTGGGATGTAATGTGCATGCTACGTAGAGTTGAATGCTCTACGTCATAAAAATTTGAAATTCATCTCGCCAACCTAGATTTGAAAAAGTTATTTCACCTTGACTTGAGGGACTGTTGCAAAGCAAAACATTGTATCTCTTTGTCCACAAATTCGTTTAAAGTTGGCTCGGTGGAAAACTTCGGAATAAAGAGCTCTAATATATTTTTTACAATTATATCAAGAATACTGAGGCTGATCAAATCCACTTGTAACCATTAAAACTTTTAATTTTTAACAATTCCAGTGACTTGTCCAGTTTTTACTGCTGATGTGTCACATCAGTCATTTTGAATTTCTTCCATGCATCAAATTCATTCAGAAAATTTTGAACTGTGTTGAAAATGTTCTGTGATGATCCTTTTTCACACTTTCTTCCTCCTAATTTAATTTCCTTAAGTGAATTCGTCAAGATTACCAGTTGCTACTCGTGATTTGCAATTTATTTACTGCGGAAGTAAAGTCAGAAATGTTTATTTTCTTGCAGAATTCATTTTATTTTACGCTTCGCATCTAATCACGAACTCGCCAAACACCTGACTGTAGTGATGTTGGAATACACATTCCAACTTCGGGTACATTGGCATAAACTACAGCAAAGACAGTGTTTAAGCACATTGTTTCGTCACCAACGTCGCTCCTTGTAATGTTGAAAATCGGGCGACACGTTTCCTTTCGTCAATTTCACTTTCATTTGATTCAAATACATATGTTGTTTCGGAAAAGATTTCATTACTACCCTCTGATGATATATCATCTACATCAGTGGCAGTGACCGGTTCGTTCGAATTGGGAAACATATTTTTTTTATATTACCTTAGAAAGATGAATGGACGCTTTTTGAGAAACTGTGCTTGTTACATAACTAATTTTATCTTGTATTTAATTGTATCTCGTATAATTCTTATATATTTTTAGCATAATCAATTTTCTGTGTATTTTTGTTGTCAAATATATTTCCTATATCATGCAGAAACGAATACTGCTTCCTATCTCAATTTTTTTTTACATTCTCTGCGATCAGTTAAACTAGTTCTGACATAACTGTTTTATTAGAATGGGAAGTCAAATTTTTTTCTAGAGAATGATAAGTTCACCAATTGTCAGATTCATCCTTTCTATCTCATGTTTTACTGTCTCCAGAAGTAGCAAGATTAAAAGGGATAAGTATTGCAATTTTAGACATATCTCGTTTTTTATTGGAATCATAGCTATATCCACGATTTCAAATTTTTCCTTTATTGCTTCACTTGACTTAAGTATGCCAATATAACACTAATCTTGATCTACAAAATCTGAAAGTACAGAAAATACATCTGTCAAACATCAGTCACACTTCACACTTTATCATGAGCACTACATGGTTCTCGTGACACATCCTGAAACAAATATGGTTTGGTGTGGGAGGTTTTTTTTAGAGCCATCTTCAATAATAGTTGCTCAGTAATCTGATTCCAAAAGTTCATCACTTGAAATCACAGGAGATACAAAATTTTGAAAAACCCTTTCTGACCATATCCTTATTGTATAGATATGAAATATATTAAACATTTTATGGTTAATTTTCAATGGTGCGTTTCAAATTAGTAAGCTCTGAAAGAGAACATAAGTTAAAAATATTTCTCTCAGTGACTGAAACTGTTAAACATAAGAATTTTATTTCGCAGATTCCTCCTATTTAATACACACCCTGCAGTTTTTCAGTTTTTTACTCTTAAAAGAAAGTCTAATCAACTATGGACAATTTGAATATATATATATATATATAGTAGTTAGAAATATTTTTAAAGGAAGGAAATCAGCATGACCTTTATAGGTTACCCTAAAATTGCTCGAGTTCGCTTTTTAGAGCAGCTAAATTAGAGTTTGGATATTTAAGTGTTTATGTATTTTTTTTTAAGTATTTGTCTATTTGTGAAAACCCAAATATGAATTTCAGCACCTTTTCCAAATACTGCATTTATTTTCTTTAGCCATAACGATAATAATGTTAACGGATGCACGTTATTATAATTCACTCTACTAAGCATCCTTATAAATTATAGGGCTGGATAAGTTCGTTGCTTACTGATACAATTTCATTGACAGTAGCACATATAGTATTCACCCCCAAGTACTTTTGAAGGTCGCACAATAGTGTTGATGGCAATAATGCAATTATGGTTGGGGTGCTTCCCTCACATTTAATAAAGACCCTGCAGTCCTTTGATCATAAAAGAAGATAAATAAATTACGGGTTATAAAATATTTCTTTGATGTACGTACTGAGATATTATGAAGATAATTTATATGTTATGAGCACTAATTAATGATGATGTAATAATCTTTTTATATATACTCTACACAAAATATGCAATATTCAAATGCCTATGAAAGGATTTACTGAAACTCTAAACTGTAAAAAGACAAAATATAAAATATTAATGTATTTTTTGAAATTTCTAATAAATATAAGTTTATAGAAATAAATACCACATTTAGAATTATATGCCTTTAAGGTATTTAATATTTCAGTAATATTTTCTTTTCCACGGGTAACACAAATTTTGACAAACTTAATTCAAAGTAAGATTAAAAAGTCAATTAAATCTATTGCACAAAAACTTTCCGTTCCGCTGAGTTCTTTTAAAATTTTCAGTATACTCGGATGCATACCAAAGTCTTCATAATTTTATAAAAAAATATTGAATTTAATGGATTTTGTGACATATATTTAATTAGTTGTATAATTCTTGCAATAAAATTACGTATATTGTTATTGATAGAATCCAACTATGCAAATTTTGTTTCAGAATCATATTCGAAGCCACGCAATAAAAAGACGTTAACGATGGACTACTCATAGAATAACTATTTGGTTACTGCGAAAGAACAGTATTATAAAACTCATTAATACATTTCCAAGGACGGGAACTGTCTGTGCAGGTGGCTTTTGTCATTACAATGGCTTAATGTGCTGGTCACTTTATTATATCAGGACATTAAGTAGCGGCAAACGTTAAACGCTACCGTGATAAGAGAGAGACGAACTGTTCGCCAATTCCATGCGAGAATTAAACCCAGGACCACAGTCGTAGTGCATGCTGATAACTATAGCCCGGATTTTGATAACATTTGCATTTTTTTTTCTTTCATTTTTCGCATTTTTTAGCTTTTTTCTCTTTTAGGGCATTTTTAAGGTTTTGATGGCAATTTTTTTTAATTTTGGGACATTATTTTGCATTTTAATATACTTTTATTAATTTTGGGTCATTTTTTGAAAAAATGAAATTTCGATACTATTAAAATATATCTAATAATGCAATGTAATTCTGAACTCTTGTAATTTCATATTTAAAATTTGAAGCGCATTAAAATTCATGTCTATATACAGAGAAAAATCTAGGTATCAATATATTTTACCTTCCTACTTTAGTATTTTGGGATTTTGCATTTTCAAATTTTAGTGAATATTTATCTCAGTTTCTTTAAATATATTTTAGTAAGATGTCATTATATGGTCATGTGTAACTATATGTTTTTCTTTCTTTTTTAACTTTTTATTATTACTATTTGTTTTAAATATTAATGTCAAATATCAGTTTCTTTGATAAATATGTTTTAATGTAACAAAGCGTATTTTTAGTAATAAATTATTTGTTTAGATTGACATTTTTGTTTAATTATTAGCGTATTTTTTCTTAATTTAAGAGTATTTTTGATGTTTTTAATGACATTTTTTGCAGTTTTAGGGGCATTTTTAGGGATTTTTTAAGTCATCAAAATGCGAGCAATACTGATTACCATGCAACCCTGCTTGGCCAAATGATGAATATTGTAAAGTACAATTTGTGAAAATGAACGAATACAATTAAATAGATGCGCTTTCTGCCATTTGGCGATTGAAATAAAGAAATAAAATTTCTTTTATTTAGAATAATATAAGAGATCTAATTCATTATTAAGTATATACGATGCGAAAAGCAATATTCCGTGGCGTTGGTTTGTCTTTAAAGCATGTGAATTATTTCAACTAAATTTAACAATGAAAATTAGACTGAAAAGATTACTTTATTTGTGCCGTGGACTATGCGTTGCTCTATACTACACTATACGTTGTGATGTAGCTATTTGCAACAACATCAAGTGCGCTACATTGTGCTGTAATTACTAGTAACTGCTTAACAATGTGCATATAAAAGTAATGTAAGTTTTTTAATTATAAGTAAATTCACCCTGAAATTTTTAGAGTAGGATAATGCACCTCCATATTGATCCAGTGTAAATTTGTTTTAAACATTTGTTGCAAATTATGAGGTTGCTTAAAATCCTTGCTTCTGAGATCTGTTTGAACAAACAGGGATGAATTTTTCAGAAACCAGGCAGACTACATGGAATCAGGTGATAGGCTAACAATCCTGACAAAAATGTCGAAAACAAATCAGGCATTCCAGTCAAGAGATTTAAATTTCGAAATATTCTAGAATATATTAGCAGAAATACTGAAAAAAGCATCCTAGTTACGATACTTAGCAATTTTCGGCATCATAAAATTATTTAAAAATGATTTAGATTCTTGAATCTAAGCAATGGACAAAAATTCCATTCGTGAATGTCATTGAATAAACTTAAATCGTTATAATTATTCAAAATATCGAATTTGTGCGAAAACAGAGAGAGACGCAATTGATTTAGATTAAAGAATAGTTGCATAGAGCAAACATTAGGCTAATTGCTAGAGGAGTAAATAGTTAATATTTTATAATCATAACTCTTTTCATAAGATCAGCAAATACATGTAAAATCATATCTCGCTGCTTTGGTAATTGACTGTCTATAATATACTTTAAATGGAAAAAAACTTCAACATAAAATCCAAATTGCTAATTTAAAAAGGTTTTCAGCAATGTATTTATTAAAGGGTAGTTAAATAGCTTTAAGAATGAACCAAGTGATATAATTTAAATGAGTAATTGAATGATAAACAAAGTTCAACTTAAAATCTCTAATGTGAATAGAATAATATTGCTTTAGGTAGGTGGAACCTCCATTCTTTATTTATAGAAATATTCATATTTTCTCAAACGAGCAACGAGAATTATAAATATATACATTCATGATATATTTAAAAAAACTTCAAAGTATCATTACTTTCCTGAAAAAACACTATTCATTTAAATAATTCTCAGTGAGTTTGGGATGTTTTTATTTTACCCTCTAAAAATATGAATATACATAAAAATACAGAAATCTAGAGATAAAAAAATGTAAAAATAAATGTGAAGAAAATCAAATTAAGTAACTTATATTTAGAGAGCATTCTGTTTTAGGTGTAAACTTCAAATTTTATAAAAAGAACTCATTTTCGAATCATGTACCTCTGTACCCTAAAACGCCATAAGCAGTTTTATTTCAAGTGAGAAGCACACATGTATGGCTCTTAAGTAAAGTTCTTATAAAAGTTTATTTCTTTTCGCTCTTTTTTTGAAATTCCTCTCACTTGGAGCGGTGGCAGGAAGGACTTTATTGTTTCCTTAAAGTAATAATCCTGGATTTATGCACGTGGGAAATGGCATCGTAAACAAGCGGAAACCCATCACGATGACGCAGATTACTTATACCACGATGGCTCTGAATAGATTCCGTCGGGGTCAATTATATACACTATAACGGTCATAAATTGCTCCATATAACCTCCGGGGTTATAACTTCTCATGATAAAGTATCAATTCAATTAGTAAATATGCTACTTATTAGAGGGACGGAAATATTGTGAAGGGAGAGTTCTAGAGGAGCAATAGCTCCTCTTTTAAGAGAACCGAACTAGATTTTTTTTCCATTCAAAAATAAAACAATATGGAATATAAATATATATTTTTTAATGAGATGAAATTTCCAAAAAATATGTTTCAACATTACAAGAAATCACATCAACGTTGAACTTTAAAAATCAATTGTTTTACATACAAGTGGCCACAACAAATGGCCCATTGGTTTTTGCATTTTCAATATAACAGCGTAACGTAAGGACTTCCCGATTATTACAAAATTATAGGATTGTACAAAAATTTCAACAATATGAATCAATTTTTGAAAGAGAAATATTTTTAGAATAAGTTTCCGATCATTCCTTTTCGTACTTTCGGAAACAATTTGGCAACTGCAAAATGTAGTCTTAACTGATCCCTGTATGACTGCACAATACCTCTGTTATCGGAATCGTTTCGATCATCTTTGAAAGTAAAATAGTTTATATATCCAACAAAATTCATTAAAAATACACCTATTAAAAAATTTAAAAAACAACAAGAAAATAAGTTGATGCTGTGCAGCCCAATACGAGAGTGAAACATCGCATAACGTTTTCGAAAGTAAAAAAAAATGAGTTAAATTCATAAATTAAAATTAAAATATGCTAATGCTTCGAAAGGAGAGGAACTCTTAATCTTATGTATAGTTTATTTAAAGTTTTCAGTGTTTCACAATGGCACAATCAGCTCCTCATATCAGTGTCTTGAGTATGAAAACTGGGAAAAAAAAATGTTGAATGATTTTAAAATAACTATAAAACAATTATGAAAATGTCAATTCTTGCCAATTAACTCCATGGGGTAGAGTATTTTTATGTTATAAACAAATTTTCCGCCACTAGAATTATAAAAATATACCAACTTATAATGATTTTATTCTTCAACTAATTTATGAATTTTTCCAGTTTCTTCCTTTCTTTTATTTTTAAACACTTATTTATTTCTTTTGTCCTTTCTGCAAACAATGTGTGTGTCTAATTAAAAGTGAAAATGAACAAATTATAAAGTAAATAAAATACTTTGTAAAAAACACACATAAGATGTTATAGGTAAGAGGATACGTACGTTTCAGCCAAAAATTGTTTTGGCCTTCTTCAGTCCAAGCCCTTCGTCGCAAGCAACACGGGGAACTGAAAAGAGATAAACAAGCAAGATGTTGCCACAAGGGGCAAAGAAAAGTCGAACAAAACCACGGAGAGGGGAGAAAAAAAATATAAATAAAATATGGGAAAGGAAAGAAGCACAAAAATACAGAAAAAAAAGGAATAAATAAATAATAAAAAAGGAACACACGAATACAAACACACACACACAAAAAAAGAGAAAACAGAACAAAACAAAATAACAAAAAACAAATAGAACACATTTTTTTTAATTATTATTATTAAAAACCACGAACAGGACAAATTATGTTCGAAAGCATTATTAAATTTTCTATTTACTTTACTGGTTTATCTTTAAGATGATTAAAATTTAATATCTTGACACACAGGCCGCTGTTTTTAAGTACGCACGTACATACCAGCGTTTAGTGTAAACTTGTATTTTGACATTTCAAATGAAATGTACTGAGGATATTGTTGTTATAGTTCACAGTTCTAACACAAACAGACTTCTCTTAGGAGAAGGCAGAAACCTTACCATAACAACAGGATAATCATAGAATAAATACAATAAAAAACAGGAAGTTCTCGCTGAACGTCTGGTAGCCGTCTACTATAAAACTAGAACTAAGATATCGTACGTTCTGGATGTCAAGGGTTTAAGAATCTAAGACAGCCTCTGAACTGAATTTAGTATTCATTTTTTTGAGATAGTTTAAATAAATTAAAATATATAAGACTACTTGTTTATTGTTGAATTAACAAAGATAATGTTGGACGGTACGATGGATTACTAGCATAGTGAACAAATAAAAAGATTTTTATTGTATAATTATCAGAGATCACATCCAAAATAAATGTTACGCGATGTAATGTTAATTTTAATTTTAATTATCTGTAATAATTGAAATTCAAATACAATCACTATTTTTCTAGTGAATATATTCAAGAATTGAATTGAAGCTTGTTCGACAAAAATACCCCAAAATACCAGTTTCATGAAACAATTTAGTTCATAACAATGTGAAGTATCTATTTAATCTAATCATTAGAGTACTCGGTAATAATTACTTAAAATTGTTTCTGTGTATAGTTCTATTACCCACAGTGACCTTTTCTTACTTCTTAGAGTGTTATTAGCAAGTGAAACATTAACGGATCTGCACCTTCACATGACAATGACAAGTACTTGTATTTTCAATTTCCCATTGATCACATGCTTAAACTATTTCTATTACCATTATACTAAATCCTCTGGGTACAAACTTCCTTATCCTCTACACAACTTCCTTAATCTCGATAGCAGTTATATTTGTTGCTGTGTTTAATACCCTCCTTGGAATCGAGGTTCTACCCATTTGCTTCCATCGTTTAAAATTTGCAGTGCTGATAACCCCCATCTGTACAAGAGGAACTTTCAAACTAGGAATTAAATACCTGCAATAATCGAACTTGGAGAACAAAGTGGTAATGGGCAAGATTTTGCAGTTATGATTTCGAAGTGCCTAAACTCAAATTTAAGACTAAAAATAAAGCTTAAACAAAAATATTTACATTCCTATGCCTTCCGAAAATTTTGCATAAAAGACTAGGTTCAAGTAATTTTAATGCTACAAAAAAAAATAATAAAATGTTTTGTTAAATCTTTAGTTTAACAAGAGTGAATGCTAATTTTTATTGTTATTTCAGTGAAAACTTGATTTCAGCTAAGCAAATTTCAGGAACCTCTCAGAGATTGTTAATTATAAATAAATATGCTTATTTTAAAAACACTGCATACAATAGCGAAAAAAAATTACAAAAATTAGGTACTTTTAAACTTTAATATAATGCAACAAGATTTTAACAACGCACTTTATTTCAAACATAAATATGTTTCAAGATGAATCGAATTTTCCCTGTTTTTAATAGAATATTGTAGTAAACTTGCTTATCCTCGAGTTCATTCAAATTTAATATGCCATACGCATACATTTTAACTTAATATATGCTCTTTTTTGCCGCAATATAATTCACATAGATTCACTCAATTGATTTTTTCATGCGGAACTGAAAGACCTCTGCGTGGAACATAATTTATTCTGACGGACCCCTCTCTGATAATGGTGCTTTACGATCGGAAGCTTGAAAAAATCCAGTTTACGACCTTTCTTGTCTCTTTTAATTTAAGAATTACAGGGAGTGGGATGTTCCAAATTTTTTTATAGTCGCATTTGCTAGACAAAAGGCCCCGAAAAAACGCCGAGCAGTTGAAAGCATAATTTGGTCTTTTTTGTGTAGTTTGTGTTCTGGCAGAATCAATGACGACTACAAAAGTGGGGGGAATCTCATTCTTGAAAAGCAGTATATAACGTTAATTGTTAATGAACAAAGGTAACATAAATTGCTAATGAATAAAGGTAATAGTGCACTTTTAACCAGTTCTAAATTTATAAATACGAATTTTCATGATTTGGTTTAATAGTAATGACACAAGAGCATTATTATTTGAAATATGTGAAATTAATGCACTTAAAAAACTACCTATTGAAATATTTTTAAAAATGAAAGTAAAAAAAAAATACATAAAAAGACCACAATTTCTGTACATATATATGCTTTTTAACTGTTGTTAATGACGCTAATGATTCGTTTTCTTGTGAAATGTGTGTGATGGTGATCACATATCTAATTTAATAATCATTTACTTTGGCTTTCTTTAATGTAATCTATCCAAAATCAAGAATTCTAAATCACTTCTGTTTTTCATTTTTCTGCCATTTCGGTTTTTAAATCTGTATATTTGCTTTTCCCCGTATGCACTATTCTTTTTGTTTATTCGTCTATTCAGACCGGTGTGCTAAAAATAGATTATACTGCGTCCGTTTGCAACTGCAACGTACTTTTGATTCCTCTCCTTTGGCTTGGTGTTGGCGTTTTTATTATTTGTTGCCCTTCCGACATCTTTAAAATTATTTGCTAGCGATTACGTCATTTTAATTTTATTGGATTAACTGTTAGGGTTGCTCTGGAATTGGCTTTATTGATTTCATCCAAGTGTTTGTTCTCGCTAATGTGTAATTCTGTATTGGCGTAATTTTTAAGTCATTCCACCTTAATTCTACTGTCTATATAGGACGTATTTTTTTATTTCGCTGAGCCACCACCATCCGTTGTAATAAGTTTATGTCTGAATAGTATCTTTTTAATAAAACAGTTTTAAGTATTTAACGTCTTTTTATTATATTGCAACTAAGTGTATCGAACTGGATTTTCATGTATAACAACGCAAGTCTTAATAATTTAAAACAGCCCTACTAATAATTTTCTTTACCTAAATTGTAAAAATAATAGTGCATACGGGGAAAAGCAAATATACAGATTTAAAAACGGAAATGGCAGAAAAATGAAATACAGAAGTGATTTAGAATTCTTGATTTTGGATAGATTACATTAAAGAAAGCCAAAGTAAATTATTATTAAATTATATATGTGATCTGCATCACAATGTGTACCTTTTGTTATTATATAATTAATAAGCTAAAAAGTATTTATGCATAGATAGATAGTCTAGTCAAAGTAAAATCTCCTTTTAAATACACAGGGTAGCTACTTAAATTCTGCCTTCAACTGATCTTTCGATGCACCAATATTTTTTACACAGTGTGAATTATAACTTTTCTCTGACTGTTATCTGGATGGGAGCCCCATCCAGATGTCCTTGACTTATTTTTATATACTTTTTACCTTTCTACAGTTTGCTTTTATCGTTTTAGACCTCACGAATTTTAGCTTTACATGTTTTATGCAACACCTTTTTACTTGAAAATTTTATTTTACTATATTTACACATAGTCTGGCGCAGTATGTCCTTTCTGGACCTTGTACCATAAAACACCAACTAACCAACCAACCAACCATCAACTGATCTTGAGTACTGCATTTTCCTAAACTAAAAAACATTTATATACAGGTACACAGACTGTTTAAAGTAACATAGTCACTTAAATATACAGGGTAGTCATTTAAGTTCTGCCTCTAAACTGATCGTGAAAACTGATTCAGCTTTAATGTAGTAAATAGATTCGTTACTTGTGATGCAACTGTTTACATCGAGTATGGACCTGGTGGAAGTAGAAGAATCAGAAAATATTTCGAAAATATTAAGAAATTAAGGAAGAAAATGAATTAAAAATATGTTTGTCCTAGATTTAGCAGCTAAAAACGGAATTTATACATCACGTGTTTTTTTACTAATATTTCCAAAGCCCTCAGCATTAAAAACCTGATTTGCTGTAAGTTGTACAGCATGTAATTAAAAAAAAATTATGCCTGATATTAAAGGATAGAGAGGATATTGAACACTGAAAATAATTATATCTGGTGATAAATATCTCTTCTCTATCAATCTCCTGCAAAACTATGAACAAATAATGAAAAAAATGACACGTTCTGCTCTTAGTGTTAGGGGACTTTATGTACTAAATCAAGAGCGCTCTACAATTTTAAAAGAGTTTATAATTTTCAAGTCATAAAATCTATTTATTATATTTACCATCACATATATTACAAGTTATTTATGTATTTTCATAAAGGAATATAATCAAAAATAATAATGTTAGACTAACATTTTTCTTTCGTACTCTCTTTTCAGTGGTGATTCACCTCGAATAATTTTCCGGAGTGTACGTCGCCTTTTAAAGTATCACGTAAAAAGTAGAGGTACTTCTCATTTTTTAATGACTATGCCATTTTATCTCTCAACACCCTTTATTGAAAAATGTGTACCAAAAATGCGATATAAAAAAGCGACATAAAAGTAAGCGACATAATTTTACATGTATTTAAATACTATTGGTTCGATACAGCTTTAATCTATTGTTACAATATTTCTTAAGCTGTAGAATATACATCACATGTATTTTTCTATAGGTTACACTCATAAAAATTTCAACATAGGGTTACCAGGTAAAATACGCAAAAGATGAGCGATAAAATGACAAAGTCAATTAAAATCGTTTTAATATGGCAATAATGAAACAAAAAAATTAGGGGGTTTAGGGGTATCTCCCCCTGAGGAGGCTCGAACAGCCAAGTTTTTATCATTTCTATTCCACCAGCACAACGGCACGACATAAAAATGACCCAATAGCTTTAACATGCACATACACACAGCAGTCTTTTGTCAGCCGAACCTAGGACTTTTTGATAAGAAAATCGACTTCCATACAAAAAGTTAAAAAAAGAATATGCTTATAAATTTTTTCATTGCCTTTTTTTCTTTTCGGGAGTAATCGTATACTGCTAAAATAAAAATAATAAAGACATTTCATGTTATGCTTTATTAAATAAAATTTACGTAGCAGCATAAATGCACTCCTGTAGGATAAGTATAATCCTCTTTGTCCAAGTAAATAGGATCATGCATTTATATTTATTAAAAATACGCAAAACAAACAAAACACTTCTATATAGAGAGATTTAAGAACTTTGTAGTAATATTTTACTTTAGAAAAAATATTTCACCCCCAGTGTCTTGGTTTCCTTTAATGTTCACCGTCAAAATGAAAGTTCTTAGAAACATCCTCAGTAATCCTAAACCACTATTTCCCCTCTGACACTGGGGCAGGGGATTTTGATATGGTAGGATTATCTATACCCACAATAGGTTAAAGAACAAACATTTTTTTTTCCTTAGGGGAAGAATGAAATGTGTCAACGTGGTAAGCATAAAGTAATAAGACACACTTTTTATGCCTGAATAAAAATTGTATCTTATTATTTTAGTACAAGAAATTGTAATCATTAATGAAAAGTATGATACACTAATATGTATGTATTAGAAGTTTGGTAATAATATACTTCAGAATAGCGATTATACACTGTTACATTTACAAGTTATAAAACTAAGACTTACTAATAAAAAATATTGTGAAAATACATTTGTCTTCAAAAGTTAAGGGTAGAACATGTTTCTCGAAGCTCAGCATAAAAAAAAATGTCAATAATAATACATTTTATGGTTTATATAAATGATAATAACGAAAAAAAAATGCAAAAAAGATAGCTACAACGTTCATTTTATGGTAAAGAACAGGTAAATATGAATGAGAGAAAAATAAGTAGATATCAGGCTTCCGTAATTACGTGTGTAACCCTTGTTAATTAGAAATATTGTTTGTAGATTCCTAGATAAAAAGCAAAAGAGTGCAACAATGTCTAAGAGAAGCCGGTTGCCCTATTCCTTAAAGTGTGTGGATGGAAATAGGGTTGTCACAGGCTGATGCTGCTAGGCTTCTCAGTGTGCTCGAAGTGTGATTCAAGGAATCTTGGATCAAAGTAAGTCAGAGGATTCTGTGTCCAGAAGACATACTCTAAAGACCGTAAAACACCTGCAAATAGCCGTATTCGAGTTCTTTCAGCCTGAAGGAGAAGAAGCATTACTGTGCCGCAGCTCGCTGTAAACCACTTCAGTAGCACCAGGGCGAAGAATCTTCTCTAGTACGGTGCGGAGACTTGCATTATACAGGTCTCTATGCAAGGCGACAAGCTGTGTGTATTAGAGATGAGACGGGCTCAGCCCGAGCCCGAGCCCGGGCCCGAACCGGGCTCGGGCTCTGAAATTTAAAATTGCGTTCGGGCTCGGGCGGGCTCGGGCTCGTGAAAAATTTCTATTTTATTGAACATACTCCTTGAAACAGATTTTTAAAAAGTGATTAATATGGAAAATAAAAGTACTTAGAAAAAAAAGCGTTTAAAGTCTCATGCCTAAAAGTCTCATGAAGCTCTTTGGGTATTTCAGAATGGCGGCTTATATTGCCTAGTTAGTCATGAGATCGGACATTATTTCATAAACATAGATATAAAGAATTAGAAAGTGCATTAAAAATTTGCAACTATATATGTCTTTAATTTGCACAAACGGTAAAAATTATTGTATTCTATCAAAGAATTACTTCTTTGAATTTTATTGAATTTTATTTATCTTTAGCTGAAATTTTGGGCTCGGGCTTCAAAAATGAGCCCGAACTCATCTCTAGTGTGTATCCCCCTCAACGGACTGCAGAGAAGGGCCCGCTTATGATGGGCAAGAAAGCACGTTTCCTGGAACAGATAGCGGTGGGCTTCTGTAGTCTTTGCAGACGAGTTCAAATTGACAGTGTAGAAATACTCACAGCGTTTTCTGATCTGTAGGGAACAACGCACAAAATACTATCAATCCAACAGTCTTATGACATAGTTATAGAGGTGGTGGGATCATGGTTTGGGCAGGGATCTCACACGATGGTCACACTGACCTGCATGTGTTCCATATAGGAACTCTGACTGGTGTAAGATATAGGAATGAGATCCTTGTCCATATGTCCGCTCATAAGCATATGATCCTAGCAATGATTTCATTC
The DNA here is from genome assembly GCA_038373885.1 of Cheiracanthium punctorium. NCBI lineage: Eukaryota > Metazoa > Arthropoda > Arachnida > Araneae > Cheiracanthiidae > Cheiracanthium > Cheiracanthium punctorium. The sequence goes on along the minus strand of JAWZYV010000760.1, from coordinate 442,160 downwards.
TAAGGAATGATAATGCATGACCTCACCGTACTGTGGTTGTTGAGAACTATCTTGAGATTCAAGGTTTGGAGCGAATGCAATGGAGAGCTCAGTCTCCTGAGTTGAACACAATAGAACATCTTGGGACTTTCTTGGTAGACATGTTGTTGTTTTAAGTTCTCCTCGAAGGTCATTAGATGAGCTGGAACAAGTCTTTCTCCCTACCTATTTTCCACTTCCACTTTCAATGTCCGACAACTTAATTGACAGTAGGAAAGTCAATTTCTTCTTGCATTTAAGTTAGTGATGGACCCATTTCGCATTTTTGTTATGCTTCTATGACATTTTACCACGCAAAACTGTTGTTTATTGTTTTCGGCAAAAATGGACTTTTCCATCAAGATTCCTTTTTTAATCCTTTTTTCTTATGTAAATTCCTTTGTTGCATTCTATAAATAACTGTTTAGTGCACATTTCCTCCAAATTTATTGTTTATTCTTTTATTCTTTTGAATATTAGACACGGAAAGCCGATTGTACAACTTTTGAAGGCCTTGTAATTAATTCATCATTTAGGGCAACTTGTTTGTATTTAAAAAAAAAAGTCTACAAAATGTGCATCATAACTGAATAATTGCTTTTTCTAAATGCCTTATTTGAACTATTTAATTTAGATACAATAGAAACCCGCTAATCCAAAATATGTAAAACCTGTGCTTCTTCGGATTACCTGAAATTCAAATAAAAATAGAAGCGACAAAGATGTGCAATAGAAAATGTAAGTTACACTAATAATAAGAACTCAGTACTCTATCGCTTTGATTCTTTCACTTAAAAGCAATAGAAAGATAATATGTCTCCTTTTTAAAAATAATAGATGTGCTCTTGCATAAAGTACCTCATTTTACGGCGATCTCAAGACAAATCTGATAGATTTATTCAGATCAAGAGATCGTTAATGAGAATGTTTTCTCTTTTTTCTTGTATAGTTTTTTATTATACTTTATGCAAGAAATTTATTAATAACTATTATTTCGATGTATAATGAAACAAATCAAACAGTTAATTTGCTACTATTAATACTAATGCAACTTCATCTTGAAACATAAATCTCTTACAGAATCAGGAACTGCAGTTTTACTTGGCTCAAATCCTACTGAGAGATTTTTAAATACAGTTTCGTCTTGATCCTATTATTAAGAATAATAGGATCTACTTTGTTTCCTTTTCCGTCAGAATCGTGCAGGTTCTGAGAGGGTCCCCTTCTCTTCCAAGACACGGAAATGGGAAGAGGGGATTTATTTTATCCATATAAGGGGAAGAAACAATCAACGGCCTGCATGTGTACGTGATAGATTGGAAAGAATTGTATTGACTGATGCATCCTGGACGAGGTAAAGGATACATTTTCGTGACCAGTTTCTGCAAGTGATGGGCTGGCAAGAGATGAAATATTTCTCGGGGGGTCTTGACAGTATCAGGGCCACATGTTCTTACGGGAATCCCTCGTACCTTGTTAGGGTCAATCTCGCCTCTTTCTCTCTTTCTTCTCTTCTACACAGAAAAAGAACTGATAATTGTATGCAGTAATGCGTCGCGTTTACAAACAAATTCTGCGATTCAATATTCGATGTCTATATGGTTTCCACACAATATTTAATTCTCAAATAAAAGTTCTTTTATTGAGTTACGTATAAATATATATATATATATATGTATAGATAGATAGATAGATAGGTAGGTAGGTATATATATATATATATATATATATATATATATGTGTGTGTGTGTGTGTGTGTGTGTGTGTGTGTGTGTGTGTGTGTGTGTGAGTGTTTGTGTTTGTGTGCTGCCTGCTGTGCAGACAGAACTACAGCTCAGACTTTTGGATATAAGGACTGAGTTTTTGAATTCGTTTGTGGCATGTACCTTTTTGCATTAAAACGCTAAATTTCTTTTCGCAATTGTATTTTGGATGTGCTGTGCCGGTCATGTGTGCTGTATGGATGTTCAGGTCAGGGATAATTGGTGCTCGATCCATTCAGAATCTATTTCTGCTCCTAAATAAATTTTTATGGCCTAAAAACAGTATTGCTGTTATTTCAATTTACAAATGCACTTCGTTACTTCGCGTGTTTTTAAAAACGAAAACAATAAATTTTATACTTGTACCTCCTTATATAAAGCAAGAGAAACGTATACTATTTACCAATCTCCCCCTGATGACGCTTGGTATTATGCATTTCTATTTTTTTCTTTATGTTTTTCAATATTTTATTTTTAGTTTTTGACAAAGACTTATTTGTGGGTTATCCTTGTTTCTTTATTTATTTTTTAAGGGAGTACAATGTATTAAGAAAATTCAAAACAAAAGTCACAAAATGTTTCGTGTGTTAAAAACTGACAAATTATATTCAAATAAACAGAAAAATAACACTCGGGTTTCACTCATAAAATATGTTGATAATAATTCATATTTTTGTCTTATTACGGAATTTAACTCCGATTCAACAAGAGAAGATTTTGAATTTTCAGCTGTACTCAAAGCATCGGGGAGCATGTATTTCAAATAATTTAGGAAGAACATTTGTCAGGAAATAAGACCTTGTTTTAAAGCGATTATTAACTGATGCACAAGAAATCTGTGACGTCTTTTGTGTATGATCCAATGTGGTTTTGTCTAACACTTCTTATCTTATAAAGTAAATGCATGAGGACACACATCCGTGTGTCAGATCACGGAATGTCTTTCTCGGCTGATCGAAGTGAAATTAATTGCTTTCTGTGGACCAATAGATCGATGTTCAACATCAAGAGACAGTGGAAAAGCGTTTGCCTGAAGACGGAGAGCCCAGCACCTAGGAATAGTGAAAATCATTAAGGACAACACCAAGACATATAAATCTGTTGGAATCGTCTTTAAGCAGCGTTTATAACGGAATATATCTTCGATTTTTGAACCTTTAGAAAGCCTGAAGGAGTTCCCCTTCCCGGGAGTGCTGTACAATGTGAACATAGTTAATCTGACAAAGAAAGTGATTTATGCGCATTTATACGCTCGACCTTTGAGGACATGAAATCAGCTAATCAACTATATCCATGAGTTCGGTATACCTTGTGTTTGTTTGCCATCACTTTACTGTTGGTTTAACTAATACTGTTGAAATTACATTTAATACATTACAATTACATAAGATATATTGAGGGTCTAAACACTTCATAACGGAAATAATAATTGGCAGACGTACAAACAAGCGAAACCTCCATGTATCTAATCGCTGGTTAAAATCAAAATGAGTGGCTTTCTCACTTACCGGAGCTCGTAATTGGAAGCTGAAATGTGTTCAGGACGCACATTGTAAAGTATGACATAGCTTAAAATTCCCCCACTTAACCGGAAGTCAATTTATCTAATATAGTTTCATAAGAGAGCTATATTGAATCCAATAGAGTTAATATTCATGAAGATAGATTACTTAATATGACCATAATTTTTAAAATAGAAAGCATTGCAATATTTTTAGAAACATTCATTAATTTTTATTAAGCATTTTAAAACTATTATAAAACATTGGTACAGTTTCCATAAAAAATTCTGAAATTATCAGTAACTGGTGCATAAAGGCAAAGTTTATTAACTTGCATTCGTATGTCTTTACATATGTTATACACTCATGTCCATAAATTAAGGATAATTCAGAATCACACAGAAATTGATCTCTAAAATAAAAATTTCACCTGTAGAATGATCACACACATCTTGAAGAAGAATATGCAAATTACAGGAAACCACCAGATGGCGTGGATGGTACGTCACAATGACGAGACTATAAGAGAGGGGTATATAAGGAATAGTGGCAAAGAAGTAAAATTGTTCACAAGCGCTGTGAAAGCCTTTCAGTGCAAAAACCGCATAGTTAAGGCACAAAGGAGGCATTTGGATGATGTTTTACGTGGCAGAATTATCGGACGACTGGAATGTGGACGTACCCAGCTGGAAGTATCCGAGAAACTTGGAATAGCCCAGAGTGTCATCTCCAGGCTTTGGCAACGATTCCAAGATGATGGTAATGTGAGTAGACGTTACAGCACAGGTCGCCCCCGAGTTACAACGCCGAATGAGGACCGCTATTTGGCAGTTACTGCCAAAAGAAACAGACGGAGTACAGCATCAGACCTGTCTCGTCAGCTCTCTTCAGCTACCGGTACGACAGTTTCAAGGCAGACCGTGTACAGACGCTTAGGGCACATTGGTCTATATGCTCGTAGGCCTGTCAGATGTGTTCCAATTACCGCAACTCACTGTCGCCTGCGATTAACCTGGAGTAGAGAGCATGCATCGTGGACACCGCAACAGTGGTCTTGTGTGATGTTTTCCGATGAGTCCAGGTTTAGTTTGCTGTCTGATTCTCGCCGGACATTCATCTGGAGAGCGCCAGGTACCCGTTAACACCAAGAGAACACCATTGAAAGACACTGCTACGGTGGTGCAGAATGGCTCGTTTGGGGAGGAATTATTCTATGTTCCAGAACTGACCTGCATGTTCAGAGTGTAACGATGACAGGCCACATCTATCGGGATGTCATTCTGGAACAACATGTACGTTTGTTTCGGGGCGCCATGGGTGCTGAATTTGTGTTTATGGATGACAACGCCCGTCCTCACAGTGCAAACATTGTAGACGAATGCATTCAATCGGAGGATATCACCCGTATGCATTGGCCAGCATACTCACCGGACTTGAATCCAATAGAGCATGTGTGGGATATGCTTGGCCGACGAATTGCAGCCCGTCAACCCCCTCCCACCTGTCTACCGGAACTTCGGAGTGCATTGCTTGATGAGTGGTGTAATATTCCCCAAGATCAGATTGATCATTTGATACTCAGCATGCCTAGGCGTTGTCAGGCCTGTATTGCATCGTCCGGGAGACATACTCCGTATTAACCATCCTACTAACCATGTTATACTGTTTTTTGTAAATAGGTTATTTTTTGAAATTTGGTCAAGGGAGTAAAACTTGCAATTTTTATTAATTATGTCAAACATATAGCATCTTTTTTGCTCTTTACTTTTTGTTTAATAAATAGACTTTACAAATAAGTCAAATTTTTTTTGCTTCTTTCTCTTTCTTTTCCTGAACTTCATTATCCTTAATTTATGGACATGAGTGTACGTATTCAATCAACCTTCATTAAACCAACCATGCATATTTTACATTGCCTGTAAAACAACTTTTTCCTTCCTATTAGTGCTCGTGCTGGAAACTTTTATTAATGAATGGGTTGGTGCATATTTTACATTGCCTGTAAAACTACTTTTTCCTTCCTGTTAGTGATCGTGCTGGAAACTTTTGTTACTGCATTCATACATATTTTACATTGCCTGTAGAACTCCTTTTTCCTTCCTGATAGCGCTCGTTCTGGAGAGCTGTATTACTGAGTTCACATACGTCATATTGCCTGTAAAACTACTTTTTCCGTTCTGAACATGGCAGTGCTGGAAACTCGGAATACTGAAACAAAACATCAAATGTACAGATAAAATTAGACATTTGTCTGTACAGTACTTGCTTGGATTTCACAATTTTTGCCGTTTTTATCCCCTTCAAGCATCTACGGAACTAGTATGACCATCAAAGAAGAAAAAAAAAAAGTTTGCCTGTTTGTCGTTCTGTCACTCTGTCCCTGACGCTTTTTATTTTTATTTTTATTTTTATTTTTATTTTTTTTTTTGTCCGTGCATCATATAATAACGACTAAAGTGAATGGCATGAAATTTCGTGACGTGATAGGTGGCCACTCTTCTTAAACTATAGGCTTCGAATGTTTTAAAAAAATTTTATTAGATTTTGAGACTTTGCGAAAACTGTTTCAGAATGTGTAAATTTTTGTTCGCGCATCACTTACTAACGGCTAAAGCGAATGAAATGAAATTCGGTAGCATGATAGGCGACCACTTAACTTAAACTATGGGTATCAAGTTTTAAAAAAAAATATTGGATTTTGAAAATTTCAGAAAATCTCTGCGAATTACGTAAATATTTGTTCATGCATCATGTAATAACGACTAAAGCAAATAAAATGAAATTTGGGGAAATGATAGGCAGTAATTGCACTTAAATTATAAATAAAAAGCTTCAAAAAATTTTAATCAGATTTTGAGATTTTACGAAAATTGTTTCCACAAACTCAAATTTAGTTAGTGCATCATGCAATAAGGACTAAAATGAATAAAATGAAATTTATCGACATGGTAAGTGATTGTTCATCATTAATTATAGGAGTAGAGTTTTTTAAACATTTTGATTAGGTTCGGGATATCGCGAAAATCGTTTCGAAATGTATATTTTGTTCGCGCATCATGAAATAATGACTTAAGAGAATAAAACCAATGAAACTTTATAAATGGTCACTCAACTTACTCTATAGGCACCGTATTTTTTTATTTGATTTGATTTTGTGATTTTGATAAAATTGTTTCAAAATTTGGAAATATTTGATGCGCAATATATATATTAACTGCTGAAGCGAATGAAATGAAATTTGATGACATGATATTTATCCATTCAACTTAAAATATACGTGGGATTTTTTTTTTTAAGTATTTTCAGATTCTGCAAAAATTTCTTCAAAATGTAAAAATGTTTGTCCATCACGTATAAACCACTGAAGCGAATGAAATAAAATTCAGTATCGTCACAAGTGTTCACTTAAACTATAAACGCTGCAGTACTTACATTTTTTTTTATAGATTTTAAAATTTTGTGAAAATTGAGTTCATGCTTATGGAATAGAATGAAGTGGAATAGAATGGAATTTGGAATTGTGTTGGAAGGCAAGTTAATTTAAACTATAAATGGCAATATTATTTTAAAATTTCATAGAGTTCAAGATTTTGAGAAAATCATACAAATGTTCGTTCTCGCATCCCTCAAAAATGGCTTAAGAGATTAGAATAAAATTTAACAACATGATCTGCAATGTATAAAACAATAAATGTGGGATTTTTTTTAATTGAATAAATTTTATAACTTTAAAAAAATATTTGTTTTTTTTTTCAGACATTTTTTGATAATTGTGCAAAATATTCTTTTGAGGCTTAATATTAAATTATCTACAGTGAGTGAATCAACCAAAATCCAGTTACATGATAGGAATGACCTCTCGATTTGAAAAGATCATTGAATCAGAATAAAACTATAATTTTGAATTTAAAAAAGTTTCTCCAGTTTCAAAAATAAAAAGTTTATGTCAGAATTACTCATCTCTTTTTACTCTTTAACCTGTAATATTTTAATAATACTCAGAAGTTATAACTTTGCTTTGTATACAATTGCCAATATGCTAATTTCATTCTTTGTACCCAAAATGCTAACGATAATTCAGGCTCTCTGAAAATTGAATTATAAACTAACTCGTCAAAGACGGGTACTTCAGCTAGCATTACCATAACGTTTAACTATTACTGCCTAGGAAAGATGAATATTTCGTAACTTTTCACACTGTGAGAGGTAGAATTTATTTTTTATCATGAAAAAGATTACAGATGTCCGCTTTGTTACCAGACATCTAGCATAAAAAAGGAGTCAAAATAATAATTTCTGCTTTTACACATATTTTTGATATGTAAATATATCATAAATGATCCGTAACATTTAAATGAATACAGCTGCCAATGCATTAGTATGTTAATATTCTCAATATGCAAATGTTTACTCTATTACACATAACAGTATGTTTTATCTTGATTAAAAATAAAAAGAGGGATTTTTTTTGTAAATGTAAATTTATTGTATGTTTCGTTTTTAGATTTTATGAAAGTACATATATATATATATATACTTATTAATGTATAAGAGAAAATGGAAAAATCATTAGTTTGATTCAAAATAGTAGATTTTGTGTCTTTATGTGAACGTATAATCTAAAAACTAATAAAATGTTGAAATTATAAAGAAATAGCCCACACTTGACCCCACAATAGCTCCCACTATGACTTTTTAAAAAGTCATAGTGGACATTTGCACACAGCACACAAGGACATACATACACACAGGGATAACCATGTCTAGTTACGAAAAATACTTAGTAATATACATATGCAATTTTCTTATACATTTTCTTCATTTAAATACTCTGTGAGGGGCACCTTTCGATTGTGCATAGTGCCACACCTAGTGTGGTACTTAATAGTATCAACCAATTTATATACATACATTTTATGTCCACCTTCCATTTTTGCTCTTTTCTCTTTAAGTTCTAAGTGAGTTCATTTCAAAGTTGTAAAAATAATGGAAACTGAAGTTTTTATAGGATTTTAAAAGTGCGAACTAAGAAAAAATGTATCTTTTAACCAGCCTCCCCTCACCCCTTTCTGAGTGCTGGTACTAACATTTCGACCCACTAGCTACTGCTAAAAAATAATTTACAAAATTTGACCAATTTTTCAAAAAACAACTCGACATTTAGAAACAATTTAGAAACAACATTTAGAAACAATTACATCATTAACACAGTCTTACGTCACTTTTTCCTGCTTTTGCAACAATTTCACTATGTAGCATTTTGCAGTGCTTTATTGCGCCCCTTTCGGAAAAAACCCAACCTCGTGTTAGTATTTACAATTTTTTTATTTTTATTTTCATCACTTGCTACCACTTGAAGATTTTTTTGGAAAGAATGATTGCATGGTCTTACTGAGAACTTATTGCTCATTTTTTGATATTATTCGAGTACTCAGTTGAAAGAAGGACTGACTTTTGCAATTTTTTTTTCCTCCCAAAACTTTTAAGATCTTGTCACACGCCATAAAGCTGTAGTCAAGCCCCAGAAATATGTGGGCTATTTTATTCACGGCTCTAGATTTTACAAGATATGTGCCGCTAAACTGCGGGGGTTTTCTTCTAAAGGAGCAATTGTTGGAAAAAAGTAAAAGTACGTAGTTTGGGTGTTCAACACATTTTTAAATATAGGTGTAGACGTAAAAATAAAAAAGTAAAAAGACAGTTTGGCGTTTCCTAGAAATCGTACTACAGCGGGCACTTTTCATGTTTCTGAAAGAACGAGTCAGGTATAAGAGCTTCAACGTTTTATGTCTTAGAGCAATATATGAGCAATGAGCCATCTATCAAATATCAGAAACTAGCACTGTTGTTACAAAACTTCGGTATCATAATAATCGTTTTTAAAGAAATAGCGTATGTTGAATAGGATACACTATTTTTCAATGTATTGTTACAAAAATCGGCATGTTTGTGCTCGTTAAGCAGTGCAAAAAATGTGGGGATTACTAGAAATAAAACTTTATTCGACTAATATTCTAGAAAATTGAATCACCTGTACCAGAAAAAAATAGCAACACAAACGGTCAGTAATTCACTCATAGGTTAAACCTGTTCAGCTTCTAATTTTTTCTTCACTTTGCAGTAATCAACCCCACATGTGTGGGTTTCCTTTTTTACAGCTTTCTTGAAAAGTTACGACATCACATAGAATATTTTGGGAAGTTCTAGCTAACTTCCTTCCAAGCCAAGATAAGTGAAAAGTTTTTTCATTTTCGCAAACCTTCATTTTGTCGCCAACATCGCCGAGTTTGATAACAAGATCAAGAGGCATACATTTGCCAGATTCGTAACAGTACCTGTAAATCTGATTTTTCTAAAATATATTCAGTATGGTAGGGAAGTTATATTATAGTTTCGTAACGTTATGTATTATTAGTCTCCTAAATGTCTTAAAAATAGGCAAAACTATACAATTGTTTTTATTCCATTAGTTCAGGCAGTTTCATTATTATAAAACTAAACAGACAACTGATCACAGGTTCAACTCATTCAGTCCCAGTTTTGAAAGGAAGCAGCAACGGATATTCTTCAGTGCTACTTTCTTGTAATAGAATTGCAATTATGAGCAAGATTGAGAATGAAGACTAGTCAAAAAATAACTGAAACATCAACAATTTTATGTGGCAAAGAATGGGCTTCCAAAACCAACATTTGTGACTTTGACTTTCCTTGGAATTCCCAATATTCTTCTTGCATAATACTTATTATAGCAAACTCTATTCAACTTCATTTATTCGCAAAAGCCATGTATTTGCTTAGTTTACTCTTACATTTATTTGCATTGGTGTTAACGAAATGCAATATGTTTTACAATAAGGTTTTGAAAATATATTTTTAATGAAATTATTTTAGTGATATTAAAATCAGCATGCTTTATTCACTACTAATATAAAGTAGTTTTTTACTCAATATTAAAAATTGTTGCATAAATCCCTTTATTATTATAACAGATTCATTTTCTATATTTTTCTTCATCCATCATATTTTTGACGTAACAAAAGAATTTCATGTGAACCATCACCATATATGTTAGTCAAGTTAATTTCCTATTACCTTATTTTCTTAAAAAAACTTTCTAAAACCCACAAACTTCGTCTCTGTTTAGCATGAATTATGCGGTAGTGAGTGAATACGACGCAAGATATATTCTCATATATGAATTCTAAGTATAGCGCTGAAGGAACTCCACTTCCCTCTCCTTGTCAAATAAAAATGAAATCCACTGAATGATTGATTGCACTTTAAATCGTTTTGGTTTCCCTTCTTAGTACAAGAAAGCGAAATTTTAAACGATCAATAAGAAGGATGATTATGTATGTATTCTCTTTTTACAGACAAACAAAGAATTTTTTCCTAAATATGCTCGAACAGAACGCTTTTGCCGAATGAAAGTTAAATAACTTCAAACAGACTAATTTATAGATTAAAAAGTAATTCAACCTGGGAAAGTTTCTTCAATTATTGGCTGGTGAATCCTATCCATTTAGAAGAAGGGAAAAATGCAAATTTATTTTCAGTACACTCAAACAAGTATGAGAGGTGTTGTGGATCAGTTTTTTTTATCTTAATTCTATGTTATTATAATTAAAAACACTCGGAGGACCCCACCATGGCCGAGTGGATAAGACCCTGGACATAATAGATGTCTGAAGCAAGAAGGTCCCGTATTTGGGCCTGCCGAGAGGCTATCGTTCTAACGGTCTTTAGTTTGAGGCGGTTTTCTAAAGTTGTAAAGTGAATATGCATTTGATACCCTTAAAAGTCACCCCCAGTGGACAGATGCCCCTCACATAGTGTTGCCATAACACAAAACACATAAAAGCAATCGTCACACTTGAACACTGTATGAATACCGAATGAATACTCACAATGAATACTTAATTGGCCGCTTTTATAGGCTTTAAATTTACGCTTTACATTTCCGTTTAATTGTTAAAATAGACTTAATATGCTTTGTTTACCTACATAATAACCTATAGCTAAGCATTTTTAGACACATAATACTTTTATTTTTGTTTTTGTTTACTGGGGCATATTTAGTATCATTTTCTAAAAATACAGAAATGAAATTCTACAATGGAATGCAGAAAGCGCATTCATGAAATTTCAATTCATCTCTTACTTCACATACATAATTATACTTCCTAAGGCCAGGTCAGCGACCTACCCTGAGGCTTGACCACTACGAGGGGCGGAGGTATTACTTATTTCATTATGGGGGCACGTAGTAGGCAGACCATCGTTACCCCCTATGAATGGTCTGATTTTGAAACAATTTCAGATGACAGACCTGGTACCTGAAATCGGCACCCCCACTGGTATATTTTAATCATGGAGGATATTGAAGCAACGAACAGAATTTACGTGCACTAGCGCACACGGTCCCACAGTAGTCCAGGCAAGAGAGGTATTTTCCATCCCATGTACTGGCCAAGCCGGTGCCTTCCGTGTTCTATTGAAACGGAGCTTAGCAACAAGGCCACTGCATGATTTTTAAATAACAATCAAGACAGTCACCTTGGCTTCATTGAATCGGGGCGAACTAACGTATGCATGCAGATATGTTCTAGAGTTTAATAAGATCCTAAAAAACAAAAAGCATTCATTTTGTACGAGCAACTCTATTCATGATTCACTAAAATTTTATCAATATGTTTATGGATAAATTCTGTAAATTATTTTGTAAAATATTATTCTTTTTGTTGAACTAAGCAAAAATCAAGATGCAATTTTTTTTTCTTCGGAAATGTAGTCTAAATATTTGAACTAATAATTGCGAAGGACTGTTCGAATTACTGAAAAAAATCAGGTAACAGAGCGAGTTCGATAAAATAAGTCGTTCCAAAATAGGTTTATACATGTACAATAAAACAAGATATTTTATTATTATTGTATATGTAAAACATTGCACTTATTAGAAAGAGAAATATTTGCTAACACATTTGTTAAGAGTGGACGAAGGAATTAATACTAAGCAAATCAGCTATAAGAAAACTAAATAATCAATCGGTTGTCAAAACAGCATAGTTTTTTTTTACCACAGAATTTAAAAATTATTTTTCAGTAATAAATGAATGTGGGTAATGCAGGTAAAAAAAAAACTGAAATTTTGTGCAAATACGAAGGCATTCAAATCCTCTCAGCCAAGCGTATTCTTTGTATGTAATCTTATTTTTCCCAAAATAGTTTGTCTCTTGTATTAGATTCCCAAATAAGTTCTGGCTTGTTAATTACTTCTAAGCTTCAATTTACTGGAATGTTAATAGTATCAAAGCTCGGAATCTTGATAGACCACTGTTTTATCAAAATTCTTAGGTGATATGAAATATTTGAAAAATAAATTTTAATTTTGTATGTTTTCATGAATTAGAGTGATTTCGCACTTTTACGCTTAATAAACAAACATGATTCATTACAGTTTTATTAGCTTATTTTTTAATAAAAATAAAATAAGTATTATTCTAATATAATTTACTGATTATCAACTTGTGACAAAAATATTAGTAAGTTTCCTGCTTTACTCATTAAAAATGTACTGTCTTTTAGAGTAAAGTTCATTTTACTTCATCCTTTGTTACACGGTGTATATATATATTAAATCATTATTCAAAGATTCGGTATACTTTTGTCCCGACAACATTTTATAAAAACACTGAGACGTTTCAAATTTCATTTTAGAGATAAGTTACATATTACGCCGGTGCCTTCCGTTTTCTTATGGAAACGGAGCTTAGTAACTAGGCCACTGCATGATTTTTAAATAACAATCAAGACAGTCACATTGGCTTCATTGAATCAGTTCGAACTAACGTATACATGCAGAAATATTCTAGTTTACGAAGATGCTCAATTCAAAGTACATTTTACAATGTCATTGATATAAATTATGTAAAAGGGATAAGGAAACGTAATATCAACTTTAGAGTAAATTAAAATTTTAAACGAAGGTGCAATATAATTATAAATTCCTTACAAGTAACAAAGAATGTAAATCATATAAATAATATGGGAAATGAAATTTATAAAATTCTTTAAAAAAAAAAACTTCTGATTTTTAGAAATGATTTTAGCCCTATTTAAATCCCTGAAAGTGAGGCCGGAAATTACCTTCATGTAAAAAAATATAACGGAAAAATCAAATGAGAAAACAGAACTTTCAACTTCTTCTAAAACATTACTTTCCTTTACCCATTTCTTACTTCTTTTTTTTCTTCATCTCTGTAACAGACTCTACATAACAGCAGTAAAAGTAACTTCCAACGCAGACTTCACATTTTCTTATTTTCTTTCTTAGTACCAGCTTGATATAACACATGACGCCACATTCCGCCAGCGAAGAGCAGTTTACGAGCGAAAGATGGACGCCGTCTCCCCCCTTAACTGCTTTTCTTGTCTCTGCCAATCCAGCAGGGCCAGGATGCAGGATTCCTTAAATTCCTGCTGGAAATGTGAAAGGAAGCCTATTACGAAAATCTATAACACAACACACTAAGATTAGATGTCTTCTATATATTACAAGGGTCTTGATCACATACGTTAAAAGCATGTAGCCTTATGGATTAGTTTTCCTACGTACCTCCTGTATGCATGTTAATGTAACTCCCAATTCTGGTAGCAATGGAAGGAAAATTCTGCTTATTTCAATTTGCAATAAATTGATCTAGTGTTATTTTTAATAGTTTGCATTAATATGGGGTACTGAACGAAGTTTTGAAAATAAGAATTTTTCATTTTTCTAAAATGTTATGCTGAAATATCTCTTTGGAATTTTTTGTTTATTTTTACATTAGTATTATTTGCAACAGTAAATTCACTTCACCGCAAAAAAATCTTATTGGAAAAAATATATATTTGCTAGATTGAGTATAATCCGTGAATAACAAATATTTAAATTTTGATTTTATCTGCAAATATATAAATATTAATATAAGTTAAACTATTTATTTTTATACAATTAAGTATTTCTTTCCCATCAAATTTTCTTATAAAAGGATCACACTAAATTTTTAATAAATGTAAAAAAAAATATCATGGATGAGTGCTTATATGCAGCATTAAAAACAAGTTATATAAGCGGTAATATATTTTTAAATAAAGTAGCTCAATTATTAAAAACAAATATCGAACATTCCTAACGAATATTCAGTATAAAATATATTCAAAAATAGTTCTTACCCAGCTATCTTTTCAGAATTTCGCAAATATTAACCTCAAATATAACCTTAATGCATCTTTGATATCAACTGTCTTGAATTTTAATTTGCACTGCTGAAGCAAATAAAGAAGATTAGCGTTTTGCTCCAAGAGAGGTTAATTAAAATTGCAATTTGCCTTCTCACTTTCAGTTAAACACTTTCCATGAAGCAAAATAATTGATTATTTGTAATGGAAAATGTTTTCCCAAGATTTGGAAGTTTTAGAGGGTTTTGATAAAAATTGCAATATGTAGTTTGTAAGATGAAATATTCGTAATTTTGAGAAGATGAAATATATTTTGTATTTTATGGTATTTTGAGTGAGAAAGACCAGCTAATGATGCATAATGTATGATTTAATGAAATTTATGCATGCTTTATTAAAAATATTCTAAAAATTGACATATTTTTTTCCTTCTGTATTTTTTATCTTGATGTTACGTATTACATACCTTGGTCCCCCGAAAATTCGCAGAAATTTCTAAATTTTTTCAAGTAAAAAATAAATAACAAAGATGCTTAAATTAGCTGTCATATTTTAAAGTAAAATTGCCACTTTTGATGACAATTGGATAATTATACTGACGGAGCGATGATAGGACAGAGAATTTTCTCAACTCAGATAATACTCTCTGTAATCTGGTATTAGAATCTAGTAATCTAATAATCTAATCTTATACTAGTTTTATCTTTCACATCAAATTAATAATCTAATATAATAATCCAGTATAATACCACAAATATTCAATATCTTGCCAAATGTAAAAGGAATCTGATGAGACTGTCGCGTGCATATTTCAGCGCCAATTTCAAATGTATATCTCGGAAGGTCGTAAAGTTATGAAATGATTCAGTATCCGCTAAGTATTGAGGCTTTGGGCTGCTTCTGGTCTACTCTGATTGGAAAATGTGCTGAGAATAAGAAAGAACTTTCGTAAATGAAGCGATTTCGCAGATTTTAATTAATATGTGTTTTTAATTAGCTTAATTATTCAATACATGCATAAGTGGAAAAACCAGAAAAAGACGAATCGAGTAATTCCGTTCCAAATTCGGAACAGGACAAGAGGGTAATGGGCCCTCACACACACAGGAACAACTCTTTTTATTATCATATGATTTATCATCCAATTTTTACTCTCTAAGAATAAAATAATAAGTACAGCAGCAGACATTTTATATGTAGTATACAAAGTAAATTTTTAGTTTACTTTCAAGGTTAGATGGTGAAAAAAAAATTGTAAATTATGTTAGCTTTTAAAATACATTCAAATACAGACTTAACGGAATTTTGTTCAATGAAGAAATTCTTCATGCCATTTTACAGGGTTATTTTTCTTATCTTTTACGTTTATTAAAAATTTTATAGAAATAAAATGCGTGCAAAGTATTTTCTACCTTAAATTAAAAAAAGCAAATCTTTGTTGTTATTTAACGATTTTAAACTGTGTTATGTGATATAATTATGTACAGGGTGGTTATAAAAAATAAAATGAGATGTTCAGAGCCTTCGTGTGAATAAAGTACTGGACAAAACAAATACATATAGGATCATAGGATTGCGATTTTTAAAGAAGACTAATAGTCTCAAAAGATGCCACCAGGGGAAATATTGGCGATGTTGACCCTGTACTTTCAGACAGATTATATTTCTGATTATTAGACATTGAAATTTTGCAAATGTCTGAGTAATGACAACACGAAAGAAATCAAATTAAAATTCTTATTTCGAAGCAAAGTTTAATCAAAATTTTGTTTAGTTGTGCTGCAATGATCTTAGATGCTAAAGGAAGATAGCTAGGATTGCACAACAAAAACGAATGATATAAATTTTAAATTCTCTTATCGATAAAAATTATTTGTAAAGTTTTAATTAAAGTTAACGTTATGTCAGGTGAGATTTTTTGTGAGAGTTGTGAGAGCTTTTCATCAGAACCCCTAGATTATTTCCATAAATATTAATGCAGTTTATTTGAGCTCACAGTAAAGCAAGACCATTTGAATCATAATGAAATTCATTTATTCGAAAAAAAATAATTGAAGACATATGCATGTTTGAAAAATAAATTAAAAAAAACTTTCTCTATTTGAGTGCTTTTAATGTTATGTAAATGCATAGTTTAGAAAACAAAGCACAATTTTACGCTTGCACGTTCTGAGGTACAGATCTTGTACTCTCCTTTAACTAGTTTTGTGTCTGTGGAAACAAGTACAGAAATACGCAGTTTCATAAATAAAACTTATTGTTCTTATAAAGAAGAAAAAATTTAACAATAATTAATAATTTTTTTTTAAATTTTAGCAGCATCACTTACGCGAAAGCTTAGACCTATCCTACTATATAGTTACGCTGATCCCTGACTCTGTAACAATTCCGGCTAAACTACTCTAAGATAAAACTTTTATCACCATTGTTGCAAACAGATGAAAAAGTTATGCACAAAAAACGAAACAAAATCTACACCGTTTGTACGATCCTCTTGAAATTTTTCGTAATTATGAGAAAAAATATAGAAAGCAATTTGCACCACTTTAAAAATCTGAAAATCCTCCGGTTCCCTAGTTTTTAAGAGGTTTTTCACAATTTTCAATTTCTGAGAGCGAAAAAAGTTAATATTTTTCGTGACAAAGTTAGCTGTTGCAACTGACTTTTACATGATTCTGCAGTCGCGGTTTTCAGGCTTTGAAGGGAAAATTGCGATATTAATTCATTTAAAATAGTCTTTTTTTATTTTACCCAGTTTAATTCCTTTCACAAATAAAATAGTTTCCTCTGCAGGAAGCATTGATATAAGCTGGGCTGTCCCTACAAAATGAAATCGTTCAAATGCGAATTGTTTCCGTATGTTTCCAGAAGAGCCTGAAATTCGTTTTCGATATATAATAAAAACTGAATATGAAGTTATTTACTGTAAAGGGATGAATATAAAATATATAGGGTATAGACATATTTTTGTCAAATATTTTTTCTAGCGCCCGTTATAATTGCCTAGACAACGGATTTTGTCTTCTAGTTAGTATACAGAGCGTAGTATTTTATTAAACTGTGATAAAACTAAATTAGTAATTTTGAACTAATGTTTTACCACTTTAAACAATGCCACTTTAAACAATTATTCAAGACACCCACTTGCAAAAGTCCAATAAGTTTCAAATTCCCTACAAAGCCTTTAATGCGGTTATCATGCAAATGCGCCTTATCAAGACTATTACCTACATGGTTTTCACATTAAGTTCCATTCGTAAAGCACATGAGAAACTTGTGCCTTGATAATGTAAGTTCATTTGAATTTTTTGATACAAAATGGCACTTTCTCGAAATAACATCAGTGGGGACAAATATCGGAACGAGTAAGATTTTAGAGCGTAGAGAAGAATGTTACACCGGCAAAAGTATTTTGAAACCTTGAACCAAATGTCTAGACTGAGATATTTCGAAAAGCATTTTTTTAGATTTGTCCCACTCAAAATGAAGATCATCCACATTTTTTACTTCTTCAGAATAATGTTATTATTAAGTGTTTCCTATTATATTTCGCAAAACCGTACGTATTTCTTAAAACAAATCAACATAATTTTAACTTAAATTATTCAATTTTTAACCAAAATGGCCTGTGGATGTTTTCGTGTAGCTAGGAAGGTGTAGTTTGTTTATTCCAACTCTCTAAGTATGCAACTGGGCCTCACAATATAGCCAGTTTTCTTTCCTAGATAATTTTGGTTTTTAAACTATCGCCATCTCTTGAGCTTAGCCATGTTTTTTTTTTCTTTTTCATAAAAATTATTTTAGAACAAGTAAAATTTGTAACGTTCTAAGTGTAGGAATGTCAATGGGTGGTATAGATAATATGGAAATGTAAGGATGATTGCCAAAATGTTTGATAAATGTGTGACTGAAACATTGATGACTTTACTTACTCTACTTTTGGGTAAGTCAGATACCAATAGCCAATTTCTCCTTCTTCGGTAGAGGGCTCACGGGTTCTAACCTATAATTAATTATAACTATATTTTGTGATTTTGAAGTGCGTGGCTATAAAACGTAAAATGCTGTTCATAAGCACTTCGAATAGCACTGAACGGATTTTCGCATTTTTCACTGCTTGAAAATCACTTGAAAGAAGCGCATTTTCAATGATTTCGTTGTTTTTCAATCGTTTAGAACATTTAACTTGAAGACTTGCGTACTTGTATCTCGTTTTGTAAACTTTATGGGGTTTGGTGAAAGATAGTAAATAAACGATCTTTTAAACTATGAAGACGATTGCTTTTCATTCTCATAACTATTTTCTGACAGTTATCAAATACTAAAAACAGTATTATTTTTATTATTGATTTTGTGCTTAAAAATCTTTTGATACATTTTGTACAAGAAATATTATTATTTAAGCATCGTGATTATTAATTTTTTTTAGACGTTATGAGGTAAAAATTTCATGATCAATTTTTGAAGTCCTGTACAGCCAATTCACTACAAACATATTTGCTTCGAAAACAAAAGAGTTAGTTGAAAAAGAATACCTTTGTTTTTACAGTTATATTAAAATGCACAAAAATATATCATTTTGGTGTTATTATAGTTTATTTTGACTATTTTCCTCAGAACAAATTTCACATAACATCTTTAAACAGCTGTAAATTATCTTTAAAAACTCCAAGCACATTTCCCCGTATCCCCTCAAAAATGTATTTTTTACTATACTATACATTAAACGAAAATAGGCTTAACTATTTCAAAACTATTGAAATAAACTAAAATGAAACTGTTTCAAAATTTCAGTAATTGTAATAAACTAATTTTTACAGAGTTGGAGTTCGATATAAAATTTTTCCTTGAAACTCAGACACGTAAAAGCAACTCGGAAAGACACATATCAATTTTTATGCTATAAATAAATTTAAAGATACTCTTCAATTTATAACTTTCCAAAATTTTGGAGGTAAATTAAGGAAGTAATCTAATAACATGCAATCCTTCAGAAAGCTTAGTAAAGATATAGCTGAGTCATAGATTTCTCACAGAAGTTTTCTACCATCCATCATAGCTTCAAAACATTTCCAAAATGCTATCTCCTCTTTCCTATACTGATTCTGACACGAAATGGGATCGGTTTAGAGAAGAAAAAATATTCATACCTGTGAAAAAATCTATTTTTTATAGTTATAAACTACCTGTTTTTTACGTTCAATACCCTTCAAAGATATTTTCCCTTCGTGGTAAACCGAACTAAATCCTATTTTAGCTATTTCGTTTCGATGTATTATAAATGTTTAAAAAACGCAGTTGTATTCTTACAAAACGTGTGTATTAAGTAAATCTGTTTTGCGTTGAAAAGCATACGTTGTTTTTAGAGTATGCATTTCCACACAGTAATAAATCCAAACAGATTTTTTTTTTCGAAATGCTTTTTTAAAATAGTTCGTTTTATTGATAATACATAAAATTTCTTTTAATTGATGAGGATTGGTATAAAATATTATCATAAACTACGTACGACAGTTCTACTTTGAAGAAAAGTCGTACGCGACTGTGTATGTATTTTATATTTTTTCTAGAATTAAAAACAATACATTAATAGAAACGAAAAGGGCACAATATCTCACATTTATATGATTACATAAGCATTTTAATGGCATTTGCAAATTCATTGCTTTGCAAAAATCGAAAAACAATACTGATCGAATGGAGTTTTGCAATCATTTCTCAAATGAAGTAGAGAAACACACATTTTCACCTGTTTAAATTTCTAAAATTTCAAGTATTCCTTGTTTAGAAATGGCATTTTGCTGTTTAAATTTTAAAAGATGTACTATAATATTTAAATTAAGTAGAACAAAATGTATAACAGGAAATCTAAAATCATAAAATTATGAAAGTAAATATGCTCACGATTTTTAGCGAAGTAGCGTTACTTTTCAAATTTGAAAGCATGTGTCTCATACACCTTAAAGCCAAATGACTTTAAAAGATGCCAAATTTTACATAAATACATATACATAAAAAATTATCCACCCTCATTAAATCTTCTCCCTTATTAAATCTCCTATAGGCTATTTTTAAGATTGTGCCAGATAATTTAAGAATAATTTTTCCAAACTATATCGATATTTTTCTTTCTATATCTTACCTTTATAGCATACTGGAAACGACTATTAAATTACAAAGATTAAATGGCTTTAAGTTTAGTTTCAAATGTTTTATCCGGTGTTTGGGCTTATATAGTTGCTGTGTATGCGTAAAGTTACTTAAAATTGGCATCTGGGCGGGCGGAAATAAAAGAGCGTTATACGAGGGTCTTGCTTTCTTGTTCAAGAGGAAAGTATATATCTACATTTCTCTCACTGATTTATAACTGAGAATCCATTACGTGATCTGACATTCTCAAATTTTATAAAACCACAAAAGAGCGGGGTAATAAAATTTTAAGAAGTAACTTATTGAGATCTTGAGAATGTCAGAGATAATTTTATCGGGAGTAAATGCAATTCAGGAAAGAAATGATTTAGAATTTTCAATGCCTGTTTTAATTTCCAATTTCCGTTATTACACACACACATGTATATGTATAAACGTGTAGATACATACATGCATATATTATATACATATACATACATACAGATGTATAAGGTAATTTGGGGGAAGTTTCCAGTTGGGGAAGACGCAAGTTTGGGAATAAAATTTTTATGCGTCGATAAATGACAATACTGAGCCACTTGTGTGAAGAGTCTGGTCCGAAATTGTTTGTGGCTTGTGAATTTATATGAATTAATCGTCTTTAGTCGGCGTTACTTTTGTATCTCGTAAGAGTAAACGTGGTGAATACTACTTTTATAATATTCCGTTCTTCATATTTGAAGTTCATAAGCGTACTTGTTATTTTAAATAAGATATTAGCAATACAAATGAGTTGTTCATTATGTTACACATATGATTCATGTATAAGCAGCCATAACACTGTAGAAATAAGGAAATAAACGTGTGTGGCATCTTACCCGTATACTTGGGGGAAGACGCCACATGGCTCAGAAATAAATGAAATGGACTTTAAAATTTGCTTTTTTAAATTTTATAACGCTGTATACGATCGTATAAATTATAAATGCAATTAATAATTATCATTATAATTAATTATAAATTTTAATAAATAGAATTCACTTTGTATTACCACACAGAAAATGCCTCGAAACTACAAAAGAAAAACTGATCGCGCTTCTTGGTTGAAATGTTGTGCAAGCTATCATTCGAGCCTGTGCTGTTACTATTTTTAGCAAACTAATTATAAAAGAATTTAATTTGTTTTGTTTTTCTATGGTTATTATTAATTCACATTTATTTTGTTGCTGTGGGATTAAGGCCAATTATCTGCACAAAGGATCTAGGCCTATGGGTGGGGTGCCCTCCGTGGGGGGGTCTTTCTAAGGAGTCCTAACCCTTATTTACGGTAAGTTTTGGAGGAAACTCCGAACGTTTAGGGCAGCGGGCGCGACCCGGGTTTGAAACAGGCACCATCCGTCTCCTAGTTCAAATCTCTATGCACAAGGCCACTGGTCGGGCTAATCCACATTTAATTTTGCAATGCGTGTCTTATTTTCTTATTTACTGTGGTGTTGTTGCATCTTACCATAGCTGCTGGTATCTTCCTCATATATATGGGGGAAGATGCCACAATTAAACGACTTTCTTTAACATTAATTTTCTTATTTATTTTGATGATAAGAAGAGAATTAACTTCCATATATGACCAATTAAATATTGAAAAATACAGTGTATTTTTTTCATGATCTTGTTACTTCAATTTCCAATGTATTTATCGAAAATTCCTTAAGTGTGGCGTCTTCCCCCCGATGTAAGTCAGCGCTCCTTGTTTAACGCATATTTTTATTAAGTGATATTAGCACAACTTTACACGACAGCTGAGATCACTAAATGTTGCTCTGTGAACAGTGTTGTAACTTATATTTGTGCGGGTCACATGGTTTATACAGTGATCACTTGTTCCCGAAAAAGCGCATGTATAGGCTATTATAATGCCCGGGTTTCATAGTTCCTGGAAATTCTTGCAAGGTTTGCCCACTACGAGACGATATAACGAGGGGAATTAATTGCTTTCTTATTAAATTGAGATCCCGATACAAATCGTTTGTTTGAAAACGAAAGCTGATACAACCCTATAGAATTTTAAAGGAAACTCATAGAAATATTGAGTTTTGAGTGGATATTCAATTATATATATATATATATATAGATAGATAGATAGAGATATATGAGTTCTTGTACTTATGTTGTTTTTAAGAATAAGATAGTCACCGTGTAGTTTAAATGTTAAATTGAATGTTAAATGTTATTACTTCAATGTGTAGCAAACCATTGTAAAATCTCAAACACTATTTTTTTAAATCAGTAACAGTACTTGAAAAATAATTCTCATCGCTACTAAAATTTATCCATTAATAAATTTTATGAACAGCAATTTTGATCTATTACTTTTATTTTTCACAATAAATCTATACCCTCACCTTTTCTTATCGGCTTTCTTTTGAAAAATCATTCTTTTACACTGTTTAATAACTACCAATAATGACGAAATAAATATTATTTCAATAGGTGTTCAAACATATAGGGAAACTTAACTGTATATCAGTAAGACGTGTGAAATTATTTTAGTCTACAAATAAATACTCTTTTATTTTTATAACCTCGACTTATTTGAGAAAATCTGTGGCCGCAATACGATAAGCATCCTCCTTGCTGGACATTCTTCCATGAAGCTTAGTAAACATACAGCTGAGCCGTAATTTTTTCACAGCAAACTTCTATCATCCATCATGTTCCCAAAACATTTTCGAAATCCTATCTCCCCTGTGCTATACCGATTCTGACATGAAAAAGGATTGGTTGTGAAAATAGGGAAAAAATTTCGTACCTGTGAAAAATTCCAAATCTTTCTTTTTTTCTTTTTATAGTTATAAAGTGCCTCTTTTTTTCGTTCAATATTCTTTACAGATACTTCCGTTTGTGGAAAAACAGATTAAACCGTTTTAAGCTTTTCGCTACAGCTTGCTGTTTTTTATTTAAAAAATGCAAAAGTATTCTAGTAAAACGCTGTGTATTAAGGCTATGTAATATGTTTGTGTGCCTAGACAGGAATATTTTGATACTAGTAATAAACTGAAATGCTAGTATGATTTTTACTTCTTCGAAAATGAATACGCAACAATATCTACTCAATAAACAGTTGCAAGGATAGGAAGATATTAGTTGGATACATTGTTAACTATTGAATTTATATTTTTTTTAAATTTAAACATGATTTTATGTCCATTGAAGGAAATTTATATTCAAAACATTTTATGCATTAAAACAAAATGGACTATATTTTTGGGGTGGGTAATAAAAATTCATAAATAAATATATCTATAAGCACATTTTAATATGCGGTCACGGCTAAAAAAAAATATTTTATTTTATATCGTATAATAAAAATGTACTTCATATCTGTAGAAGGTTCAGAAAAATAGGTTCACACCAGAAACAATGTAGATTTGTTAATATCATAACACTATTTTATTGAGAATTTTTTGTTATTTTATGAGGAGGGATAATAATAATATGCAATTCAGGGAAGTCGAGATTAAGGAAAAGCATTACATTTCAAATTCTTCAATTCTAATTTATAAATTAAAAAAAAACTTTTTATAGAAAAAGTTTTGTTGAAGAAATGTATTTTATATATTCAGAAAACATTGTTTTGTGATATTCAATCATAAAAGTGCTATTAAAGCATTGCTTATTGTACATTTGAAAATAAAAGTTCATTTATATAGTCAAGGTGTAAAAAATGCGCATTTAAAGTTCCTTTACAGACAAAATTGATATAATTTGTATGATTTATCATTATGAATGTATGATTTATCATTAACTAATAATTCATCTGCTTTTAACTTATTTTTAACTCAATAACTGTCTTAATGTCTCAAATTTTCTTGTCAAACTGCAATATTAACAAAATATTAGGCTACTAGCATCCGCAAATTAAAAATCAATACCTTTATTATGTTGGTATCTTGTCTAACCAAAAATTGAACAGTTTTCCGTCTTCAGATTATAGCAATTACAAAGAAATTCTAGGTATTTTTTCTCCGAGACAGAGCTAGTTTTATTGGGTCAATCAGAAATTCCTTTACATCTTTTGGGAACAATATTCTATCACGACAAAGAATGCAAGAACAATTTCTTTTGACGAAAAGAACAAGATATGTTAGTGTGCATATTGGTATGTTTCTTTATTTACAAATATCCTTGCAATAAATATGGTAAGCATGCCTATTAATATTTTTATATTAGAGACTAGATTCAATCTAATTAAATTAAGGACAGTGAAACATCCTGTGAGACCTCCGAATAAGGGATACCTCTATTTAAGGGACAGTTCTGCTGGTCCCAGTCCCTTTGAATATTTACCTTAATGTATTTACATCTGAATAAGGGACACCGTAAAAAAATTAAATATAGGTTTCAAAAGCAAGTTTGTGGTGGGGAACATAGTTTTGTGACAAGAGAACAATAAATGAAAATTTAAAGATAAACCCCAAGGAACATTTTTCTACTTTCAGTAACAAAAGTGCAGAACATTTTTGTACTAAACAAGTAGCCATGTCAAGCAGAAGTGAGATTCAGACCTCTTCTTCTCTCTAAAGGGGTCACTGTATGTCATGTGTCATGTGAATATGTGAATAGGTGAGAAACTATAAAGAGCCATTTTAGTTCATTAAAAACTAACTCTGTAGTTCATTAAAAATTAGCTAAAAATGCAGCAAGCTGTCCCAGCAAACACAGCCGTATCGGGTAAGGGATGGGCCGACATCGGCAGTACCGTTTAGATGTCGGCATTGGCAAGATAGTAATTGGAGCGGTGTCGGTTCTGTGTCGGCAAAATGCGTTGGCGTAGGCAAAAGAAAGGTGATTTCGGGCGTGCAACGGTCCGATTGCGGCAAGTCTTTTAGGGTTAACATGCGATTTCGGCGATGTACTGCATAACCGACATCGGTCCAGAAGTGTAATTTCTAAACTGAACGGTATAGAACCAGCAAGCAGCACATATATGTTGTTAAAGTAATACTTTTTAATTTATGGTTTCGATACTTACATGTTTTGAGCCCGTAGGATTGAAGTGCCCCCTTCACAGACAAATAAAGAAAAAAATCATTCTATCTGGTTAATTTACCGACTTTGCTTTTTATAATTTAGTATTGAAGGGGTTTCTAACGCCGCCCCCCCCCCTCAACCCTCAAAGGGGGCAGTTTCTGTCTAGTTATTCATATTTCTAACTAAAATCATATGACTATAAATTTCATTTTATACAAAGTAATAGTTGTTCTTAAGTACTTCCAATAAAAAAAGTTAAAAACTAAATAAATAAAAATAAAATACCTGCAAAGCAGAACATAAAACATTGCATTTTAGAGGTTCACAAATGGTTCCCACCATGGCCGAGAGGATAAGACACCGAACATGGTTGAAGTGTGAAGGTCCAAGGTTCTGGTCTACCGCGTATCTGTCAATCTACAGTTTAAATTTTGGGTGATTTCCCCCAAATGAATGCGAATTTGCGTTCGATAAGGTAACCAGATTTTTGAACATATAATTGAGGATAAATCATCGTTGTATCCCCAATTCTAGAACATAAATTGGGGGAATTTGATATTTTTTTTATACATTCAAAACATTATCTAATATTCATAAAATGAAGGAAATGTGATTGATTTTCATAAAATTAGGGAATAAATCATTATAACTAATGTTCAACCCCAATTTTACTGTTTATTAATTGTTTTATATTTAGGAATAAACGTTAGAGCCCTTTAAGAATTCCTCCGCTCAGGACACCGACATCCTAGTCTGACTTACACAACAGAACTTTCTGAAATTAAATTGGATTAAAATTGTAGGAAAAAGATAGTTTCATTTGTATTGCCATAAAAAATTAAAAATATCAGCACAATTTATAGTTAAGGAACTTTTCTATATAATAGATAGTTGCTGGCAGAAATGAAGCCTCCCGATTAAATGAAGGTTCATAAATCAGGATAATTAGAACCTGTGCTTTTTGTGGTGTCTGTGCTGTAGGGTAGCTGCCCCCCCCCAAAAAAAAAAGATCTACTACATAATATTGATCACTCTAAAACTATTTTTTTCTGCTTCAAAACGGGGGTGCAACTATTACACGTGTAAACACGGTAATAAAAGGCGCATGTGTAGTTCTTTAAAATACGCAAATTAATGTACACTAATAAATAATATGTGTTAATCAAATTTTCCTCGGTCAGTCAGATATATAGTCATATTTCACTTTCAAATTTTTACTCAGATTTAAAGAATATCTCAGATTAACAAAAACTCGAATTCATTCACTTGTCATTAATAGCCAAATATGAGATCACTTCAAATATTTCACGCCAAATACTTAGACGTCAGCAAGGGATAAAATAAGCGGAGTGATACAATTTTCTCTCATCTCAATAGCCACCAGTGTTATTTCTATGTCCATAGCCCCTGCCTGCCCCTGAGCCTGAGGGGGAGGGGGTTGTAGGTGTAGTAATGCCTTTACTACACCCCCCCCCCCTCAAGGAGAAACAGAAAAAGTTGAAAGCATCTCCCTCTCGCCCTTGAAATGACCTGCGGAACCAGTCCTGCCTTGACCATTTGTTTTCACGGAAGCACGGACTCGGAAGGAAGCGCAATTCGTTCTTTCAGCTCGTGCGAAAAGACGAAATATAATGTATATATATATTTTAAATATTAGAAATATGATTTACTCTAGCAACAATCTAGGCCATTTGCTCCTGTTCGTTGGCAAACCGATCAACAAAGTTCTCTAGGATAGGATGAGATTTTTAACAATATCTCGGTTAAAAGACTTTGCAGAGATATTGTTAAAAGCTACTTTGGCTTTGCTACTTTGTAAGGATAAGTAAAAAATGCCTTCTTGAAGTCAACTTAAAAAAAAAATTCTCTAGTCTCTGTACGAGGAAGACACTTAGACAAGATGCGTCCCCAAAATGGTTTTGTGGTACTTTATTATCCCGTCCGTCATTCCCACCCAGGGTTGGATAAAAACCCGTTAAAATAAAAATAAAAAAAGGTTTTTTGGTTTAAATCGTTTTTTTTTTGTTTTAAACCAGTTTTGTTTTAAAATCCTTTTATAATTACATGCTACATATTTATAAATAGTAGTTGTAAGAAGTATAATAGTTGTAAGATGTTCAAATAAAAATTAATATTTCTTCTGAAAAGAATTAAAACAAAGTAAATAAACAATTGTTGCCATACTTATGTGGACATCGAAATAATTCAATTTTAATATTTTATTTAGAGATACTATTTTTTTATATTTAGTATCTCCTTATATAATACGTTAATGTATGCGGTACCAAAATTGACGATATTTTTATGCTGGGAGCGGAAACAACTAGATGTAACCATTAGCGTAATAACAATAACACGCGCGCAAAAATCCAAATTAACAGCTTAATGACGTCAAGTGAAGCAGGCATATTCGTTACTGGTTACGTATGTCACGCAGTAGCTAGATTGCAAAATAACAATGCATACGCGAAAAAGCAAAATCTTTCGGACCTTTTTACTTCACGTATATCGCACATTTAAAAAAAAAAAAAAAAAAAAAAAAAAAAAACGCTTTGGAGTGGGCTGAAGCATATTTTAGCCATTTCCTGTTTCCATACACGAAAAAGCAAAATGTTTCTGTTTGGTTTAATTATGGCAATGCTACACTAGGACGATCTGCCAAGTATCGGGGGGTGTCTTAGTAAGAAGACTTTCTCAGGGCTTCTAATGCGTATTCACGTTACATCTGGAGAAAACCTACCAAAACTCCAGACTGTAGATCGACAGCCGCGAGATGGGCCCGAACCTTGGACTTTCAGCCGTCTATCATGTTCAGTGTCTTATCTACTCGGCTAAGATTAAATCCCAATGGGATTTTTAAGCGAAATCCCCAATGGGATTATCAAGATTTAAAAACTTTTTAAAAAACATTTAATTTCTTCAAAAGGGCTTTTTATTTCAACATTTTAATTTTTTCAAATCACCTTTTCTGTCTATTTTTCAAAATTGGAAGAAGGGTAAAATTTATCCTTGGGGTGGGGATTTTTTCAAGTAGTACCGTCCCTTAACGCACCTCCTGGCTACGAGCCCGGACGTTGGTAGCATAGGGCAAGGTGGAACTTGACCCTCTATGCCTTTTTGTATGACGTTTGTCTTCCTTCTTTTTTATTCTTTCCAACATGATAATCGTCCGCGCAGCGGCCGAGCGCATAGCACTCTGAACTGGGAGATGGAAGATGCCTGTTCAAAACCAGGTTATTTCCATGACCTAACCGTTCGGAGTTTCCCGTGGTTTCCTCCAAAACTTAGCGTAAGTAAGGGTTAGGACACCTTAGAAAGACTTCCACGGTGGGCATCCCCCCTACCGGTGGCCGTATTCTTCCAAACAAACAAATCAATATGATAATTGGCGTGTATGTTGCCCCCACCCAAAAGAAAATAATGGCTAAGGCCTCGGTCTTTCTGAATGCTCTTAACTGCTTTTGATCAAATTAGTTAAACATTTTCAAAATTAATTTTCATTACAATTCTTCAAGCAGATTCCGCACAGCCAAAAAGTAAATGTACTGGATTTTTTGCTATCGCTGAGATTAATGACCAATACGGTATTGGAAAATACTCGTGCACAACAGGAACGAAGGTATGGTTAGCATAAACAGTCGAGTTAAAATATTTTTTTTTTCTAATGACGCACTTGACCATCAGTCATTCGGCGCTACTAAGGCTCGATATACTGGTCACTTTATTATAGAGACACCTAATAGGTAGACCGTTGAGCGAAACAAACGACACCGGAAAACTAGGCCACGGTCTAGGACACCCAGAATTTTAGGGGCGACAAGAATA
Organism: Cheiracanthium punctorium; assembly: GCA_038373885.1. NCBI lineage: Eukaryota > Metazoa > Arthropoda > Arachnida > Araneae > Cheiracanthiidae > Cheiracanthium > Cheiracanthium punctorium. Next base: position 412,672 of record JAWZYV010000760.1, on the reverse strand, counting down.
CTCCATCAAAATTATTTTTGGTAGCATAGGTCATCAATTAAAAAATATCAAGGTATAAAAACCGGAAAGATAAATCACATCGAATTCATTGAGCATGCTGCCCTCTTCCAAATCTGAACTAGGCCCTACCCTTAACTTCATAGTTTTTCTTGAATATTAATGCGCAAGTATATATTTCGAGAGTCTACATCCCATCCCCCCCCCTCAACACACACACACACGCACAAAACTTGAAAGATAATACATTTGATTAAAAACAATTTTTTTTACTATAAATAGAGTAATAAATTTTATTTTATAATAAAGATAATGTGTTTGGATTTTAAAGTATTTATGAACTTAAAAATAAAAAAGATAATAAAACTACTCTTTTTTTTTTAGATTAGTTTTTATCCCCGGTCAGTTTTTAATGTCTTAAATCACCTTTCGTAAATTGTGTCACATTCATGTTTTATTCATTTTCACAGTAACAAGACAAATTAAAAAATTTTGATTAAAAAAATCTAATCTTTTAAATGCATTTTTACTTTTTCTAAAAGGTACTTCGGCTTAGCTGTAAAATTAAATCTGAAAATTATTTTATTTTTAGCGATGTGTATCACTTTAAATGTTTTTAAAATATCTTAACCATTTCATTTCATTTATTTGACAGCCTTTTAAGTGCTTCCAGATAAATCACCATACTTTTTATCCGTTTTTGCAAGACCCCCCCCCACACACACACATACAAATAAATAAATAAATAAAGTTAAAAAAACTCTTCTGAACTATAGTTTTGTTATAATTACTTCTATTTGTATCAAAATATAACGGAATTTTACAGTGTAAAATGATTCATGCCTATAATATATGTTCTGTTGTAGATTTAGGCATCAACATAATTTCTTTTTCATTTTTAAACAAACAAGCACTTCACCTTGAAAATAATCAATTAAAGAAATACTTAAACTTGTTAACTTAATTCATTAAAGTCTTTATAATTTGCCAATTATTTTATTTGTTTGCTGTGTTGAACAAGAACCAGAATTGATGATCTAGAATCGGCCCAACAGATTTAACGGGCACATTGATCTTGTGTACATGTTTTTCTTAGATCCATAGTCCAATTCCCTATCACTGTCCTGTATTTACCTCAATTTAATATTAAGTAAAGTCTGTTTTTATTAGTTACCAACCAAATGCCATAATCGAAATAAATAAAATAAAAAGTTTTTTTTTTGTTTATTTGTTTGTTTATTTGTCAGTTTGTATGTATGCTCATTCGCTATGGGCGCCAAGACTGTTTGTCGGTTCTGGACTAAATTTGGCGCACTGGACAATTGATTTCTAACCAACTACGGCTTATTATTACTGGTTTATTTTTATAAGTGCAAGATTTTATTCTGATTCATAGCAATTTATCTTGTTAGCTTTTAGGTCTTAAATAATAATTATTAGAATAATGAATAATTTATAAGTATACAGTGGTGGCCAAAATTGTGGACATTTCTAGAAGCTTTTTTTTTTCTAAGTTCGTATGCGTATAAAAAAATGTTATGTTCCACAAAATGCTAACTCTTTTACATCACTTTAGAGATAATTTAATAGCGATTTCAATTCAAAAAAACAAAATTAAAATATTTGTAGTACAAAGGAAGTTAAACAGAGATAATTATCGAGATGCATTAGATATTGAAGATTGCAGTGAGTTATCAGCAGTTCGTAGGGTAGTCTTAATTTTTTATTACAGCTTCGCATCGATGTTTTATTGAGCTGACGAGAGATTATTCAAGCTCAGAAAAGTAACAGTGATTGACTTGGAAAGTTAGAAATTACAATTCACTTCATCACTGTATTTGTTTTTCAGATTAAAGTAACTATAACTTTTACTCTAGTGAACATATTTAAATTTAGTTTTGTGCATTGAAATTAGTTATAAATTCTCTTTAAAATGCTGTATGAATTTGATTTTGCGAAACTTAACACATCCTATTAGCATACAAATTTAAAAACCTAAAAATTTCCTAAAGTGTCCACAATTTTGGTCACGACTTTATATTTATATATAAATATTTTTGTTTTTGAAAATATTCATTTTAAACATTAGTGCTGTTATTTTGAAGATGCTTTTTTAAAAAATTAAATTATGCTACGAATGAGGCATTAAAAAAACCTCTAAATTAAATGCTAGTGTAATTGTAATGTTTTTAAACAAATTTTCATTTCTAATTCTCATGAAAATTTTATTCGATACCATAAAGTGACATTGTAATTTATTCTAAATGTCTATGATCAATATTTAAAGAAGAAAACCGTAGGTCAGGGTTTTTGGACACGCTCAGACAGTAATAGGGATTGGAAGTGATTATGATTTTTATTTAATATTAAAAATATTAAACTTTTTACTTTCACTGTAAATTGTCACGAAAATTATTTAGGTTTTGTTGTTAAGACAGATCTACACGAGAGCTGTCTGCTTACTTAAGGCATGCCTTTGGCGGAGGACTTTGTAAGGGGTTTTAACCCAAATTCACGTTACATCTGGAGAAAACAGCCGCGCGGTAGGCCGGAACCCTAGAAATTCACACTTTAGTCGTTATCAACTGTCATGAAATTTGAAAAAGTCATTTATACTATAATGTAAAAGTTACTTGATTAATTTTTTTACAGTTTTATAAGATAAATTTATATCTTATAAAGCTCCCTTTCCCTTCTTTATAAGGCATATAACTTATTAAACTTTTAAGATAAAAAAAAAAAAAAACATGCTGAAATACGCAAGAATGACGATATATAAATAATTAGAAGGATAACTTATCAAATATTGAACCTCATATATGAATAAAATAAAGCAATATATATATATATATAATACTCTCATTTATTTATATATATATATATATATGGGGGAAAGTACTATTTACTTTTTTTCAACAAATACCTTTTTTGCATAAAATATTTTGTATTGCATTAAAAATAAAAATAAATAAATAAACGTTTTAAATAAATAATATAAGCCCTAAAATATCCAGAAAGCATTTAAAAAGAGTACAGCCGACTGGAATCGTGGTGGACAGGTTTTTCTTTTTGGCCCAGCATGGGGAAAAGCACAGAGATTTTGTGACCCCACGACCCTACCCCCTTACGCTATGCGTGTGAAACCGTGAAACACGGGGTTACAAGAAATCAACAAAGTACATTCTCGCCAATACCTAAGTTTGGCATGCTATGGAAGCTTTACTTATAATTTTTTTTCACACTTAATTTCTAAATTCTTTTAATTATTTCACTCAAATAACCCGAACATGAAATATAAACTTTATTTCAGACCTTAACAGTTGAAAAGTATCTTAGTTTTTTTCCCCAAGCTAATCATTACGATACGAACTATTTAACAGCTGCGGATAGCAATGCTGATAGCGCTTACTGTCAGTGTTGTTTTGTTAGTTGTTTATTATGTTTGGATATGATGAGATGAGAGTATTGAGAGTTTGAGGTAAAGGAAGACTTCCAGTTTCCTGGCTTTCGTGTTCGGATTGAAAAGTAAAGAGACAAGAAAAAATATTTTTCACTAAGACTAATTGGATTAAGACGATTGTTAAATGAATAATTAAGTTCTTTAACATTGTTTTAATCTTTTTGGTTAGCCCTATATAACTTGGTAACAACGGTAAGCTCCAACAACAGTAAGTGAAATATTTATCTAACTATTGCATTAAAAATTATTTTGTTTTTCTTTATAAGGTACATGGGGTTAAACAATTTCTTTCTTTATTTATTTATTGTACATTGTGCTAGCTCCAATTTTCAACGTTTATTGTATTACATTTTTTAGTTATAGATAGTTTCTTGTATCTGTTTTTAAGGATCTTTATTTTCAGATTTTTTTTTAAATTTTAAAATTTATTTAGATCATAAAAATAAGGAATAAAACAGTGCTGTTTATACTGACATTAATCTCACTTAAGAAAAGACTCAAATTGTATCTGCATTCAATATATGTGCATTTTAATCGGAAAATATCTGCATAAAAAATATCAAGCTTTTTGACTTAGAAAAAATAGGAGGTTTTTCAATTTTGGAAACTTAGCAAGTCTGTATTCAACAGGGGAAAAATTGTTACAAAAAGCTATTTTCTTCTTTAGAAAGAAGATTATACAATGAAATATAAAAGTACATAAATATGAAAATAGATCTTTGCTTGAAGTTTATATTTCTTAACAAATAGTGTACATTTTTTTTTTTCGTGGGTAAGAGGAACTGCTCATAAAATAAAAGTTCAGTAATATAAAATAAAATATTTACACGAAATAAGTGATTTTCTCATAATAAACATGGGTTTATTAATAATTAATTCTATAATTAGTTCTCTACTGCAACAATCAACCCATTAAAAGTAATGATTATTATTATTATTATTATATGAATGACTACACCACTGGGACTAATTTTGTTAAAAATACTTAGTAAAATCAAAAAATATTTGTATGCTTTCAGGAAAATGGATGATGAAATTAAAAAGGAAAGCTTTTTGTGAAATTAACCGAAATTAGTTGGTGATTCAACAAATATTGGTTAATTCTTCAAATAATACCCTTAGTTTCAGAAAAAGCTTTTAATTTAATCAAACATTTTTAAAAAACAAATAATTTTATTGATTTAGCTAAGTATTTTTAACAAAATTACTCCCAGTGGTGGAAAATTATTTATATATTAATAATAATTATTATTACTGTAATGGGCTGTTACTGTCCTAGAGAACTAATTATGAAACTAATTGCGGTATTTTGTAAATATGTAAGGTGCTGGCCGGTTTTCGATATTTTGTCGTTGCCGATACCGCACCAAAAACGTTATGGCTTTGGTTCAAAGATGGCATAGGGCTGGGCCGACACCGTTGTCGTTTTTGCCGACACCTATCCAAAACCACCCCATCCTTTCGGCCCGACACACGCCCAGGCGGACGTAAATTTGTCGTTTTCGGCACCGGCTGAGCGATATCGCCCCGGCACATTCTGCGTCGGCATGCCGATGTCGGCCCAAAACTTATCCGATAGGGCTGTGTTTGCTGGGGTGTTGCAATCAGAAGGTTATACACATTCAAAGAATTCAAAATCCAGTTTTCAGTATTGGGACAAAAAACTGTTAGCAAGTTAAAGGACATTGAATCATTATCTGTTCTTGCTAAGATCGGAGAGTATAAGAGCTGCATAGTTTTGTGCTTGAGTCATGGTTTTACATCTACTATCTAGCATGGCATCAGCATCAAAGAGAAAAAGGATAAAGTTAAAAAAAAGTTGATGTAATCCATACAGCAGAAGTTGAAAAGCTTAGTTTGTGAGACTTAAGTCAGAAATTTAGTAAAAGCAAAAACCAAGTAATTCATGTACTGAAGCAACTTCAAATTTAATGGTAAGCCCAGCTTCACTAAAATTACTGTGGCTATGCTACTTATTTATAAAAATTTATTAAAAGTACAACCTAGATTCCCTTTTAAATGATGTGCTTTTAATATGCACCCTCTGAATAAGGGACACCTCTATTTAAGGGACAAAATGTCTCGTCCCGTGGGTGTCCCTTATTGAGAGGTACTACTGTTTTTATTTTATTTCGAACATATAAGTATTCATTCCTATTATTTTTTAATTTTCAAAATAAATGATAAATTAGGATTTTTTGCTGCAGTATTTTAGACTCGCTTATTCCAAAAATGAATAATAATTACTACTATAAGAAGTAGCCATTACACGCATTATTAATAGTTAGATTCACTATTATTAAAGTTAGTGTGACAGTACATATAGGGTGATTCTAATTTGTTTTTACAAAATTGTAGGGGAGGTAGGTCATTTAACAAGGAATCAGAATCACATAGCAATGAGGACTCAAAAACGCCTTTTTCACTCGCCACTAAGGAAAAATGTTGATGTGTTTGTCTAATTTCTTAAGCAAGTTTCATATACAATAAACGTGTCTTCAAAAATCTTATCCATGAAATGAAACAGAACTTTTAACTATGAATTTAAGTCGCATGTTTTCAGATAGAAATGCGCTAGTTTTTGAGAAACAACCCAGCCAGCCACGATACATCGAATTAACGTCGCCGTCGACGTAGTTTCGACGTAATCATCGACGTTAAAAATCCTTGGATATGTCCACCTGTTTGCCCGTCGAGCGCTGAACTTCTCGACGGCGTATTACCCGCGAGGGGTGACCGTGAGAGATAACAATCTCGCTTAACTACGGCGTAAGAATGGAAAAGAGTGACCGCCAGGAAGAGAAAATCCCCGATATTGGTCGAACACTCGTCGCTATAACGGCGAAGGGGGACAGATTCTCGGAATTCGTTTATAAAATTCAGCTCATAGTGGTTGATTTTACGTTATACCTTGTCGAATCGCTCCAACAGGACAGAGAAAACCGGCTTATATTCGTCTAATAGAAGTCGTTCTTTAAAGACTTCGCAGAATTTGTCGAATTCTGACCATTTATAAACGTAGTAATTATGCCGCAATTCCAGACATTCAGAGAATAGACAAATACCATTTACATAGGTCGTGAAGGAATGGAAATTCAAACTGTTCTGATCTTGTGAACTTTTGCCGTTTAAAAAGGAAACATTTTATATTTCTATATAATACATTTTAATATTAGTTTGTTAGCTAATAAAAAGTTATTTTTAATTAAATGTGCAAAAATTACAAGTTTTAAATTAACTTCTAGTCGTTTAGATGAAGTTGTAAAATATACATTCATAAAAATTTGAACACAGAGAAAATACATTAAAGAAAAATATAATCTTGATTTTTTTAATTTAATTGATCAGTAACTTGCAAAAATAGCTTATGTCTCTATTTTACATTTCAAAGGGTTTACTTTTTCCACCCGGTACATTTTATGAATTGTTTTTACTGTAGGTATATTTAATAAAAGGCGGGGGTGGGTACGCTGTTTAATTCAATGTTATAAACAATCTAAATATCTTCATATATTGGTGAAAGATGGTGAAAAAGTAACTTAAAAATTAAATAAAATATTAGTAAATTTAGTTAAACAAGGAATACAGTTTAAAATGCAATTTTACTAACAGTAAATATAATTTACTTATTTTATATAAAAAAGATTACTTTTTAACCAATATATGAAAATATTTGGATAGTTTATAAGAGTAGATAAAATAATTTTTTGCACCCTTTTATTAAAAATACCTAATACAGCCAAAACGATTAATAAAATGTACTGGGGGAAAAAATGGAAACCCTTTAAAATGTAAATTAGTGACATAAGTTGTTCGTGCGAGTTACTTATCTGTTAAATTAAAAATCAAGATTATATTTTAACTTTAATATATTTTTGTATATGTTCAAACTTTTATGAATATAAATTTTATAACTTTATCTAAACGATTAGAAGTTAATTTAAAACTTGTTATTTTTAATCATTTAATTCAAAATTGCTTTTCATTAGCTAACAACTAGTAGTATAATGTATTATATTAGAAATATAAAATGTTTCCTTTTTAAACGGCAAAGTTCACACGATCAGAACAGTTTGAATTTCCATTCCTTCACGACCTATGTAAATGGTGTGTGACTGACATATTCTCTAAATGTCTGGAATTCCGGCATAATTACTACGTTTATAAACTGTCAGGATTCGACGAAATCGTCAAGGAACCACTTCTATTAGACGAATAAGCCTGCTTTTTTATCTCCATAGTTTATTATAGTTTTCCTGTAATAAAATATGAACAAGTTTTCTATCTACAAATCCCCCCCCCCTCTCACCCTTCCACGAGAAAAATTTTGTCTACTTCATTACACAAACAGTTTTTTTATTTATCTCTCTGAATTCTTTGATTTGTTCAATTTCACTACTCCAAATAGGTTTAAATTACATACTAAATGCACACATATTAGTATACAATTTAAAAAGAAAAAAAAACTTTGCATAAAGTGCTTTAATCTGTTTCATTGTAAGTTATGCCATAATGCAATAATAAGTTGACTTTTGTTATAGTAAGTTTACATTAAGTAAATGTGTGCTTATAATGAGAAAAAATATTTCATATGCTTAAGGTAAACAGTTGATTTTATGCCAATTGTACCTTTATATTTCACTCTATAATACAAATAAGAAGACTTATAATTAGCAATTAAAAAGAAAATGAATAAAAGAAACAAAGCACATAATTATTAGTTAAATAATTACTTAACTCACCTCTAAAATTTTGATGGCTGGAATTAAAATTTGTAGTTACCCCGATAAACTTTAATAACATCACCGGCCAACACAATTTAAAGAGAGCCAGACAAACTTATTAATATGCCAAGCTAACGATAAATCGTGTTAGCATTGAACTTGAAAAATATTCCAAGAGATACTTGAAAAATATCCACTTTTATAGTTAAAACTATGGAAATTTTACTGTTCTGTGTAGCGCAGCTGAGCTCAGCCATTGACTACACGCTGGAGCGAGTTCTGCCCTTGCATAAAAAACTGCGAAGTACGAGCCACGCGAACCATGAACGAATACACACAAAAAAAAAGAAAAAAAAAAAGCATCTGTTTTCTGAGAAAACGGTTGGGGTGGACATGTCAAAGGTCGTGAGAAAGGACCCTGTAAATTCTGTCTCCCCTGCACTGTTTATTCGACGTTCAACTGACTATTAACTAAGCTGAAAAAATTTCTCGATGCTCCATCGCGTGTTTCTTCTTGGCTGGCTGGGGGGGGGGGGGTCTCTTAGACCGCCAAAGCCATAAGCGGAAAATCGGCGATGTATTGACGGATCATAGACCTCCTGAGGGCGACCAACATTAACAGTCGAAGATAGCCGCCTCCCTGACCAAAATCGAACGGCTCTTTAAGACGTCGACAACACAATGTATGTTTGATCTCTTTTAAACTCTATTTTTTGCTGTAATTTTTCCTCGACCTATTTTCGACATTTCGACATCGGGAATACGTAATTTAAACGTGTGTGCGCTTGCTGGGAATGGTCGGAAAGTTCACTGTTGTTTCAACACCCGTTCCAAAGTGATTATTAACAGCTACATGAAGTTGGCGTTTCCGGTCCCACATTGTTTTGTGATTCTGATTCCTTATTATGTGCCCTAACTCCCTTAATTGTGTAAAATCAATTTATAATCACCTTGTATAACAGTACAAACCTATAGAACAACCACTTATTCACGATTTGAATATGCCTATTTAATGATTCTTTCACTTTTGTTCAAGGACGTACTTAGGGTTTTAAAAGCGCTGAGTACACATATTGGGCGGTTTTTCAAAATTATCTACAAACTCAGTTGCGAATCTTAAAAGGCAGTGGATCCTATAAAAGTTTGCAGATATATTTTGGGATAAACACCCTATATTTTACTTAATAGATAAAAATAAAATATAAAATATAGTACTTATTTTATTTTCGGTTGTCGACAAGTTTTATTATTAAGATAATCATGGTTGTCATACAATTCAGTAACAATTGAATATTTAACCGAAATTAGGCATCTTGTTAGCCATTTCTTCAGTGCCAGACTTCATCATTTCCTCACCTTCTTTAGTCATGTCTTCAGAAATTTTATAGGGATTGTTGCAATCACCACTTTCAGTGTATCTTAGCATCAGCTCCGTTGCTGCTTTCTGAAATATTAAGATAGCACAATGTTAACGTATCATAAGTTAATAATAATACTGATATCTATATGAATAAAATTAGACTTTTGTCTGTACATTTCTCGGAATTCAAAAATTTTGCGATTTCTATCCGTTTCAAGCACCTACGAATCCGGTGGAACCCTCAAAAAAAAGTTTATCTGTCTGTCATTCTGTATTCATTGCTACAGTTTGACTGCTGCTGGAGTAGAATATTGGCAAGTTGCCAGTAAAGGTGAATCCAAATGAACTGGTCGCTGAAGGGGGGGGGGGTAGCGGGATGAATGCGCATGTTTCCTCTTTCTCATCTCTACTGACGTATGCAATGAGTATACAATTGTATTGTGGTAACGTCAACGCACAATAATCCATGATAATCTTTAATATACTGAAATATAGCTCGCGGGACTTTTATTATTATTTTTATTATTGATGTCACTCGTGATACTTTTAATTTGACAGCCTTTTCTAAATTATTAGTGTAATGGAACGGAAACTGCACGGAACGGCCAATGTGAATTTACTTTTACTTCTTCAAAACTGCGTCTGAATATTTTATCGATAAGCACACATCTCACTGTCATCTCAATCAACTAATAGACGTGCCCGTTTCCTCCTTAAAATCAGTTATTTACTGATATTTGCCGCTTCTATCTAATCGGTAGTCAAACAGCATGCATGGCATAAGCCGCTTGTGGCGTCTCAAACATTATTGCATACTTCTTGGATAAAAGTAGGTCAGTGCACAACGTGAGTTTATTTTTTAGCACTAGGGTGCTATTTCATTGAGTCCCAGATTTTTGTCTATGCGACTTTTTAGACATGATTTGTAGACAGGTTTAGCAGACATGAACTGTCACGATGAAAATCTTTTCAAATATGTTTGCCATATAACGCGGAGAGATTAAAATTTTAAAAATCGCACAAGGTCTACAATTTTTGATAATTGATCGCCACGTCTGCTGCCAAAAAATAACTTCAAAACCAAACTAAGCTTGGCGATATCTTCCGAATTTAGAATGAATAGCACTTACCACTCCTTTCTCTGCTTTGGTACACTCTTCATAAGTATAACTGTCCTCACACATTTCCTGCATGAATAAATAAAAAAGTACTCATTTAAAAATGTGACATTTCAATTTGAAATGATTATTTGCTCTAACTGTTAAACTAGAAATTTAATTTTAATTTAAAAAATAAAAATTACAAGCAAAAATTAAAAGTGGTCAGTGTTGAAATATTTATAGGATACTCAGATAGTTTTTCATAGGTACATGTTTTTCGACCATAACTAGGCATAAATTGGTTAAGGGGATTCTGATCTGCATTTACGTTACATCTAGATAAAAATACCGCGCAAAACTCCACACCGCTAGATCAACAGTTTCACGGTAGACCAAAACCCCAGACGTTCAAACGTCAGCGAACTTTCATGTACAGTGTCTTATCCACTATACCATGATGGTATCCCAGACACAGATTAAAGCATTGTTGCACTACTCCAATGCTGTAACCCCATGTATACAAATTTTACAGAACAATAGAAACTTCAATATAGACGTTATCATCCTTTACTGTCGGGCAAGGACGGCCCAGAAGATAAAGTTCAGGATGTATATAGTCGAATGCGGTACAGGCGATTCAAAACACTCGGTTGACAAAATGCTAAACATAATTTTGCAATACTTCCCTAACCAGATTAACTGCTTGGCCCATTTTTGAATGCAGTTTTTTGTGCTGATGAATTTTTATCTGAAAGTTGCATGAGACGTGCAGCTTAACTCTTAGTGTTAGTCTATAGTAGATTGGGTGGAGAAACATTTTCAATTTTTTCAAGTGTTTAACATCATTGGTTTACAATTAAAGTTGTTCAAAAGTTCTGTGGCGGGGATCTATTTTCAGATGGAATACCCTTAAGGTGTAAAGGTGTTTCTTTTAAAAATTCCTGAGAGTGATTCTTTTGAAAAATGAAAGTCAGCACGAGAGTTTTGAGCTGTTTTAAAAACAAACCAATGATGTACTCGAAAAAACTAATAATCTTCTTCACTAACAGTAGTTTCTTCCGTAATAGTAAGCTAATCTTAACAGCCAACCCATATGTCTTATGCAATATTTACAAAAAAAAAAATTATGAGCACAAAAATATCGTCCTCATATCGGACGAAGCGTTACACATTTCGGGAAATATTGCAAAATTAAGTATTTTAACAATTTTTTCCTGAAATTTTTAACTCTTATTGGTTTATTGTTCGTAATAGTTCGCAGTACAACTTCTAAAGAAAAAATCTAAATTTTTGTAGTGCCTAGCTCAATTTGATTTTATAAAAAGCTGTTCAAAAGTTGCACGATTTCCAAAAAAGAACAGATGTAAGAACTTTTAAACACAAGGGAAAGTTGGTTCGATTTCAACCCTCGAGACAGACACACTTTGGACCCGGCCTCGTTCAAATCATGCCACTCACAGACTACGTAAGACAAGTTTAAAAACCGCGACATTTTAATTTACTTTATAAGGCATATTATTTATTGGAGGTATCGTAAGGTAGCGTCGTATTTCGTGTGTAGAGTATATTTCCTAGCCAAAACTACTGAAGCTAATAGAGCATGTTTCCGTTACAAAGAACCTCTCGATACCGTAACACTTCGTTATAACGGAAATTTCGTTGGAATAAAATTACTCTAATTTGAATGAAACGGTAGAAAGTTATAGTTATGCACATTCAGCTGTTATTTTGAAATAAAACCACGTACAATACTTACTTATAAGAAAATTTCATTAACTACTGCGATAAGGAAGTTGTAATAAGTTGATTGCAATTCACGGAAATCAGCCAGAGAATTTTTTTTCAAATGAATTTTTTTAATTCTGAAAAAAAAAATGACTTACCTCTTTAGGGAAATATAAGCCTTTAGTGAATAAAACCCGAAAAAGCGAAAATATTTTATGAAATCTACGATTTTCTTCTGATCGGAGGTTGCTGTTGTACATGAGGTACAATGGCAGACCGTAAACTTTTCTTTTTTCTTTTTTTGAAGTCAAACTTCTTTAGTGGCGACTAGGGAAAGTCCGATTTTTTTTCTGACGTAAGTAGCGCTCAGTAAAGGAAGTGACGTGAACGCCCCGAAAAAGAAGTACGACGAACCTTCCTTTTCGACGAAAAAGAAGTACCACTGAAAAATCGTGTAAAAATACGCGGAACCTGTTAGAGAAAAACAGTCAAGAGCCGTATCTAAGAGATATCAATCTTTATTTATATATCAATAAGCGTTTTGAAGGTATATCCAACATAATATTTTACATGTAATCCCAACCTCACAGGAGGTTCTCGATAATCCTTATTTTGTAACTCCACAAAGAAACAAAACACTGGCTGCAAACGGTTTAAGAACAAAATAAAAGAATAACAAATGGGCACTCCGTGGATTCTAACCCAACCTCAAGACGCAGCAAGCAACGGTTTAACACAGGGATGGAACACCACAAAGAAACGAACCCTGGCTGCAATCAATCCCAAACAATAGACAGAACCTGCAGTTTAGAAACGCGGTTACAGAATAATAATTCGAAACCTACCAGCAGACGAAATCAACGCTTAAGAATACTGTGATAGAAAAACAGAAAAAAAATTACACTACCTGCATTCGAACCCAACTAACAGAGGAAAACAATAGTTAAAGGACACAGTTAAAGTATAATACTAGACTATGGACATTCCCCCATTTAAACCCAACCTCCAGATGGTACAATTTTTTATAAGAAAACAGTTAAAGAATAATACTACAACATGGACATTTCCTGGATTCTAAGTCATTATCATGAATTACCGATGATTCTTACTGGAAATTTTAATGTTAATTTTCGCTGTCAAGAATCTCAGCCGTTAGTTGATTTTTTAAAAGAAAAAATTGATCTAACTATGAATACTTCTCGACTTCAATCAACAACGCGTTTCGGTACAAAGATAGATGCTGTATTTTCAAGAAAATTAGCAAATTAAGAGAGTAAATTTTATGTTTCTCATTATAGTTACCACAAACCTATAATTTCATACATAAAAAATTATGATGACATTCAAGTACCTATTTTCAATAAATAACATGCATATAACATTTATATAATCTTTGTAAAGTACATGAATAATAAATATAATTAATGATACTTATTTTAAGTTAAAGTTTAATCATTTCAGTGATATGTGTCGTAAACGTCAAAGACGTTTTACTTCAACCGCACTTAAAGATTACACGCATACACTTTTTTTGAACCACCTAGTTTTGCGCTCCTCTCCTGCCTATTTTCCTGGCAGGGGCCATCCTCGCCAACCCCGAGCTAGGGCCCTGCGGCCCATTATTTCTAAGTTTATGCTTTCTGCCGCGTGCTTCCCATCTCCGTCTTTCCGACTGATGCCTTATTCTTTTTCAGTTTCAACGTTTTGCCATCCTCTATTTTTCTTTCACTTATCGCCCGGGGTGGACAACACATTCCTACGTCACTACTTACGTACATTACTTTTTACGTACACTACCCACCTTCGTACGTCATTGTCCAGCCTGATTTTGAAAAGAAAATTATAAGATTTCTAACAGGCGACTGTAAATAATGCCGCCAGTTAATGACAGCAGCCAGGCAGCCGCAATGTTACTGGTGAAAGAAAAAATTAATATAAGTTTTCATAGCCGAGGCAAAGGAAAATGATAGTATATAATACAAAAAGGAAAATAACTATTTTAAAGCCACTTGAATTAATGTCTGCCCGATATACAACCGCATTTCTAAAAATCCTCTGCTAGTCTCCTTACAATGAATTCAACGATAAGGATTCTGCCGCCCCTAGTAAAGAGCGAAGGCAGATAGGCCCATGGAGAAGGAACGGAAGAGACGCTCCCTTGAACAAATATTTAGACAAGATAACGTGGTCTTTCTGACAATGATGAGATATTTCATGTAATTCTGAATAAGTATTCAATCTTTGCGCCTGGCAGAATTTTTTTTTTTTTTATAAATCTGCCCATATCAAAGGTACGACATTTTTCTCTGTCCCCCAACTGACAGCAATAAATGATCGTTAATTTTCGAAAAAAAAAAATTCAAATTTTACGTGTTATACACGTAGATAATGGTTAATTCAGGTCGGCCGCCCCTTTGAAATGCCGCCTGATGCAGCCGCCTCTCTGCATCATAGCACGGCACGGCCCTGCAGGAGACGTACAAAATTTGAGAATAGATTCTAAAAAAGTCACAAATATGGTGATTAATATATGCTGACTTAAACCACTTTTCAATGGCTCTTTTTTATGAGAAAATTTTACCGTTTAACATAAATATAGATTATGGAAATTTAAAGTTTTGTTAATGGTCCTTTTTATCGCAAACGTTACAACTGCTTTCAAAATCACATAATCGTGATACTGTATTACTTTTATAAGTCAGATACTTACATAATATACAAATAACTGTTTGGAGGCAATCAAAAACTGCATCTGCATCCATATCCGGTACTTCCATTTTGCAATGTACTGAAGCAATCACCAAGCTTATAATTAGAAATACATTCAAGATAGACATTTTTCTCCAGGCCTACGATTGAAAATCGCACAGAGTGCTAAAAGCCGTGCTGTATCAGTTGAGAATATTTATACATGTGTAAATGGATTTTTTACGTGTGTGCTTTTGAGATTTTAAATGCAAATTAACACCATTATATGAATACAAGGACTTATATTTAACTAGCCCTTTTCATCCCTTCTTTATTTTGACTATTTTAACCCTATTTACACAACTGTGTTTTAACACAGTTCTGCATTTTTTCCGTATGTTTTTCTTCCGTATGGTTACCGTAAGGCCATACAAAAACATATCGACACTCTAGACAATGGGATTTAAAACGAATGAACTAAAAGGAAGCTAGGTTAAATAGAGAGACTTTCTTGTATACTTAAAGGTAACATGAAGAAGAAAAGATGCAAAGAAACGAACAAGTGTTGTACAAGTGTGTAATATAAAAACTTGCTTATCCTGAAAAGTGAGAAGAGACATAGAATTTTCAATGAGGCCTGCCAAAGTGATGTCTGTATCAGATCTTTAAAATCAGAAAATTTGTTAAACTATGAATAACCCATAAGCGTTATAATTACGAATAGATTCAAAATCCCTCATTTCCCGATATGCCTCTTTAATACGAATTTGACATACATAATGTCCATCCTATAGTTACAAAATTGTAATGTTATTTTCCCGCATTAGTGTGAGTTGCGGGAAAGTACAGACTATTGTTGCAAGTGAAATGAGTATGTGATCACTTGACCTTGGCGGGAAACTTGGCGACCATTTTGCCAACTTGAAGACAAAAAGAAATTTATCGGAACTAGGGGAATTTTGGCTGCATCTCAATTAGGAAAGATGATACTGGAAAGGTCTAGGAAGACGATGTCACATTCTTTTTGATGTCCTGTCCACCTGAAATTCATAAATGAGCTGTCATTCTCAACGTAGAGTTAGTGTGTGATAGACTGCGAAGCGATACGGTAACATTCCGATATGAAAACTGTTATTGACGTGTTACGTAATGATTTGTTTTTGCCTGTGTCATTAAATTATGAATTTCTGCGAGATATTATATATTAGTGTTTCCATTCGTCGTATAAAGGGCTATTCTCTTTATTCCGAGCTTGTTGGATTATTTTAATACATCCAGTGTGTAATGCATGTATCACTATGTTCACTTTTTGTGACGGAAAGAAGAAATAATGACAGGTTTAAGAGCATGCTGGATACTGTGCAAGAAAATTTAGCTATCCCGCTAAATGTTTCGTATTCCTAAGATAACAGGAGGGACAAAAGAAACGTGCGAAAAAAATAATTCAACTTTGTTGGATAAAAATTTTCTGCTTTTGAAAAGACCAATGAGAGATATAATTTTCATTGAGGCATGTCAAGTTCGTGTCCGTATCAGGACCTTGAAAACAGAAAATTTGTTAAAATATGAGTACACTGCAAAAAAAGTCTGTAAAACGTACAGAAATTACTCGTATTGTTTACAGAATAAGTCTGTTCGTAAGAAAAAACAGTTTTTTTCTGTTTTATCTTCATCCGCGCATGTGTACTAGACGAAGACGTCATTGACAACCTGCGAAGCTCATTTCGCCTCCAGCGCAATTAAAACGGGAAGACATTGTACTACGTATCGTTAGCTGGAGCTGGAGAAAAGGGACGGTATATTTGGTTACAACTGCATACGTAGGTTCAGGTGAGTGTTTGATGTTATGTACGGATTTTGTTCACTGGGCGCGTTGGCTTAACCCGGCTCGTTTGGACTTAGAACATTTTTAAGTACTTTAGTGTTTGTCGATAATGTTGACGCCGCGTAATTAATTAGATTAATTAATAGACATAATTAATGTTAAATCAATAAGTAATTAGCGAGATATAAAGCAATACGTTAATTAATTAGATTGATTACTATTAATTAATTATTAATACAGTAATATTTAACTGGGAGGGAAACCCCACCACAAGAATAAAAGGAGTTACATGAAAAAATGTAAGAATTCTTATTTTATTTGCATAAAATGGACATTTAAAATGACTTAGAAAATTTTTAAGGACTTTAATGTTTGTGAATAATGTTCACGCCACATGATTAATTAGGATAATTAATTAAGCAATGTAATTAAGCAATAAGTAATTAGACAGATTAATTGATTATTAATAGATTTATTTAAGTATGTTAAAAATCCAGAAAACACCCTGAATATACATAATGTTATTAAATGGACTTGCAAAAGAAATGAATACTTAATAGTAAAAATTTAATAATTTCTATCAAAAAGCATTGTAGTAAATTAACTAAATATATTATTATGTTTTGTTGATCTCCAGTAGTCATTCAATAAAAACAAAATTAATGATTTAATTACAATGTATAATTAATATTTTTTTAACTAATCACCTTTTTTTAATTTGAATAAACATGAAGATATCACGTTTGAAAACTAAATGGTGACACATATTTAGTAACACTGGACACAGAAGAGGAATCTCAGTCACTGTTGTGTCTCCTCATTGTTGACTGCTAGATGCTGCGCCGCAGCGGGGCATTTACTCTTATTGTGAGTAGCAACACCGGACTCAGAAGAGGAATCTTAGTGACTGAGTCTCCTCAGTGTTGGCTGCAAGATGCTGCGCCAGAGCGGGGCATTTACTCTCATTGTAAGCAACAGTATCGGCCTTCTTTGGTAAAAAGTGGCATGTAACATTGAGGGGAGGGGGGAAATGGTTTCTTTTGTAGAAAATATTTCCAAAAAGTTTGAATTCTTTTTTTTTTGGGGGGGGGCAGTTACCCCTCCGTCTTCCCTTTTAATCCGTCCTTGGCGTTCAATGATGGGAAATAGAACAGTTATGGAACTTGATTGTGAATTCGAGACTTTTTACCTACAAAAAGAAACGAAAAAAATCACCTGTGAATTTGATATATTTATTTTAGACTTACGGGTGAGGGGAGGGGGGGGCGGACTTTTATGTGTAAAACTACGCATCGAAACCAATGGACCAACCAGACAAATCGGCATAATGATTTTAAGCAGTGCAGGGCATCACTTGATCTGACGTCATACTATGACGTCACCTTAGCGACTCTTTCTGCAGCTACTTGCGATTTATGTGCAAAAGTTTCTGGCAACACTGATCGGAGGTGACGCTCTGGGTCGGCTAACGAACGATACGTACCGTTCACCTCACCATGGCACAACGTTTATATCACTGGAAATCGTATACGGGCGAAGTGTGAAAGTCCCGGGTTCGGGTCCCATCGCGCGTCCGTCGACCGTTAACCGTTCAGAGTTTTCCGTGGTTTTCTCCGGAAGTTAGCGTAAATACGGATTAAGACCCCCTCGAAAGACCCCCACGGAGGGCTCCCCTCTTTCAAGGAAACCTCCCCAAAGCTCACTCACCAAATGGAACGAATTTCACACAATCTCAAGTACACACTAAAAGGAACGTACTGTGTGAAAATTAGCTGCTATCTCCTCATAGAATTTGAGAAATTAAAGGTTAAAAATTAGTTAAAATCGCGCCAATTGTAACCCTTTAGCTAGTATTTGGTGACAGGGATAATTGGTCGAAAAGTTGAAACGCTCACGCGAGTATGTACTCGAAATATTTATAAATCAGTGTTTGCTATACCGTGTTATTTTTCAACGTACTGGGTTTTTAAGTAGCTTAATCTCGTTTTCTACTAGTTAAACTGAAGTCCTATAATCTTTTTATTTTAGTTCTGAAAGTCCCTGAAGAAAGTAATTTCTTTTTATTTGTATTAACACATTGCAAGCTGCAAATTCAGTTTACGCATAAGTGAGGCATTTATTTTAATTCTATTCTTTTTATCCACATGATGATACTATGGAGCAAATATACTTAATGTTGTTTTTATGCTTTAAGCGGAATTTTCTTCGAAAAATATGACATTGTCTCCATGCACAGACGAAGAAAAAGTCTGCAAAATCAAATTGTTGAAAGCTTGCAAAATTATCAGAAAGTAAATGCAACAGATTTGGTAGCAAATGAGCAATGCTTATTACTCGATACCCCTGAAGATCCTATATTTTCTAGTTTAGAAAACGAAAGCATTGACTTCATGTCCAGTGAGGACATCATGCAAAATAAGCAATTTATTTCTTGAAAAGATAAGGAGACTGCAGTAAAATACTGGCGGGATACAATAGTGGCAAAATCCCGCAGTTTACAGAGTGTTCAAAATTATTTTAAATTTGTTACAAATAAAAGGCAGTTATATCTGTGGGAAAAGCAAATTCAGAAGAATGGCGATTATAAATATAAACTAAATCAAATTAAAAAATATACGTTTTAACACTTCTAACACGCAAGAAAATTACAGAAAAATGTACATGATTGTGATTTACAAACTTGGGCTTCAGAAAAGGCATTCGAATTAGGACTGAAATTCCGCGCATCTAAAGGATGGCAGTACAGATTTTTAAAAAAGAATAAGATTGTGAGCAGGAAAGTTACAAAATTTGTTTTGCTGAAAAACTCTCGGTCAAAGGAAATCATAAAGAAATTAACGCAGGCGTTCGTAAATGATGTAAATGTCTTTATAAAGGATTCGTTGTTAAAAGACGATCAAATTTTTATGCTGATCAGTCAGGTTTTAATTTAGAAATCCTTCTAGACGAACCCTGGAACATAGAGAATCGAAGCAAGTAGAAAGTGAGATTCAATCACAAAATGCAGTGACACATTCCTACACTACAATGCCGATTTTAAGTAAAAACAATAGATTGTTATAGCCATTACATATTGAACATCCCGAAAAAACTGGGGAATTCGGAAAAAATTAAGTGCAGCAGTTTTCTGACATTGTGTTAATGAAACAACTTAATAATATATTTCTTTCAGGGTCAAATCAAAGGGGTGGGGGAGGGAATTATAGGGTGAACCCCTCCCCTCCAAAAAAAATTACCTTACAATTTTTTAAAATTATTTTTTTTAATACCATTGTTTATTTCAATTCTTATTTCGCTAAAAAGCTAAGCTTCTTCTAAAAAGCTACGCTTAACCTCCTATGCATAGATTTTATGTTTAAAAAATATTTTTGGCCAATTTCCTCCCCCCCCCCCTTCTCCAAAACGGAACCAGTTACCGGCCTGATTTTTTTCCGACCATATGTTCTGCGGGATATCCAGTGAATCATTGCTGCAGATGAATCCTGACATGTGCTTACTTAAAATGCTTATTAAATAAGCATATTTTTGTAAAAGCATTTATAAAAGAAAATAGAAAGCGCCAAGTAGCGATAGAGGCTCTATTCTGTCGGCTCATACTCATTTTTTATTAATTAATTTTAGCTTTAATTTAGGAGATAGCAACTAATTTTTACACATTAGGTTTCTTTAAGTGTGTACTTATGACTGGATTAAATTCGTTACGTTTGGTGAGTGAGCTTCGGGGAGGTTTCCTTGTTTGTGTTGTCCTTCTGACGAGGATTTATAAGCGGGCTTCGAGCCAACCACACAAATCCGATATACTTGTTCACAACAACTACGTACCGCAATTGTTCTTGGTTTTGGGGGAAATGAACAATAGCAACTTCATGTAACAAGTTAAGTACTACTCATAAACTGTTTCTCATAAGTTATTTCCTTATTATAGTGTTTGTTTATATTCATTGCACTTGCTAATTGGTCCTAGAACTGTAGTTAGCATTTCTTATTATATAGTTATCGATATGTTAAATATTTTGGAATGAGTGTTTTTGTTCGCAATCATTTTGTTTGCAGTGCTCCAGTAAGTGAAAGAATATCGCTGAACTTAAACATCGTGGCACTGTGATAAATATATTGTTTATTTTCAGTGTTTGTACTTGAATAGTCGTCTAACACCGAACAGTTTATGATGTTTTTAGTGTGCATGTGTGCAGGCGCGTAGCCAGGAAAATTTTGGGGGGGGGGATATGAACTGATATGTGTATAAAGAGACGGAATTTCATCACTAATCCAAAAATTTCGAGGGGGGGGATATATCCCGATATCCCCCCCCCTGGCTACGCCCCTGCATGTGTGCTCTGGGGGATTTCACATCAAATATAAAGAACATTAAAAAAGAATTGTATCTACAAATTATTTATAATTTCCTTGTAATATTTGTTATGTAGTTTTAAATTTGTACACACTTTGCAATTCTTTTTGCATATTGCATACTATTATTTCTTAATCCTAGTAAAAATGAATCAAAGAAGTATAGTTATACACTTTTTTTTCAAAGTTAATGAAACACTTTTAACTACAATTTTGTAAACATATAAATAAATCAAACCACATAGCAATATTTTAAAAAGTGTGAAATTTATAGGTATATAGCATATAACTGTTTTTTTTATTTTATTAATACACAACTGGTAATTAAAATAGCAACACCAAGAAGGTGACATGCTACACACAGTGCAGCAATTTTAATGTCGAGTAGTATATCTTATCAAAGAAATATTTCTAGCTTCATAACATTGTGATTTTCTTTTTTCTACAAATTATGTCATTATCAAAAACAATAATCATTTTCTTCAGTTTTAAAAGTAATTTTTCATTTGTATGAGATAAACAGCTAGATTTTGATTTGAAGTAATTTTACATTGGGAATTTTCTAGTTTTTTGTATATTCAGGGGCGACTTGGAATTCAGGGATTTGGGAAATTTTATGTCTGGAAAAGTCAAAGAATTCTGCAAAAAAATCTCTTCTAAATCAGGGAGATTTAAAACTCTTTACAATGTTTATCGTCATTTGATGCAGAATACCGTGTTTACTCGCGTAATAGTCGCACCCCCGTTTTGAAGCAGAAAAAATAGCTCTTTAGAGTTACAATATTATATAGTAGATTTTAACCGCATAATAGTCGCACCTGGACTTTCAACATGAAAAATTGGCAAAAAAGTGCGACTATTACGTGAGTAAACATGGCAGTTTTGGCTTCTGGTGATCGGAACAGCTTTAGTATTGGTCATTATTGGCAGTCTTTGTCATAACTTTGTGAAATTTTCAATGGCATTAATATTTTATTTAAATATTATGTATTCATTTTTTAAATTCTTAAACAGGGGTGTATAGATTTTTTTATAATTCTTATTCACTATATTTTAAGTTAACATTTACTCTGTGAGGGGGGTTCCACCCCCTCAAACTCCGTTTCTTTCTTTTAAATAAATACAATTTCAGTTTACTAACAACCATAGTCAGATAAAAGAAAAAGCTATCTGCGCACATAATCCAAAACTATCTGCAAACTCATATGACGTATTTAACGAGGTGAGGGGGAGAGGGGGGGGGTCCTGGGAGTTCGGACACTCCCCCCCCCCTCCCTGAAATTTTGATTTTTGTCACTATAATGATTGTCTTTTTGTGAAAAATTCTGCCTTTTTTACGGTTTGGACTCCCCCCCCCTCTCCCAAAATGTTCCCTGAATACGTGCCTGCTCGTGATAACTGAATAGATATTGCGTATATGAACTTGTGTATATGCATTCGAAGCACACATCTGTGCAACCCGCTTGCGCTATAGTGACTAGCTGCTGCTGTTGTGAACATGTATATCGGATTTGTGTGCTTGGCTCGAAGTCCACTTGTAAATCCTCGTCCGAATGACAAAACAAGGGAGTTACCCTCTGTGGGGTCTTTGTAAGGGGTCCTAACCCGTATTTACCCTAAGTTTCGGAGAAAACCACGAAAAACACCGAACGGTTAGGTCGACGGATGTGCGATGGAACCCGAACCCGGGACCTTCACACTTCGGCCGTCTACCATTTTCAGTGATATAACCACTGTGCCATGGTGAGGCTTTGTACAAGATAAATTGTTTATTTATTTTAATGCATAAATTTTAAAACCATTTCATATCAGTGCCTAGTTATAAAAGTATTTTTTTAATATTTTGCTTATTATACAGTCTGATCATCAACGTTTTAAATTTCAAAATCTCGAATCATAAGTGTAGTCAGTGGCCAATATCCTGAATCAGGAACACTAAACATAAATAGGAATTTTTTATTCAATACTTTTCGAAGTTGAAATATGTAAGAAAGTAATTAAAAATTAGCGCAGATCTGATCGCTCTGTAAGCAGTTCTTTATAAAAGTTTTACATTTAAAAAGAGAGGAATGCTTAAAATTTTGAGCTTTCCCCTTTTAAAAAGTTGAAAATTTGATTCTTTTTTCTTATTCATTATTTTTTCAAAAAGATTTGACGAAAATTAAGCATATTGTTAAATGTAGTAAAAATATTTTATCATGTAAATTTATTTCGAATGTTCAATAGCAATGATGCATACAGTCTTCTATTTTAAAACAAGATGGTAATTTTGACATTTTAATTTGGAAGGGCAGGCCCATGGTCAGGATTTTTATTCGGGGAGGCTCAAATATTCAAATACCATAACTTAAACATAGGTATCATGGGGTCCTATGAAAGGTGCAAGAAAGAGCCCCCCCACCCTCCGACATAGGCGCGGCATAGTGATCATATTTTAAAATACACTGGAACTTTTTGTATTTTAGTACTGAAGTGTCTGAAATACTGAAATAAGCCTTCTCTTGAATAAGGGTCTTCCCTAGAATATAAGCCTTCCCTAGAATACTGGGTGGATTGTGGTAATGGGGCCCCTTGGGTGCCCCTCTCTTGTAGAGGACGCGGGGCTGCAGAGCCTGTTTCCCTAAATCCGCCCCTGTATAAAACATACATATTTGAACTTTCGGGGGGGGGGTGTAGCTCCTCAAGCCTCCCCTTCCCTGGCTACGTGCTTGTCGAGGGGAATTACAACAAGTGCTGCTGAAAAGTAAAATTATTATGCTCCTAGCTTGTGCTAACAAATTTCAGTTTATAGATGAGTCAAATGTAAAATGTGATTTTTTAAATGTGTTTAATTCACTGAAGTAAATTATTTTGTTTCTAGGTGTTTGCTTGGAATAAATCCTAACAGAGGATGCAAGAAGAATCCTGATGTGAAAAAACGTGAGGCCGTTAATATGAAAATTCTCAATTTACTTAATAAAATGTCGGCATATGAGCTAATTGACCACTAACTATATATTAAGAAATACCCATGAATACTGGAGAGCAAATCTATAAAATTATAAACAATAAACTTTGTAAATATTCCTTTGTTTGTACTTTGTAAATACTTTATAAATGCTGTATTTTTTTCTTAAAATAAATCTAATTTTTCTTGACGTATTTATTTGATTATTAATGGATATTACAAAAACCTAAGCATAGATATATCATGCAAAAGTAATTTTAAACTCCTAAAAACTATTTCTGAAAAATAAGATGCATGTATGTATATACATTAAAACCTCTACTAACGGTCACCTCCGAAGACTGGTTATCTCTTAAAACAGACACTGTTAGAAGTTTACAGAATTGAATTGAGACTATTGAATTAACATTATTGTGAACCTCCAAAGAACGGTTGTCTCATAAAATGGTCATTATTTTATGGGACCAAACGTAGCTATTGTTCAGAGGTTTAACTCTATATATGTAGTATTTTTTGGAACGACGCCATCACTACATTAATCAATAGTTTAGAAGCAAACATATATATTATTTTAACTACAATGACACGCTACAATCACCTAAAAAATAAACCTTACAGTAAATACTTCCACTAACTTCATTTACTACAAATACCCCAACCATTTATTTAGGGACAATTGACATGACAAACTGATACGCTTCCCTCCCCATAAACATAGAAATTGATGGATACTTGATAATATCAAGAAATAATTTTGAAAGCATTAAAAAAGAAACTTTAAATTTTATGCTTGGAACATCTACACTCCCACCCCTGATCCATTGATTTGTGTATAAATTTTCGTGCTTTGAAATGCATTGATTCATTTGAAATCAGCTTCTTTGATTACTGTTTACTTGATTGATAGCAATCGTTCTTATAAATCTTTCTTTTTTCAACACTAATATTTTATTTTGTACAGTTACTTAATTTTAAAGGATGCCCTTGGATGGAATTGATTGAAAATAATTAATGTCACCTATGATTTCAAAACATACGCAAGAATTTATTTTCATTAACATTCCGTAGCAGAATTTTTTTACCACTTAACAGGGCCAAGGTCGTCGAAAGAAACTAGTATATATAAAATTACTGAATTTTTTAAGTAATTGTAAGTAAGTAAATATTTTAAGTAATT
This sequence comes from Cheiracanthium punctorium, assembly GCA_038373885.1. Taxonomy (NCBI): domain Eukaryota; kingdom Metazoa; phylum Arthropoda; class Arachnida; order Araneae; family Cheiracanthiidae; genus Cheiracanthium; species Cheiracanthium punctorium. The sequence goes on along the minus strand of JAWZYV010000760.1, from coordinate 387,319 downwards.
TTAACTAAGGTATTGAATTATTAAAAACAAAAGAAAGTTGTTATAAATACAAAATATATTTCATAAAAACTGTTTTTTTTCTGTAAATTCCTGAAATCAAGCTGTAAAAAAATGGATAAAGTCTGCTACATTGACAGAAATATACCGTCGACAAAACACGGGGAATCTGGAAAAATTACAGATTTCTGTAAATTAGATGGAGTATCTAAAAAAAAAATAATTAAAAAAAGAATTCGAAGACTTCTGTAAAACACACAAAATATTTCTGTAAAATTGATGAAGAATCTGTAAAAAATTACAGAGTACTTCTGTAAAACACACAGAGGATTTCTGTAAGATTGATGGAGAATCTGTAAAAAATTACGGAAGACTTCTGTAAAACATACGGTAGATTTCTGTAAAATAAACGGAGAATCTGTAAAAAACTACTGAAGACTTCGTAAAACACACAGACGTTTTCTGTAAAATAAACAGAGAAGCAGTAAAAATTACGGAAGACTTTTGTAAAACACACAGACGTTTTCTGTAAAATAAAGAGAATCTGTAAAAATTACGGAAGACTTCTGTAAAACATACAGAAGATTTCTGTAAAATAAACAGAGAATCTGTAAAAAATTACAGAACATTTCTGTTAAATATACGGAAATAAACTGGCGTCCTGGATGACAGTTTTTTTCTGTAAATTTGACAGACTTTTTTTTGCAGTGTAGAGCTGAATTAGGGTTATAAGTATAACTGCCGATAGTTTATAAATCCCCTGATTTACAACGAGTCTGAATGATAGAATTCCATCCTATTTTCATCGTTTGAGATAAAGATAGGAAATAATGGCAAGTTTAAGGTCATCCTTGATATCATTCAACGAAACTTCTAGCTATCTCGCCAAAGGTTGTATAGCTCACTATTTTTGCAGACTAAAATTAGTAAATGAACGTAAAATTTAAGTATATTAGACATCAGATTCGTTAGACATGAGATTCCCTGAGTCAGAATTTTTTTCCCCTTGAATTTTGACTGAATATTACAAAAAAAAATTACAATGCATAAAAATTAGTTGCATTATACGTTTGGAATACGTTAAAAAAATTGTGTATGCATTTTAAAAATCAAATCTAAATCAATATATATATATATATATATATATATATATATATATATATATATATATATATATATATATATATATATATATATATATATATATATATAATGTTTAAATAATTAAAAATTACGTAATGGAATTTCAAAAATTTTTTATTGAAGATTTCAAGAAATTTTACATTGTGAGCAAATGGCTCTGTTATATATTTATAATTAAATACGAGTGAAAAACTCAATTTTTTTCATTTTTTTTTGTCAAAACATTACCAAAAACAAAAACAAAAAAATTCCAGATTCAAATCCCCATTTTTATTTATTTATTATTTGATTTGAAATGCAATATGTAGTTACATTATATGAATATTTTCAGAGATATAACCATGTTTTATGCACTATTGCAAGTTCTCGATCAAATCAACTGAAGGCAATAATACTGAAATTTATTTATTTATTTATTTTCTTTTTTTAGCAGAACCATTGATATTCCACATAACGTTTTATTAAATACAAACAACTGCAAAAATATAACAAACAATTATATGGATTCATTAATTAGCACATGCATAAATTTTGAATCGTGATTATGTCAGTTGGGTCCAAGATCTTTAATATATTGTATGCTCACTTCCAGAAGCAACAAATCATAAACAGCGATGTGGGATAACATCAGTTATGAGGTTGGTGCGTCCGCGGGGAAGTATTAGCCATCGAGAGACAAAACATTGTATATGTGACAATGTCTGAGGAGGAGGACTAAAAAGAGCAACGCATCTGACTAAAGCATTAGATTAATGCTTGATGGAATCCAAGTTCTGTAATCCATCTAGACCTTCTAAGTACTGAACAGATTCGATTTGAATGTAGTCTTTACGTTGCAAGCTCTATGCGGCGTGGCATCGTCCTTCATTAAAAATACTAATTATTGCATCGACATAAATGTACATTATATTGACCGATAATTTCAGATTTCACAAGAAAAGACATGAACGTGTGTGCGCCTAGTCAAACTGATATCACTCCTAACACAAACAGTGCCTTCGACGTATGAGTCAATTCGATAATTTTGATGGATGGTGAGATTATTTCTCTTCTTCCTCAATAAAGTAATTCCTACTGTCGGATTTGAGGCTAAACTGTGATTTATTGGTGAAGAGAACACGGCTTCATTGATGAGCTTCGATTGCTCCCTTCTCTGACACTAGCTAGGCGGTATGCAAATGGTCTAGAGATATCAGTCTTCTGGTATCTTCAGCAAAAGGGACTCTAAGAGATGTTATAATGGCTGTGCGCATAGCGCCAAATATCAATCCTAGACGTTTGTTGTAAGGCTTAGCTATCCTTAGTCACGTCATATGAGCAAGTCGTTCTGCAACCATCTACCAGACTTCTTCCAGAGGCGGTAGATCGAGAGAACAAGGAGATAAAGGCAGCAATTAAATCTGGCGGGGGACGAAGAAATCTGGAACATTTTGCCACATGTTGCGCACATTATTCAGTTGGAATATCGCAGCTGGCAAGTCCGGAAGGTATGAGAAAGAAAGTGATCCAATAACTCAGAAATATACCGCTGCTTGCATACTGGAGGGGGTGTGGGAGTGGTATCCACTACCACCCCAAATCATAATAATGTTCAGCAATCTCTCACCACGGTGTCACCAGACTCTCATCTTACCATGGTTGAGTTGCACGTAGTAAAGACAATGTCGTTCCATTCGGTTGTCCATTCTGTCGTTCATAACACCATTGTCGACATAAATTCCCGCGGTTTTGATGGTATAAGAATAATCTGAGATCCTTATAGGGCACTATTCTTCCTCGATCGAGCTGCGGAATAAGCTGGATGAGCACTTCAAAGCGGCCTTCTTTTCTCCTTTTATATATCACTTGCAGGTGGCGCTACAATTGCGCGTGATGTGTGTCTGCGCTTAAATGTTAATCGTTTGTATATCTCGTCTTCTCAAACGCATGGTGCAAATTTCACTTCATTTGGATGCTCCCCTTTGGCCTTTTGGATGGCCAGCAATGTATTTTAGGGATGGCTTCAGGCCCATCAAAGGCCTGTATTTTCCAGATCACTTTCACCTCTAGATAAATATTTACTTAATACATTCAACAGAATATAAGTAAACGGGGAAAAAATACTTTTCTTTTAAACGTGTATTTATACAACGAGTGATATTTTTGCGTTACAATAGTAGATAAGAGAGACGGTCATCTGCAGTGTTCCGCATAAGGAAGTCAGCAACGAAGCAAAAATGAGGTGGAGGGACGAATTATGATTAAAACGAAGCGAATGCTTTATTTTTTATAATGAAACGTGATAGAAATTTAAGATACTGCTCAAGCAGCTTTGTAAAAAGTACAAATAAATTACAAGTACATAAGGCACAGCTGTCGCAGTCTGCTCTTTTTCTAAATAGGCAACTTCTAATTTTCAGTGTAAATATTCAGAATCAGTCCAATCAGTGTAAATATTCAGAAAACTTCTTTTAGTAACAGCGAACACACTTTTCGATTACCATACGATTATACTGACTATATGACTACTCAAACTTGGAGCGTGAAGATTGTTGCAAATAATTCTTAAGTACTTTTCGCACATAGAGAATCAAACCTCGGACCTGCGGCATCGCAGCTGAATGTGCGAACCAATACATCACAGGACGTTTACTTCTGTTTAGGAGACAAAACTCGTCCTATGAATAAAATCTATTGCTTACTAAAGATAAGTGAAATTGAATTTTTCCAATACAAGGTCTTTGGTTTACAGGAACTGTTTTTTTTCATAGTATGCCCCATTTTTGCAAAATATTTACTGATGTTTTGAAGCAATAAAAAATAAAATAAATAAATAAATAATAAAACAGAAATAAAAATGCAGCAAATTAGGTTGTTAATTTTACAATTTTTTTTCTTCAAAAAGTCTGCTACCTGCCGCTCTTTGTGCTTACCTTGAGTTCTCTTTCCTGCCTGACGGAATTTTTTAAATTTTTAAAGGTTAAAGAAGGATGGAAGCCGAAACATATTTCTTTACTACTTCAATGTATGAAGTTCTAAATACAATGCTTTTTATTTTTGTCTTGAACCCAAGACCTCGAATTTGAATGTATTTTTTCAAAAACATTGGGGGCAGTTGCTAGTAATGCACACAAATATAAAATTATGCACATTTCTTTGAACGATTTTTCTTTTGCACAAGGTAAGTGGATTATCAGTATTTTTGGCTAACACTTTCTGATTCATGTGTATCAGCATGTTTTTAATTACCATAATTTGGAGATTTTTTTCATGAATTATAAACTGTTGTCATTGATCTGTTAATATTCCTTGCAATATCGTACACATTCACTGCGCACCTTCTAAATGCTTGTATCTTGTTTTCTTTATATCGGGTATATATCAGCTTCGTGGCATGGATTAATTCGATAAGAATTCTAGGAGTAACTGCCTAAACACATTTGTTTCTTTGCTACTTATCGACTGCAGAAAAAAAAAAAAGATATATTCAAATCATTGTTTGAAAATAAAATAAAATATTCTTAGACATTTTTCCCAAAAAACAGTTAAAAATCAAGGAATTACATTTTTTCAGGTATTCTTCATGTATGAGCTATGTACATAAATGTTTCATTAAATTTACATTTTTTCATTAAAACTTTTGTATGTGTAGACTGCCATGCATTTATCAATTTTGCTGTTTTTGAATGACCTATACCTTTTTTCTCCATGTTAAAACATATTCACTCTGTTAGAGTATTTTTACAGTAATTCCTGGTTAAATTTTAAATTCCAGGTAAAATTGAACTAATGAACGTAAGTACGATTGAATTAGCGTCTGCATTTGGTCCGCGGTAGTCTAGTTGGAAAGGCGTCGGTCTCCCAGTCAAAAGGTTGTACGTTCGATCCTGGGACCAACCAAAGACCGCCAACCAATCGGTAGTGCTGCCATCTATGAGCTCCAGAATGAGGTAGAAATGAGCTGTTCGGGAGTCTGTGGTAGAGATGAACACACTTGTCAGGTACTGCCGTTATTGATCTAATCTGGATTTGGAGTTGGTACAAAATGCTATAAAGCAGAGGTGCGAAGGCCCCATAATCCGTAAAAACAAGAGAAAAAGAGACTGGGCATTTTCTTTAACAGGCCTACCACCAATAACTTCAATTAGTCTTCTATAGTCTATGGACAATAATTGTTTGAGCTGTAGTCGGGACTACGGCAAAGCTCTCAAAATTTAGTGAATGCAAATTGGTACCAAAAATAAGTTTTTTAAAACTGAGCTCAGCTTGGCAATATCTGCATTTGTGAGAAAATGTGAGATTTGTGTATTTCCGATTGATTCATTGCAAAAGTATCTTGACCAAGTTGTCTACGAACAAGACAGTATCATCTCTGACGTGCATCATATCAATCTAACAGCTCTACAGAATCTAACATATTTAGATTTATAGTTGAAAATGAATAAAAAAATGAATACTTTTTGCGAATTATGTTACATTTGCAATAGGAAAATGATAAATAATGACCAGTTTCGACATTTCACTCAAAATTTTTGTGAATGACTGAATATGTCATCTTCTTCCTATGGCATAAATCTTTATTACCATCCGTTTGTGTATAAAATTGCACCCATGTCTTTGAGAGGCAAATTTAAACATTTCATAAAGGTTTTCTGTTAAAAACTGCTTACCATCTTTTATTTAAAAATTTCAAAACAGAGGGAAAAATATTTTTAATAAAATCAAAGCGCTATTTTATTTACGTTAATATAAATGTATTCATAGTTTATGAAGAAAGAAGGTTCATAATAAAGCACTTTTTATTCTAAATTTATGCAATACACATTATTAGGGATATGATAATTCTGAATGCATTAATTCAATATAGAGTAAAACCTCTATATTCTAAAAAATGTCTTGTAATTCGTGTATATATTAATAATATTGAAAATCTCAATAAAATATACTCATGCAAAATAAGTTATATGCATACTATTTTTACTATATTCTCGTATCTCTATATATGTGCTATTATTATTATTTTATAGAAATATTCTGTTAACGTAGAATTCATATTTGACAAAAACAAAATATATTATCATTTATTTATGTAGCTTACATACGAAGCTAAGAAGCCTTAGCTAAGCTATGAAGCTTTTGAAATTTGAATAAAAATATGTCTATGATTTTAAAAATTAGTTGCTTGAAAATAAATAGTATCACTACTTATAACAGGGTGATATATTATATGGCAGCACGATATTTTAAAATAAATTCCCTTTCTCTAGATTTCATTAACATTTCTTTAGTCTTAGGGTAATTAATTTTTAAAAAGTGTAACACTTTGTATAAAAATATAAAATTGCTATCCAATAATCAGAATTTATTCACCTTATTTTTACGAAGATATACAGATTGATATTTTTACTCGAAAAATGTCTATCATATCCTTTTAGTTACATAGTCAATATTTTCTATTAAATTTTTGTATATAAGGAGAATAATTTGAAACACATAATATCAAAAAATCTGGAGTGACTCTACTCGACTTTCCGAACACTTACGATTAAGATCATTACCAAGCATTTAAATAAATTTTAATCGATGTATAATTCAAACATATATACCAAATTGAAGCTCAATCGAATGTGCCGCTTAAACGCTATCCCACTTTCAAGAATCCGCCCCCCATAGGCCATATTGTAAAAGAAATTTTTGCCGTAGCCCTGTACAAAAACTATAAGCCCTATACACATCAAAATCAATACCGGTCTTACGGTGGTGGTTTATAGCATATATACCCAATTTGAGCTCAATCGAATGTACTGTTTAAACGCTAACGCACTTTCAAGAATTTCCTCCCATAGGCCATAATGTAAAAGAAATATTTGTCGCAGCCCTGTCGAAAAACTGTATGTCCTATACACACCAAAATCAATACCGCTCTTGCGACGGTGGTTTATAACATATATACCCAATTTGAGCTCAATCGAATGCCCCGTTTAGGAGCTATCGTGTTCACTCATACACACACACACACACACACACACACATGCATACATACATACATCTCGTAAAAATAGCGTAAATGAATTCAGAAGACCTTAAAACGTGTAAATACACCAAAATCTCGAAGTCGAAATTTTTCATGATTACAATAATTTCCTTACATGGCACATGTTCAGAAAGTAATAAGCAACTTTTGATATTTTTGAGGATATTTTATTATTTGACATACATGAACAAAAGAATCTAATACTCTACATATCAGTATGCATGCAATCCCAATTCTGTTTTCGTATAACGAGTAGAAATCTATCGTTATGTATCCATTTTCATTTATTTGTGCTCCTTTTTGAAGGACCAGGGTTCGGGTCCCATCTCGCGGTTGTCGATCTAATGGTCTCATGTTTTGGTAGGTTTTCTCCAGATCTAACGTGAATAAAGTCATCCTTCCTAGGCACCCCCTATCCTTAGCAGATTGCCCTAGTCTAGTGTTTCAATAATCACACAAACAAGCATCTAAGTTTAGCTCATTTTGTCTTTCTTTTGTATTTAAATTGGTTAACTAGAGCGAGAGTTATGAATTTTGAAAATTTCCACAGACTAATATTAGAGTTTAGTATCTTCTCGAAAAATATAAGAGCGATTCCTAAAAATTACCAAAATTTGTCTATGACATAAAATAAAAATATTTAATTGTAACTTTTAGACAGCCGCTTCATAGCATGTCAAGGCCTGTCCTAGTGTACCTCTATACTAAAGGTTTTAGTTATAAGACCACCCATAACGATGCTAGACGATGAGCAAATACACTCACAAATGCGTGTTATATGCTGTTTTATTTATATGTAGAAAAATGAATTACGCTAAAATTGTTCAAAATAAAATGCAGGTAGATGAACACACATATTTTTATTCATAAAATTTCCTTCTTGTAAAAAAAAATATGAAAATGTATAATTTTTAAATAATAACAAGGTCAAAGGGAATTCAAATTAAATATAAAGCTGCTCTTTTTAACGAGACTTAGACTACATTAACATTAACATTAGCATTATTAACATTTGAACAAGACTTACTTACATTTTACGATACGTTTGTTTATATGAAATATTTTGTGCTTCTCAATAAAATTTAAATGTTATTTTGTAGGCATTAACGAAAATTTTACCTCTACTGACTTAACATGATATAAAGGTGAACTTATTTCACGAAAGGAAATTAATATTGCGTTAATTAATTTTATTATCTTACAATTGTATTCGTGAATCATGCATGCAGCTGAACTTTACAAAGAATCAATAAACATTAAATCATTTACTTTGTTCATTTTGATTCAACAATATACTTCCACCACTATTCATAAAAGACTGTAAACAAACTGCATGAAAATAAATGTGATATTTAGCTTATTATTTATTGAAACAAAAGGCTTTCATCCCAACCAATGCAAATGCATCTTTGTCTAAGAAATATTGATCTGTTTTAAATGGAGAATACAAAAAACCTGGGCACATGTGTTTAAATATTTAATTCCTTAGCAACATAAGTTCACAGACGCTGCTTTACAGTCATTGGTTACCTGTTGCTCGGATGCTGACGTAAAATTTTTGAGAGAAATATGGCGAATACCTGGAAGGAAAATTTTCTTTCAGATTTCTTAATGCAACTTTTAAAAATATATATAGCAAACAGTTTTTTTCATAACTATGAAACATGCAAGAAACATTATTTGATGCAAATTTGAATGAAAAATTAAATATACTGCGCTGTTATTAATATTATATGTTTAGATTCTTCAACAGAAGTATTTAAAGTATAAAGGTAAAAACAAAATACCTACACATTCACGTAAAATAATAATTGGATGATGCAATTGATTTATGTGTATACATATATATATTATATATATTTTTTTTCCTGCGTGGTACACTGTTAATAGAAATAGTTCAACATTTCACTATAAAATGGTACTAAATCAGCTGCAAAATTTCTATTGAGGAAGGTTTCACCATGATTTGGATACACTGATTAGTATCAGAACTAATTTTTAGTTCAAAATTTCTCCATAGAAAGGCTGCAGCTAATTTATCACAATTTTATGGTGAAATGTCGAACTGCTTCTATTAACAGCGTATGCCATATTTGCAGTAATATGCCTTGTGTTTTACCACGCGTATGTGCTTTTTCTCCCTCACAACATAAGAACAGAATATTTAAACCCCTCTCCTTCATTTGATACAGCTTTAACAAGTCGTTTCTTTAAGCGAAGCTTGTTGTGAAATGGAGTAAGAAGGAAATTAACGACGTCAACTTTCTTTACTTCAATTTTGTCTACAGTTTCAGTTTTTAATTTTTTTTCTTGGCATTCACTCATTTTTTATCGTGATTGTCCTTATCTGGATTGTCCTACTCCAAAAGTATCAGTGGTACTTAATGAATCCTGCTTGTTGACCTAGGAGCATTCATGCATGCTGTCCACCCACTATCTTTGTAGTTTAATTTGGTGAGAATCATATGCTTAGTGCCCAGTATTTTCATTCAGGTACACATAATACATGAATGGCACTAAGCAGTGTTTACTATCATTTTGCAGAAGCACTGCCTCGAGGATTCTTTTTGATGAATCAATGAAGAACTTCGTATCATTCAGGTCATACTGTACATGTATATTGAATAATTCCACCAACTTAAGGGCATTGATACACTAAACCAAGCCACTATTTTCAGAAAAGTATTTAAAGAATTCAGTTTCTGTCTTTCTGAATCATGACTCGCTGCTATCTTAAGAATCGAGAAAGTTTCGTCAAAATTCTGAATCCTTGCCCTGAGAGTCTTTCTAGTGCTGTCTAGTCTTTCAGTAGTTGTAGGTACAGATAATTATGAGCTTCTTTCCCTAACTGTTGGTGAATCACAGTAATATTTAAAGTAATTTTCACTAATAACAGTAATTTTGAAGTAAATTTTGTCCAAGCAGTAATTTTTTTGCGCAAACTATATTATTATTATTTAATTTGCACAAACTGCCCAGAAAATCTCCAGTTTTTCGCAGGAATGACGGGTTATGACACTGAAAACCAGGATTTTTCGTTAGTAAATATAAATCAATATACTACTGGATATGAAAGTCAAAAATTCCAGTTAAAAAATGTATGTAATGAATGTTTTTTGACTAATTTTCCAGAAAGCAGCATCCAAATATGCTACTGGTCAGAATCCGCTACCGGTTTCTAGACACTTTTTGGTTGCAGGCCCTTGAATTTAAACTAATGCAAATGCTGCCATAACAAATGATGGGATGGGACAGTGATGGGAAACTGGTGTTGGGAATGGGCTTTTCAATATTTCCGATAACTCCTTTCAGCTAAATGCGCTTGCGGATTCCACTCATCCACTCACAGCGACTGAATTCTAATTTTATTTAAACAACCCTCCCCCCTCTTCCCAGATCATAATTCACACGGCACAAAAAATTAAATTTACATAAAAAATAGCATAATACGTTTATTAATAAACAAAATATCCATGGATAAGAAAGATGTTCTCCCCTCTCAAAACATTATTTGTTAGCTCTCGTTTAATTTTAAATTTGTATATGTTTAAAATAAATTTATTTTCCTTCTTTTTAATCTAGTTAAAAAATCTACTACGTCACATATTGTGTTTACATCCAAGATTATGCATACCAAGATTAAAGGCGATACTATTATCTATGCAAATTAATATTTGTTTACTTTGTTTCATCCACAGTTTCCACAGCTTTCACAGATCTAGTCTTACAGCCTAGTCTTATTCACAGAAAAGGCTCATTCGTAAAAGAGCAGACTTACTGGCTCCTACACTGATTATATAAGGCAATTTATTTTTCCCTTGAAAATACTTCTATGCCACGTAAGAAATGCTTGATAAATGTAGAAGTGTGAGGCAAGCTATTTAATATCGACTTGAAAGAATAGGGTTTCTGCATTATTATAAAGTTATGCACTTTCGAAGTAGCGTGACTGGTTGTAGCTAATTAAAAGCACATTAATACAGAATTGATACATTACTGTAAGTATTGAAATCTCTATGATTAGTCTTTTAATCGAAATAAAATAAATTGAATGACAGGAAAAATGACTTTGAAATGATATATATATATATATACATATATATAGGAAGTACTAATAAACAGAATGAAAATGTGTGTATAATGCATAGAAAACTCTAATTAAAATAAAAAAAAAAGTAAAGAAGGAAAATTATAGAACCGTCAAACTACTGTCGAAATTTAAAGACAAAATTGAATTTTGGAATATAGAACTATAATTATTTCAAAAGACTTTTTTGTGCATGATATCAATATCTTTTGCATAACAAATAAAGTAAGTGAATCTAAATCAGTATCAAAATGAAACTACGGAGCGGTCTTACCACCTGCACAGCTTTGAATGCAACTTAAAATGTACTTAAGTTCCTTTGAAAGTGTATCAAATACTCAGAGTTCAAATAATTCTTCATTTGCTACCCACATTTGAAAACTGCAAACAAAAGGACATTTTGCGAAAAAAAGGATTATTACGGATGGCAACTGTTTCTAAAATGGTTCAGGATTACACATCCTGAGAAAACAAGCTCAGGAGCTCCTAATGTCTACTGTTCAATCTGTTAAAGAAATGTTTTCAGGTATTTCATTTTAATCTGCAGTAAACATCTGCATGGATCTATTGGAATTTGAAGACAATTTGAGAGCAGTTTCAAAACATTCTCTAAATTGTCATAGCGTTATCAGACTATTCTCCTAGAGATTTAGCATATTTTTCAGAAGAAAGAATTGATAAAGGAAAGTGACTTATAAAACAGACACAATTTATCTTGAAGCAGTTTGACCAAAAAATCATTAATAATTTAGAATTTTTACCAACTGTTTATGTGAAAATCATATGCTTTAAACACAGAAGGTAACTAAACGTTCGCAACACGCACGTATGACAAAGGCAGGAGCCGTGAAGTTGAGGAAGAATTGCAATACTGTACAATGAATTGTCCCAATAGTTCATGCATTACTAAATTATATCTCAAATAAATGTGCTCATTTCAGTTTCATATCAAAATAAATTTGCGGAAAAAAAATATTTTTTTTTTCTTGTTTAAATTTTAGATTTTAAAAGTCCTAATTTTGAAAATAACAAAACCGTTGTTTAACGGGCAAGCTATCAGATGCTGAAAAAATATGTTGTTACTGGTTGATTGAAGACAAAGATGTTGATCACGTATAAGTTTGTGATTCTGATACGATTTTTTGATGAATGACGTTCTTTAAATTCGTACCCTTTTCGAAAATTTGTTGGACGATCTTTGAAACCCCTCTACACAGTATTTTTCATTCAGCATGATTTTCCATTAGTTAAAAAAATATTTGTGTATGTTTAATAGAATAACATTTAACATGAAATAATGCCTTAATCTTTGTCTTAGTTAAGATTGAACTAGAGCAGTTCCAAAATACCTCAAATTTTCTAAATGTATAAAAACATTGTCAAAGAGATTCCATTGATAGACGATTGAGGATTATTTCCGGTCATAATAGAATAAATTCAGAGAAAAATGGATTAAGAAAAAAATTCGCACTTAAATTTAACAATTTTCAAGCTGCGTTATGGATGATGTTAGTTTGATAATGATAATAATAATCTTAAGAAGAAATAAGTTGCTCTCGACGTAGGAAGTTATTTATTAGTAAATGAACATGCTTTAAGGGAAGACACAGTGAATAATAATCATGTGCATAGTTTCCTAATTGCACACTGCCACAAATTCTTCCTTGGTTAAGTTATAACTTGAATAAATAGTCATAACATTTAATTGAATTACCACCATGAAACTATCTTGAAATTTTTATTTTAGTTCAAATGATATTAATTTTGTAGAACAGGACCTCTTTTTATCAAAACTTTAAAATTTGACATAACAATCCAATTTTATAGCTGGAGCAAGAATGTTTACATATTCGTTGCTATGATTCTGATATGTTCTTGTGCTTATACTGCTACAAGTTTATTGCATAAGCTATGAGTCCTTTCTTATTTTTTTGTATTTTTCAGAATTATTCTCTCTATGTAATATAAAGCAAATATTATGGCAAACAATATAATTAGAGTCCAAATTCGAATCTTCCATTTCTTATTCGTGAAATATTAACCCTTTCATAAAGCACTATTTCAAATATCAATGAATATTGCCTGTATTACCAAGCGGTCTTAAAATCTATGCATTTTACATGAAGTACTCCATTTCTCAATTAAAAATATTTTGCTATTCAACTGTTTAAATTTTTCGAAATTTACTCCCAACATGTGATGACGCATAATATTCTGTCAACAAAGGGATATTTACGAAAGACAATGGCCTCTAAAATGCTTCAGGATAATATACCCTGCGAAAACAAGCTCCGAAATTCCTAATGCGTACTCTTCCATTAGCTAAGGAAATGTTCTCAGCTACTTCATTTAATCTGCAGTAAACACAGTGCATTGATCTGCAGGGAATTAGAGGCACGCTCTGAAGCAGTCCCAGAACACGACACATTCTCTAAATATGTCAAAGCGTTATTAAAGAGATTATTCCGCTAGAAAATTGGTCGTCTGTTCCAATTAGAATGAATCAAGAAAGCAAACTTGTTTATTAAAAGAATTTCGAATTCAAGGCAAAAAATTTTTTAGCATTTTGGTAAATATTATGTTTGTGGAATAACTATTTAAAAATGTACAATCGTTGTTGAGACGATATAAACGTTTAGCACATCAGGAAAAATGTGAGTCATGCCAATGTCATTAAAGTAGAGACAAAGTGCTAGGAAAAGTTTGGTTGCATTTTGTTGGATTATAGTACTGAGTGTTATTACGACCAGTTAAGGGTTATTGTATCCAGAAGAAGTTTTTGATTTCGTTCGGAACGTTACTTACGATCTACGCAGTCTTAAAACAAAAAATGGTGCTTTTTAATACAGTTAAGATTTTTAGCTTTTTTTGGTACTTTAGTCTCTACTTTCATGTCATCAGCACGACTCACATTTTGATGATGTGCTAAACGCGTAGTTTGTTACAAATTATAATCAACTATTTGGTGTGAATGAAATTTCAAAAAAGTACCTCCATTTTATCAAAATTTTTCAAATGCATGGTATCTAAAAAATGCCTAATGATAGTGTTTGCTTAAAATACAGCATGTCTGAAAAGGTCATTGCTAAACTTAACATGATGGTCAGTCATACTATGAAAAACAAGATTTACATAAGAACTTGTGTCCGGAAATACAAACGTCTATTGCTAGAAGGCGATGTCCTAGGCCATTGCCGTTAGATGGATGGATCGGTTTACCAACTCAGAATTGGTATATATGCATTACGTGAATGGTGCCACGAATGGGAATGGACGAGCATTGGTGCGATGTCCTAGGCCATTGCCGGAGATGGATAAATCGGTTTAACAACTCAGAAATGGTAGATATGCATTACGTGAATGGTGCCACGAATGGGAATGCACGAGCATTGGTGTGGATGTACTTTGAAATGTTCGCAGGCGTAGAGGAAAGGGAGGAGTTATGTCAAAAGATCTGTGGCTTTTATTAAATGAGTTATTTATTATTATGACTTCCCACGGACGTTATGCATATTGGCCAGTTCTGAGTTAGTAAACCAATTCATGTATTTTCAGTAACGGTCTATGCTGAAATGTTCAAGCTTCCACAAGCTTGAGACATCGCCTTATAGCGGTCACGGTTTGCATTTAAAGACACAAGTTTCTGTGTAAATCTTATTTGCCATGGTTTGACACACCAGCACAATAAGTTTCGCAATGGCCTTTTGGCACACCCTGTAATACGTTATATGCAGTGGAATTGTGATAATATTTCTAACTTCCTTTACAAAGACGCGTAACTGACTTTGTTCAGGTTTTATACCATATGGCACTTACAAATGTTTTCCTGATAGGCTTTCCGAAAGGCATTTGATCCTCCTCTGATATCCGCCAAGTGAGCTACAAATCACGAACTTTCACCATCACAGGCAAACACACACACACACACATATATATACATATGTATCCACTTATTACTTTTTTACGAACTTACTTTCACCTAACTTTATAAAGGTCTTTACTTTCTAAAATTCCTTTTGTACATAGATTGGAAATATAATTCATAAGATTAGATAACAGAGACTAATATTAAGGTAAATCTGCCGTCGTTAAAGGGCGAATGAAAGTCATTTATGTATTGATTAAATATATGCATGTAAAATATACTTAAAAATGATTGCGGAAATGCTAAAATGTGGTATTTGGTATATTTTGTGCAATGTAATTATTTTAAAAGTGATAAAACATATTATCCTTTTTTCAAACTCTTGGCATCTTGAAACATTTTTAATATATATAGGTTGTCTGCTGTCTATGAAGTTTTAAGATCCCTATAATGGATAAATTTTAAAGAAAAAATTACTGGAATTACATGCGGCTGTGTAGAAACCAGTTTAAAATGTTCTATTGAAGAAACCTTAAAAAAGTTTTGCTGATTTTCTTCATATTTAATAATGGATTTAAGTTATCGCATCTCTGGATAATTACTATAAAGTAGCCATATAAATTAATTTCTTTAGTTGGGAAAGTGCAATTATTTATTCATCTTCCTGGAATATACTTAATCGATATTTTCTAATCCTTTTTGGTCGACCACTGGCCGAGGGGATAAGACAATGAACTTTGGTAGATGGCTGAATTGCCAATATCCAGGGTTCTTGTCTACCACACGGCTGCCGATTCAACGGTCTGAAGTTTTCAGCTAATTTTTTTTTTCAAATTTAACTCAATACGCGATGAAGCCTTTTAAAATGGCATCCGCTCAGGTAACCTCCTCCCCTCTTTTACGTAGTGTTCGAGTAGCTTCGCCTTAGCAAAAAACCTAATGCATTTTGCGAATGAAATTCCACGATTATTACGTACACGATACTTTCCCAATTAGAAGAGAACATCGTTTGATTAAAAATAATCGTTTTAATAAAAGACGTTAACTGTTTACTTCCGTTACGAACTTCAATAAAAAATTTAAAGTAACTCAGAACGACACTCAAACACTCAATATCTTATGGATTTTCAAAGTTAAACTCTGTGTCTTCACTCACCACTTAAAATGTAACTACTGGGTTGTAATTCTATCATACAACAGCTTGAGGTGCAACCATTACCTGGGAGACATCCAACAGTCTTCCTTCTCGCCCCTTAAGGGTAGAGATACTCCATTAGTGAAAATGAATGATGCAGCGGCGTACGGGCAGAAGACATCATTCAGGGCTGGCAAATTACAGCTGAATATAAGGCAACAGAGTAATGCAGTGCAACTAGATGTGACTATAAATCATTATATGCACTTGAGTTATAAATGAACGGAAGAAAAATTAAACTGATTTACATGAATGGCAATTAATTATTGAATAATGTTGTTATCCATAGTCATCTCAGTTCATCTGCACTGTAACATAACTCGATAATTATATTTTTTCTTTTCTATTCAAATACTGCAAAAGTTTCATTTCCTTACTGTGAAAAGTTATATGCAAATGAAGTATATCGGAAATTTATGAGAATCCTTTGATAAATATGTAGATTATTATTTTTTTAGACTTGAATTGGTCATTAGAAAATCATTTAAGTTACAATATTTCAGAAATAATAACAAGAAAAAAAGAAGAGAAAAAAAGAAAGAAAGGAACTACGAATACACAAGAACTTTCAATGACTGTTTTGGGTTTAGTAGAATTGTAAGTTTCAAAACATATGATATTTATTTAATATCGACATAAAAGTGCTTTTAAAACTGCACAGGACTACATTTGAGATAATAACGCATATACTTTTTAAAATAACCAATTAAATTCTTTATAAATTAACATGCTGCTTCTTTAATAAATTAAAAAAAAACAGTTGAGTTTCAAATTTAAAATAAAAAGTTACTTTGGAAACTGATAAAACAGCCTAAATATCTCTTGGGATATTTTCGTCATTGAACTAATCAATGTTCTCGCTATCTTACGGATATTTTCATCGTATTGAGACATTCATAAAATAATTGAACCACGAATTAGTATTATAGCATGTTTGTGCACGCTTATGAGCGAAATACTAATCGTTAATGAATGTCAAGAAAATTTTCATCACCACGTGGTAGTTTCAAGATACTTTGACGTCGACTGTTAAAAGCAAAATATCAAATGCTGCCTTTTTTGTCAGGCAATGTAGAGAAAGTAAAATTACTTCTTTAAGAATTAAAAATAATACTAAAAGTTAGAGATAAATTTAAAATTGCATATAGATTTCGTTGGAGCATATCTTTGTATCGTACCTCAGCTTAATTACATTTATCTAAGTAACTTGCTACATTATTGTTTAATATGCAAAACATGCATTTTTAAACTAGGAAATGAGAGGTTGGAAATCGCTTTATTATGCCAATGGTATGTATTGATAAGTATAGATCTTCGTTTTAATTTTTAAGAAAGGAACAATTTACATAATATTGTTATTTAATTTACAATAAAATGCATTCCAAATATTCCCTATTCCTTATTTGAGTCCCTTTCTTTCGAAAATGAGAAATTTCAACATTCCTTTAATATCCTTCTTTTGAAAATGTCACTTAAATTCTTTATTTTTTTAAGCGTCGAGCACGCAATCTAATATCCTGCTGTGAGACAACCGGCGACAGTGAAAATCAGATTAGAATTGAGGTGCGGAAAGTTTTATCCACAGGGGAATAAATCAAGAAAGTAGATAATCGTTCAATAGCATTAACTTTATTTCTTCTATTTTCGGCTTTCACTATCTCTTAATCAGCAAAGAAGGTAGATCTCGAATCAGGGAAGACAAATGGTCAGATTCAGTGTTCGGTTGTCAATATCAAGGCATACCTTTCTGATGCATGTCCAATACGAGCAAAGCACAACTTTCTTCAATTTGCCTTGTTTGTAGTTTTAGTTGTCTTATTGTAAGTTTTATCAAAGTAATATCGTACAGATTTTTCTGTTTTTCGTTATAGTTTTAGCGTTCTTTATAAGCTATTTTTATGAGTTACGAAATGTAGATTGCACAGTACTCGGGATTTTCTTAACCATACTTGTTTATTTGATAAATAAGATTCTTTGTAATGTAACCTTATTTAAGTTGAATTATAGAGGAGATTTTGGCAGATTTTTCATGGAGGACACCATTTATAACTCGTTTTAGTTTTGCAATAAGTCTCGCAATGACGCCAGGTGCGAACTAGCTGCAGTGCGACACTCCACAGATCATACACTAAAGTCTCAGTTCAGTAGCTGTCAGAATACACTATTTTGTGCACTTTTTTATAGTGAGTAAACTTCCAGATCTTTATTCAACCTTAAAATAAACACACTAGTGTTAAACTTACTGTTTCGATATTGCTTGTACAAAAAGGGCATTATTCCTTTACCTTTCTTTTGCTACTTACACCGCTCCTCGTCGAACTTCCAGTATGGTGAAAGGTTGCAAAACGTGCTTCGCACTAAATCAGCTGTCTTGTTGCATCAAAAATATTCTTACTGTTTAAGAAAACAGGCTAAATAACTATTACAGACTGATACCCTCGTCAAAAATCAGCTAAAAATGGAAAATAATTTATTTAAAAAAAAAGGAATTGCAAAAGGAATCAGATAAAAGGGGAGACAAAAAACTAAAGCCAATCCCGTTCAGGAAATTGTTTTGACCTACGTCTTCAGATGTAAAAGGAATTAGAATATCGAATCCTAAAAAGAAAAGTGGCACTGGTATGCTGTTTAAGAAAACAGAGAAATAGATGAGGTGTACGAAATGGGTGCATGAAAACTACAAATATACATTGTAAAAATGTTAAATGACAGATTTGTAAAAGTACTAAGTGACATTTGTTTTCCATATCCAGATGCTTTCTCTATTAATCTACTGTTACTTTACAAAATATTATTATACCTCCTTGCTTTACAGTAAAAAAATGCACATTAAGTAAGTAGTGAGGTTTATTACCTGAGTTTTGTCAAAGTATAGCTAGAAAATTTGCTCTTGTAGAGCTAGAAAACTTACCTCGCACATTTTCCAAGAGACACATTTTCCAACTTTAGATAGATACAATTAATCATTTGCTGACAAAAGTATATTTACTTTTGAATAAAATAATTGTGCTGGTTTGTAGATGGAGGTATGGGAAATAATGGTATCCTGTTACCTCAAAACAGATGAAAAAAAAAATATAAATGTTTGAAAATGCGTCCCGGGATCCCCTACATTTTCCTTTTACAGTATACTTCATAAAGCATAATAAAATTCACACATAGCATAATAAAAGTCTATACTTTTTAGTTTTTTTGTTTATTGAACTTTCATACAAAAACGAAATTACATTTCTAAAATGTTTTCTGCATACTAAAAATTTTCTTTTACGGTTTTTAAACTTTAAAGAAAAATTGAAAAACTCTAGAAAAAGGTTATTCGGTTTTCATTTTGTTGGTATTTTTATTTATCTTTTATTACTCAGAAATTTCAAATTACGAAATTTCTGCATATTTATTACAATAGTTTTACATTCCTATGAGTAGTTTGTAAAAAATAGATTTAACTCTTAAAAATTGGAATTTTTTTCGTTAAAATAAATAATATAAAGTCACAAAATTCCTAATTATTATTATGTAACCCCAAAACTTTTTAAATAAGAAACTGCGTCACATTCTTTAAAGAGATGAATGACTTTAAATGCGCCAACTTATAAATATCTCTCAGAGCAACAATAGGCGATTGTAAAAATCCAATTAAAAGTGAGATAAGCAAAATTTATCCACGGTGGAATAAATCAAGAAGGAAAACAGATAATCGTTCAGTACCATTACCTTCATTTATTCTATGTTTTGACTTTCACTATCTCACAATCACCCGAGAAACGCAGATCTGAAATCTGGGATGACAAATGATCCGTTGTAGTGCTCGGTTGTCAATATCAGGGGACACTTCGAATGCATGTCCAATACAAGCAAATCACAACTTTCTTCAATTTGTCTTCTTTGCAGATAAGTAAACTCGACTAATGTAATATCAGATAGACGTTTCTCTTAAACTTTTTCTCGTTCTATTTGTTATATATACAGGGTGTTTCGAAAAGGTAGTAACACGCGTTAATTCTTTGTCTATTAGAAATAACCCGCATATTTAATTTGAAAAAGTGTTCAAAATGAGGTAAAAAAAATAAAATTTGATAATTTTTAAAACGTTACAGTTTTTAAATTTGTATACGACTCCAAAAGCAATTCCCTATTACTAAAATATGCACCTTACACTAATGAGGTGATCAAAGTTTCAGCTTTTTAGCATAAAACTTCTCAGATATATCTTTAAACAAAGATGGTCAGGTACGAGTGTAAACGTTTATTTAAAGAGTATAAAACAATGTTTTCCTTCATTAGATTTGAACGAACCTCGAATTGCGGTCATCCAACCTGATTTATTTGTCTTAAAGGACCATTTGAAAGTAGTTCCAGTCAGCATATATTTATATTAATATTCCTGGCACTTTTTAGCATGCAATTCTTAAATTTTGTAGGTAACCTGATTAGTATATTGCGCATGTTTTACTAACTGGGAATTTTTCCGCACGGGGGTTGTATACAAACTTATTAAGTACAACATTTTGAAAATTAATGAGAGGAATTTTTTCAAAATATATTTTGATTTTTTTTTCTATTTACATTGCTCACTTATCTCTAATAAATAAAGTATTAAAACGTTTTACCACCATTTATGGACACCGTTTATATTACAAATACTTTCTGTTTAGTGAAATTTTACAATGGTATAACATAGCCATTGAAAATAATTTTAGACCCATTTTCCGTTGAATTGTATTGTGCTGTTCTAATACTTCTAAGCGATAAAGTTTATGAATTTACCATATGTGAAAAATGTTTGCCGAAAAGTGATATTCCTGTTAATTACACCAGTGCCTCAAATGTTCATAGATGTTATAACTGAGAACTGAATTATTAACTTCAAGTTACAATACCACCAATGCAATTGATTTTTATGGAATTTGTAAAACGTAGATCAATTTGTATCTAATAAAGTCGCTTATCATTTTGGTATATCCAATTTAAAAAATAAATTAATTCATTTAAAAAATATGTCCAATTTAAAAAGTAAATGAAGAAAATGTTTTCTAAATATTACGTTTTGTTCGTTTTTAAAATGAGCGACAGAAAGGCATCTTCAATTGTATTAAAGGTGACTTTTTATACAATTTGTACAAAGAAAATGTGTTTCTACTCGTATAATCCTATTAAATGGTACTCTTATATTTATCCAATATTTTAATTTGAATATATTTTAAGTCGTATCTAAATCTTCACAGCATGCAAATTGATTTGTGTATATTTTTCTTTCCAACGCTTAAGTATAACGATATCAGTCTTGCAAGTGCTATTATGTGTATATATAATTTTATCGTGCTCCTGTTCACAACTTTCAATATTGTTTTTATACTCTATTTAAAACAGAAAGTTAAAATCTGCAAAAATATGATAAAGTCCGCTTTGAAGTTCTTATACACATTTTTTATTTAAACGTGGATTGAATTGTGTACCTCATACTTGAAATGCATTGTATTACGGCTGTTCCTTTTGAAAAGGCATCGTTGGCTCAGGACTTCTAAACAGCTTAAAAAATCAATGATGATAAACACCAGAAAAATTAATTAATAATGTTTTTTCACCGAATATACTATGATCTAATGCTAACAATAGAGTTCTGTGTCTCATGAAACGTTCAGAAAATTCACAAGCGCAAAAATTACCTTAAAAAGGGGCCAAAGTGTTTTCTGTACAGAAAAATATATAATTTTTTAATAATTTAAAAATCGGAATTAATATTGTCTATTTCTATCATTTTAAACTTTGAATTAGGTTTTTAATATATTAATTTTTTTCTTAAATTATTCCACAGTCCAAAAAGTTCAAATGCATATTTTTATGAAGCATTCATTCTTCTAATTAAGTTTGTCAATTAAATTTTTGTTTACATAT
Source organism: Cheiracanthium punctorium (assembly GCA_038373885.1). NCBI lineage: Eukaryota > Metazoa > Arthropoda > Arachnida > Araneae > Cheiracanthiidae > Cheiracanthium > Cheiracanthium punctorium. The sequence goes on along the minus strand of JAWZYV010000760.1, from coordinate 365,127 downwards.
TTATTAAGTCATAAAAAATTTCTTTTTAACTAATTTTATATTTCAAGAATTGTGTTTAATCGAATAAGTATCATACTATAATCCAGAGACTTTTAATACTTAAAAGGAAAAGTACTGTTTCGTGAAACGCTATGAGAAGTTGCGACTTAAAAAATAAGTTGCTGTTTACTACGTAAACTTAAAAAAAAGTCATTCAGGAAAATAATTCGTACGACTTGTTAAATAAGAATGCATTATTAAAAATTTCAACTTATATATACTACATATCATAAGCTATTCTTCCATAAAAAAATTTCTAAAGTCAGTTTGTATTCGAATAATAAAAACTTTGATACATTCATTTTAAATTTTTCAAGCGTGATACTTGAATATGAAAATTAAATAAATGAGATTAGATATACCTGATCAAAAATGATTTATTTACAATTTCCATAATGAAGACTTCCAGTTCGGTTACCACATTAATTATTTTGTATTGTTTACATATTCATCAACAAGATGAATGATGAAGATGAGAAAAGTACTTAAAATGCAACTTTTTTTTAATTACATTTATTAAAAATTGATGATTATATATGGTATTAACAAAATATTTTTCAGTAAGTAATTAATATATTTTATAAGAGAATTTTTATGCAACAAAATTAAAGTAATCCATCATAATAGAATTATAAGTATAGAAATTTAAATTAAGTATGCAAATGAGTTCGTGTATTCTAAATAATAAATAGTATGTATTAGTATGTATTATGTAAAGAGTACTTAGAGTTTTTGTGCTGTTAAATAGCTTTAAAAGTCGCTACAAAGTTAGAAGATAAAGGCGTATTATTACTTAAGGTAAGAATTGATGAGAAATAATTAAAAGTTAGTGAATTTTATTAAAGTAAATTTTCAATAAAGTTTGCATGAAATATAATGAATGTAAATAATTTACATTTCGTAAGACTAGAGAATTTAATTAATGTAACTATAATTTCATTTGAAAATGTGTATTTTACATATTATTCTAAAAGTAAAAATTATTTCTTTTACATGTTAATTCATGTATGTACTTCTTGCATTTGATGTATAAATATGAAAATCGTTATTATGACAAAGTTAAAACAATGTTTTAGATGTTTTTGGTACGAAATTCTTCTTATCTCCATTCATTTTTTAAGTGTAATTTTAGAACTTTTTAAGAGAGAAAGCAATGTTATTGTTGTATATTTTTTAGGTATTAGATATTTAATTATTAATATTTCAATCTTTTAAATATATTTTACATTTTTTCTATCCATACGAAAATCTTAAGAAACCAAATGTATGAGTACATGTACTAGTTTTCATCACATGGCATGACAAAATTTTGCTACATGGAACACATAGGCGTTTTAAGTCTACATTTTTAGTTTCTTAATTTGCAATCCTTTTTTATACATCAAATAATTGGGGCTTCCCTGTGAGGCATAGTCACGTCAAGAAAAACATTTTTTTTCTTGATATGACATTCAATAGTTATGTTATGATATGTAGTTAAGATTTATAGTTATGACATTCAATATAATATACTTAGTTCTTAGTTGCTACGAAAAAATATAAAAAAGGCAGTGTGCATGTGTATGTGTAAAGAGTCACTCTATTTTCTAGTCTTGATCTAATTTTAGTAAAATAGTTGAAAGCGTCAATTAAAAAAAATAAAACCTAATATGAAAACTTTTTATAATTGATTCGTTATTGCTCGCTAAGAGAAAAAATAGAATGAAATATTTCTCTTCTCTAAAGATTATAAAGTTAGCGAAAAATTTAGATTACATTGGATCCAGGCAGGTATATGCGGATAATTAGAAAAATTAAAACTTTAAATTAAAATTTGTAATTATTGATTCATTTGTTTTGAGATACGATACATACATATGCAACTATTTTTGGCCAATTGATGATTAGAAAGGTGGCGTAAAATTGTAATAAAACTAATTTATTTCTCAGTTTCAATCCCTCGGGATTAAGGTACTAGTCCCGCGGGACTAATCCAGTTCCCGCAGAATTGGGATTGCATTCCCTAAACTTGATGTATGCCTGTATATGGTGAAGGTATCAGTTCATGCGAGTTAATTCTCTCTATCTTGTCTTTCTCTCTCTCGCTCTTGCAAAGTTCATTACTGTTGAGTTCCACCATCTGGAATGATTTCTGATTGCTCGAGTGGATGGTTGAACTTCTCTTCACTTGAAAAGTGAACCTTTTTGTAATACCCGAAATGTGCGTTTAGTCGACTAGCACTATAACTAGCACTGTAACTAGCACTATTTCATAAATATATATTCAATTTTACATTTTCCTTTTGTCTCTGTGCGTACAAATTACACCACAAGCTTAGTTGTATCCCAATATGAAGCTGTGTGTAATTAAGTGATGCACATTTTGTTTTGGGGAGGCAGTGTAGTGTAATACAATCTTAATGCAATGCAAACTCTTAGAGTCTTTCATAAAAATATTTTTTCGTTAAGTCATGAAATCTCTCATCTTAAGAAGACTCAATGAACAATATTTTTTAAAAATAATTTTTATAAAAATAACTGTTATGATATATGCTCAAAATTACATAATACCTTTGTGTCGTTAATTTTTATAATAGTGTGGTTAAAGTAAATTTGAAGATTAACTTTGTTTTTGTCATTTTAGTTATTCAAAAGCGAGGAAACAGTTTCAAAGAACGTTGATTGAAAGTAAAATCAAATTTTCAACCGCAGGGTGACAGCCCTAATGAAAATGTTAATCGTACAATTTTAACGTTTATAAAAAAAAAAAAAAAACTTTCATAACATCAATACTGTCACTTCGTGTATTAATCTATGTTATTATTATTATTATTATTATTATTATTAAAATGATAAAATAAGTTGCCTGCTTTTTTACAGGTAGTAAAACAGCAATGACTTAGAAATTTCTAAACATTTTATTTAATATTTAATTCTTTAAATTAATATATATTTAGTAGACTTTAAGCATTTAGTAATATGTCTTCAATGTTTATGGCCAGTCGGTCTAAAAACTCCTAATTTTGTTGATAAATCATATCAATAGTTTTTAACTGTTCTTACTTCAAAAAAAAATACGTTCATTAAATGTTTAATTGACCTATTATTTTCTTTCTGATTATTTCTAAGTACAATTAACCAAATAGAAAAGGAAAGGTATGTGTACTTCTAGCTGTGTTTTTATTGCACCTTACAATTGGCTACAAATGAAAATCGCTTCAGAACCACAAGTTATGTTATTTCTAATGTACGTATGTACTTCTTTCTGTTTCGTCGAATTTCAAACTGGCAGTAACTGTAGATCCCACTATTAGAAAGCCTATGATTGATCACAAGGCTTTGTTGACAGCTTTTGAAAGTTGTTTTGACGTATGTTTGAGAGCAAAATGACGGATTAGTCAGCACCTAACTTTAGATGTATAAACGTACCGTGAGTTGTCGTGAATATCATAGTATGTGCGAGCTGTCTAATTTTTGTGCTGCACTGGATAAATACCGTACTGAAGTTTTTATATCTATTGAAATACCTGATTTTAACCCAGAAATCTAACTGTTATGCCGGAAAAAAACGTCTTCTTTTTACATAAAATTCAAAAAAATGAATTTTTGCCAAGTGTTGAATGCTGTGGGCAAGGCTAGGACTTACGTTTGTTAAATTTGAAAACGAGAATTCTATAGTTATGTAAATACATAAGTATACATGAGAGTGAAATATTATTATATGGTTATCACTTGATTTCTGAAGCAAAAATGTTTGAATTCTCTGGGTTTTCCAAATCTTTTTAGATAAAATTCCTGATTTTGCTATTGTAACGTAGATACATTGCCGGAGAAAGAATATATTTTAATTTGGCAATAGTGATGCTAAAATTAAGCTGAACGCCAAAAATTTCTATTTCATGATATTGGGAGTTTTTTCGATGTGTACAAGGTTACCACCGATAAAGAAGAACGTGAAAAATCTGGAATAGTCAGGAAAATTTTATTTTAACAGAAAAAGTCTCAGAAAATTGAAAATGGTAGCATGAATTTGGATCAGTTTCCCATACTATCGCAAATAAATACAGATATCCATGAAAACTTTACTGTATAAAACAATACACACGAGCACTTAAAAATAATTTTTCATCAAAATTTTTAAATTCGCCCTCTTCTACCGAGGATAGAAGGCTTATTTCCCAATTTTTCGCACTCCTTTTTTCAAGGGAAACAATGATTTGTGTAATTCTTAAAATAAAACTCATATTAATGCATCGTTTTGGTACTACTGATTTTCAGAAAAAATGTTAAAAATTTTAATTTAATTTAAAAAACAAGCAAACAATGTATATTGCATTCTGATAACCTAATATGCAAATTGTACAATCAAATTTCTTATTTACGATAATCATTTTCGAAAGAATTTCAAAATACTCATGTGGATGGTAAGATGTGTACAAGCAACCTTAGATTTCCTAGGACACGGGAAAGCGAGGAAATACACGGTCACGGGAGAGGGTACAATAGGATCTCATTAGCCCGAGCTATTAATCTGGGGTTCTGTCGAGTCGCCAAATTTCCTGGCACAAATTGCTGACAATGCAACTGCTAGTGATAAATTGAGCATTGTTGATAGTTAAAATCGCTTTGAAATACGGAGTTCATAGACCAGTCAGAGTTCGTGCGTATAAAATAGATACTAGAATTAGTAAGAATTACTTGCCGTGAAAAATCCAATAAATTTTCGTATTAAATAAGACATTTCACTCTTTCTCGTATCAACAAGAATGTTAAATAAGTAATTTTAATATTTTACAATTTATTGCATGATGAAATTCTATCATGCGATTATTTCAAAATACTGTTTTCATTTATTTTTCATTTCTTTGATATAAAAAGAATAACTCCTAAAGAATATTTATGTGTCCTAAAGAATATTAATAAGGTCACGATTGGTGTTTATTTAAATTCTTGCTAATTTGAACATTGAACAAATGATGTACACTGAACAAATGTTATACATGTAAGTACCCAATGTCACAACTACTTTCAAGTTAGTTCAATATATTACTTCAAAATCAATATACTTTAACCCTTTATATCTCAAATTAATTTGCTGTATGGAAAATAAGTTTGAAACCTCTTTTATATAGTATTAGAATTTTGCCACTTTATGTAAAATATTTTTTTATAACGATATCATGTAAAAAATAAGATTAAAATTAATATTTCCAGAGTACCCATTATCGTAACCAATTTTATGCTACTATGTACATATATATTTTTTTAATTTTTAATAAATTATTTATTTTAAAATATGCTGTTTTATCTGGCAATCCTCTTCGTGTAACAAAATTCGATAAGACTTATTATTTTCAACATCAGAACTCAAACCCATAAACACCAGTTTCACGTAAACAAAATGAAAAATATCTTGAAAACAGAGAATCTTAAAAATATTTTTCAGAGAACTTTAGGATTAATGGATGAACATTAAAAACCACGAGCTTCATTACATTTGATAGAATGTGAGACGCCGGAATTTTTATTTCCACGGATATTTGCGTGTCGATGGCAACAACAGATAATCGCGTGACCCCGGTCGTGGGAGTCCGCCATGTGTCGTCTAAGTCATCAAATTCGCAGGTAAAATGAGGCACAGGAACGAAAGACCTATTCACTTAGTAATTAGTCATCTCGGAAGAAAATCACATACCCAGCGCCGAAGAAACTTGAATGATTACCATGCGTGAGTGCATATGTCATGCGAAAACGTGATAAAGATATATGGCGAGGAAGGTAAAGAAGCTTGGTAAAAATGTGTACGCAAGTTGATGATAAGGAAACGCAGAATAAAAAATGAGGGACCATTGCAGGATCCGGGCGTACTCTGTGCGTTGAATGGTAATTGAATTGTACTTTTAACTAATGGTCTTTTGCCGGCAGGTTTCATCGTGGCTCATTTTTACAACAATCTGCTAATGGGAAGTGTGTATTTGATACTACTTATCATTAAGAATTACTTCTTTCGTATTTGAGGCATGATTGACACGTTTGACTGGACATATTTATCACACATGATTTACTGTTGATGCTAATGAATGATGTATAATCATCATGTGCTGATATCGTTGTTGGACAGATATCATCTAAGTAGATGCTGAAATATGATAAAGATGCCATATTAAATCCCTTTAAAGAAGATTGTGAATCGTACAGTATAGTATGTGGTTAAATATTTAACTGAAACCGTTAACTGCTGTTGGTACAAACTTAAAATTCATAGAAAAAAAAACAATTGTGTAAAAACAATAGTGTAAAACAAGTTACTCCTAACAGTTTTCAGTACCTTTATTTCGGTGTTAGGACAAATAAGGATTAAAATTATAATATCAATTTTGAAAACATGCTTGTTCATATTCAAATATCAAAAACTTAGACAGACAACTCGATTCAACTTAGAATGTGTAAATAAATTGGGATACTGCCAAAAACTACAATTCATTTCGGCCTATGCATAGTACCGTGACCTAAATGTGAAGTCACTGCGACATTTCATGCAATTGTCATGCTTCATGCAAAATCAACATTTCATGCAATATTGTGCGCACACTTCCTTTGCTTATAAATATTTCCTCCGCTTTTTCGCGAATGGTGACTCACTGATTCATTCTCATGATACGGTCCACTGTTGCAACTGTTTACTTGGTGATAACCACATGCACTTGACAAAGTCATGGCCTGTCGTCAGTACTGCTTCTTTCACTACGAAAACACCTACACAATCGGAATACCAATCTGTTTGACACACACTCCATGCCATACATCTTGAATCTTAAGAATCGGCTATAACGAACCATTTTTTTTTCTGTCGACCTTTCTCTTAACCAATCTTTTTTTCTGTCCTATGTTCTGCAGTTGTGAAAACAACTAATTTTATAAGAAAATGAATGCTGGCCACTGAAAGACGATGCAAATAAACGACAAGTCTGTTTATTCAAGGTTATGATGAAACTGTAAAATGCGAAGTTCCACTTCTTGATGAATTTATAAGCATTTTGTTACAGATTCTATTTTCGACATGCCGGCATAGCAAAGAATGTTGAGGAGAAAGAAGACGATGATGAAGATTACATGTCTCTCGAAAAGCCCAAAATCTTATTATTTTCATATTGTGATATGCAGGTTCGAAAAATGCGAAAGAAAATAATTACAAGAGAATATACTACTAATGAAAATATTATAGAAGAAATTAAAATGAATCATTCTGAAATCGATTATTCTGCATCTGATGCTAATGAAGTGATGCTCAGAGACGAAACTCCCACTATTCCAGATGTTAAAACTACACCAGCGATGTGTGTAATTAATTAGGTTTTGTCTATGATATAAATGGAAATTACTAGTTGTGATATCAAAACAGCTACCAAAAAAATGTTTAATACGCTAATCGATAATAACAATAATGAAAATTAATGCTTCTGATATTACTTCGGGTTTTTAATAAGAAAACAGAGGATACCTGTTAAAAAATCCACTGACATAATAATAACCTGTGGTTATATCTAGCCACGGGACTAGATTAGCCAAAATTAGCAGGATAGTTATGGTTTATTAACTAATGCCCTAAGTCAACGCCGGGGTACGCATCTAGTTTGTATCTATACATACATATATCATTCATATCTATCAGTTTTCATGTTTATATGAAAAATCTTTTCAGTAAATTTGGTAAGTATATACAAATGCTTTATAATGGCCACATACCTATTACAGTCAAAGCAAAATCATGCTAAATTCAGCATATTATAATGTATTTATTTAAAAGTTCACTTCAGGATTGTAGTTTTTCTCGATACATCCTCGTATATTTAAATTTCGGTGTAAGGCCATTAACGGTGTAATGAAGTATATCTCGGAAATACTTTTTTCTTCTCTATTTAATTAGGCAGCTCTAGGGAGCTAAGATATGTGAGCTCTCGTGATAACATTTCAAAATATAATTAAATAATCATCTGGAAGAAAAAAAATGTTGCTAATGATTTTGCAGATTCATTATTTATTAGCATTTCGAAAGAAAAAAAAACTCTTCTTTCTTTTTATTCATAATGTATTTTAAAAATATGCTTAATTCGATCTCTTTTGTTCTAATTAATCATCTTTTCTGAAAAATGATACACAGTCTCACGGGGAAATAAAGCATCGCTGAAAGAATTATTAATATTTGTAGATTTTTTAACTTTGATGTATAAATCTATTTTTATGCTTAATGCTGAATTTAACTGTGAAGTGCACATAATTACTGTAGGTCTTCCTTCCTTATTACTGTATTCCTTATTACTGAAGATTGTATTCATAGTTCCTTATTACTACAAGTGCTCCTAACTATATCAATTTTTATTTAAATTAACGACACTTTTAAAGGAACATTGGTCATATTGAATGTAGTCGGTACATTCAAACATAAATTAATTAAGATCGTATCATGAAGAAATCATAAGTCCAGTGCAATCAAAATACTCATGTTCCTTGAAGTAAAATATAATAATAAAAAATCGAGATTTCGCTTTTTTTAAGTTGAAGGGGCATAATTAGCAAATTAAAAGCATAATTAGTTATAATTTTCTTTTTAAAAAATATATCAACAATTAATTTATGGATGTATACAATAATAATACTCTGTTCATTAAAGTCGGTGCAGAGCATTGTTAAAAAAATAACCAACGTCACTGAACTAACGTCAGCTGTGACTTGCGATCAAAACTAATGAAATTTTATAGAAGTGGATCAAAATTTATCTTAAATTTCTTTCTCTTTTAAAACAGTACGCCTGACATAAGAGCATATACAGAATCTTGGTACCACATTTTGTAAATGAATAGTATAATGTATGAAGGATGAGATTAAAAACATAAAAGAATAAGTACGTACTTGCTTTACAGTAGAGCGGGAAAAATGGATGAAAGTAATACTCATAAATTTTGATAGTCAGCCTAATAAAACACTTTTACGAATGCTGCAGTTGTCTGAATCAAACTAAACTTCAAATACATATTATTCTTGATGATGAAAGATACTACAAGGAAAAAATTGCGCTTGTGTTTTCATACTTAGATAGTGAAGAAACAAGTTCAATACATCCCATCGCAGCGATATCTATGCCAGCTTTCTCCCAATAGACATTATTTTGCTGCAATTGTTTCGGTATTTAGTACAAAAACTTTGTTACGATAAGTCAAAGAGTCAAAATTAACTTAAGATAAATAAATAAATAATATGAATTTATGTATGTATTTGAGCTTCGTAAATATCAAGGTATGATATTAGGATTAGTCCTCATAAAAACATTGCCTGATCAATGTTTTTATTTATGATCATGATGTTAGATATGATGTTAATTTTTATTTTTTTTAAAGAAAGAGAATGAACTTTTTTCTATGAAGAACTGCAAAAAATGTATTGATCCAAAAATTTCCCAAGTACTATACCAGAGAAAAATTTACAAAGACTGAAATTTCTTGACAAACTGATGCAAAAACAATTCCTATAGATTCGATTTTACTCAAATTTAATTTATAAACAAAATTTATGTATGTAGCGTTTGCTTTCTTTCATTTAGGTTAACAGTATAACAGAAAAATGATAAGATACAGTTTGATTATTTAGTAATTACAATCACAGGTACGCAAAGGATTTATATGTTCCATATACGCCCGAGATATCTAAATTAGTTACAGAATTTGAAATGATTCCATACAATTCTGCGTAAGTAAGTAAAAATATAAAAAATCGTCTTTTTGCCTACTGTTCTCCATATTTCTACAAAATTTATTTATTTATTTATACTGGGTGATTCAAAACTATATATGTTTGAGTAATGTTAGGGGCGGTAGAGAGAATCAGGACGATTCAGAATCACGTAGCAATGCGGGGTCGGAAACGTTATCCTCATATACTTGTTAATAATAACCTTGGAAGAAGCTGCTCCAATTACTTCGAAGTAATAGTGACTGTTCCAACCGTCGTTTGCCAAAAACTAATACCTATCCAGTCAAAACAAAATCATGCTAAATTCAGCATATTATAATGTATTTATTTAAAAGTTCACTTCAGGATTGCTGTTTTTCTCGATACATCCTCGTATATTTAAATTTCGGTGTAAGGCCATTAACGGTGTAATGAAGTATATCTCTGAAATACTTTTTTCTTCTCTATTTAATTAGGCAGCTCTAGGGAGCTAAGATATGTGAGCTCTCGTGATAACATTTCAAAATATAATTAAATAATCATCTGGAAGAAAAAAAATGTTGCTAATGATTTTGCAGATTCATTATTTATTAGCATTTCGAAAGAAAAAAAAAACTCTTCTTTCTTTTTATTCATAATGTATTTTAAAAATATGCTTAATTCGATCTCTTTTGTTCTAATTAATCATCTTTTCTGAAAAATGATACACAGTCTCACGGGGAAATAAAGCATCGCTGAAAGAATTATTAATATTTGTAGATTTTTTAACTTTGATGTATAAATCTATTTTTATGCTTAATGCTGAATTTAACTGTGAAGTGCACATAATTACTGTAGGTCTTCCTTCCTTATTACTGTATTCCTTATTACTGAAGATTGTATTCATAGTTCCTTATTACTACAAGTGCTCCTAACTATATCAATTTTTATTTAAATTAACGACACTTTTAAAGGAACATTGGTCATATTGAATGTAGTCGGTACATTCAAACATAAATTAATTAAGATCGTATCATGAAGAAATCATAAGTCCAGTGCAATCAAAATACTCATGTTCCTTGAAGTAAAATATAATAATAAAAAATCGAGATTTCGCTTTTTTTAAGTTGAAGGGGCATAATTAGCAAATTAAAAGCATAATTAGTTATAATTTTCTTTTTAAAAATATATCAACAATTAATTTATGGATGTATACAATAATAATACTCTGTTCATTAAAGTCGGTGCAGAGCATTGTTAAAAAAATAACCAACGTCACTGAACTAACGTCAGCTGTGACTTGCGATCAAAACTAATGAAATTTTATAGAAGTGGATCAAAATTTATCTTAAATTTCTTTCTCTTTTAAAACAGTACGCCTGACATAAGAGCATATACAGAATCTTGGTACCACATTTTGTAAATGAATAGTATAATGTATGAAGGATGAGATTAAAAACATAAAAGAATAAGTACGTACTTGCTTTACAGTAGAGCGGGAAAAATGGATGAAAGTAATACTCATAAATTTTGATAGTCAGCCTAATAAAACACTTTTACGAATGCTGCAATTGTCTGAATCAAACTAAACTTCAAATACATATTATTCTTGATGATGAAAGATACTACAATAAAAAAAAAATTGCCCTTGTGTTTTCATACTTAGATAGTGAAGAAACAAGTTCAATACACCCCATCGCAGCGATATCTATGCCAGCTTTCTCCCAATAGACATTATTTTGCTGCAATTGTTTCGGTATTTAGTACAAAAACTTTGTTACGATAAGTCAAAGAGTCAAAATTAACTTAAGATAAATAAATAAATAATATGAATTTATGTATGTATTTGAGCTTCGTAAATATCAAGGTATGATATTAGGATTAGTCCTCATAAAAACATTGCCTGATCAATGTTTTTATTTATGATCATGATGTTAGATATGATGTTAATTTTTATTTTTTTTAAAGAAAGAGAATGAACTTTTTTCTATGAAGAACTGCAAAAAATGTATTGATCCAAAAATTTCCCAAGTACTATACCAGAGAAAAATTTACAAAGACTGAAATTTCTTGACAAACTGATGCAAAAACAATTCCTATAGATTCGATTTTACTCAAATTTAATTTATAAACAAAATTTATGTATGTAGCGTTTGCTTTCTTTCATTTAGGTTAACAGTATAACAGAAAAATGATAAGATACAGTTTGATTATTTAGTAATTACAATCACAGGTACGCAAATGATTTATATGTTCCATATACGCCCGAGATATCTAAATTAGTTACAGAATTTGAAATGATTCAATACAATTCTGCGTAAGTAAGTAAAAATATAAAAAATCGTCTTTTGGCCTACTGTTCTGCATATTTCTACAAAATTTATTTATTTATTTATACTGGGTGATCCAAAACTATATATGTTTGAGTAATGTTAGGGGCGGTAGAGAGAATCAGGACGATTCAGAATCACGTAGCAATGCGGGGTCGGAAACGTTATCCTCATACACTTGTTAATAATAACCTTGGAAGAAGCTGCTCCAATTACTTCGAATTAATAGTGACAGTTCCAACCGTCGTTTGCCAAAAACTAATGTATCTTTAACAGAAAACACTTGACTAAGTTAGTTTGCAAATTCTACTTCATTTCATTAAACCCATTTATGTGTCCCTTTTTTGGTACGATATTTCCACTATCAGTCGAAAATGTTATTTATTTTTCCTAGTCTTTATTCACGAGTATTGAACCTCAACTCCACAAAATATTGTAACATGACCAAGTAGGATGTTGACATCTCAATTTTTATACGTAATGATTTTAAAAGAAATCATCCATTCTTCAAGCAGTTGACATCAGAAATTTATCTATTATTGCTGGTATTAGCAAAAATTGAAGAAAATCTCAAAAATATTTAAGCACAAATGGGTCAGTGAAATTTTAGGATAAAATTCCATTTTTAATGAAGCTTGATCAAGAAATAGACGAATGCATCAAAACTTCTTCCAAAAATATTATTATTAATAGGTGCAAAAAGACGAAGTTTGCGACCGCACATGTCTATGTGTGATTTTGAATCTTGCAGGTTCCCTCTACTACCCATAACGTTTTTAACATATAGTTTTCAATCACCCTGTATACTTTTATGAATAAGCTTTTTCTTTCTAAAGGAATCTGGTAGACAATAATTCTCAAGAAAGAATCGGATTTCATTAAAAACTATCTTTTTGTGCTGAATTCTGAAGATTTTGTGATGCAATGTACTGCTAAGACTAGATTTTTGAAATAAGCCATTATAAATAGAGTAATTCTTTCACTGACAACTTTTCTGAATCTAAAAGACATTATATTAGACTGTTCATGCTGACTGTGGTGACTTGAATTGCAAAATTTATATTTGAGTCGTGGTCAGGGCTTAATTTGTGATTAGGAGCTCAGTTCCCGTACTTCTTTTGTCGGAGTGAAATTTTACATTTTACTTAAAACCCAGCGGAACTCATGAAAACAGCTCTCTGGAGTCCACCAGTACATCAACTCAAATATGTCTCCCTTTTCACACACAAACCAATTTTAGTGGACAGACTAATCAGGATTTGTATCGCCTATAAATGATCTGAGAGTCTTAAGAGAGTCTTATGTCATGTAAGAGCAACATATTTTGGGTCTTAGATTGGGGACTTGGGTTTATAAAAAACTATACTTTAGGTTTTGGATCTTGGGCTTATAAAAAAATCTACATAATACGAGCTACTGTGTATTATGTAGATTTTTTGTGCTAATTTCAGGCTATTTCATTGCATTTCTCTCTTCTGTGAAATAATCGAAGTATGTTCAATACTATTACATGGGAAAATCGTTGAATTATCATTTTTTTAATAGAATGTACTACATACTCTAGTATTGCGGTGATCGCGGGTATACGCCACTGAGAATGAACATGAGCTCCACAGAATATTAGGACTCCGGCTCTACTTTTGCTAGAAATTATGCAAGAAAAAATTAACAAGTTTTATATATATGTGTGCATGTGTTCTTTTATAAATACTTTTTTGAACACTTATATTTTAGTACGTTTATTCATATACATATACACATGCATCACATTAAAATGTGCATTATTTGCAAACGATTCGTACCTGTAACTTTACTGCAGAACGAACGAAGACACAGTTAAAGGTAAATGGGGTATTTTTTCTACCATACTCGAATGTATGAAGCATGAATCTGTGCTGTTTCCAAGTATCATCCTTGTAATAAATCTAAACAGTTGCATCACGTTGGGAAAAAGTTAATTCCCTGTATAAATGTATTAACCACATACTTCTGTATTACTAATACACACGGGAAAAAAGGCAAATTAGCAACTACACTAATTCGTCCCATTGAACATTCTCAACAAGTAACATACTGGATCTCTAAATTAAACATTGTTCTTTCAGCAATGCACTAATCTCCACATTCTACTTTCTTATCAATGAAAAAGAAAACAGCTCACAAAATTCACACTCCACAGATTTCTAACACCCACAGCAAACGCGCTCGATTCATTGCTTTTCCAATAGGCCATAAAAAATTGCAAAATGAACATGACGAAAAATATCTTCCGCAAAAGTCCAATTAAAGTGTAACTCTGATTTGATTACGCCGTGCTGGAGCATGGCCATTCTCCACGCCGATACAATTCCCTGTGACTCTTTGTTTTCCCCGAGGGCTTTCTAATTAAATTTTCGACCCGCAGATATAATTGGAAGCGCTTCGTTAGATGAAGCTATCAGATGTTAGATATCCACCCAGCTTCAACTGACGTTTAAACGCGGCGGAGGAGGCTAAATGTGTGTGCTGCATCGTCTCACATTCTAATCTTGGAAGGAAACTTGAGGAATATCGAATAAGGCAAAAAGAGGGGAGGGGAATCGTGGTGTAGGCGTCTATTTTTAAGGTTTTTGTGGAGAAATACAGTTATCTTGTTCAGTTTTCATTAACCAAACTTAGGAACTTTGGATTGCAGATTTTGCTGTTTTTAATGGGATAATTTTATTCATTTTATGAGCTTTAGCCATGCCTGTCTGGGTGATTATGGCAACGCCACGCTGGGGCGATCTGTCAAGGATAGGGCTGCTTTGGTAGGAGGACTTTGTAAGGGGCTCTAATGCGTATCCTCGTTACATCTGGAGAAAACCTATCAAAACTCCAGACCGTTAGATCGACAGCCGCGCGATGGAGCCCGCACCCGGAACCTTCATTCTTCGGCCGTCTACCATTTTCAGGGACATATATTTCAGTAACATTAGCTGTTTCTAAGGTAAAGGAAAGGCGTAACAAGTCATAAATTTCATGCTAATCTAGAAGCTACTAAAACTCTGTGAAATTCTAAACTAAATCTAGCTACTTTTCTATTGAATGAAAACGAGAACTAAATCATGTGTATTGATTGGTAAAATATATTATAATAGTTTTTCAATGAGGCATTTTATTGAAAAAAAATTCACGCATTATGAATTATAAATTGGATTTTATGAGTTTTATGAACTGTCTGAACTTCAGATGTTTTGAACGAAAAGACGATGCGTAATGAATCATAAAATTCACGTTAATCTAAACGTTGAGAAAATTTCGAGAAATCCTTAAGCAAATATAGTTACTTTTCTGTTGAAAGAAAATGAGTTCCTAATTATGTCTTTTAAATATTACAATAGGTTATAACAGTTTTTTTAATTATCCAATTTCTTGAAAACTGTTTCACACATTACGATTAATAGATAATATTATAATTTTATTGGCATAAACTATTTAATGTATTCCTTTTAAAATAATACCACCATGCTAACATATCGACAAGATGTTAAATATATTAAGCATGCATGAAACTTCCATGCTGTGCACTCGTACATTTTTGGCAGCATAAATATACAAGTTAAAGTGTAAAAAAAAGTATTAAACGTATTTCTTCAACCGGTTTAAGCTGTATTGTCACAGTTCATTTTACAAATTTTATTTTTTATTTTACCAATAAATGATGCAAAATTAAAAACTAGGTAAAACTCTCTAAAAAATACATTTTTGTGCAAACGTTATAACTACCAAATATTGTATTTTGAGTAATATTCAAGAAGGTATTTGCTATAAATTCGATAATGAAACTTTCTCATAAGTTTTAAATTTAAGTGAACGGTTGAATGATTTTGCGAGAATTGAGTTTTTGAATATTTCCCTGTTGTTGCTCTGGGTACATTTTATGTGTTGCAGATGGTTCTTCAGTTTCTTCTCAAAAAGTTTTCAAAACTTTAGATTCTACTTAAAAATCATTTCTTTGGTTTTAATCTATATCCAATAACCTAATGTCATTTCTTTCTGCCAGACATATTTTAATAAAGCCTCAGTATTTTCATAATTTGTTACGTCCCTCAATATTTGGTTTAAGCAACAGACTTTCTAGTGGATCAAATTTAATGAGAAATATTATTTGTAATTAAATTGATGCGAGTTATTTTAAATATGTTTAATGCAGAACATATTTACTAAATATCAGATAAAAAATTATTAATAATACTTGAACAACTTTTAATACACACATTAATTTTTAATTATAGATATTGCGATTAATAATATTCGAGAAATAAATTACCGGTGAATAATTGCCACTCCTGGAATATCGATAGATACCTACATTTTAGTAATTTTATTCATGTTCTTTTCATCACAAATCTTGCTAGCGTTAATAATTACGCGACATCATCTCGAAAATTAGAGGGCTCCTCATTTATCCTCGTTTATTAAGATGTATACGTTCCCATTTTTCAAATGCTTCTAATGAAGCCACTCCTAATTATATTCTCTTCCGTGGAATTTAATTTCAAGTCTTCCGCTAGAAGAAATTAGTTCAGAGGACGGTCACACATCAAATTATTACTGCATTCCTTAAATGTTTAAATCAAGTTATGTTCCACAAACTAAGCACTTTAGTTTGTGTGACAACTTTTTCCGGTGCACAAACTGCGTGCTAGCAAAAATGTTGTCACAAGACAAATTTTATGCTACAAATCTGGTGGAAAATTTTAGTGCCTTTGAATAGGAAATAGATAAATTTAATAAAGGAGTTATTTCATTTATTTAACCTAAGAATGAAGTTTTCTACATAATGCAGATGTCACGTTCATTTAAATGTTAGTTAGTGAGACAGTGATATATATGAAACATTTTTATACTGATGTATAATATATGTTTATATTATTCACCTCCTTCAATGATAAAATTATTAAATAAGAATTAGAATTGATTTCTGATTTTATGTAAGTTTTACGTAAAGTACATATTTTTATAAAACTTACATTTAATTTGTTCATTTTAGGCAGGGAGATTCTTGGTATAATTCAATGTAAACGATTAATTGCAAATTATCAATAAATAATAACCATGATAAATCTAAAATATCACAAGAAAAATTTGCTTGAAAATCTCAATGGCAGAGTGGATAAAACACTGAACATTGTTAGATGGCTAAAATGTGAACTTCCAGGATTAGAGCCCACCAAGCGTCTGTTAAATAACGGTCATAAATTTTAGGTGGTTTTCTCCAGAAGCAAAATTAAGGCGCTTTAGAGCCCTCTAAAAAAGTCATCTTTCCAAGACACCCCCTCCTTTAGGCACATACCTTTATGTAGCTTTGTCTTAATGCAATAACGAACCGAGTTCCCTCGAATATCACTAAGTTGAAAATTCTGATATAATACAATAAAATTCGGTGAAAATTTACAAATATAAGTATTCATGTAGCGATAAACTTTTCATATTCTATGGAGTAGATGGTTCACCAGGCTACATTTGAATGTAGCCTGAAAACACCTAGTATTCCCAAGGAAAATTTACAAATGTATTCGGTTTGTCTTTGTGGTTTGGGCTTTTATAATTACTTTTTGAAACAAAAACTAATGAAAAATAGATATTATTTTAGAAGTTTGACCTGGAGGATTCTGATGTAATATAGTGTAAGGCTTTTGATATATAGTGTAACGAATATTATAGAGACTCTGTGAATTATCAACGAGACTTGTTTTTATGGGATATTTGAAATGTGTTTTTTAAAATTGATTATGTTTTGTTGTTGTTCTAAAATTTGCATCTTTGCTTATTCTAAGAGTGTTATGAGATATAAATTTTAATCAACTCTCCTGATCGTATTAAGTGAATAAATGGATTATTTTTATAAGCTGGGTGTATTCAATAGCTTGTTGTTAACGAGTTTTATAGAAGTCACCCGACCTTTGTGATAAAACTTTCTTTAAAATAATAAAATTCAGTGGGAATTTATAAATATAAGAATTTATATAGCAGCAGACATATTTTAAAGAAATGTTCTATAGTATGTATGGTATCAAGCTACTTTTAATGTATCCTGAAAGACCCACGTAGTAGTCGCAAGGAAAATTTACAAACGCTCCCGTTAGTCTTTGGGGATTGAGCTTTTATGTGTATAAAAAAGCTGAAAAGAGTACATTTTGAAAAAAAAAACTAATGAAATACACATTATTATTTTAGAATTTAAGCGTGGTAATTTAAAAATCCAAGGATTACAGACAATCATCTGAAGTGCTTTACGTTTCATTAATTATTCGTTAAATATAATCTATCAATCTCTCTCTCTCTCTCGGTATGTATATATATATATATATATATATATATATATATACATTTGTATTGTTGTATTTTAGTGTCAAAAACGGAAGTAGATATTTCTAAATATTCAAAACTTTTGTTTTGATGTAATTTGTGCATTAAGTTTGAGAGTTGCAACATTTCTTCTTCTTTTTTTTTTACTTTTGTGTGTATGTACTGCATGTCAGCTTTGTAAGCCTTAGACGAAAAAGAAAATGTGTATTATTTTGATGAATCATTAAAAAATCTCATAACGATCTGATTTAAAATATATCTTAGAATATCTAAAAAAGTAAATACATGCATGAAATTAAAGTTGTACAAAAGTAGAATTTAAAAAATAATAATTTCAAATAATTCAATATTTCAAATAGCATGACATATAATGATAATTTCCTTCAATATTGGTACAAATTAACTTATTGAGAAAATTAGATCTCAAAACGTGCTAAGCTAACAAAATTAACCTTGTATTCAACTCTGTCATGTGTATAAATAGCAATGACACAGCTACGTGTTTGCCCAACTCTCTTTGAATATGTTTTCTAATGCGTTTTACAGGTAAATCCCTGTTCTACATCTCTGATAATGTCCTGACATATCCAGGAATTTGAATCATATTAATCACTGTCATGCAGAGTTCCTGCAATGAATTTCAAGTCGAGTGCTCTGCAAATCAGCATGTTAATCATTAGAGACTCGGGTTATATGCTTGCATTCGCATAAAATAATCAAAGGGCATGCGCAATTTCCAAATGCAGCATCATCAGATTAGTACTAACTATCAAATAAAATCATGCGCATGTAGCAAATCTAAAAAATTAAAATAATACTATGAACATTTTGGACTGTGTATTGAAAGGGATTTCATTATACTTTTATTAATTACTCTATTTGTTTAATTGGGCTATTTAAAAAATGTTGTAGCTGTATTTATTCAAGAAAAATGTGCGTTTTTGGTATGGTTTTTTCAGCTTTTATTCTGTCCTTGGAGATGCTTTGATCTGTAATATGCCACTTATTCAGGCAAACACTAGCCCAAAGTAAAATTTAGAAATCTTCGACAAGCGATCAACCGTAATTGTGAAAAATGCCTATTTTATATTTTAAATATATTTCTGTTTGAACTCTGTTGGAATGGCTAAAAAAGAATTTGTAATATATTGGATTTTAAACTGAAAAATCACACACTTCAGGTAACTAATTTTTTTTCTTCGGTCAAAAATTCACTAAACTCTGCTTTTTACAAAAGGAGCTGTACGGAATTCACCATGGTAGCAAATGAGTACATATTATAATAACAATGATAAATTTTAGTTGCTTATGAAACTTATTTCTGAATTAAACACTAAGAGAAATTACAGAATATGGTGTAAAAACAGCTTTATCACAGCAAAATTATTTTAATATGTTGTATGGAAGGTAAATCTTTGTAATATCTGAGCCATATTTTCCCAAGGACAAAACAAACAATAGCCGAAGATTTTTAAGTACTTTGAAGATAAATTACATCTCTATATACTACCAATTTTTCTAGATATATATTTTTTAAATTGTTAAATATCAAACTTTGTTAAATTTATAGAACAAATACAGTTATACATGTATATTTGAAGTTTTTGCATGAAGACATAAGTACTTTTGAAGATAATATACATTTCTGCACTCACGCAATGTTTTCAGATACATGATTTTAAGGGAACAATTTGCCATTTCAGTATTTTTTTTTCATTTAAAAAATATGATACAAATGATGAACTGAATGTATTCCAATGTTCAATTAAACGTACATTTTGAAAAAGTAAATCTGTTAAAACTGTAAATTTAAGTAAAATTGAAAAATAATAATTTATAAAATTGACTTTTTTTAAAGTCTCTATTACTTTTTAAAAAATAAAAACTTTGTCTGATTTTTTCAAATGTTTTCAAATATATATTGCGCAAGCGCAAGACTGTGTATGATTTTTAGATACGAATCTAACTTTTAATACAATTTTTCTACTGATATACATAGTGTAAAGCTATAAAAAAATAACATACCTTCATATAATTACTGAAATAAGAAAATAAAAAAAAAACTTGCGTCTAATTACATGGACAGATTTATCAGATATAAAGAGCATATGCAAAATCTTTATCTTATCCCCCACCCAAAAACAGTAGCATTTTTCATTCATATATGAAATTGTAGAAAATATGAACATGAATAAAAAGCCATAAGGAAAATTGCGCTGAGTATGTTAAAAAAATTTACAATATTTCGTGATATTATTGGTGTATGATTAAAACTGGGGTGTTAAAACATTTATAATCTAATATACTTTCTTTTAATACCCAAAAAAGAAAATCGATTTTTTGACCAAAATTGAGGGTAAACTGTCCCTTTAAATTCAAAAATATAAAAGTTTAACGTGCTGATCAACTACAGATATGCATTATACTTGAAGTTTTTATATCAAGCAACGCGTACTTTTGAAGATAAATTGGATTTTTATACTCTCGCAATGTTTCTAGATACATGATTATTTTTATTGTAAAATGTAAAACTTACATTAACGTATAGAGCAAATACAGATATACATGTATGCTCTAAGTTTTCTTTTTTTTCACGCAATATCAGCAGATACTACCGATATGTTTATCTATCTATATATGTAATAAAAATACCGACAAGCTGAAATATGTACTCTTTCGAGGTCGGAGAAATTCGGAAAAACATTGGTCTCCATATCAAAATAAATGCGATTGGGAGGCCCAGTGGGCGTGCATATCAATCTTATCCCCTCTCTGCTTACACATGCAACCAATCTATTCTATCTTAAGGGTCAAATATTCCCCATGTCACAGTTTCCCTGCTGACCCAGTACTTTCATGACTCATAGGAGGTGTTTTGAATAAGTAGTTCTTCGCAAGTCCATGAAAAGCCATGTTATACAATTTGCTTCATCACACTTCCATGTATTCGCCACTGTTTGACCATGATAACGTGTTGATTGATTGCGATCATGATGGAGTGACTGGTGCAAATTATTTTTAAGAGTTCCGATAAATTACGCGTCCTGATATAATTTATGTGATATTGATTATGCTATATATTAATAATATTTTTTTTAATAATACAGCCAAATTCAGAAGTAACTCAAACATTTTTTCTGTATGCACAATTTTAACCCTTTGAGGCGCAACCCTTTCTCAATGCTGAAAAAAGGGCAGCCGTTGCCATCGTTCGACTTAACTACCAGCAAGATGGCGGAAGATCGAAACGTTCATCGCGTGCCACAGATATAGAGACACTGTTTTGACGACAGCTGGCTGTTCCCGCGCACAGCCAGCTGTCGTCAAAAAAGGGTCTCTATATCTGTGGCACGCGATGAACGTTTCAATCGTCCGCCATCTTGCTGGTAGTTAAGTCTAGCGATGGCAACGGCTGCCGTTTTTTCAGAACTGGGCAATCTATCCAGCTGTTCTCGCATTCTTCCATTTTTCAGCAGATGTCAATCGTGACAATTTTTTTACGGGAAATGACATGCTAAAAACTAAAGGATTCTCATGGAGCTATGTCACCCGCAACTATTTTTATAGAAATCAAATATATTCTTTGTGACTGGCAACAGTTAAAACGTCAGAGTTTGGTGTTCCCAGACCGGGAACACTGCGCGTTAAAGGGTTAAATAAAAAACTTTTGTAAATCTTAGATATCATCCAGATTATTAAAGTATACCTTGTATAATACATTTCTCTTCATTACTTAGGACTCTTATGTAAAATTACTGCTAAATTTTAAATTTTTTTATTAATATTTCATTTATATGTTAATCAGACGATTTCGAGTATCATTTTGTAATTTTCTATTGCACATAGAATAGAGCGAGTGTTACAAATACTTCTAACAATGTAATTTATATCTTAATTCATGCATTGTCACAAAACACTATTCATCGTTGTTTTAAGAAGAGCAAACATGTCGTAAAACATTTGATATAAAACTAACATTAAATATACCGTAACAATCAAATAAGAATTTTTGTAAAAGTAGTATATATCTGGACTTAGACATAATTTGTTTTACAGCAAACTAACTAACCATTGTTGTAATTAGACTATTGTTTTCACAATATATTTCTATGTAACTATGTTTTA
Source organism: Cheiracanthium punctorium (assembly GCA_038373885.1). Classification (NCBI taxonomy): domain Eukaryota; kingdom Metazoa; phylum Arthropoda; class Arachnida; order Araneae; family Cheiracanthiidae; genus Cheiracanthium; species Cheiracanthium punctorium. Next base: position 342,616 of record JAWZYV010000760.1, on the reverse strand, counting down.
GTTATTATAACAACGAAGAAAATGATTGTTGTAATAATAAATTATTGATAATATATGTAAATGCATTAATTGCATGTTTGCACCATGATTGTAATTTGTAACTCTTTTTTAATGAAGCGAAGAGCGTAATTTTTGACTAACGTTTATTTCCTTTTTTAATCTCTCTTCTCCCCTCGTTAAAATTTTTATTGAGATAAACAAGGGGATTTAATAGGGTAAGATTTGGAAAGTATATTACGTCAGATTTCCTTTGTTCTAGTTCTGAAATTTTCTGTCGAGTAACCAAATCAACGTGTGATCATTATGATACAGTATGATGTCCATTCAACTGAACATTTCCAACCTCTATTTTTTGAAATCCTTTTGGAAAAAAAATCACTCATTTCCTTTTGAGTATTACCACGCCAAATATGATATTCTTGGCATTGTGACTATGAGAAAAGTTGTTTATTATGAGTTTATGACTTTTTTGTGAAGCATTTAAGTACTGGATTTTGAGTCACTGATGTAGTTCAGGCATTATTAAGTTCTTACATCAAGTAAGGGGAAAAATTAATCCAATAGTTTTATGTGCCTATAAAGTGAACACAAATTTTTATTTTCTAAATATTTACAGCCAAACTCGTGATATTTTTCTAGGCTTTTGAAGTATCTAAAATGTGACCGGCATGTGCTCTAAAACCTTCAACAAACTTAGACGTATGATAGTACTTATCAAGGCTAACAAAAAATTCAGTACAACACAGGGTTGCTAACTGCGTTTAGACAAACAAAATTGTAAAAATATACAAGCATCAAAATCTTCAATATTGTTTTTCCAAATAAGTGACTTGTAGTGCAAAGACTGCTTTTAATTTTACTTTGTGCTTATTTGGCCAAAAAGAGATGCCAAGCAAGAGAGCCCATTGAAAATTGCGAACAACAACCTACGCAAACGAATTTCCTTCCTTCTCAGAATCAGACCAGTAAATGCAACTGTGCAAAAGGTATGCACACAATTGGGATAAAACTTTCGTTTAATTCGGGCGTCACGAGCTGTTTTGCATGTGTTTTGAGCAATTCATGTTTTCTCTCTCTTTGAATTGGAGTTTCTCTTTCTCGTCCCTTTTCGTTTATTTGTAAACGCAGTCCCGATATTTACCATTTAAATGCCACTTGCAATTCCAAGTTCTATTCTAGTTTTTGTTTATCTTCATTGATACTAGCCCATTAAATTTGTTGGAGGATTTCAGATACACCTCCTGTAAATAGTAATAAGAAATGACAAAGCACCATATAAAGAGCAATTTATTGTTTGATGAAATATCTACAATATTTGTTTGGAATATTGGGTTTACGACTCAATTGTCAATGAACTGACTGGATATTCTAAAGACGTATGGAAATCTTCTATTTCATCTTAACTTAAATGCTGAGTATATCTTAAAGTGACACCAAAAATTTGTTTATTTGACTTAAAATAATGAAAAACGCACAACTTTATGATCCAAAAGTCCTAAAATCTCAATTCACAAATTCACACGTTGGACACGATGCAGAAACATGAGAGTTAGCTTACATTGTAGCTATCCTAGGATAGGAAAGTTCTTAAGTGAGTGGAAAAGAAAGTTAGTTAAAAATATTCCAAAAATATTACTTCATTTTGAACAGGTATTAAACCTGTGTATTATCTATGGGCAAGAAGAACTTAAACACACGAATTCTGCTAACTTTGATTGGAACGTCCTGTTCCTAATAGCACAACTGTTGCCCATGACCTAAAAGTGGTCATGCATTATAGTCGCACAAGCAGTCCCTGTGGTGGCACCTACGGTCTCTATGGCCGCCAGCGTTGACTTCACAACATGACTCCGCAGTGTAGTCGCAATTTAGACGACAGTTACCATTTTGACCCTCTTGTGACATCATAGATTGGTCACAGAAGGGTCACCATGTTAAGGATGTAACGACAAAGCACCTTCTCGATCACGCTGCAACTGCAATGTAACCATGCATTATAGTCAGAATTTGACCATTTAGTATAGTTTCAATGTGAACTCGAAAGGAAAAAAAAATAATTTTGTTCCTGCCATCTGTCGCAGAAATCTCATCGTGGCACAGTGAGGAGTCACATCACTCAGAAATCACAAAATACTAGTTTGTGACAGCTCTGTAACGTCACAGCAACTCATATGTGACCATCTGTGCTTTTAGGGATTCCTTGTGAAACTTCACCCAGGCTATTAAATTTAATAATTACATTCCATAATTTTTTGACTAAATAAACAAAAAATACTTTAACTAATATATATATATATATATATATATATATATATATAGTGTTAGAGATTTGATGTCTGCATCTAGAGTGTATGACTTTACACATCAGAACACACAATATTTTCTAAAATTATTTTTCGTATTGCATGTTCTTTTTGATGTAGTTTAGATTTGTGATCAGTGCACGAAATATATAGAAAAAAATGTATTCTTATCCTTTTGTTCAGTTTGATACCAATTTAACCAAAATGGTTCTTGTATACATAAAATGACGAATTCATTTCAAAACGTAATGTGTGAACCTCTGAGGATAATTTTAAAAGCAGATTTTTAGTAGGGTAATGCACGAAAGTTTTTATGATCTCAAAAATAAATTCGATCTTCATGGGCGTCGCCAGAAAAATTTCCAGGGTGGGTCAAAATGTAAAAATACAAAGCAGTCCCGGGGCGTGGGAAAGGAGTGATAAAAACGATCTGAAACAAAATTATTGGGAGATATACATTTCGTAGTGGGGATATAAATTCGTCGTGAAAATTTGGATCTCCAATTAAAAAAAAATTAAAAAAAATTGGCAGAACTGCTTTTGTTCTCCCCGACAAAATGCGGCCTAGTTTCTAAAGTCCTTCCCCATAAGAAAACGGAATGTGAAGCAGCAGCGGCTTGGGAGGTTGACAACCTCTCTCGGCTGGACTGCTGTGAAATTGTGTATGCAATTGGGAGGTCGTGCACGTAAAATCTGTTCGTGCCTCCAACGTCCTTCATGTTCAAACAATACCTCTGAGCCGATCCAGGTGCTAGGTCTCTTATCTGGTTTTTGTTCAACTCAACCTAAATCGGTCCCTAAACCGTAGATTGGAGACCACGAGCTAAACAGGTCTTCCACACACTGGGACTCATTTAATTGGAAGCCACTCTCTTTCGATCATCGCCGTTCTATATGGAGAATATGGCTCCTTTCTGCGGTTTCCAGATGGCATTAGTAATAACAACAACAACGGTTGACTGTATATTAACCTAATAAGCCATGCTGATTACCCAGATGAAGGACCCGACTTAAGATTTGGTGGCTATTGTCAATTAAATCAAATTAAATTCAGTCAAATATATAAAATGTACCCCTTTTTCTGTTTTTATTAAGGCAAAGCACATTAGGACTCTCTGCCATAGGTGGGAATACCTTGAGCAGAGGACATACTAATCGGTTCTAATATGTGTATTCACGTGGAGAAAACCGTTCAAAACTCCTCACCATTAGATCGACAGCCATGCGGTAGGCCGGAACTCGGGGCTCTACCACGATGTTATCGGAGAATAGCAGTGACGGATAGTTCTCTCTCCCGGATAGTCCAATTCTTCCAAATAGCCGAGACCCTCCATTTGGTGCTACCACGATGAGTGTCGAATAAAAGAAGTGAGTATTTTTTTATCTGCTAGGTCAATATCGACACTGGGACCGATCAATCCATCAAAACGCACGGATTTCTCTCCTTTTTCTTAAACAAATGCATTATCTTCAGAATTTCTGAGGGATAGGGAGAAATCGATCAAGGAAGGAGTGTGATTTTTAGCAGGGAGTGTGAGTCAGCCAAGGGCGGCTCCAGACTGAATTCTCGGAGGGGGCCATCGAACTTTTTACTTAGGTCTATAAATTGTTCAAAATGCAAATTGAACGTGTCAAATCGTGAAGTATGCGAATCTAAAGTTGTAAAACAAAATTTCGGAGGGGGCCATGGCCCCTATGGCCCCCTTACTGGAGCCGCCCTTGGAGTCAGCCTTGCTAGGGAAAGGGTTTCTTTTGTGGGAGTGCTTACCACTCCATAATACACACAATAAAACACCCATCCATCTTCTACTCTTCTTTATCGGAATGCAAGTTTTCTCCTTCAACTGACGTGTCGGAAAAAAACAGCATTATTTCCGATAGTGAATACGACATCGGAACGTTTCTGACACCTTCGGAATAAGGCACATCGGAACGTTTCCGACACCTTCGGAATAAGGCACATCGGATATTTCTCGGATTGTGACGTCATGAGTCTGGAAGGCTTAATTTAGCCGGGTCGGAAAGCTTTCCGACACTATCGTGCTAGAGTCCCTGGACTTTTCTATTTAATCCATCTACCAGTGTCCGGTGTCTTATTCAATCGACCATTGGTAGCTCTTTATTTTACTTAAGAAATTTTTATAAAACAAAACAACAAAATTATATAATCTTATATATAATAAAATCCGAGAGTAAACATTGTATGTAGCTATGTAGGTAGGTTTGTGACCACCGATCTTGCGCGCGTCTCTCGATCGCATTGCGTCGAGACGGTTGGTCGCAGACCTACCGAATTTTGCATACGGCTTCACTAGGACAGATCCTAACACGCCTCGGAGCGATTTTTTCGAAATTCGAATTAGAAAATGTTTTATTTTATGTTTTGTCCGATTTTTAGCTATTTTTCTCGCTTAATACGTAATAGTGCCGATAATTACACTCGCAAGAAAACGAAATTTACATCATCGGATAGAGGAGAAAGTTTTCTTTTAAAAATTGTTTGTTGGGACTGTGTAACATAATTTTCAGATTTTTGGGTAATTTTTCAAATAAAATTAAATATGGCGCTGACTTTCGTAAAATATTTTTAAAACTGCTGCATCTTAAATTCTATCCGTCATAACTCTTTTACATTTGGTCAAATGACGGAGCATACATTTCACCCTCTTTAAAATGAAAAACCAGAGGAAAATATAAATTAGGAGATTTTTTACGAATTTTTAAGTAAAGAAGGATTTTCATTTCAATCGCAGCAGCTTAAAATTTTCGGCATGATATTTTGCGCTTTGGTTGTCTTGGAGACAGTAACAATGATTAAAATTGCCAGTTGAAAAAGAAAAAATTACTTTAAAATAATTGAGGTTTCGCATGTGAAAAGTGCGTGATTTTGATGTCATAAGTTTAAAACCTCTTTCGAAACTCAATCAGAATAACGGACTCACAAGCAAAACATACGCCACGCATGAAATAAGTCTATATTTTACTTTAAGTTGCCAGATAAATAATTGGATGCTGTTTTTTCACCAGTGAATTAATTATCCAGCATTATTTCCGATTGAGATTTTAAACGGGTCACGTTTTCGAATAGCAGGAAATATATTGCGGTGTTAAAGAGGGCCTGATTATGACCAACAGGAGGCCCCGGCATTGAATTTGGGGCCCCCGCATGTATGAAATTTGTTTTATTTTTCATAATTTTTTTTTGTAAAAAAAGAACAACATTTGAAATTGGGGGCCATTTCGAGCCGGAGGCCCCTTGGCAAAGTCCCGATTTCCCCATGCGATAACAGGGCTCTGTTGCTAAATACACCAATCTGACAAGAACTATGCGTAAAAATTTATCGAGAGCTGATTTAGTGGCAACCGTAAACTGAAATGATTATCGTTTATGCTAATGCGTAAATTGCAAAGAATTACCAAAGAGTAAAAGCCTACATTCGTGGCAAATATCTAAACCGTTTCTTTAAATTAAGCATTAACGGTTGCAAAACGACAGTATATTGTATTGGTATCAGTAAAAGATAGTATAATTAATAGTAAGTAGATATGATAAGGCAATATTGATCAAACCACAATAAACCGCATTAATAAATATTTTGTGAAACTAAGTCTTCTATTCATTTTTTAACAGCCGTATTACATCACAGGTAACAAAACATTAAGTAATTCTACGTCGCGTTAATATATCACGCGGTAGTTTCAACAGAAAAGACTGTAACAGAACTTTCTTTTTTCTTAGAGATTCTGTTTTGTCACAAGTAGTTATGATCACATTTTAGGAAAATGTTCTTCTCTTGACATGCAAAGAGCGGGTACACAACTATTTAATTATAAAATAAAACGGTTCTCCACTTCATGTAGTATCTAAGGTATTAATGGCATAGCTTAAATCTAAAAAAGAGTATGATGTAGAAATGAGACATTTTGAAAATTAGGAATTTTCACTGAAAACCGTCACGCTTTTCTTTTCTGATCGTTAAACAATGAATCGTTACACAATGATCGTTTCTGATCGTTACAACAATGGTCACAGGTCAGTACTTATACTAACTTTACGAATAAGTAATGAGTAACTTTACACGAAGAGTCAAATCATTTTGCTTATTTTTAGATTCCAAATCTCTGGAATCAATTCGAACTATACATGTAAGAAAAAGTTTCGTTTCCTACCGTGCGGAGAACGGGCACGCAGCTAGTTATACTATATTTCTTGAAAACTTTTAATTATTTTTTTCTGAAAAGTAACAGGACAACACATGCCTATATGTTAGAGTGAGTAAATTACATAATGTTATGCACGTTTAATTCAAACGAGCGAAATTCGATCAGTCGGAGCGAATTTTCGATCCTTTCCGTACTTGAAAGTGCACTTCTCTTTTAGGAGCGTTTTCCGATCACTCAGCGGAGCAAAATTTTCGGGGCGAACCAGTAGCGTAGCCAGAAAAATTTTTTAGGGGGGGGGGGGTTAGGCACTGATGTAACGGATAATCTACATTGTGGATCGCATTCTTCATGTCAATAATAGAACTCCGCAAAATTTTAGGGGGGGTTCTGACATTCAACCCCCCCCCCCTCGCTACGCCACTGGGGCGAACGTTATCAGTATTTTGGGAAACAGAAAGCGGGGTGTTGTTTTCGTGGAAAAGGAGTACTGAAAGCGCATTTTTGCGTTGATACTGAGGGTTTCGATGTCAAAAGGTCGAAACCGACAATATTTTCTTTCACTCCCTCTTTGATCGTTATTTTCGCTCCTTTGAATTAAGTGTGTGCTATATTACTTTAAAACATAATCGGTATTGGGTACATTATACGAAAAAAGTAATTTTAGTCTGTTCTTCCGTTATGCATGGGTCCTAGTATGGCCGAGTGGATATAGACAGTGAGCATGGTAGATGGCTGAAGTGTGAAGGTCCCGGGTTCGGGCCAATCACGCTGCCATAGGTCTAACGGTTGCGTTTGAAGCGGTTTTCTCCATAAGTTGTATAAGCATAAGAACCGCTTAAAAAGTCCCCCACCCAAAACCGTTCTTTAGTCCAATAGCCCTCGAGCACCTTTGCTTTAATAAACAGTACAATATAGTACTTGCATTGTGTATGCTCGTGCAGCGTACCTCTCTCCGAATTTGCACTCTAGAGGAATTCCCCGAATTTCGATAAAAATAAAATAAACCTTCATTTATAGAGAAGTACATGTACAATGGGGATCAAAAGTAGCGTTCATAATACTGGGATGTTCAAATTAGAGGATGTTCAGAATGCAAAGAGCTCATCTTATGTTAAGTCTACGGAATTTCGCTGGGAATATCGGAATGTGTTCATGATAACGGGGTGTTCACATCAGAGAGCGTTTATTGTGCACTAGTTAAATAAACTATTTGAAATGTGAAATGATAAAATGATTCAGGCGAAGAATAGAACTGTTATGTTAAAGTGAAAAATATAGAAGTTAATTTTAAAGCAAATAAGATTACAATTGTAAAAAAAGGTAATTTTTTAAATATATCGGTCAAATGATGTAAGGAGTTTTACATAATTTAAAGGCTGTGGTTTGAAAGTTTGATTTGCGTGATGCACATTGAAAATATGCGGTTGTTAGGTAGATACGTTTGATGATTGCTTGACGCCACCCTCGTTTTCTACCATCTCAGAACATACGTTATAACCTTCACTGTAAAATAATAATAATAATAAATTGAAAGAATAATTTCGTGAAAACGCTGAAAATGTACTGGCTACTGGGACGCCATTACTATCCGTATATTTACGGAATTTTATTCCTGTAAATTCCATTAGAAATTTTGTACCAGTGAGACGCTGGCCCTTGATATATAGAAATTATCCTGTATTCAAGTATAAACGATGAATTTTCGTAAAATTTTGCGGAGAGTTTCCAGCAATTGTACGGTTGAGTGTTGTGTGTGCTTTTAGTTTTTCCCTGTTCTGTCCGATATTGGAACATTTTTCTGTAGCCGAATGGGCAAGCGCTTTTCCATAAAATTCTTGTAGGATTGAGAAGCCTAGAAATTCTTTAATTATCAGCAGTACTGATTTGCCAAAATATACACAAAAGGATAATTGTTCTTTCACAGCAATATCGGCAGTCTCATCTGCCAGAATGGGGAATGTTGTATGTAGTAGAATTGTTAATTATAATTTGTTAATACATTGACCAATTCTTTTGAAATAAAGCATAAATGTTTTTTGCAGAATCGCGTGCATTTTAAAAACATGAAATGGCATGGAAATTTCAGTTTCAGAAATACCAGTTTTATGCAAAAAAAAGAGCATAAGAAAGAATTAAGTCAAACGCGTTTCTTGAAGTTCATAAATTTCCAAATCCTACTAATATTATAAATGTGTATGTTTGTGTGTTTGGATGTTTGTAACTCAATCATGCAAAAACGGCTGAACGGATTTGGAAAAAATTTTACATGAAGATAGTTTATACCCTGGATTAACATATAGGCAACCTTTCATGCATTTAGCATTAATAGTTCTTTTACAGAAACATTCAAAATAATTTCAATACATTACGCTCACTGGGCATCTTTGTAACTACTGAACCGATTCTAAAACTTTTTTCACTGATAAAGAGCTACACTATTCCTGAGTATTATAGGTTACTTTTCATGCATATTTAGAAAATAGTTCTTTTACAGGGACTCTCATAAGAATTACATTACGCTCTTCGGGAATCTCTGTAACTATTGAACCGATTCTAATACTTTTTTCACTGATAAAAAGCTGCACTATTCCTGAGTATTATAGGCTACCTTTCATGGATATAGCATAAATCGTTCTTTTACAGCAGCGTTTCTCAACCTGTGGGGCACGACCCCGAAGTGGGGCGCATAGCGTTTGCAAGGTGGGGGCGCGAGAAAAACCAAAGAGCAAGTAGTGATGCATGTTTTTTTAAAAATATCTTATTTATTCTCATTTTTAGTCAAAAATATATCCATTTTTGCTTAAAATGTTCATTCAAACTTTACTGATAACATTATTTTGTAGAAAATTCGACTAAATGTTCATTGTTAAAGATTAAAAACTGAATGTATGCTGAAAAATATAAGGGGGTGCGCCCCCGTAAGTTAGCCTTTGTTGTCGAGGGCGACGTTAAAAGCTGCCGCTGTTTTACAGAGACACTCAAAATGATTCTAATACATTACGCTCTATGGCATCTTTTGAACTACTGAACCGATTCTTAACTTTTTTACACTAACAGAAAGCTGCACTACTCCTAAGTATAATAGGAGACCTTTCCTGCATATAGTATAAATAGTTCTTTTACAAGGACACTCAAAAAAATTCTAATACATTACTCTATATGGATATCTCTGTAACTACAGAAACGAGTTTAAAGATTTTTTACGGTCATTTTGGTCTATAGTGCTAGTGTCAAACTATTTCTTTTTTGTTATTCACACATGCTTCATTTCTCTCTGGACCTAATTCTAAAGCCGACGCGATCAAAGTCGTGGGTAGAACCTAGTTTGTTGATGATCAATAGAAAGAAAATGAAAACTTGGTTCTTTAAATACGCTTGACAAGCAAATTATGAAATGTGAAAATAAAACTATAGAACTATGATGGTCAAATAAACTAATAAGAAACTTGAAATGATAAAAGTACAATTCAGGCGAAGAATGTATCTTAAATAGTAATGTTAGAACAAATAAGATTACAAGATAAAATAGGAAAATGTCCTGATTTTCTGCCACGCATGTGTTGAAATCTGCGATGGATTGATGCAATTTTGTTTGTGTGTGTGGGAGGGGTGGGCGGAGGTTAGTTCAAAGATTCACATACGCAAACACATCCATTTTATGGAAGTGAAATAGGGATTTTTAAATTGATTTTTTTTAAGGAGAGGGCGGTCGCACTTTACGTCCCTCCCCTTTAATTCGTCCTTGGTTCAAATATGCTAGCAATTAGGAAAGTAATCTTTTTTTTTTTCACCGGAATTTTACAGCGAGTTGTTGGAGTATGTTAAAATACATAAATTACTTTACTTCCGGAAAAAGTGTAGGGGACATTTTTTGGATATGATGCCTATTTTTTTTTAAGTCACATTTTCCAGGGGGGGTCAAGTGACCCGTTTGACCCCCCTTCCCGACGCCCATGTCGATCTTGGCGTATTTAAAATGATTTATACTTAAAAAAATTCCAGTTCAACAGATAAAAAATTCAGAATCTTCTAAAACATGAAAATAGAGCTATTAATTTTAATTTTTTTGAAAATGCTCTTTTTTACAACTTTGCCTGAATAAAATATAGTTAATGTAGTTAAAGGAAATCTTTCTATATAGTTGAAAACTATTCTCTTTTTTTTCGTGCAGGAAAAAAGACACTTAAGAAAAATAAAACTCTGTTCAATCAAATCATAATTACTTCGAAAGCATTTTTTTAAACATGAATAAATCATGATTTTTTAACAAAACACAATTTCTTTAAATTATTATTTTTTCTTTCTTTAGAATGTTAATTATATCCTAAAAAAAGAAATCTTTTTACTTTTACATGGAGAATAAAACTTTAAATTACGCCTTTATCATATGGGTTTATATAATGAAGGAAAGAAAATAATATCTTTCAGCAAAAGATAATTTTTAACTGCAAGAAAATACCTTTCAGTGTAAACATAGCGCTGATTGAAGTGCATTGTTCTGTATTGAATGTTGATCAAAACAGCTTATTGAACGTTTTTAAAAGGAATGATTAACGAACGTACATAGCATTTATCAACTTTAAAAGGACATTGCCTTTGCGTTGGATACTTTTCATTTACTTCTTTACGTCAACAGGATTTTACTTCCTTTTTTCTTTCGTGAAAAGACTTATGTTAGTGTTCATCGAAAGCTTTTTATTAAACGCATCGAAAATATTTTCCTAGATTCAGTTAATAAAGTATGAAATATTTTACAGGACACAATATAAATTTTACTTAAAAAAATTATCTGCTACTATTAATTTTTAACATGCATTCACATTATTTTATTAATCAGTATTATTAAGAAAATGTTTGTTTGTTTTCTAAATAAGAGATTTAAACTATATCTATTTTGTCGCTTAAGAATTAAGGTTTTAAACAATAAAATTTCAATTAAAATGTTAAGTTTAAACTTATATAACATTTTTGTTACTTTTGCGATGTACCTAGCACTTTTTATTTTAAGAAGAAATTTAAAAATTTAATAAATTGTAATTATTTATATAAATGTAATTTGAAATTAAACAATATAAGAAATAAGTAGAGAACACATATACTTGATTAAAAATTATTGAAAACAACTGCTGAATTTTCTTGGGAAAAAGAGATTTTTCCTTTCCCTTTGTGAGTGTCAGCAAAAAATCAAGACATCTCAATTTACCGCATTTAACTTATCTTCTTCTTACTTGATAAATAATGCATGCAATTGTTTTATTTTTGCCTTTTTATTGAGCGTTAATTTATATTATATTGTTGCATTGTGTCGTTAAAATTTATAAGTTTGTATTTTTGAGTTTCTTTCTTCTCAGCTATAAAATTGAAAAATTTTCGGCTAATGTTTTTGAACTCTGAAAACGGTAAATGTACAGAAATCTCTCGTTTCCGGAGCAATATTTGCATGTATCATGTGCGTGTTGAAGGCCTAGTTGGGAACACTAATGAACTTTTTCCTGCTAATAAGTCGTCATCGAGAATAATTTTATTTAAATACTTTCTCCTTAAGAAGCCAATTTCTATTTGAAACAATCATTTTTTATAATTCCTATTCATAACCTGCTATAACCGTTTTAGGTGGGCGGCATTGCATTAATTAGTTGTTTTGTGCCCGGCAAGGTATTTTACGAAAACTCGATTTTTTTTTACCGCCTCCCCCCCTTCTTTGTTGACATTTTCTTATGTAAAACTCCCCTTTTGTTTAGGTATTTTTTGTTCCAGAAACTGTAGTATTTCTCCTTTTTGGAGCAATACATAAATCCTTAGAGTGTAGTGCATATGTTCATCAAGTGCATCGGGGGGGGGGGGGGAGGAAGGGAACTTCTGGGACTGCCGCAATCCTGCAAACCGAATTTTGGTCTAAACCACTCTAAGGGGTAACATTTGTCCCTTCTGACGTCAGAAGATTAATATGCATTTTCATTCGCAAGTTACCTTAGTTCTTTCTTTTATTGGTTTTTAAAACACATACGCCCCTTTCATCAACTATGATGGAATGCACCACACATTTTTGTATAACTGGCATTTAATTCTCTTATATATTTAATAATTTTAACCATTTTCTTTTGAATTCTCATACTTTCCCTTTCTTTTATAATATTCTTCAATTTTGTAATAAACGAAATTACTTCCGCCTAATTGGCGTGTCCCATTTTCAAAACTATTACTATTTTTTACCCTCAACAACTCAGTTGAGATAGCAATGCGAGACTTCCTCTTGTTTCTTATGACGACTGCTTTGTGCTCCTACCACGGGGTTTTTTGTAAATTTCATTGCTTCAGCTGTTATCTTTTACTAGACACGATTGAGTCAATTGTAAGGTAAATACATCATTTTTCTCTTGCTACGCTATAGGCTCAACCGCTGAGTTTTTCCAATAATAAAGTTACGATTATCTTTGTTTAAATAATTATGATAGTAAACTTTAATGTTCTATATTGTCTTATTGGTGCTCCGTACTCTGGATTTCTTGCACAAAATTTGTATTGCTCACCTATTACGATACCTTATGTTATAAGTTTTATTTTAATCTTAATTGTTATATGAATCAAATTCATTCTAGAATGCAGGATCATGATAAGTTTATTGCCAAATAAAAACGCCAAATATCCTCCAAGTGGCTTGGTTAAGAACCGAAATTTTATGATTCAATATTTTATGATGTACAGTTAAAATCATGTTTTCTGAAACTGTTTTAATCTTTTATTAAAGGATAACCAGTATTAATAGTTGATGTGTTATGTTACTGCAATGATTGATTTAGCAGTTGATGTACAGTAAATCACTTTTTATACATCGTTACAAGACTTGCACACAGATGTCGTATAAATAAGGATGGTACAACACAGAATTTTAATTTGGAAATGAAACAAACTAATTTAACAACGTTTATTTTTATAAAATCATTGTATAAGGAAGCACTGTTTGCGATTTGATTCTCTGAATACTTTCATATGAAAATTAAAAATTTTTATGGTGAATAAATGTTTTGAAAGTCATTTACACATTATTACTATTATTATGAATTTACGTGTTTTTTAATTTTGAAATGCAACTGATAGCTTATTGCTAGCTTCTCCTGGACATTGCAGCTGTTTTTATTATCTTGCTGAGTGCCTGTTCACAAAAATATCATTAAAGGTTTAGTCTTGTACTTAAGTTATGCATAACTAGAGGTCTGCGCCGCACGAAAATTCGTGGTTGCGGAGTAACGACCTCTAAAACCCGGCGGCGCGGGAACATTTTTGAAAGAGAGCATAGTAAAAATGCGTGTGTGCGTACAAGCACACACACACATACACATGTCCTACTGTATAGTTACGCTTATCCCTGACTCACTGATTCACCGACTCTCTAACAATTCCGGACAACCACTCGAAGATAACTCCTTTACCTCCATTTCTCTTAGAAAATTAAAAAGCTCAAAAATATTAAAAAGCGCAAAAGCGAAATAACATTTGCACCGTTTCTACGGTCTGCTTCAAGTTTTTCATAAATATGTATAAAAATGTAGAAAGAAACCTGCGCTACCTTAAAAATCTGAAAATCCACCCGTTTCTACATTTTAAAGCGATTTTTCGCTCTTATCAGCTCCATTTTTTTTCGAGAATAAAAAAAGTCAATTATTTGCTTGACAAAATTAGCTGTTTCATGTGACAATGAGGTCATACTGAAATCACGGTTAACAGGCTTTGAAGGAAAACTGCGATTCAAAATCGTTTAAAATTGTTTTTTCAGATAACTTTGTTTCACTTTTTTTAATTGAAAATGATCGTCTGCTCGAAACATTGATATAAGAGGGGTTCTATACTAAACGAAATCGGTCAAATGCGAAAAGTTTCCGCGCGTTTCCAGAAGAGCATGAAATTCGATTTGAGTATATATATAATAAAAATTGAATATGAAGTTACTTATTTTAGGTGGGCAAAGATTAAATATATTGAGTGTAGACATATTTTTGTCAAATATTTTTTGCCTGTTGTAAGTGCCTCCACGACGGGCTTTGATTTCTAGTATATATTTATATGGATGTTAAAATGAGATTTTTTTAAGACTATGCAAATTTAAATGGTCCCCACTATATACATATGTTAGTTACACTCAAAAATCAAACAAGTGAATATGCACTACGAATATGTGATTGAATGGAAAACATGCAAACACTGAAAGTTTTCTGTCTTTATGTAACGAACTAGCAATGTACCCATTGTTATGTGAATATTTACTCTTTGCAAAGTAGGTACATGATTAGTAGTAATCTATTTTATCCCTCATGGAATAAATATACTCACACATCCAGAAGATGGATGCTTTGACTGCCATTTCACTCCACAGGAGTGACCATTCATTGTTTTCGTTTTAGAAAATAACATTATTTGTTCACTACAACATTTCAAAACTCGAATCTGGCACACTTCGAAAACTATCTATAAAAATCCAATTTAAAATAGCGTTTTTCTTTATGAACCCTCTGGAGAACTATATGCTTTCGAAGAGCGGGAAACTTTCATTTTTAGAAAGCTATCTTCTTTGAATTGGGCACACTTTATTTGAATTAGGCAACTTTCATTTTAATGGAGTGCAATGGAAACCTATAGCGCCAGACGTCGCGATACAAACACCAGATGAAATTTGATTTGCAAATGACTCTATGTCATTGATAAATGCACCCATCCGCAGGAGAACATGTTAAGAATTGACATTTATTAATGCGTAATGCCATTTGCATTACGAGCAATAGATGGCTTTTGTGCCATTTAACACATTAGGAGTTGAACAGCATTGGAAGGCTTGATTGCGTTTGAGAGATATTCATAAGCATGTCAAAACTGTGAAAGTTGTTATCGGTTTTGGATGTTCAGCGTACTGTATTAAATACCCGAATTTCAGTCATTCATAAAAAATTGTCGAAGGGATGGCTTAGTGAACACCGATTGGACTGCAATTATTCATCCTTTTTCTTAGCGTAATAATTCCCCTGTATAAGAAAACATAAAAAATAAATTAAAGATAAAATTCATCATCTCAGCTTATGTTAGCTGGACCACTCACAATTGCACAACTATTTGTAATCAGTCATAAAAATTAGTTTGGGTAGTACTAAATTATTTCACTTAGATTTAAAGTAATGACTGTTTATCGAGTGAACTGTCCAACGATAGTAATCTCTGACTTGACTTGATGAAATAATATATATATAAGTAATGAAATTTTTAATGAGGATTTCTGTAAAAATTATGAGATATTACCTTAAAAGATATTACAGTCTATTTCGATCATTCTCATTTCCTCTTCTAATATCAGTAAATATTAGTATATGAAGTATTTTGTTTCTAGATTTGCACAATTTATAACCATGTGTTTGGATTCTTTTCTGCACATAAAATGAAATGGACGATTCAGAGATACAATATGATTCAAATACACTTTAGTTTAAATGATTTGTGTTTTATTTTTGTAATTTAATATTTTGATTAAACATTTCAAAAGGAAATTTATGTTGGTAAACTAGGGCAACGGGGACAGTATTTTAACATAATTTGACTTAACGCAGTATTGTACATGTCTTTTTTTTCCCATAACTTTCTCGCCAAGCATTTTGCAACTACTATGACTCGGATTATAGACAATTTTATTATGGGAGCACCCAATGGGCTGCCAGCGTCACCCTTATGAAGGGACGGACAAGTTACTATCCATGCCCAAGCCAGGATTTGAACCCGGGGCCCGAGGCGTGATAGAATGGCTCTCAAGCTACTACACCACCAAGGCGGCGTACTGTACATGTTATTAAAGACAAAAGGTATATATTTTTTCCTGCAATTTCTCACTTGTTGACTTCCTGAAATGAATACATTTAAGAAAAAATAGAAATTTTATATTGTGGGAAAAAAATAAATACAATCAAGGTATTCCACTTACATCCTTGTTAGGATAAGTTGACTACCGGCGAATATTTTTCATAAGGCTATTGGGAGGATTTCAAGTGTGGAAGCAGATAGAGGTAGATTTTTTTTTAATCCTTGTGGGAAAATCGTTGGTTTTCTTGAAACGATGTACTAGTAAAATTGTTTAGAATGAGAAGTTGGTAATATGGGTTAAGTGAGACAGTGGGTAAATGGGATAAGTGGGATTTTTTAGAATAAGTAATTGAATAAGTTGGGGTTTAACGTAGTACTATACTAGATCTTTTTTATTTCAATAAAAATCCAAAAGCTTTCACTTTTAAATATTTATATAAAAATTTAAACCCATTTACTTTACAGTTTTATTTTACTTTATGTCATGAATTATTGCGAAATAAAAAGTAACATGTATGGTTGTAATAATGCTAATAAAATGTCTAAACTAAAACTTTAATTGTCCTAGGGTATATAAGTAGCAACCTAAAAAAACATAAATAGCCTTGGGTTCGCCAAACTATTTTAAGCAGGTACTAGTTAGACAGGTAACACATATTAAAAATAAATTCAAAATTCATTGTATCTCAATTTTCAGTTCCGAACAGCAGCTTATGATGCCTGTTTGAAAATAGTATTTTGCTTAGTTTTAACACGCTATCTTCTAAGGTAGAGTATAGCTCTATAGTTTAGAGGACTTTAATTCGTGATGGTCCATGATCAGGAGCAAATTTGGCCGGGGTAATGGAGCATACATGTTGCAATTATTCCACCATACATGCAGCTCATTTGCCCGATTTATGGAGCAATTAGAACACCCAATACTAAAAACTAATTAAAAATACCACGAAGTTGTCACAAACTAAGAAAACAATTTTTCCATGTGCTTCATAAATGTGTAATTTGTCTACGTCTAGTTTTCAGCGAAAAATGTTTTAACAGTAAAAATCGGATTAGTAGAAATGCATATAAAAAATCTCTTATAACTTTCACAAACCATAAATTGAAACAATGTCACAGTGTTTTCCAGGTGTTGTGGTATAGATAGCAACGATGTAGCAGATCACCTATAGTAGAAGAAATAGTTAAATTTTGGGGATTGGCCTACTTTTCCTGTTGGGCTCCCTTCTCTTTATACTAAACAAGTCACAAAAATACGCTTCAAATTTTAACTAATTTCCATAATATGATTAAAAAAAAATTATCTGACAAATCCAAAATTCAAATTTTTACAATATTTTGTACTTACGCATGTTAAGTGCTACATTCATATGTATATACATACATATGTATTTACTTAATACCTCTAGACAGAATTAGTTATTGAGAGAGAATGAGTTACACAATTGGTTCTATATATCTATATCTATATCTATGTATATATATTTATTTATAGACTTTAACATCTTAAAGTCCTTCTATTAAGTTTTAGATATTATAATAACGCACTGTAAAGTTCTATCAATGTTAAATCTGTTAAATGTATTTGCCATATAGGCTGTACATAAAAAAAAAAAAAAAAAAAAAAAAACGGACATATAAGTGAAGAATAAAGAAAAAAGTAGTTCCAAAGGGATGTTGCTGAAGTTGGCATAGGTCGTTTCACGTCATTAATTTCAGGCGAGTTTTTACTTCTCTCTGCTAGAGGGAGCTCTTAAAAGGTCTCTGGGGATTTTACAAGTGCCACCAAAGAAAGATCATTGTTCGGGTGAATTATTTGTTGAGAGAGGGGAGCAGGAATCGATAGAAATATATTGTTTTGGATTTTGGTGTGTTTTAATAACAGTAAAATATTGAATGTTGGTTTTCCACGCTACATTAAAGAATAT
This sequence comes from Cheiracanthium punctorium, assembly GCA_038373885.1. Taxonomy (NCBI): domain Eukaryota; kingdom Metazoa; phylum Arthropoda; class Arachnida; order Araneae; family Cheiracanthiidae; genus Cheiracanthium; species Cheiracanthium punctorium. The sequence goes on along the minus strand of JAWZYV010000760.1, from coordinate 324,384 downwards.
AGGGAGAATACGTTCTTCGTTTTTAATATGAGGTTTTGGAAACAGACTAGACAAATACTGTTTTTTTTTAATGCATTGATGCGTATATCTGATTTTTTTATATGCGTGTGTGTTTCTGTGCGTATGTGCATATGTTTGTAAAAATTCTGTGATACTTTTTTATGTAATGGGACTGGAATGCATTTACAGAAAATTTTTTACTGTGCTTCATTAAAAACATTAGGTAATATCAATGTACTTACCGCAAGAATCGATCAAAAATATTGTAGCTAAATTTTAAAATATGCCACCAATATTTGAATCTTATTATAAATAAAAGAAAATTTCGAAAAATATTACTTACTTACATTACAAAACTTACATCCAGAAGCGAGCATAATTTTTCAGTAACAAAATACATCTTGTCTTTCAAAAATACATTGTTTACGACAAACATCGCAATTTTTTCCATCAATTGTCACGGTGTATATACGCGAAACTACTGACTAAAGTGTTTATTTCTGTTTGCAACGGATTTTCTTCTTTAACTGTCAAGGTCAGTGCTTCTTAACATTTCTGAGTTTACTATCTAATTTTCAAATAAAATTTTCACCGTATCCTCTTCCCTCTCCTGCAATAACAATCTAATGAGCAATAATGCATTATGAGTGATTTGATGATAATGCTACATCAGTACCTTAATTACAAACCTTACAAATTACGAGAAATATATAAATTCATCGATGTTTGGCAGTAGCAATTCGCTGCATTGGAAAACCAAAATCAATGTTGTTCTCTTGTTCTCTGTCTACGTCCAAAGGAGTTTACGTCCACCGCATCGGACATTCTCATGACTTCGTGAGAAGTTCCGATCTGCCTCGAACATTCCTTAACGTCTACATAAATCCAACTTAAATATCTATAAATGCTTCTCTATTTGAATTTTATCCAGTATCAGTCGAGTCGATACTTCTATCTCTATCGAATCTACTTTGAATTTTTATAATCTAACCCGGCTGCTAACTATAATTTAATGTATTAAGAACTTGTATCAGTTTCGCGGTAGCACGGATTCAAAATAATCCACTTGTAGCTACAAACAGCGCTTACATCGACCACACAAACTGCTGAAAGAGCTTTTAAAGTCCTGATTGTGGTCCTCTTTCAGTTAGTTGGTCACAGTACGTTGGATGTCCGCAAAACCACAGAAATACTTCCTTTTTAAAGTACATTTAATTTTTCCAAGAGATAAAAATGTCTAGTGTCTGCAAGTGCTAAATCAGAAGAATAAAGTGGGTGTTTGAGCACACGAACCTGTTTTGAGGCTAAAAAGTGTTTCACGGGAAGTACGCAGTAAGCCGGTGCTTTGTCAACCATTGTATTTTCCTGTGACCAATAGACTGAAGGAAGAACATAATTAGAGAGACCGGCGTTCTTTCAACTGTGAAAACTATGGCTTGTACTATGACAACTTGAACTAGGTAAATGTTGTGTGGAGGTGCAAAGGGATTACTTTCATTGCGGAATTGAAATAAGTTTTTATTTTGGACGCATATAACACTTGTCACATTCGTATTTAGCGCACTGTCTGTGTTTATGCACTACTACGCAATCCCAGCAGTAGATTTAAATCGATAAACATTAAATAGACGTAACAGTGCTTTAAATCATAACGAAGGATCAACAAATGCAAAATCTAGCATTGGTAGATATAATCTGAAAATAAAATTAAGGTTTCTCAAAAATTCTTACATTTTGATCTTTCGAGTACTAAAAAGTTAATGAAGAAGAAATTCGAAAGAGGGTCATTTGCTCTCAAAATTTGGTAGCGTGTGTGTTATAAGAATATTTTGTGTTATGGTAGCTTGCATGAGGGTCATCTGCCTACGAGGGAGAGGTGTCTTGTTTTTAAAGACATTCTAATGCGTATTCACGTTCCATCTGGAGGAAACTGACCAAAACTCGATACCGTGGCTATAGATAGCTAGATCGACAATCGCGCGGTAAGCTCGAACGTGGGGCCTTCACACTTCAGACGTCTACCATGTTCAGCGTCTTATAAACTGTCGCATCGAAAAACCTAACGGGCAAAATTTTTCCATCGTTCTACCGCTTATTAAACATTTATTTCTCCCTCCTTTAAATTTTGAACCGTGCAGAAATGTTTATTAGATTTGTTTATATGATTTTTTTTCTGAAAAGATCGCAGGTTAAAATTCTCTGTGGACTGCAAACTCCGCAAAATGAAAGTCGAAAACTTCCCCCTCTGGTTTTCAAGGTCGCTTCAACTGTGAGCGTGCTTCGCGGGTTGGAGAAATTTCTTCTGGCGTCCTGAAAGAGAGAGAGGAGAGAGGTGGAGATTATAAGGTGACCATACGTCCTCGAAATTCGAGGACAGTCCCCAAATATAGATCGTTTTTTCAATTTGTCATCAAAAATACTTTGACTTCTTGGGGACGCCAAAAGTCCCCAAATTTAAAGATTTGTACTTTTACCCTGAAAGTTTCTGTTTAGTTTATTTATTTCAGAAAAAACTGAAGAAATAAAATAAAATAAAACTAGTAAAAGTGCCTTCTGCTCAGAGAAACAACAAAACTCGATCTCTGAAAAATGATTGTTACAACACAGACAGGTAGAAGAGGAGAAATCTAGCCACGTCCACTTCCCGGAGCCTCTACGCCATCGGGTGCTTTGTTCTATTTTGTAGCGGGATGACCCATGTCCTTTTTTTATTATTATTATTGCAGCGGGAAGTCCCATGTCCTTTTTTTAATCATTGCAGCGGGAGGATTCACATTCCAGCCTAGCCAAGTCCAATTCCTGGCAACCTCTGTATTTTATTAGGTGCCGTGTTCATTTTTTTTTCGTTACAGCGGGAAATACCGTGTCATTTTTTTTATCATTCCGGGAGTGGGAGGATTCACATTCATTCCCTTTACAATCTATATTTAAGGTAAATGGCATTTCTCATTCATTGCACGGGCAACGCCGGGCCACGCTGCTATAATATATATTTTATAAATTATATAGTATTTATGTTCATTATATTTCACAAATCTTGACGACAATTATGCGTATATACAAAAATACTCTTATCTAATATTTATTTAAAATTAAACTTTCAACATTTGATACCTATTTTCTTGCATCTTATTTTTACTTAACTCGGTCCAATCATTCTACATATTTCCCTGCTACATTATGCTTTTTATAGTCACTGCTGAATTACGCCTAAATTTATGCTGTGCTTTATTTGAACAGTAGTTGCGTCACTTATCGAAGCAACAGGTAACCATTGGTTACAGAGTAGGCGAAATTGATTGCTCCTCCAGCGATGCAAAATTAAATAAATGTATGTTTTAGGGCTTATTTTACGCTACATCCTACAGAAATTAATCAATATTTCCGGGGATACCTCCTCTATTCCAAGAACACGTGCAAAAGCAATACTAATGTTTTCTGAAAATCTTAAACTGGAGTGACAATACTCCGTCGTAAATGCAGTATATTTAATAATATTGACATTCAAGTGCTCTCATATACATTATTCTTTTTTACATGGAGTGTTTTTTTTTATCCACCAATTTGTCTTTATTTGAAAAAAGAAGAATGAATTAATTTAAAATATACTGTTTTAGCCTATATTTTTATAATCTGTTTTCAAGTACTGTATTAATTTTTCTAATGCGATTACCTTTAAATAAAATTTATTAACTTATCTGATTTATAAAAATGCATATTTTTCCGGATAAAAGAGTTTTACGCTCTTAAAGCTTGTATAGTTGTGAATGCCTAAAGATTTTTTTAAAGAATTATCATAACAAAGATTGTGAAAATGCAACTCGTATACACACAAAAAAAAATTCAAGGTTTCATGTTTAAAATTTAAAAAAAAATGAAAAAGGTGTACATCTGCATTCAAAGCATAAAGGTCTTACTATATTCATTTTGTTTATGGCAAATGTTTTTTTTTTTCTGTTTAATCTGAAAATAAACAGGCATAAATCTAAATTAGGGTATTATTAATAATACAGAATGCACAGAATTAATAAATAAACTATAAAAGCCTTAACTGCAATCTTTTCCAAGGTTATATACTGTTGTTCAAGGAAATTCACTAATACCTATATCAGAAAATATGAAGTGTTTTCAAAGACTCAAATGACCGTTTTCACCCAAAATTAAATGATTGATTTAGCTCAGCGGGGGAAGTTACTTTAAAGGTTACTGGATAAAATGCTATTCCCCGTGACAAATACAAGGACTCACTACCATGTCACATGACCAACACAATTTTTGTGTTGTATCTGTGATTTAAATGGTCATTAATGTTACCTGCATCGCGGGATCATGGCGTATGGGAACTACCTCAATTGGAATTGCGTATTGGATCATACCACTCATATAATTCACCTAAGATATGATATTCTCCTCCTCTGAAATTTATTGTCATTTTAAAATATAAAAAAAATGTCAAGGTGAAGAAAGAGAAAGATTCACTACAATCCGAGATTCTAATAGGAAATTTAGTAAAAATAGACATTTACAACAGTTTTTGAATGCACGACAACTACATGCAAACTTTATTTTCTTTGCAATGGACGGGTGCGCTGCCGACTATAGTCTTGACAGCGAGCCTACTAGGCAGGCCAACTATGAATGGCCCCCTATGAATGGTCTAATTTTGAACTAATTCCAGATGAGAGACCTATCACCAAAATTGACACCCCCAAAAAGGTATCACTTGAAGATGGAGGACATTAGTGCCACGAATGATTTTCAGTGCACCATCTTTCGTTGCCCTACACGGTCTACACCTAACTCAGCCTAGACAGAAGTTCAACCCTAACAAGCACTCGCTCAATGAACTTACAGGGACTTAGGGCGGAAACAGGTATGAGAACTCTGTTCAGAGGTCGCGTAATTTTTGCGTTGTCCAGTGAATGGCTTTAAAGTGTCCTCTTCGTCTGTGAAGAGCTGTCACGATGTAATAGTCATTTATTATTAACAGATTCGGTAAAGCGCGTGCTTTTTAACTCACGTGTTTAATTAGTCTCAAGCAAAAATAAAACAAAATCATGAATCTTATTTCCTATAAGGAAAACCATTGTTCTGAGTGGCTTCCAGTACTGTCGGTCAGATAGCACAAAGACTGTTTTCTGCCTATAAAGACAGTCCCATGTTCTGGTTAACTCCACCATACAACCTTTCAACACCTAACCTCTTATGGAGTGAAACCAAAGCAACTGTCTTTCGACTGTGTAGTATTATTTGCATTGTCTAAGCTGGTGCTGCTTCACTTTTGGTGTTCTAATGGGAACCGAATTAAACCGACTGAGCTATTACTGGACAATCTAAGCAAGCATAGTTTAATATGTTTAACTTTATCAAATGACAGCAGACGTACGCCTGAAAAATATTACCCAAAAAGTTATACATTGATTTAAACAAGTCGGAAAACGATGTCGAATTCATTAATTACAAAGCACTTTCTAATGTAACCTTATTTATGCATACACAACGATGTGAAGAAGTCTTAATCGTATCTCTTATAAGGTATCGTACCTCTTATAAGGTAAGCACTAACCTTCTTATTTATTTAGAAATATAGTCTTTAATATGCAGAAATATGGCTCGGTTAACTGAATAGAGTTTTTCGGATGTAAATTACACTTGTTTAGTTTGCTATATTTCTCGGCATGTTCCCGTAATATGACCTAAAGTGGGGAGCCATAATGCCGGGTAAAATGATCAATCGACTAAAGGAACTCCAGTACCGTGCCCTAGTCATAATGACAGCTCTTCAGACGCTCTAAAAATGCGTGAATCCCCATTACATTATTAAATTCATTTCTGCTTTTATTGTAGGTAATAATTTTTTAATTATAATTTTAAAATGTTAAATTTTATAGTTTGTGACATTTTTGTATTTTAAAATTTTCATAAAATGCATTATGCATACTATATGATTGTAGAACTTATTTTATTTCATTATGTATTGCCATTATTACTTTTGCATCTTTTATTTTGCCCATAAAAACAATTTACAATTATTTTCAAGTGAAGGTTCATTTTGCCCTTGCTGAGGGTGAAATGATCCTTTGGACTCTTTTTCAAAATTCCAATATTTTTCGTTAATGTTTTGAAATATTATTTAAATATGTTAATGAAGCAAAATATAGTGTAAAATAGTCTAGCAAAGGGTCAAAGTTTTATGTAACAATTACGTTATTTTATGCAAGTATTCCCCGAGAGGGAATCATTTCGCGCCACCTTCCATAGTTAAATTGAAATTTGAGAGTAGTCTGTAGCAAAAATTATGCAGCGTAATGGCATGAAAATGGGGTAATGTCCGAATGAAATGATGGGAATTTTATAGAGAAAAAATAAACAAACAATGAGTTTCAAAAACCAATCCTAGGTAGCGTATCATAGCTTTATTGAGAACATATAAATAATCTACAAAAGTTTACAAAGCATGCTCGATATGATGTCCACCATTGTCTGCTACCATCAGCAAGCGTAAAATCATATGCTCGACTGTGCTCCTTAGCACATGGCCCGTTGTGTGAAACAAGTACTCCACCGCCATTTTGGTGACTACAGAATCATCAGCTGGCAATTTCCTACTTGCTTGGCCTCCTAGATACCCCTACTTGAATCTTTGCAACTTTCAGTTTGTGGGAATACCTCAAGGTCTTGGTCTACTGTGATCCCGTCAGGTCTCTTTCCGACCTTAAAGAAAGCATAGAACGCCATTTGCGTAACATTTCCCAGTTCATGCTGCTTTCAGCAGTCAAACATGGGATTTTAAGCTTCCAGATGGTAGCAGAAAATGGTAGACATCATATCGAGCATGTTATCTTCCAATTTTTGTGTATTATTTATATGTTCTCAATAACACTATGATACGCCACCTAGAGGTGATTTCTGAAACTCACTGTTTTTTTTTTGTTTTTTTTTCTCCATAAAAATTCCATCATTTGAGTATGTCATTATCCCATTTTCACGCAATTCTGCTGCATAATTTTTGCTACTGACAGCTCACACATTACAAGTTTAATTATGGACACCCTGTATATATATATATATCTTCCATTTTGTGAAAAAAATTCTCTTTTACTGTTATTTTATATAAGGTTTATAAATCCTTTAATTGTTTTCAGCAGTGTATACTTTTACTCTTAGATTTCAATATACTGTATACAGTAAAATCTAAATGTTTGAAGTATTTTTACTAAGAGAACTTATATGAATCAAAATAGAAAAAAAACTCTTTTCTACTTTAACACAGTTCCCCAGAGCTATTGAAATATACAGCGATTCATTTCACCCTCCGAAAGTTGAATTTGTTAACGTCATTTCGTGAAATATTCTTCCTGGATTTAGAACTTTTTTAAAAACCTCTCCCCAACCCCGCATTGTTCATTGTAAAGCCCTGATCAGGAGCTCAAGTAGCCCTTTTTGTGAGTTATATGTTTGGAAATGTGAGCCCTCAGAGCATAATAATTCAGTGTGCCTTTCACAGAAATATAAAATATGTTTATTCTCTACGTATCTTTTGATCCCATATTCTTTAAGTATGGAACACAGCTTGTTTAGCTGTTTTTATTCAAATGTTATCAATATTACTCACTGTATTAATAAAACTGTATCACGTAAAGGTAATGAGATTAAAGGTTTTTTAATGCAAATTATATTTTAATGCCGATTAAAAGAAAATGCATATAGACATTTACAAAAAAATATGTAATTTGGTGGATTTTTGCAATGAAATTTGAAAATATTAATGAAAAGCTTCAACTATATACACTGCTGGCCATCGTAAATGCAACACCCTGAAGGAAGCATGCAAATAATATGAAATTTACAACATGCATTAGCTGAGGTGAGATATGCAAATGATTAGAATTTCAGCGCAGACGCACATCAAGCGCGCCTGTGGCGCCACCTCAAAGCGCTATTTAAGGCTTGGAGATTTCGACGGTTTCAAGTACAGCAATTGTGTTTTTCTTGCTTTTTTTTCAAAAAAACGATAAATTATGCCTCGTAGGAAACAACGATCATCTTTTGATCAAGTATCCGAGTTTGACAGAGGAAGGATAGTGGCATACCGAGATTGTGGGTTATCTTTCAGGGAAATCGGTCGTCGTATTGGACGAAACCAAACAACTGTGATGCGGATATGTGATCGTTGGGTGCAGGAGGGTACGACGGACAGACGTGATCGACCGCATCGACCTCAGTGCACCACGTCACGTGATGACAGGCAGATTGTACGCATGGCAGTGACGGACCGCTCAGTCACATCACGAACCATATCACAGCAGATTCAGTCTGTAACGCATCATCCAGTGTCTGCGCGTACCATTCGACGTCGTTTACAGCAGAATGGTCTGTCCGCAAGACGTCCGTTGCTTTGTCTACCTCTGACGCGGAACCACAGACGTCTCCGCCGCCAATGGTGCGATGAAAGAAGGATGTGGACGACAGAATGGAATGAAATTCTCTTTACTGACGAGTCACGCTTCTGTATGCAACACCACGACGGTCGGATTCGAGTCTGGAGACACCGTGGAGAGAGGATGCTGAACAGCTGCATTATGCACCGTCACACTGGTCCTGCACCGGGTATTATGGTATGGGGCGGTATCGGATATCTCTCTCGCACTCCTCTAGTACGCATTGCCGGTACTTTAACCAGCCAGCGCTACATCTCCGAGGTGTTGGAGCCAGTTGTCCTTTCTTACCTTCAGGGCTTGCCAACAGCCATATTTCAGCAGGATAATGCACGGCCACACGTGGCACGCATTGTCCAAGGGTTCTTCGTCAATCACCAGATTGAATTGCTTCCCTGGCCGGCGCGCTCTCCGGATCTTTCGCCGATAGAAAACATGTGGTCCATGGTTGCTCAACGACTGACCCAGAGTTCATCCCCAGCTGTCACACCAGATCAACTTTGGCAACGTGTGGAAGCTGCTTGGTCTGCTGTACCCCAAGAACACATTCAAAGTCTCTTTGAATCAATGCCGAGGCGTGTGGCAGCTGTGATCTCCAACAACGGCGGCTACTCTGGGTACTCATTTTGGCAGGAACCACGCTTCATAGAATGCTGTAAATTTAATCATTTGTTACTTGGTCAACATGTTATCTACACAATAAATTTTGTTGTGATATCTCTTGTTTTTCTTGGTGTTGCAATTTGGGTGGCCAGCAGTGTATATTAAATATATAAATCCATATATAATATGCAATTCTGATTAGTTTTGAACACATGCGCAAATATAAGAAAGAATAAGATAATTTTTCAGTTTGGAGATAGACGTAAGATATAAAATTAAAATACTTAATATATATCTCAAAAATTCTACATACAAGAAACTTTAATCTGCGCTGCGGGGTAATGAGCTAATCTAAAAGCATTTGTCATGGTAAACTATACCAATTAATTATCCTTTGGAATAAGTTGAAATGTGTAATTATTTGTTTCTTTAATACATCTAGAGATGGTTAAATTCTTTCTATGAAACCATCGACATTCATTTCAATAACTATGACATAATTTCTAAGCAGATTAGGAAACGATAAAATCGATCATTATACGATACTGTGAAAAAAATAAAAGTAAAACCGTCGTTTTGCAGAATTGAGATTTGTTTGTTATGTTAAGGCAAAGCTACGCGACTATGTTACTCTTTGAGGGCGGAAGTGTGTTGTGTAGTGTTATCGCAAACCTGTACGAGGGCTATCTGCCAAGGATGAGGGTTGCCTTGGTCGTAGGTCTTTTTAAGGGGTTTTAACACGTATGCACGTTACTGGAGAAAACTGACCAAAACTCCAAACAGTTAGAACGATAGCCGTGCAATAGGCCAGAACCCTGGAAGACTTCAGCAGTCTACCATTTAAAAGTCTTATCCACTCTTCCATGATGGAGCTGGAGAGAGAAAGGCACAAACAATTTATATATACGTGACATATGCTTAGAGGATTTTAATATAAAAATATTTATGTGAAACATCATACTTAGTATTTTATCTTTTATAAAAATCCTTTTTTTTCTTGGATTAGAATTTTTAAATATTTTTTTTTCTTGGATTAAAATAGTTAATTCATTCTGAATGTGAATATGCGTCTCCTTTTGAAACATTTTTGAGGCATCATTTCATCCTTTATTATTATCGTTACCAGTATTAGCAGGTGCTATTACAATACTATTAACGGATCGAATTTTAATACTTCTTTTTTTGGCCCAGCAGGGGGAGGAGATCCTATTTTATTGCAAAATTTATTTTGACATTTTGGTCACCAAAATGCTGAAAATATAAAGTTCTATGGGTAAAATATGCATGTAGTCTTGTTCAAATTCTATAAATTGCTACAAACGAGGATAAAATCGATCGCAGTGGTCGATTTACTATTTTAAAATTACAAATTAAAGTTTTCTGTTTTATGCTATTTAGTTTCATACAGTAACAAAGTAAGTTTATTCGAGAAATCGGTTTTCGACTTTCAAGCAAAGAGATTTTTTTTTTTTAGTTTGTATAGGTTTATCTACGTTTAAATAACAACAAAAACATCACGAACAACAACAAATAAAAAAAAAACTACTAAGTGTTTCGTTTTTTTTACATATTTAGGTGTATTTACGTTTTAGATAGGTTCCATTTGAGTAAGTTCATTGTCATGATTAATCTAAGGGATCATAGGAGGATTAAGTTTTCAAAAATCGATTTTTCAATTATAATTTTATTTGAAGCATTGGTTATTTCTGAACATTTTGATTCCAGTTCATGCAATTATTCCTCTTAGAACCGGAGATACACATAAAAACGTGTTATGAAAGTATGATATTTCAACAGAATAATGTAACTTAAACTGAGTTTTCTCAAAATACGTTTTTTATGAACTATCCATAAGATAAAATTTCTATGATTCGTATCTTCGCGAAACTTTGTATAGTTATAAATGGTATCAGTATCTCCAGAAGGAATTACTATTAAAAGTGAGAGAGAAAAAATTTTGAAAATTTTAACAGAAATATAAGGGAAAATGTAAGATTTTCTTTTCAAATTTCAATTTAAAATACAATTTTAAAATTCTAAATTAAAAAAGTATTTCCTAAATATTGATTCATTCTATAAAATATATATTTTACTTGATTTTGCAACAATAATTTTGTTTATATGCATATTTTAAATTGACTTACATTACGGATAGTGACATGCACTATTGAAAAAAATAAATATATAGTAAAACTTAAAAAAAAATGAAACATCTGTAAAAGGCAGTGGGGTTTTATCTGAAGTTTTATGATGTGCTGCACTGTATTATGATACAAAAAAAAAGAAAAAAAAATCATAGAACTAAGACTATTATTTTGATTGTAAAATGTAAAACCACAAGGGTCTAAAATACGTGTATATTTGCTTCTCAGTCCTTCTGAGATCCCTTAATTGAATTAAAACAATAAATAAATGAACTATTTAAATGCGCCATCATCTACTGAAACTCGAAATTCGATATAGCACTCAGTGACCTGCACCTTACCAAAGAAACTTCCTATACTGATCCCATAATGGAAAGATACGGAATAATAATAAACAATTTCGTCCTCAAGGAAGCATCTGAAACCAGGGTACTCTCCAGTTCGAGAGTGAACTCCCTTCTGAATCATTGAATACAGAGAAAGCGAAAATAAGAAGGGGGGGAAGGGAAAATAAGCCCGACGATAAGACAGCCAAGGACTAGCAAAGCGATATGAGGGTCCGTGATTCCTTCCTACAGCATTTGTATGAAAGTGCCTTTAGCAATGTTGCATAAATGAATGTTTCATTGAATTAAGGAAACTTTTGTGTATCCCAGATTTCTTTGTCAAGCTGAGCCTGTGCAGTCTAATAGACGTATCACTTGTAGTATTTCCCGAATGTAAATTTTAGTAACTTGGTTTTATGCTGATGTAAATGCAGAGTTTTTGCAATTTTCTTTTAATTTCTGATTTTTTTTCTAATTATGAATATGAATTTCCTCTTGTTCCAAAATCGAAAAATAAATTATTTAAAAATATTTAATTTAAATTTAGAATGAAAATAATAATAAAACTGTAATGTATACATATATATGTATATATGACTACGAACAATTCAAAACTGATGTTTAACATAGAGTATTACAGATATGGTATTGTAAGTAATATAATAATTAGATATCTTACAGCTTTTAGTATATTTGAAGTCTTGATAAATTACTGGATACAATGCTAAAATAATCTATATTTTTAATCATAAAATGCATTGCAAAAGACGATATTTATAACTGTATATTAAGTTCACAACTTTTTTACTTTTACTGACAACCATTTTTGAGTTAAATTTAAAAGCACTGTTTGGATTAATTGGATTTTTGCAATTAGCTATGCAATGTCTGTGTGTAATTAAATTCTTTATGCTAAGCAACTATAATATGAAAAAAAATCACTAAATGCTCGTCATAGTATATTGATTACTATTTTACATTTCCTTTACAACTTTGTTGTATGTCTACGTATTAATATACCAATAACGTTTTGAACTTTGTGTGGCATGAAATACTAGAAAATTGAGCAGTTCTTAACCCTTTCGGTACGGAGGAGCTGGTCGCTTTTATATATTCGTGGTACTGGGGAGTTTTTCATAAGAGTGCACACTGTATAGAAGTTACCAGTGAAAACGCGTTTTGCGCCATTAATTGAAAAATAAAATGTTCCTATATTCTAACACAAAAATTACAGTTTACAAAATGCGGTTAATTATATTCTGGAATTGTTGGAAGGTATGGTAATCATACCCACATAATCTTTAGGTGGAGTGGCGTTAGTACTCACCTAAATATTATGTGCATATGGCAGGTAACGTTCCGCGGATGCCGCCATTGGGCTGCGATAGTACACAGAGAACTTTGCTGGTTGCATCCATTGGGTGACCGGAATACCCGGAGAATGTTTTGTGGCCCCCGCCAGTCAGCGGCAGTAGTAACGAAGGGGCTAATTTAAGCTGTTAAAAGACAGAAAATGCCCAGGAAGTTCAATCTACGTAATTTTTAAAATTAAGCAGTTAACTGCCACGATTCTCTCAGCTTTTCTTCTGGTGTTGTTGGTTTATCATTGTTGTTGGTATGTCATCACTTGCAAAGTAATTGAATTGCAAGATTATCTGTAAATTGATGTGGCATCTTTCGTGGTTAAGAGAAAGAAAATATTTTTTTAAATATATGCTGCGATTCATTTGCAGACATTTTATTATCGTTAATTGCATAAAAGGCAATAGAATAATATTCTTAGACAAGATACCTGCAAAATGTTGGAAACCATCTTAACGACTAGTTAAGTAATTGCCCAAAAACACTTTAAAAGAATGACAGTGCAGTCCAAGTATGCATTTAAATTCTTTTTAGAGGTGTATGAGTGCAGAAAGCTATTTTTCTAAATTCGTAGATAGTTTACATAAAAAGCAAAAAGAAATATGTAAAAATGTGTAAGTTATGCAAAACGTAATATTATTTTCTGAACAACTACATCATTTTCCATGATTTTATTTTGCACACATTCACAATTTTTTTTAGGGGGATAGGTTTAGTTTTTAGAAAAAAAATAATTATTACTGTAATTAAACCAAAGAAAATCATTTGAGTATTTTCGTAAAATGGTTTCATCTTTTTCAATAATAAAAGCATTAGGCTAGTTTGAAATCTGATGAAAACTAGCTTCAGGTTTATATTCAATGTTCAATTGTGAATACCTTTCTTTAAAAAAATATTTTTAAGCGTTTTTATGAATGTTTTACTCTTCACATATGTTATTTTTACTATGGAAAATTTGTTTTAAAATATCACAAATGTCACATTCTTCAAAGCATTTTTCAAAGCAATCAAATAATTTTAAAAATCCTCCAAATTTCACCACGAATAAATAAATAAACAAATCCTATATCAATCAGAAAACTTTTTCTTCATTTAAGTGCAAACACAAATATATATATATATTTATATATATATATGTGTGTGTGTATATATATTCAAATATATTTATCCAAACCAAAACTATTGATTTCAAATTCGCAAATCCAATCGGGAATTTTAGAGAAAATATTCTTATCTATAAAGTATATTCTTCAAGAAATGGAAACCCTAAGGGAATGGGTTCTCGAAAAGAAAATGAAAAGAAAAAAAAAGGAGAATATATCTCCGGCAAAAGATGGCTCAAGAATGAAACGCGAAAAGACGTAGATGTATCTGCATTTGCACAAATACAATATTTTTTCATTAGTCGGAGGAAGAAACTGCAAGAAATGTTGCTTGATACACCAGACGGGGAAGGAAAAAAAAATCTTATATCCCGGCATGCAATGCTCAGTTGATACTTCGTAGAACCCAGGAGATACACAGGGATCCAACATAAAGTACAGATCTGACACGACATTTTTCCTCGCAGTAATGCAGAATTTTAGAAAAGAAAATGTTAAAAAAAATAATTCTTTTAGTTTTGCATACACTTATTTTTAAAAAAAAATAATGTTTATAGTGTCACAGCAAAACATAAATAAACACTTGAAAGGGTTTTACGTAAATTTGTTTAGATTAACAAAAAATATATAACTCAAATAAATTGTAAACCTTCTTTTAAAAACTTATTTCACTGAAATATTTTTAAAGATAATGTTGTTTCATAGAGTTATTAATATATTCATATAAAACACCAGTGATCTATACATAATTTTTTATGTAAAAGCATGATCTAGTATTTTTTTTATAATTGTTGCGTATATATGTTACCGCTAGAGCTCGAAAATCGTAAACGTGCACATTAATGAGCTAATCTGACGATTAAAGGATTTTTTCCATTAATCAGCGGAATCAAGATTGTTAACGATTTTACCTAGGTAATGTGCGCATCAACGGATTTCGTATGGTTAAACTTTAAAAAAGTATTAGTGTCACTGTGACTAATAAGAATGCGCAATTTTGTCATACCTTTGCAAATTCATTTCCTTTTATTATTTATTATTCATTAATATTTTAAACTGTTTGATTCGTTGTATTATAGTTTTTAATAGATTGATGATTGATTAATTCGATTAACTAATCTGTAGAATTTTTTATTGTATTAATTTGGTTCCTTAGATATCGAATAGTTAATAAATAACATCAATACAATTTTATGAAGCAAAGTTTAAACCATTCAATAAATTAGCTCTTCAAATATCCAGCATTTGCATCAACAAATGCGCTATATCTACAAACTAGCTATAGTCACGCTTTCACCTGATTTGAATTCAGACTTTACCTGCCTCTTTCAAAACACATGGTGAATACATGATCTAGTGCATGTTGTAAATATTTCTTGACTAATTTCAACCAATATTCATCTTCTGTCTCACAGTTATGAAAAAAAAAAATCAATTTTTTTCCTCCAAAAAACATTTTTAACTAAGCCGGATTTTTCTAGGAGGCATTTTGAAATAAAATAAACGAATTCCGTCCGTAAGCGCTATGGTTGAACCCGGAACAAAAATATGACAGATCAGTGACATATTATCTGTGCCTCATTAGTCTGTTTAGGAATCCAGTGCGATTTCAAAAGACCGCAAAAAAAAAGAACAACTGGTCAGAATGACTTCAAATTTGAACTGAATATACTGGAAGAAGGGGGAAACGATTTGGCCTAATAAAAAAATGTTCCAAAATTTATCAATAGATGGCGCGGTCAGCTGCAAAACGAAAGTGGATGCGGCTACAAGTGACATTTTGAATCGAAATACGACGGCTTTGGCATGAGTTGCACAGGAAACCAACTGTAGTGTTCAATGTGCATGTGTGTTTGGGTCGCTTAACGGAAATTCCAACGGAGTTCCAAGTCAGTCAACAGTTGTGGCACTGTTAGTTGAAAGCCCATCCACCACGGCAAGGGCCGTACCACATTGAATGGGAAAAATTGGTTTTTAATTGTCCTTGGGCCAAAAACCGCATAAAAAGCAACAATGAAAACGCCTGTTAATTATCGCTAGACATGCGGCAGACAGGTTCAGTATGCTTTCCACCATTGTCCGCCACAATCTGAAAGCGATAAAAAGCATGTTCCACAACAGATCGGAAGTGTCAGGGATGACGTTGCTAATGTTTTGCGTAATCCGTGTCTTCAATTCAGCTAAATTTGCGATCGAGCCACTGCACACAACATTTTTTATGATAACCCCACAGCCAGAAGTCAAAAGGATTGAGGTCTGGTGATACTGGAGGCCAGGGTGTTGGACAATGTCGGCTGATAAGTCGATTACTTCCGAAATGCCTCTTGAGCAGTTGCATGACTGGCTTTGCATGTGCGGAGGAGCCCCATCTTGCATGAAAATGATGCTATCCAGACATGCACGCTGTTGAAGTGTTGGAATGACCTGGCTGCGCAAAACACTCCCATACAGCTTACCATTCACGGTACAGGTAGCAAGACCCGCAGGACCAATCTCCTCGAAAAAAAAAATGGCCCTACCATACACGATGCCGTGAACCCGCACCACACAGTTACCTTTGGCAAATGCATCGGTTTTGACACAGTTGCGAATGGCTTTTCCATTGTTCATATACTGCAATTTTGTAAGTTGACAAAGCTGTGGAGGTGGAAATGAGCTTCATCTGTCCACAAAATGTTCCATGGGCATTCATTGTCCACTTTCATGCGAGCGAGAAATTCCAGAGCTAACGCCCCTCTTCTTGTCAGGTCAGCATGAAGCAACTCTTGAAAATGTGTCATTTTGTATGGATAGCAATGCAGGATACTGCGTATAATTTTGTGCACGGAACTAGCAGGCAAACATAACAAAAGCTCCTAACAGATGGCGCTGTACGCTGTACAGCTCATTACCAGCATACATAAATGAAATAATCGTATGAAAACATTCTTTCCAAAAAATCACATCACAATGTTTTCAAAATGTTCACCATTGGCACTACAGAGGTGGCGCAAACGAAGAATGAAATTTGCCATCACCTTTCGTAGTGTCTCAACAGAAATGGATTCACATGCCACACAGATAGCCGATTCAAGCTCGTCCAGCGTGGAGGGATGCTTCGGGTAGACAATGTCTTTCAATGTGCCCCACAAAAAATAGTCACAGGGAGTCAAATTCGGCGAATATGGAGGCCAATCCATGCCGTCACCAGTAAATTTGGGATATTCTAAAGCAATGACTCGATTCCCGAAGTATTCATCAAGAAAGGAAAACACTTGTTCGGTACGATGTGGTCAAGCTCCATCTTGCATAAACCATTCAGTTCGTGGTCGATCCTCTAACACTTGCTGTGTGGTGACAAATTGTTCCAAAATTACAACGTAACTTTCACGAAAAAACGTAACGAAAAAAGGGCCAATAATGCCTCTGCTGCATACTGCAGCCCACACAGTAACTTTAGGAGAATAGAGGGGTTTCGCTTCACACCAATATGGATTTTCGGAACCCCAAAATCGGCAGTTCCGTTTATTCACGAATCCATTCAGGTGGAAGTGTGCTTCATCTGTAAACCAGATGCAGCGAACATCAAATCCTTCACTATCAATCATTGTGAGCATCTGATTAGCAAAGTCAACCCTTTGTTGACAGCTCGTACGGGTATGGCCTGGTGAGTTTGAATTTTGAATGGAAACATGTGTAGGCTCTTTCTCAATATTTTATGCCTGCTGGAATGCTTCAAGCCAGTCTCAGATGCAATTCTACGGACGGATGACATTGGATTTTGCTGAATAATTCCAAAAACTGTGGCGACATTTGCAGGCGTAACTGCAGTTTGCTTGCGGCCAACATTTCCCACCAAATCATCAGTTACATCTAAACCTCGGGTAATGCCACGTGCAAAGCACGTTTGCACACCACTGCTCGTCCCTTCCTCTAATGCTGTGGCCACATTGTCCACTGCTGATGTCGAAGCAATTGATTTCCTCCCTCTGCCGGATTTCACTTCAAACGAACCTGTTTCTTTTAATTTCTGAATCATAATCTTTAGACCCTTTACAGAAATTGAACCACGTCCTTTTTTCATTCTCTTTAATGACCGGAATTTCTTTAAAGCTGCAGGCGCACAGTCGTCGTTCTTGTAGAAGAGCTTCACCAGAAGAGCGCGATCCTTCATTGAGAGACTCATGACGAGCTACTCAGATACGATATGATGGGAACGCCAAATAGACGCGCTTTTATACCACATACAATATGTCGTGCGCATGCGTCTTTTAATTAATTTGCATAGTATACCGCTTACAGGGTCATCTATTGTTACATTTTGAAACTTTTTTTCAATTAGACCAAATCGTTTCCCCTTTCTTCCAGTATATTCAGTTCAAATTTGAAGTCATTCTGACCAGTGGTTCTGTTTTGCGGCTTTTTGAAACTGGGACTTTAATTATGGACACTCTGTATACATAATATACACATAATAGTTAAAATAATTATACTTTTTATCCTAAAATAGTTATTCCGATCCCTGACTCACTGATTCAATGATTTACTGGTTCACTGACTCTGGAACAATTCAGGTTCAACTACTCCACGATGAAACTTTTACCTTCCTTACTCCAAAAAGATTAAAAAAGTAGACACAAAAACGAAATAAAATCTACATCGTTTGTACGACCCGCTTGAATTTTTTCATATGTACAAAAATTAAGAAAATAATCTGTGCTACTTTAAAAATCTGAAAATTCACCCATTCCCTAATTTTCAAGCAATGTTTTGATATTTTTAGCTATATCTTACTTCTGAAAATAAAATGAGTTAATCATTAGCGTGACAAAATTAGGTGTTGCATGGGACAATGACGTCATACTAAAGTCATAGTTATCAGGCTTTGAAAGGAAAATTGCGATTCCGATTAATTTAAAATAGATTTTCTAGATTACCCAGTTTAACTTTTTTCACTAATAAAATGATTTTTATTGCATGAAACATTGATATAAGAGAGGATGATTCCAGTGAAAACTTTTCGCAATCGAAAGATTTCGAATACGAAAACATTTCGCATGTTTTTAGAAGAAAATGAGATTCCGATTTTGGTATATAATAAAAGTTGAATATGAAGTTTTTTAATTGAAGAAATATTAAATATATTGAGTGTAGACACATTTTTGTCGAATGATTTTTTCTAGCGTCAATGTCATTGCCGCCACAACGGCCATTATCTTTCAGTTCTGAATAATAGCACATTGTCAATAGTAAAATTCGTATTGTCAAGGATTTTTCACAAGATATACAAATGCCGTATAAATCTATCCAACTCACTCTAAAAGTGCAATTCTATTCAAATGCAACAAGCATACATAAACAATTAAATGACTAAACCGATCCAGAAATAACAGGAAAGATATTTCAGATTCGTAATTCGATTTCCCAGTATCGCTGAAAACCCAAACCAATCCTAAAACAGAGCAGCGCTGCAAAAATGGCAGCAAAATCAAGCGTAAACAGAATTCGCACATAGTAAGGGCGCAAGCCAATCAATAGAGCAACATTCAATCCATTAATTTCTCATTTTCCGAGTCAGACTTCACGATAGTGATCCCTGCCCACCCCCCGGGCTCGCACATTCTGGAATGTTCCGTTACCATGGTTATAGAGCCACAGGTGGTCTTTCTTATCCTTTTGCTCATCCCTGGAAGAAATGAAATGGAATTTCAACGGCTTGTGCTTGAATGCGCGTTTTATACTTTTTAACAGCAGACGACTTTTTCTTTTATTATTTTCGCCCCCTTTTTGAGCTTAGAAATACAACTGCGTTATTCAACAAGTTGGATAGACTGTGTCGCTGGAAATAGAAAATTGGTATCATTTCCGCCGTAGACTTTGTAACAGTGGCATTTTGGGATTTAGAGTGTTTTGCATTCATGTTTTATCTGTTCATTGCGATGCGAACGGCATGTATCGATTCGCATTGTCTAAAATCGCATTCACGTTTTTGACTAAGAAACACTCTTTTTTCGAAGTGCGTGAATTTCTTCCTTTTGAAGAAACATAAGTTTTCTTTAAAAAAAAAAAATAAATAAAATAAAAATAAATAAAATTACTAACAAAGTTATATTGCAGTACAAGTCGTTCGATTAAATTTTAACACAGATATAGAATTGTTTTATTACTTTCGTTTAACACACTTAGTATCTTATTATTTTGTTTCAAAGTTCTAACGAGTGTAGGAAATTTTTATGTATCTGCCGAGGAAACAATGAGTATGTGTTTATAAAGAAAAAAAAATCGAGAAAACTTATTTTTACTTATATTTTATTTTTTCCATGCAAACTTTATTTCTTAATGTTGTAGTCATGGTAATTTTACTGAAGTGTGTTTATACCGATAATTTGAAAGTTAATAAAAATTTTTAAACATAAAATTAAATGAAAGAGACAAAAGTCATCCGACAAATTTATTATATGAATCTAGATTAATCGACAAGCAGATTCCAAAGTATTTAACATGACGTAGCAGCTATAAAGCTAGTATTTCAAATAACAAACAGATAAAAATAATTTAATATTTCAGTAAATTGACCTCTAATGTCGAAATACTAAATTGTCAAACCATAATAGAAATGATTACACACACAGAGAAACACATGTTTAGTATACAGGGCCATCGAAAAAAAATCAAAGGAATTAATTTG
The DNA here is from genome assembly GCA_038373885.1 of Cheiracanthium punctorium. NCBI lineage: Eukaryota > Metazoa > Arthropoda > Arachnida > Araneae > Cheiracanthiidae > Cheiracanthium > Cheiracanthium punctorium. Next base: position 303,741 of record JAWZYV010000760.1, on the reverse strand, counting down.
CTTTCGGAATTCCCAAGGCTAAACTTTTACCGACAGTGGACTTTTTAGGAAATCTCACGCGTTCATTGCGCGTACGGCATATCTTATAGAATGCAACTTTTTCCAGTTTCCTTGAATTATTTCATTCATCGGTTTAAGGCTCTAAGATCTGGAGTCTTTTCTAGATAATGTAGCATACGCTATTTACGTTGCTCTTCTACAATTAATTTAATTCTGAAAACAAAACAACAAAAAAAAAATTGTTGCGTAGCCCCATGTCTGCGTGTGCGCTTTCAGACTAAAAAACATAACTGCTATTAGAAAAAAATCCACTGGTGCGAATCTAAGGGCAACAAGCAACGCCATCTAGTGAGGAAAGAAAAATGTTACACTCTTTAACTACATTTCAAAGCAATTGTTATTCCCGTACGTTTAAATGATAATTTTTAATAAGGTTGAAAAATTCTGGGATACTTTTTCGATGACCCTGCATTTTTGTTTATCACAAAGCCAGGTATAAAGAAACATAATAAAATATTAAAAAGTTAACCTTTAACTAATCAATAGGGTAAGCAAAAACTCCATCCAGGTTTAACAAAACACGTTTGTATGATAATACAAATTAATATACAGGGTCTCAAACTCAAACAGATGATAACACGCTTAAATTCTTTACCCATTAGATATAGGAGAGAAACATAAATTGAAAAAATTGTTTCAAGTAAAGTGGGATGAACCCATATTAAAAAATTCTCAATTAGTGAAATGTGTCTAATTCACTAACAAGGAGATGCACAAAATTCGAGAATTATATCTTAAAAACTAACATATATGAAGATAAATATATGATGACTTAAACCACATTTCAATGATTATCGAAAGGAAAAGAACTCCTGCCGGGTGATCGTGTTTCAGGAATCGTACAGAAAATATGAAACTTTTTTTTTTTCACTCTGGCGTTAAACGTTTAAATTCAAATTCACGGATAGTCCCAGACAGTGGCGTACCCATGGCTTAAGTTAAGAGGGTTGGGTCTAAAAGTATTGCTGAACTCCGTTATAATGACCTCGAACACAGTTATAACTCTTTTATAACGTCAAAATATTCTGTACCATTTGCCCATAAAACACAAGTCCACTATAAATTTTAACTCGTTATAGAATCATAAATAATCACCCGATCTTTTCAGTTAACTAAGTTTAACTGGATTTCAAACGCCAACGTTAAACATTAATTCAAAGCCAGCTCATTTTTGGTTTTGTTGTTTGTTTGTTTTGTAGAAAACTATTTTAGGAATAATTTGAGGACAAATTAATATGTATCTATACATATACATATATTTTTATTTATTAGTGCTAGTTATCAATTTTCAATTTAATCTATTTAAAGACTTTCACATATAACTCTATAGATTTAAGGGGGGGCGGTCAGCCACCCTAGCCCCCTCCGTCGGCACCCATGTCCCCACAACATCCTTGCTTAAATATATCTCTGAAAGATTTTATGATAAAACGCAGAAATTTTGTAGGTCAACTCAATAATGTACGGGGCACATTTTACTAATAGGGATTTTTTGTAGGGGGGGGGGTATACAAATTTAAAAAGTGAAACTTTCAGAAAATCAACGAGCGATATTTTTTCTTAACTTAGTCTGCTTTCTAGTCTTATTTTGGATTCTTTTTTTTTCAAATTACATTATCCAGTTATCTCCATTATTAGTTATGAATGAATAATTAAAGCGTTTTGCCATCTTTTTTGAATACCCTGTATATAAATATATATAAACTGGAAGTTTATGTGTTAATGAATTATTTGTTATTATTATCAACTTTAGGTTTGTAAAATATATTTTCAGATCACATCTTTAGAACTAGTATATACATCAAGGAAGCATTCAAGAGGATTAATGGAGGCTCAACCTTTACCCTCCCCCCCCCCCAAAAAAAAAGAAAAAATTCACATAAGTTAATATTTTTAAAAGTTTATTAAAAACTACACAATAAAACATAAAATTTGAAACCTCCACGCACCTCAAAATTATTCCTTTCTGTGGCCAAGTACTCTTTATTTCTAAATTGATCTCATAAGAGTAATTTTTAATAAAATAATATAAAGGCATTTAAAATCACGTATTTCTAAAAACTATTTAGTACTTACTCACATTTACATTGTTATTTATTCATGATATTAACATCATTTTGTAACGCATTACTAAAATATGAAAATTACTGAAGAGTGGCTATGAGAAAAAACTGTACAACATCAGTTAGTAGTTCAACCACTAAAATCGCCCACTACAGTGTAACGTAAACACTTTTAATAAAGAAGTCTGTTTACCCTACTTTAGTTTTCTTACTGCCCTACATTGTTCCTCTCCCCGTAGAAAGGGTACGAAGGCAGTTACACAAGCTTCTCCTGCAGGTCTTTTGTTGCGCCGAAAAGAACACAAAAGGGTTTATTCAAAAGAGACCCGTCAGCTCAACAAACGGCCTTTTACGTCACCCATTGTCTTCCGACTCACAATGATTTTCGGGGAAGAGTAGCCTTAATGATGCGTGAGTTGCTCAACAAGCGGACGATTGTCGGATTAGAAAAGAGGAGGCTACTCAAAAGCTGAGAGCCTTTTTCACTTTAAAATTGCATCGAGAGCGTCCGATGGAGAAAACACGTTCGATTTTTCGTTTAAATAAGAAACTTCTTATTTAAACGAAATCTTCTTAAGTGATTTATAGAAATGAACTTCAAATTTATGGGAAATAAAACATAAGGAAACATTAATGCAACTTCTATGCAAAAATGTTATAACCGGATACCATCTAAAACATTCTTTCGTTAATAACATTAATTTACACGTACGTATATTTTTCCTGCAGGGATTAACGAGAATAATTTTGAAATGCTGTTATTTCTAATTAATATAACTTTCTAATTACTAAAAAAACTTTGTTTATCGACTTATTGAAGATGTGTAAGAAAATTTGCGTTAATTGTGTTCGCGAACAGCATAGGTCAGTTTCTCGCAGGATACATAGTTTAAGTAAGTATAAAATACAATGAAGCCGATTTATATTTTCAAATCTGTGATGCAGTTCATCACATACTTTTAATTAGTTCTGATTTCATTTTCCTCATTCGAAATTTATTTTCGAATGACGAATTCTCTACCTTTAAAAAATCCTATCTTATGTTTGCAATGATATCTTAATTACGTTTTGTAAATTACTTTGTTTACGCCGTCAAATTGAGATAATTTCCATGGCGCTTAAGTCGCGAGTTTCTACATTACGCCACAGTTATTTTCTCTCTCGCTTCAATAAAATTTCTGGAGTTGCAAGCTCTTCTTGCCTATCCCCTGTTGGCGAGCCTGCACTTATATTTTATTACTATTACATTATCTCGAAATACCATCTGTTTTTGTCCAGTCTGGGGATTTAATTGACGACCGTTCTTCCTTGCTCCTAGCGCTATCTCCGAGTTGGCTTACTGTATCCCCACATCTGGAAATAAAATATACAGAAGTTTCGAAGTAGTAGTTACAAAAACCGCTAACACCTGGCATTGCAATCATAGGCCTCCATAATAAATTGGACTCCATAGTCTCACGATTTGAATCCTTATGACCTAGTTTCTACAAAGCACATTGAAAGATACTGTCTACAAAAACCATCCTAGCACGCTGGACGAGCTTGTAAATTTGTGTGGCAAGTGAATCGGTTTCCGTTGAGAGATCACGGGATGTAGCTATTGTAAATACTATTTCAAAACTTCTCTATAGAAAAAAAATATAGGTTACAGAATAAACATAGCGTTCGCCGTAATTTTTATTTTGTCATCGTTTTGTTTTCGAGATATGTAATTTTTAAACGAATATGTCCTTTTCTGGAAACCCTTACTATATCTGAAATGCATGCATGTGAATAGGGACATACGAATAGCAAAAATAATGTTTGTTATTTGAGCAAAATTCAAATTAAATTAGATATGCTACTTATATATTGGAGCTAATAATTTGATATTTAGCTATTTTTATCATTTTCTGATACATTTTTCGTTTTCTTTTTTTTTTAAATTAAATTTTACAAATATTTAGCATAGTTGTAATATTTTGAAAACAAATGAAAGAAGTGAAAGTGTCCTCCTTTGCAAAAATGCACGATTTACAATATGCAGTCGAGTCTACACGATTAAATAATAAGAGCTAATTTCGCTCCGAAGGAACTAAAATAACTCCGAAAGACTTTAAAAAAGGGATGAACCGAGACAAGTTTGTATCCGCTTTAAGTCCTTCGGAGCTACTTATTTAGTCCTTTCAAAACGAATTTAGTTCTTAGCGTGTAGTTAAGCCAAAAACGCTAAAACGCAACTCCTGTTAAGACGATGGAAAACAGTTCCCCAATCCCATCTTGCCTTTCGTTGTTTTATCGGTTAATGCGAAAAGAATTTGTTATTCTTCAACTTCGTCTTAACGAGGTTTGACTGTGAACGAGAGATTGGGGCCCGTTTTCCATAATAGCACGTTTTCTAGATTTGGCTTTAAAATGACGCTAGGAGGTGAACCTGCTGAAATAGCAACGGAGCACACATCGTCTATGAGTTTTAATACAGTAGATGCGGTTACATTGCCAGAAGAGCTGTTTTCTTTATCTTTTTTCATCTATGAGCAAGCTGTAAGCTCTTAATAGAAACTTAAAATAAATACACGTGTTTTAAACTTATTGTTTTCACATTGTATGAGAAGGAGTTTCTTTCTTCTGGTATACAGTCGTCTGTTTTGCAAATAACGATGCGGCCCACCACTAGTACTAACAGTAACCACCACTAGTACTAACAGTGATTCAGGGGAGGGGCTAGGAGGCTTCAGTCCCCCCCCCAAAAGAGATTGCTAAAGGGTAACATTCTGCTTTATTATGCACTTTGAGTATGTAAAGTGATGTTTTTTAATCACTTTGCCCCTCCCTAAAGTTTTTACATTGGTTTAGACTAAAATTTTGCTTTATTGTACATTTTGTTTGGGTGAAATAAGCTTTTTTCAAAATGTAGCCCCTCCCAAAACAGACTTTCTGGATCCGCCACTGAGTACTAACGGGAGTAATGCCAAAGTTCCAATATGGCGACGGATCAAGCATTCCAAGGCATGTATCGTTGATAAACTTGCGTATGAAGACTGTATGAATATTTGATGAACGCTGGCAATATTGTATCAGTAAATCTTTCTTTTTATTTATTTATTTTTTTTTAATCAATAACGTCCTAAGACCGCATTAGAGCTTCAGAATTCATAAGTGATGAAAATATTATTTTTAATTGCTCCAAACTTCGTTAAACTAATTTATATTTAAATCAGTATTAAGAAATAAGCGGAGAAAGCTTTTTAAAATGGAGTATTTACTAATCTGTTTAATTCACTAGAGCGGTCAGAATTTTTCAGAAGTAAACGACCTATAGTCAGTCCGAGTTCTTCTAAATACAGAAAACATAATACATCGTGTTTGTATTATTTAAGGTTATTGTATACTTCTTTGTAACAGACAGGTTCTGTGTCTCCATCAAACGCAGGATGAGTTTTATTTTATTTATTTTATTTCATTTATTTAATTTCTAAAGTGTTTTACAGATTTCTGATCAGAAAATGATAAATGAATCTCAGAGAGATTTTACAACAATTGAAACACTTCTGGTCTGAACATCTTGTCAGGCACAAAAGTAAAGACTTTTCAAATGCTCAACAATATTTTCTTTAGCTCTTTTTACTCTATTACTTGTATTTGGAACACATTCCTAAGTATGATGACGCAACATTTTTCTATCCCATTTTTCAAGAATGAGAAAAATAAAAAACTCTCCTTTAAATCTTCTTTTTTTAGACATTTGTATGATGAATGTTCTATAATTTTCTTTCTAAGACTGCTCGTCATATAGTCGCAAAGTGGGCAAAATTTCTAAATTCTGTGATGAGAAAGTTCAACATATTTTTTCGAAATCTAGGACAGATCAAATTATACAACTAGAAGATTAGTAGTTACTTACATTTTCTTTTTATTATTATTATTAGAATGAAACAAAATTTTACGAAATATGGACTATTAAAGAAAATTTTATGTTTATTATTTGCTGAACATAAACAAAATATCATGCAAATCACGAATGGCATGCGTTTTAATTTACAGATTTCAACTCCTTTTTCAACCGAATAACATTACGGCGACAACAACAACAACAACGATGTCTAAAAATACTCTAAATATCGAACTTTTCAAAATTTTTGATCAAATAGCGATTTAAGCTATTTAAAATGTTACATTGAAAGAGCTTTCTAATGGCAGATAGTTACTTTTCATGCCGAAATGTTCAAAAGGAGCCGTATTCGTAAATATAGAAAACAAAATTCTATTTGGGGCCCAACAAAAATTGTGATTAGAAAAATAAATTCCGGTCTTTCATAGATCAATATATTTTTTTTAACATCATTAAAAAGCAGATAGCTTGCATATAAATTTTTACGTTATTGTAAGGCTGTTTTTGTTTGTATTTGAGCACATTTCATCACCAGGTTGGTTTTATGAATATTTACTAATTCTATTAACATTTAGTGTTCAGTTATTTAAGTTCATACTATTATGCAACCGATAGTCAAACACATATTTTACAAACTTTATGCGAACAGAATCAGGTGTCTTACTGTTATGAAATCATTTGGAGCGCTGAGATAGTTATACTAGTGGTTTATTTTGACAATAAAAAGTAAAAAATACATATTTCTATCTGTAAAACTTTAAAAAAAGAAACAAAAGTTATCGATATTTTCCGTTCAACTGTCTAATTATTTGAATTTAAACAGAAACTTAATTGATTTAAATATTAGCATTTAAATTATTAGCATGATACTTCTTTCGTTTTCCATAGTCGTGATTACTTCTTTCACTTCGTACTTTACATTTTTGTCATTTAAGAATTTTGCTTTAACCATTGGTGATAATTGTTAAATTAAGTCAAATAGCTCAGTAAATATTACATACATTTATACATGTACAGGTTTTTTATTAATTATTTTTAGACTAGAATTTAAAAGTCGGACTTCATTTTTCAAATATGAATTTTTGTAGTACAATATCAGCATTTAGATTTTTGAAATTTATTTTTAATATATGGCCTCAATCAGTTTTATACGCTAAAAGTTACGGCATCTCATTAGAAAAAATTTTTGATTGAAGATAAAGTGCTTCGATTAACAGTTTAAAATGTGACCTTCTGAATTAAAAGTTTGAAACACCGGGTATATATAATGCGTGAATAAATATATATTCTAAAAATTCTTTTATATGGTTGAAAATTACTCATGTTTTGAATTTTTAATTAATGACAAATCCACTTATATTTTTTCGTCTAGATACTGACATACGTTAAGGAAAGTGGTCTTTTCCACATTATTCCTGAATCAACAATTTCTTTATCTTGAAGTGGTACGTTTGGTTGACCACGTTTTAAGGTAAAATTTTTATTTGCAGCATAATTTTGCGTTGAAATTTCAGTAAAATACACAAGGAAAGCAGAATAAGTTCAGGTTATAAAATATTACGATATAGGGAACTATAAATACAGTTAATATTTTTTAAAACATCTCATCGAACTAGTGTTTTAATAAAAGATTGAAATATTTACATTGTCACCCTAAAAGAATCTTCGCAGGGACCGTTTGAACAATATTTAATAACGTAAAATTATTTTTGCGGAAATTTTCTATCCTAATCGATCAATTCCTGGAAGTTAAAAATATAAAAAATTGCTGAAAATCAAGGAATGGGAGGATTTTTAACTTTTAATGTAGAACAGATTTTTTTTTTCAAAATTATGAAAAACTTCAATGTTAGGAATTTTACTACGTATTTTAAGCATATTTTTTCATCTTTATGGAGTATTAACGCTAACATCTGTTATGGAGTAGTACATTCCAGAATACGTAAACCAGTGATCAGCGTAACCATATATCAGAATTGACTTAAATCAATCACACACAAAATACGAATATGTTTTTTACTTCTTTCGATGAGAAAAAAATGAATACTTTTCTTGGTTTTTAATTTTATTTTTAACAATATGTGTAGTCTCTTTCTACGTGCAGTGTTCCCTGATGTTTACGTTACAGGAACAAAAAAAATTCCCTCTTTTCCTTACGCTTATACTCCGAAAGTTAATACCAAAGTAAGGAAAGAGGCAAAATATTTCCTTTTTTTCATTGTTCAATATTTGGGGTACATTCAAGAGCCTTTGTCCTTCCCCCTTCCCCTTAGATTTATGTAAATAGAAAATCGGAAACGAGAGAGTCGTGAAAAATTGCTTATTGGGCTTTGTGCAATCCCCTTGTATGGCTGCACGGGATACAAGTTATAATATTTCTGTTTATATAACCAGATCTCCAGGTTCCATATTGCATTACACGTACCTTAAATGACTGTATTAGTGCCTAGGAGTTTATAGAACGGGCGTTTATTCACACAAAACAAAAAAATATATATATTATTTTTATTTCTCTGGTAAGCAGACAGAGAAACACAATTTTTCCGGCTTTATTAACTGGAAGGTGGTCAAGCAGCAGTAATTCCAATGTTAACATGCTGAAAACCCAATCAAATGTGTTCATGTAGTTGCCTTGGTAAAAATTGCTCTTGATGAAATATTTTTTTTTTAATTCAAGCTGCTACACATATGCATAGTGACAGAATTATTGGTCGACAGAATTATTGGTCGATCAATAAATAAGAATAAACTACTTACGTTTATTAATACAGAAAGCAAAATTTTAATATTACTGATTTTACATCAACACTACCTTTTTATTAATTAACCATTTCTTAAAAAAGACTGTTTTTCATTGCTTTTCCTTACTGAAAAAAAACTGTCAACCTTATTAGAAATCTAGATAGTAAATTAAAACATTTCGAAAATTAAACTCAAGCATTTCATTGGACATATATATAAGTAAGTAAAAACTTTGGAAATGACAGAGAAAATCTGAAAATTTATACTTGGGATCTTTTACACCACAGATGAGGTAAAAAATATAAATATAAAATTTGTATTAGTATAAATTTGAAATATATTTTCTTATCAAGAATTTAATGTGATAAAATTGATTAAATGTTATTTCAAAGAATAAAATTATGAGTTTCATTAATATTTATTAAATGTAGTTCACTTAAAATTTACAGTTACATGTGTGTTCATGTCAAATTTACATAGTTAGTTAACAATAACTTCAAATTATTACAAATATATACTGCAAATCTACATAAAAAAAACTCCTCAAAAGTGAAAGTGCAATACCAAGAAATAATGCAAGTAGTACAGGAACGTGACCGTATTATTGAACTCCATGAACTTGATTTGCCGCGTGGGGAGCACGAACTGAGTACCATCCAACGCCGTGTCCTACTACACATTCTGAAAGGTCCACGTGCACGCCGAAGAGGAAGTGTTGCGCACAGGTAACACAAATAAATATATTGCAAATGTATTTAATTCGTATTTTAAGTTATTGTATTTGCTTGCAATTGATTAAATTTGTGTGTTATGTAATTACATCTTCAAGAAAGCGATCAAAGATTCTAAAAATTGATGATTAAAGAATTGAGACGAAATATTTTTGATTTCATTAAAGGTGATTCTTTTAAGAGTAACAGATGGAGAAGGAAGTTCCGTATTTTTGAAAAAATTCACATTTCTACTTTTACAAAAATAATTTATAATGTGATAATTGACGGTGTACTTCGGAAAAATCATGTGATTTTGGTACATAAGTACAAATAAACTAATAATGTCAAGCATTTCAAAATTTTGAAACTGTCTCTTTACAAGCTGTACTACATACTGAAATAAACGATAAACCTGCATCAGTTTCAAAACTTTTAGAAAAATTCTTAAAAATCGAAAATTTTCGCAAAATGTGTCACTTTTCGAAAAATCTTGCAGCTCAGATCCATGTTTAAGATTTTTTTCTGAAATTTTCACAAAATGCCCAGCTTTTTCGCTTATTACAGTGTGTAAAGCAGCTTATGAAGAACCATCTGGGATTTTTTGAAGACCTTGGTGCTATTAATTTATTTCAATTTGTGCACCAAGACTAAAAACTGAGTTCTTTTTCTTCGAACTACAACCTTAAAACGTAAGCAATCAGCAATGAATATTAAATGTTCTCAACATAACAATTAAAAAATATCTTTGTGTCAGTCGTTTAAATATTTCATTATTTAGCTTGTGGGTATGAACGTCACTATCACTGTAATTCGCTGAAGGGATATGTAAAAAAGAGTCTCGTTTATTTTATATTTATTTGTAAATTTTGTTGACGCTTTCAAAAAGAAATGTAGAAAGTGAAAGTAATGCTAACCAGTAACTTCATTGAAATTTCTCATTTTTCAATATATGTTTGAAAAGAATCTAAACCCGTAATTCTTAGACAAAATTTAAGCCAAACTTAGAAAATATTAATTAAAACTGAAATAATATTATATATTTTTAAAGTCTGTTGAGATTTAGATTAGAGAAACTTATGTACACGTCAGTATTTATATTCTTTGCTTTTCTATACCCTTTTTTGTGAGGACAAATGCATGGTTACTGTTTCTGCTCTTTATATTTCTGAAGCATTTCAGTTCTTTATGAAATCCTAGTGTATTTAGCCTTTAAATGAAACTTCATTATCCCTCTTCTCAACTGAACAACTCTTTTTGTTCTCAGATTCAACTTTTGTTATCTTACCAAACGGCGAATACTTTCAGATTAGAAAGCCGATCTTTTATTTATTTATTTATTTATTTTTACCCAAGAATACTTGATCTTTTCTTCAGTAATTTACTGCTGGAAATAAGCCTCTTCCAGCCACCATGCACCATAAGCACGAAGCATCAATTATGAAGAAGCAAACCGCTCAAAGGACTATTTTAAAACGGACCCAATGACTCCTAGCGAAAGCATTGTCTCCAGGCTGCATAATGGCTTTATCTGGCTGGGGGTAAATGGTCTGTTGATGCCAACTGACGTCGAGACAAAAGGCTAGGATCCCGGGTATAAAGCCAGGACTGCATAATTTTACGCTGACATGGCATTATTCAGGCTCCAAAAATTTTCGATAAAGGCCACAGAAAGCAGAAATGTCGCGCTCTTCATTTGACATTACTGGGGAGGAAATAGCGAGGAGAGTTTTGAAGGGGAGAATAAATGAAGTTTTGGAAACAGAGTTAAAATTAGCAGAAGTTTGCCTTACATAGCAAGTACAAAACTACTCGGTGATTAAGTGGGAATAAGAATAGTCTATACTTTCCAATGTGCATTTTTCTCTTTTTTAGAAATATGTCCGATTTGATGAATTATGATAGTTAGACATTTCCGTTAAGTATTAACAGGTTAAAGTGATTTTGTTTTCTAAAGGTACTTTTTATGTACAAATAGCAATAAAAAAATATTAATATGTCGGCTGAAAAAGTAAAACAAATCATGGATACACTTTTTTAAAAAATCGGTTAACTGCTAAGAAATCTATAGAAAACAAGGCGTCCGTGTATTCTTTTATAAAGAAATTAAAGTACAGTCAAGCGCACATCTATTGATATCCTTGACTTTCTTTAGTAATAATAATAAGAAGGTTTATGGAATACTTGATTCCAAGAGATTTCTTGATAATCGATCTTTTTTTAAGAGTGTATATATATATTTTACACAACTTTCTTAATTTTCATATAAATATTAATTGCCATTCTACATTACTTTTATGATAAAGACTAGAAACAACCAGCACATTAATTAAATAATATTAATAAAAAACAAAATTAACTAGCAGATTTTTTGAAAATTGTGTTCTATGGTATAATTTGATGCGGTTTTTTTTCCTAGCATCAGTAAAAATGTTTACAATTGTGATAAAGGTATTTTTTAGTTAAAAATAGTCTATTTTGTTTAATTCCAACGGAAAGTAAAAGAATTTTGCTAGCTTGAGGTTGAATTTTTTGCAAGCAAGAGCTATGCCATATTATTTCGAAATATTTTAATTAAAGTAATGATTGCTAATTACTTCCTTGTACGTAGTATAAGGAAGTAATGTGATCCCGAAAAATTTTGGGGGCCAAATTTCGACAAAAAAACCGATTTTGACTACCTCTAAATTGAATTTTAAAAATTTTTTCGATGCATCTCATCGTAGGCTAGCATGCACGATCATATTAACGCGTCTGCAACTCATTTTGACCAGCGGCGAGTTTATTGTGGTCAGTTTTTCCATGCCGTCTGTACGTACGTACGTACGTACGTACGTATGTATGTAACTCGCATATCTCAAAAACTATGGGTCGTAGAATGTTGAGATTTGATATTTAGGATTGTTCTTTGATCTAGTTGTGCACCTCCCCTTTTGGTCGCAATCGAATGAATAGTTTATGTACAGGACCGCCCAAAAGATTCGAAATACATTACGCTCTATGGGCCGAAAATCATTAAACTCGCATATCTCAAAAACTATTAGGCGTAGAATGTCGAAACTTCATATTTTGGATAGTTGTAACATCTAGTTGTGCACCTCCCCTTTCGGTTCCATTCGACTGGATAGTTTATCTACAGAACCGCCTAAAAGATTCGAAATACATTACGCTCTATGGGCCGAAATTCATCAAAGCGTTTTTTAGAGGTATTGGGCTATTTCAAACGACTCAGAAGTGATATATGCTGTAAAGAGTTTGAAAATGAATTTCTCCATTAAAAAAAGTGTGTTTATCATTTACAGTTCTGCTACAGGAACACTCAAAAGATTTCCAATACATTACGGTCAATGGCAATTTTAGGAGATTCATCCATTTCAAGCACAATACCGTCCTACCACATAAGTTAGTTAATGTTCCGACCACCGTCACGTGCCTCCCTCAAGTACTATGCCAAAAGTCGCCAAGCTTGGCGACTTTTTTGTGTACGTGTGTGCATATTTAACTCTCAAATCTCAAAAACTATTATGAAATTTCATATATAAGATTGTTGTAACATCTAGTTGTGCATGTCGATTTTTGGTTAAAATCTACTGGAGAGTTTATTTACAGGTCCACTGAAAAGAATTTCAGCACTTTAATGTCTATGGACATCTTCAATATAATACAATTGTAGACAGTCATTGTTTGGTACATGCCCAAGATCTCGCCGTGTGTCCTCGACCTTGGCGAGTTTTGCCGAAATGTCGCCAAATTTGGCGATAGTCAGTCATTTGGTCCATGCCCAAAGTATCGCCATTTGTCATCGTTCTTGGCGAGTTTTGGCGAAATATCGCCAAATTTGGCGATAATCTGTTATTGTTGGTCCATGCTTAATATCTCGCCAAATGTCGTCGACATTGACGAGTTTCGCCGAAATATCGCCAAATTTGGCGCAAAAAATTATTTCGTGTTTTGTATAACTCTAAAACTTTAACCCGTAGAATTTTGAACTCTTGTATTTAGAACTATATTATAATATCTAACGGTTTTCAATATCTTTTTTGACAGCAATCGACTGGGAATTTATTTACAGGGTGAGCCAAATGACTTTAAATACATTAAGGTGTATGGATGCATTCAATTCATTGAAAGTCTGTGGTCAATGACTACTTTGGCTATCCCCAAAATCTCGCAAACTATCTCAAGTTTGTCGGCTTTTGGTGAAATATCGCCAAATAAATTGTCAGAAAGAAATCTTTCAAATTGAACTCAGCTTGATATTTTATATCTTTCAAACAAATAAGTTTAGAGGAAGTGCGTAAAAAACATTTTTGATTTAATAGACGTGCAAGGAAGTCATGTGTTGGACACATCAGATTTTTTTTTTTTTTCTGAAGGCTAAGGTAATTTTATCTATTTCTAAATATTGTATATTTTGTTTAAAAAGCATTAATTAAATAAGCAGTGATTTATGACAAGTACCTTTGAAATATCTCAAATTCAATTTCTTTTTTGTTTTACGTTGTATTAATGTTACACATGATGCTTTAATTTAAGCAAATTTAATTTTAATTGCATATACTCAACAGGACATAGCTTTCGATGATTAAAACTTTAATTCATTTTAAAAATTTGAAATATAATACCTCATTGAAAAAACAGAAAATGTTAAACATAACTTGTGTTATGTGAAGTTAAATATCAGTATGAAAAATGAAGTCTGCCTTTTTTTAACATTAACATATTCTACATCTGAAACCCTCGGATAAAGTAATTTTTTATTAATTAAAAAACATTTTTTAGAATCTTCGTTTCTAATCGTTCTGTTAATATTAAGTGGCATATATATATATATATATATATACATTTTTTTCTAATTAACGTATAAATATATTTATTTCAGTACATGTTCGAAAGTATGTGTTGAAAACCTTATCCCAGGGTGCCAACCATGTATTAAGGGTGTAGTTCGAAAACAATAAAATTTCCCTCACGGCCTAAGTACACAAATCAGAATAAGCTAATTGCACCAGGGGCTCTAAAAAATTCAGTGTGATTCTTTCTAATCTCTGTTACACACCGCAATAAATGAAACAACAGTGCCTTCTTCCTCATGGAATTGCACGGCAAAAAGTTTAGAAAAGTGGCCTATCCTGCTGAATTTTCGATTTTTAATATTTTTTCTGAAAGTTTTGCTATCGAAACAGGTTTGTTGTTTATTGCAGTATATAATACAGCTTGTAAAAAGACATTCTAAAAAATTTGAAGTGCCTTACACGATTAGTTTATTTGTACTTATGTACAAAAATCACATGGTTTTTCGAACTACACGGTTAAAGCGGAGCTGAAATTTCGATTCAACAACTACCGAATTTTTCAATTCATATTTAAATTCGGCAAGAACTTGATTCCCCCACAAAAAATTGTTAAAATTTTTACTGTAAATTGTCCACTTTTACTTTCCTAAAGTAATTAAATGGCATGGTTCTCATCCATGTAAAATACATCCTGAATCCAGTGTGACCATACGTGTTTGTCTCGATTAGATACATGTGCATATTGCCAAATTTAGTCATAAAAATATCACTAACAACGTTACATTTTTATAATTGAGCCCCCCCCCTAAAAAAGCCTCTTTAACATCATAATTTAGAGTGATTATATTAGAAAAATAGACTTTTAAAAAGAAAGAACTTGCTATCCCGTATATGTACTTTTTAACTTCCTGTAATCTCAATACTTTAGAGCCCAACCTGCTGACTTCTTCATGACCTCCAAATAGTGTGGAATCAACAATATTCAAGTATTTATTCACCGAATATAATCTGAAACGAGGAGCCCAATTTATTATGTATTATTCCGATTTCAAAGCCACCCTTTCCACACAGATGATGTGCCATCAGCATCCCCTTTCTTCCGATTGAGTGCTCCGCTGACCCTAAAAGATTTCCGCGATACGAGGCAAATTAATTTATCCTCGTGTATTAGGGACGCCACTTTGCTGATCCACCAGCCGTCTGGCCTGTCACAACCTAGAACTTAATCGAAATTTAGGGTTATTTATTAAAAAAGAAGAGTTACGAAAGTTCGGTTATCTGGAAGTCTAGTATAACACAAGAGATTGTTTGTATTTGCATGATTAGAATTAATCTTTTCTACGGTTAAAATCAGAATTGTTGAATAATGTTTTCATGTTTTAATAGTCTTTCAGTGAATTTATCGCAAGATTAATTTTACAGTTGCATTTTAAGCAGTTTTATAGGTAAGAGAAGGCACTCGATATCTCATTTTAAATTATTTCCGGTTAATACAACTTTTGTCACTTTCATCCTACGATATTTAGGCAGTATTATATAGCCTATGATACAGATTTCTTAAATGAACACATTTTTGACTTGAAAATGAAATTTGCCTTTCGCCTCTTATCTATAGACATGAGCATAAAAATAATGTTTTATTGTAATATTCGGTTTATCAAATCGGCAGTAAAAAAAAAAAAGACGGAATTTCCACACAACTACTGTACATTTAAAAAAATGTATAGTAAATTTATTTAAAAAGAGGGAACCTACATAACATATAATTTTACACTTACCTTTTTAAGTTATTCTAAATAGTAATTTTACTAAATTAAATAGAGCATTTTTCCGTAAAAGTACATAATTTTACTGTTATAAGAAAATTAAATTTGGTAAAACATATTTTTATTGCATGATGTTTGATCTAGAGACAGATTAAAAATTACTACATTCGAGTGTTTTCTTTTTGTAAACACACACAAAAAAAGTTATTTCCAAACAATTTGCAGGTTTGGTGAAATAAAAATAATACAAAATCGAGCATTTATACATACATACATATGCATAGATATATGTGCACAAAATTTTTCTAAACTTGCTTATAAAAAGCAGAGTGGTTAATTGGCGTAAGTAAGGATTGGAATTCCTCAGCGAAGCTATCTTTCAGAATGCGTCATCTAATGATGTAGAGTATCCTGCAAACTTTACGTTACATACAGCTTCAGATTGCTGCTTAATCAGCACTTTTCTTATCACATGCACCCCACGGGGATAACACGAACATAGGGGTAAAGATCAATTTGCTTTATATGTATTTTAGGGGTGTAATTAATTTCCTTTCATTAGGAAGTATAATTAAAATGCATGTTCTTCCCCCTCAAGCATATGATTTTCATTCTTTAATATTCCTTTCATTAGGACATTTGTGTCAAAATGGGACAGAAAAAAAAGTGCATGTTTCATCCTCTTGATTAAACACAATAACGCCTATGATGTATATTGATGGGATTTCGATAATGAGGCAAGGCAGTGTATGCAAGTAGCAGCCAAATGAGTTTAGCGTCTGGTGTGAAAACTCAGGATAATTTAGAGTGGAGCATTATAACAGAAATTTTTAAGCGATAAAAATCAACCTTCTGTGATAAATAATTTTAAATGTAATAAATACAATTGTTGTACTTTAAATGTTTTATATGATTGCACAATAATTAATTTTAGACTTGGAACATAGTAAGGACAAGACAGTTGCTTTTCAAATAAGATCCGTTTGTAATTAAAAGTTAAATTTTTAAGCAATTGACGGAACTACTTCATTAAATTTGATGTCATTTGAAGTTAAAATATTTGTTTGGTATTATGATGTGTAAATCTGATTAATCAAGCTTCTTTTGGACTGAAAGTGCAGCCAAAATTGATAAATTCAGAAGTGTATACGTCTGCAGCTGTCAATGAAATGGGCAATGCAGTGCACGATAGTAGTTGAAATTGATCAAGGAATGTTGAAAAAAACCTCTATGACGAATTCAAGTAAAACATTTGCACATGAACAGGTGTTCTTAATCTTCCGCTTTACAGCACATTTTACACAAATTCCATGGTCACCACAACTTGAAATTGCGTATAGTCCCTTGCAGTTCTGTAAATTGTTCAATTCGTGCTCTTTTGATATCTGGAAAAAGGGAAAACTTGTGCTTGAATCTATGTTTCCTCAGCATCCTATAAGTAGAACAGTATAAATAAGGTATATTTGGATCTTTTAATAAATTATTTTGACTACTATAGTTCAAATTAAAGACCATTATTCAAGAGTCATGCATTTATCTTCATCTTAATTAGACGTAAAAGTTTGTTGGGTGCGTTTTATTCTCCAGAATCCCATATATATATGAAAGATTTGATATGTGTTTGCTATAGTCGCACTATTAGGATTACTTCCGGCACAATGACTGAAAACAAAAAACAGCTATCGCTAAAAAATATTAATAATATTGTTATTTGTTTAGTTATTTTACATTTCGGCAAGTTTATGACCCATTTGTCGGGCATTTTATGCTTCGGAAAATTCGATTTTCATTTGAAAACTGCATTTTATCACCGAAAAGTCCAGAGAATGTTTCTTCAAATGATCTCTGTTTCAGAATTGTAACTATTTTCTTTTTTCACGATATTATTATAAGTCGCCAGGCAATTGTGATGTTACAAAAAATTTTATTTGTAATGCGGATTTAATTTATTCTTCAGCATGATTTTTATGAAGTTGATAATCATATCCACTGGATGTTTCCCCATGTCTTAAAAATACTTGAAAAAAAAATATTTTTTTCAATTTATAAAGATAATTCGCTTAGAAAATGTTTGCGTCATCTGCTCACTGCATTTTAATATTTCTATTGCTTCTCAGTGCATCTTACTCTCTAAAGGCAGAGGCCTGTTCAAAGGTTAAAGTCAGCTTAATAAGCAGTAGGGACACTGGGAAAAAGGTAGAAGGGATGTTAAAAGAGCATATAGCACATGGATTAACGACTTTTTGGAAGATAGCCACGTATAACGTTTGAAAAATTGCACAGGCTTGTACATATTATTTACCAAGCATCTTTCTCGTGTGGAGATTGGAATTAACTAATTAGTAGTTAACCAGACTAACGGACATTCACGAAAAAATTTCTAAGCAAATTTTGTGTAATACCTAATGTACCTGGAAAGTTGGACTACTATATATAAACAGAAATTTAAGCAAAATTTAAAATTTCATTGAAATATTTCCAGTCACTTTGAAATATGGATGTTTAAGATACATTATCTCATTCTAACTTAGCAAAAGTTAATACCAGTGGACTGCACATTTGTTTTATTTTTAGAACATCCTGTACCAATCAAATTAATAAATGTTTCTCACTATTTTAATTTCATGTGGATGCAAAGGATTGGGATAAAAAAATTGTGTTTTCAGAAAATGTATTCATTTTTGAAATACTTTGCACATTATGGATTGATATTTTTGACAATCTTAACGCTTAACATACGAAGTTGGAGTCTTCGGAGGACCCCATAATGAAATGTAATGTTGGAGACATACGCTTGGTGCACAGGTTCTCAAACGTACTTCGAGCACCACCCATTTTAAGAGTAAAAAAATAAATCGAGTTTGTCCAAAATGATTTAACTAAAAATTTTACATAACTGTCTCTTGATTATCTTAAAGACGGTTTACACTGCAAAAATAATTTAAACATGCATTATTATATGGATTTGATACGATGTGGTACATATCCTATTTCTTATATCGAGGAATATTTCAATGAGAATAAATAAAATACGTACTTAATCATGTTTAGAAGATTTTTATTATTATTAAGATATGGTTTTGAAATTAATTAACTGTTATTAATTTTAGTTTACTAAGAACTCTAGTTTCAGTGTGAAAGGTGACATAAAGTATGATTTTTGTAGGTAGTATTTGTCCACCATCACCCTTCTAGATTTCTTAGTGCCCGCTAATTTTGCCTGATCTTTTACTGATCCCTGAATATTCCAACGCCTAAAAATGGACAAAATTGCCTATTGGGCTGACTCGGTGAGTTATGGATGTAACAAAAAACATAAAAACAGCCAAAAACTATAGCTTTTTGATTACTAACATCACGATATGCCATTTACACGTGATTATATGATATAGAATTGTTCAATATTTTTAGAAGAAGCATGTTAAAATCCGTATATTTTATAAACTTGACAAATTTAAGTGATATGCATTTTCCCATTTTTCCTTCCTGTTATAAAATTGAAATATTTATCTATAGAAAAATGTGTATCCTTATGCTTAGCCTTCTAAAGAATTCGATGATATCTCATCCGACTAGTTACTACAGAATATCACTGCACAAATCTCCTAGCCAGTATCCTTGCATTAATTCAGATTCGAAGGAATCTGTGGATGTGGAGGAAATTATTTGAGCACGGATGAGCTTTACCCTACCCCTCAATTAATGATATCTTTGCGGAGAAGTTCCGCTTACTCGCTAATTACAGAGAGAAACGATTAAATCACGATGAAAGAGACCAAAAGGGCTTGTCACTCAGTAATGTCACCGACTAAATTTAGAACTTAAATGGAAAAAGGATGTCGAATCATCATCATCTCGCAGATTAAGTTTTCGGATCTATTAGTCTCGAGGAATCGTCGACACGAACTTTCGCTGTAGGTAGCTATTGTAATATGATTAATTTTGGGACAGTCAGTGCGTATTGTTGAAATCACGCTTCTCCGCGGGAAGCCATTTCAAGATAAATTAATGTGTTGTTAATTACTTCTAGTGATTCTGCGTTTTCGTCAGATATTTTCTTGAAATGTCTTGTTTTGGTTTCGTAGTGGGGATGATAAAAATAAGCTGCGAATGTCTATAAGAAATTAGGAAAGGAAGAAATATGGCTTTTAGATGTGTATTTTGTAGATGTTTCAAAAATATGTCTGAAGATAACCAGTACGCTAAACTTATTCAAACAATGCACAGTGTGACAATTACATAGCAATATGGAATAAAATTTAAATCTTTCAAAAACTGCTGAGTTATAAATAATGCAAATTTTAAAATTAACTGTATATATTGGGATATAGTTTATGGCAAGTTCGATATGCTTGCCATGTATGGCTGTGATGAGCTGAGGTGTAGCGAAATTCTGCACAACTTTCTAAAGGGGTGAGGGTTCTCTCTATTATTTTCTTGAATGAAAATATTATTTTCAAATGAAAATTTTGATTATTGTAACACGTGGACCAGTATTCTTCAGTTTGTACTAGGTACCAAGTTTACTTTTAGCTTCAAGAGGACTATTTTTGCTACAGTAAAAGGCCTTGACAATCAATATAAACTCAGAAAAGTTCATTTTCACTTGATAAATAAATGGCAACATCAGAGTGCGCATACTCAAAGAAATCCGAATATACCCTGCATTCAACCGCTAAGTATTAAATAAATCTCGCCATCACTTATAATGTTATCAAGGTCTTTTTTTTCAACATAGATGAATAATTGTCCACCTGTATTTTAACATGCAAATTTCACGTATTTCCATTACACAAAAAGTACTTTAGTTAATTGTTTCATTTTAGTTTCTGCTATATAAACTTACATGCTGCACATGACCAGATGATAATGCAACAGCCATTTTCGACATTAGAATTAAATTACACAATATGTTAATCATTACGAATGAGTAGTTTATGAAAATACATAGACACTATAAAGCTGATATACAAGTACAGGACAAAATTATTGGAACACCCAGTAGGACTGCCCAATAGAGCTTCGCCGTGTGTCGCAACAATCTCCAACCTCATGACAGCAAAAGGGAAGATATCAGTCTAGCATTGACAGACTGAGAGTTGTATAAGAAAATCAGGTTTCTATCAAACCGCCATTATGTTCGACGTACAAAGAGGCATAATTAATTGAGCTTGCCTCGCTAAAGCTTCCGTGTCTAGAACAAGCGACCTTATGGGTGTTTCAAGGTCCACTGTGTCAAGGATTATGACAGCCCCCATAAAACAGGGAAAAGTGTCCTCTGCGAACCAGAACAACGGGCTACCTACCAGGATATACGAGTGTTGAAGAGGATAGTCTCCCGAAAACAGCCTGCACTCCGCAAATAACCTCCGAAGTGAAAACCCATTTCCAGAACCCCATATCCACTAAATTTATTCAATGGCAGCTGCATCCTGGAAGCATTCATAACAGAGTAGCGATCCCAAAGCATTTAGTTTTGCCGAATAATGCTATTAAGGATGATAGTGGTGCTGAGATCAGCAATACTGAACACAAGAGCAATGGGAACAGGTAATCTACTCTGAATAATCATTGTTTACATCATTTCAGATCAAAGGACGTGTATTCTTTTAGCAAATACCGGCAGAAACATGTGTTAACTACCTATCGTGAAGCATGGATAGGGTTCTGTGCTGGTGTTTGGAGAGTACTATTTTAACGTATGTTTTCGGTCGCTCATATTTCTGAGTTGAAGGTCAAGTCAGGCTTTATCGCAATATTCTCGAAGATCATATATACATTCTATGCTTCAGGTTCTGTTTCCTGAAAAACGTCCTCTATTACAAAATACCAATATCCCTGTTCACACAGCTCGCTGCGTTCAAATATGATTAGATAAGCATAATGAAGAAGTGGAACATCTCACATGGTGTACTCATTTTCCTGATCTCAACCTTTTAGAGCCTTTAAGGGTGTTTTTTAATAGAACAAAGTCCATGAGGTGTTTCTCCTCAATGCACACTACCTGAACTCGAGATCACTTTGCAGCAGGAATGGCTCTCTCAAGCAATTCTTTTTAGCTTTGCGCACACCCAACATCCTTTGTGGCCCAACATCCTAATAATTAAAATTTTGCATTCTTTCACAGGCATTTCTATCGTTTTGTAATATATCTGTATATTTCAGATAATCCGTCAAACTTCGTAATTTACTTAAGCCTAACTTTTACATTAATAAATTTTATTAAGACTCATAAACTTCTATAAGGGATGAAAATATTCCAATTTAATAAATTATCCAAGGTTGAATATATACCTTCTGGTAAAATAGCACTTAATATGTTTCTCTTACTTAGAAGTGAAGCACATAGTGAAATTGACACTCTTACTTAAAAGAGAGACACTCTTTCGGATCTTATAATTTTCGTTTGAACACTAAATCATTCACTTGGATTTCATCTAGTAGTTTCGTCTAAATATTTACTTGAATTTCATCTAAGTAGAATACTACTGTTTAATAGCATAAATCGTTACCCCTGGACTGGTTTCGGGTTAGAAGTGATTTTTGTCAATGGGAAGGATTTACTTGTGCATGAGTGAGCATTACTGCATTTCAATTAAAGATATATTTGCGGTAAAGTTCCATTTTCTTACTAATTTCTGAGACAATTGATTAAATCATGATGGAAAAGAACAACATGGGGACATCATACGTATCTCGCGTATCAGTCTGTCAGATCAATTAGCCTCGTGGAACGTGACACACAGAAATTTACTGTAGTTATTATTCTTTCATTATTTTGTGACAGTCCATGATTATCGTTAAAATCACGTTCCTACAATACAGATTCATTATAACATTACGAGTATGGCTTATTACTTACATGAATACTGTTCTTCATGAGGCAAATAAGTATCCTGTTTTTAGTTATTTCAATTGCGATTTAGTTAAAAGAAAAGTAGTATTGAAGTAACATTAGCTAAATTTCTTGTCAAACTGTACTTAGATTTGAATTTGATAAAATTTATTCACAAGTTAAATCTAACTCCTTCCAAAAAATGTTTCATTTCTATATAAATGAAAAGAAATCCTTACCATTATCAATTTTAAATTATTAAGTAACTTCTTGTCATATGACTTATTTAAAATCTTCCTCATGTAATTCTTCCACTCAAGTTTATAAATATTTTGAAACATTTCCCTCACCTACAAGTATAATTTTTATTGTCTTCAGTGTGCAGGATAAATACTTTCTCGAAGAATTGGAACTTTATTGATTATATTAATACCCAATAAATAAAAACTAGAGATGTAAAGATACCCGGTTGAATCACTCCAAAACAAAACTTTTTCCAAAATTGCTCCAAAACAATAGAAAATTTATGTTAAAAAAATGTGATAAAATTCACGCAGTTTGTGCGATCGGCTTGTGCTACATTGAAAATCAGAAAATCCACCCTTTTCCTCATTTTCAAGTAAATTTTTTCACCTCTTACAACACACGAATATGTATCGATTTTGAAAATATCTGTTCCAAACGCAAGAATTATTTCAAATAAATAAACATGTGCTCAAGATTGTTAAAAATTATCTTTGAAATTAATAAAACACATTTCTAATACGGAAATAATGAATGCAACTTTCATATATTTGCCACTAATTATATGCAACTAAATGTCAAAGTAATCTGAAATTTCAATACGTCAGAACAATATGATCACGTTATTACAGTCTCTGTATATACCATTGTAATGAACACAAGTATGAGATTAATAGATTCTAGGCATAATATACATCATCTGCTGCGGAATGACCAATGCCTATTTGATCCCGTGACAAATGTATTCAGATTATGGGAAACCACATGTGGTTCTAACTTATTGGATTTTTTTTCCCGCCTCGCAGAACAAGGGGTGTAAATGAGTAGAACCGTTGAGTAAGTCAGATGACGAATAAAAAAAAAAAAAACACTAAGGTAAAATATTTTATAACAGGCACAGATATTTTACTTGCGTTCATATTTATGCAGGAAAATAATAAATCAAATAAGTTATAACTATGTTCTGTTCTTACTGTTTGTACAAATTGAATTTGGATAGAAAAATTGTTTTTTCTTTGTTTATTTATCAGATTATTGTGCAATACATTCAACACTTTAAATACCAGAATGTTTGCTACTGATGTTACATATTATCAGAATTAAGAAATTTGTGACACTTTATTTTTAGTAATTAATATGAAGGCTGTTTTATTGTATTTTTTTTTAAATTTTATATTGATTGTTATATTTCTAAATATTAAAATTACTTATATTAAAGTTCTGTCTAAATTTAACAAAGCTAAAAGAAAATAATTATTTATCAATATCCTATTTACTCATATTAACTAAGCTTTTCGTGCATATTAAAATGATTATACAATAGGAATACATTGTGACATGTCAATTATAAAACTAATTACTATGAAATTCTCCGAGTACTTCCGTAATCATGAGGGCGTTATAAGTTTATCTAGATTCGTACTCACATAAAATAGGAACAAAAGGATACTTTTAGAAGCTCCATATTCAACTAAAATCAAATATCATTATAAACGATTCAAGTAAATAATCAAGTAATAATAAAAGCAACTCATTAATTTACACTAACAGAGTACATTAAAAAAGAATATTAATATACTTTCAGCAATAAAAATTTAATTTAAAAATACTTGTTAAAGATGATGTTCGTGACGTCTTAGTAATTAAAATCAATAGTAGTCGTTTATGGTAAAATTAATTAACAACAAAACTTCTTTGTTGTTAACTAAATTATACACGCACTGGATGTACTTTTCTTAATATTTTTTTCATTTGAAACGTGGACACGATATTTCTTTTTTTTATACTCAGGCTCTTAAAATTTCGAGTACTTTCAACACTGTGTATTTTCTTTAGGCAAAAAAGAAATCGAATACAAATTTAACATCATCCACAGATAAACTTTAATGCATTGACAGATTTTGAGTGACCCTGTAAGCAAAATACATAGTAGATTGTAATCAAAATTAGACTTCTAAGTTAGGTGTTATAACAGTCAGAAATATAAAATCTCAGCATTATATGTCTAATCGTTACAGTTAATGCAAAAATTTATGACAAAATAAGGCTCCTCAAGCTGGATCACGCAAATATATTAGAGGTGTGCCTTTAAAAAGGTAGATCCGAAAATGCGGATATGGAAAAAAATATCTATTTTTTAAATACGGCTACGGATATGAATACGGATCAGTTCTCATTATAGGTACGAAGAAGGTATAAAACGGATCATTTTCTACTAATGTCCACGGATACGGACCTTTTTTTTCCGAAATCATTTTCAAGAATGTGCTTAAAAAATCGCTTTAACATAATGATATGAGTGAAGTATTCTGATACCAAGATAACTTTTAGTTCCGTGTAATGCACAAGGTAAAAAATATTTTAGTGGTTAAAATCACTTTAAAAAAACTTTAACGTAATTTTTTTTGCATAAAATATCTATATAAATAAAATTAGACTTTTGTCTGTACATTTCTTGGAATTCAAAAATTTTGCGATTTCTATCCGTTTCAAGCACCCGGGAATCCGATGCGACCCTCAAAAAAAAGTTTGTCTGTCTGTCATTCTGTCCTTCTGTCCTTCTGTCATTCTGTCCGTGACGCTTTATTTGTTTAAGCATCACGTAAAAACGACTGAAGCGAATGATATGAAATTGGGTGTCATGATAGGTGGTCACTCAACTTAAAACATAGGCGTCGATTTTTTTAAAAATCTTTATTAGATTTACAGATTTTGCGAAAATCGTTTCAAACTGCGTAAATTTGTGTTCAAGCATCACGCAAAAACGACTGAAGCGAATTATATGAAATTGGGTGTCATGATAGGTGGTCACTTAACTTAAAACATAGGCGTCCAATTTTTAAAAACTCTTGATTGGATTTTGAGATTTTGCGAAAATCCTTTCAAACTGCGTAAATTTGTGTTCAAGCATCACGTAAAAACGACTGAATCGAATGATATGAAATTGGGTGTCATGATAGGTGGTAACTCAACTTAAAACATAGGCGTCGAATTTTTAAAAAATCTTGATTAGATTTTGAAATTTTGCGAAAATCATTTCAAACTGCGTAAATTTGTTTTCGCACATCACGTAATAACTGCAAAGGTGAAAAAATGATATTTGGTGAAATGATAGGTGGTCACTCACCTTAAACTATATGCATCTAATTTTAAAAAAATTGATCAGATTTCGAGATTTTGTGAAAATCATTTAAAACTGAGTGAATCTTTGTTCCTGCATTACGTAATAGCGACTAAAGCGAATGATATGAAATTGGGTCACACGATAGATGGTTGCTCAACATAAACTAAAGGAGTCCAATTTTTTAAACATTTTTATTAGATTTTGAGATTTTGTGAAAATTCTCTCAAAATACGTTCAATGATGATTTCTTCAAACTTCACGTAATAACGACTAATACGAATGATACGAAATTGAGTGATATGATAGGTAGTTGCTAATCTTAATTTATAGGCGTTGAATTTTAAAAATATTTTGCTTACATTTTGAGATTTTTCGAAAATCGTTTTAAAATGCTAAAAATTTGTTCCAGCATCACGAAATAAAGACTGCAGGGAATGAAACGAATTTGGGTGACATGATAGGTTGTCACTCAATTTAAATTCTAGGCTTCAAATTTTTCAAAAATGTTGATTAAATTTTGAGATTTTGCGAAAATTATTTCAATATGCGTAAATATTCGTTGGCGTATCACATAATTACGACTAAAGCAAATGAAATGATATTACTTAGTTACTCTCTAACCTGTAATATTTTAACAATATATGAAAATTGTAACTTCGCTTTCTTTACTTTGGCAACATACTACATTCATTCTGTGTACTCCTACAATGCTGACGAAAGTTCTTGCTTTTTGGAAATTTGCATTCACTAACCCGTCGAGGACGGGTACTTCAGCTAGTGTACTACTAATTCAGGTACAAGATCAAATCAACAGAAACTCTGGTAATTAGAAAAAACTCTTCATTTTGGTACATAAATACGAATGACTATCAGGTAATTGAAAAGGTTTAGCACGTCTCTTAACAAGCTATACTAGAAACTGTAAAAAAACGATAAACGTATGCCAGTTAAGTAAATTTCAGAAAAAAGAAATGTATTTAGACATAGTAATGTACTTGTACTGTAACATAACAATTCATTAAAAATTATGTGTGAATACTAATGTCATAACTAAATAAGGGCTTTGCTCTCCTTAGAAATATTGCTCTCCTTAGAAAGTCCTCGCTACGAAAATTAAGGCTGTAGTTCGAAGAAAAAACTGCGTTTTTAGATTTGGTACACAAATTGAAATAAACTAATTGCACCATGGTCTCAAACAAATTCCAGATAGTTCTTCATAAGCTGCTTTATATACTGTAATAAGCGAAAAAGCTGTGTCTTATGTGAAATTTTCAGAAAAAAATTCTTAAAGATGGATCTGAGCTGCAAGATTAACACGTTTTGAGAAAAATTCCGATTTTTAAGAATTTTTTCTAAAAGTTTTGAAACTGATACAGGTTTATCGTTTATTTCACTATGTTGTAGAGCTTGTAAAGAGACAGTTTCAAAATTTTGAAGTGCCTGAGATAATTAGTTTATTTGTACTGATGTAACAAAATCACATGATTTTTTCGAACTACACCGTTAAGACTTTCTATTTCAAGAATAAGTGATTAGGCCGTCAAAGCCCAAATAATAAACATTTCTGTTTTATGATATTTTCTCTATTTCCTACAAGGAATTAAAAATGTCTCTTCTGATAGATTGTTTATTTAACTGTACAAGTAAATCTACCTAAAAAAAAAGGATCACTTGCCCTTTATTCGGCCCAAGGTTTAATAAACAATGAAATCTTACTCAGATCGTAATTGATTATTATTATATCATAATGATATAAGATTTAATCTTTTGTGTTTCAGTATTATTGAGAATATATTGCCATTGTTATTATAATTATTTTGAAAATTGCATTAAAAAACGTAGCCCATTTTCTAAGTATATGTATTTGCTGTATGAAAAGAAATGGTTGTATTATCCATTGATATAATCGAATGTTTTCTTTGTGCTATCCCATCCTTTCTAGAAATTTGTTGCCGAAATCTCTAAATACCATGCATGGTTTGAAATGACTGTACATGACATTAACTTATGAATCGCTGTTCAAATGACATGAGGGGAGCAACTGATTAGTACACCAGTAATTAATAGATGCAAAGTACCAAGGATCAATGAATTTACTAAAATTGCCTGCAAGAATTTACAGCGCAATTGGTCATGTCACAGAGGAATGTTTAGGCAAGATCTCAGTAAAGTAATTTATAAATAGGCAATTCTGTACAATGCCATGTTATTGAATAAACATACCATGCAATTAACTGTCTATCAAAAAATATTCCTTATCGCATTTAATATGTCTTAATTATTAATATTGTTGTTGTTTTTATTATAATTATTATTTAAAATTCAGTAATACTTATGTCTATAAGAAGACACAGCATCATTAAAATAGAGGGGTTAAATAGGTCGAAAAAAGTTATTGAAGCATGAAGTCAGAAATATTTTTCAAATAAAAACAACTGACTTTCACTAAGGCAGGCGTAGCATTTGGTCCTATTTTCTTTTTAAACTCCTACCTTCATCAAAGTTATATATATATAGCCTAGTATGTTAATGGTTTGGTAAGCGAAACCTTAACATCTAAAAGAACATTTAACAACTGTCGAACATTTTACTCTATTATTTATAGAAGTAGGAATTTTAAAAAAATAGGACTGACTACGACTCCTGATTACGGTGATTGAAAAATACATATTTAGTTTCGTTTCAGAAATATCCTAAACATACATAATTTTCATTAAATGGATGGAAGTTTTCTCTAACATGGAAATTACAAGATAGACCATCTGGTGAAAATTCAATTCATGTTTTAAAAATATTTTTTTCTGAAAAATCTAATGTGTGGAATAGCATACATTTTAAATAAACAAAAAGTGTAGAAAATTTTGATATCAGGTTATCGAAGCAAACTATTTAATATACAGCATGTCTCAGTACAAATATGACAAGCTGGAGCACGCGGGGAATGTACCTCTATACGACTCATATCCAATACCAAGGTACGATCACTTTAGTTTTTTAATACATAGATATGATTACACTTTAAAAATTCTTTATACTTAAAAAAAACATTAAACTACTAGTGGAATATTTCTGAAGTGTATTTTATAAATAATAAGTTTTATCAATGAAAATTGTATCAAAACAAATGAAATGTGATTTTCATATCTTTAATTGTACTAGTAATTTTACGGAGAAGGATTGGTCATTTTTCAACTCTGTCACTACTCTATATTTAAAAGTTTTATTGATATTTTAATGCATCTTAATTATTAGCAGGTAATTTTTGAATACAGAATGTATGACCTTACATAGCAATGTATTTCTCAATTGTTTCTGTGTTTCGTTCTTCCCCTCGAAGTCGTTTGTCTGGTACTGAAACAGTATAATAAGTAATAAAAATAGATAAAATTTCAACAAAAATATCCAATTTAAAATATATAGTGAAACAATAATAACCATACATTAAAATATTTTCTTTCTATGGCATTAAAACTGACGCAAATCAACATATTCCTGAAAGCGGGTTCTTGCGCTTGCGACCATTTAGTTAATAACTATTATCTTTAGATGGAAAACAGAGGTCGTTATCCCCATACGTCTTGACCACAATGGGTTGCAGATAATGATTCCCCGAGGATCTGTTGCTCTCCGTAATCCTTAAGTACACATCCATTCTGTTTTCAGAAAAGGCCAGGGAGACATTTTCTCATTAGGAAGCTTTGGGTCAACCTCTGAAATCTGATAGGGGATAAAGACCAAAAAAGTAATTAGTGGATTCTGAAGGCGATTTATTGTAGAAAAAATTACGAATTAGAATTAAATATTTTAAAAATCATTTAATAATGCACATATTATTAATATAAATACATTATATGCAATAATCAGTTTTTAATATGAAAGTTTGAATTTAAAAAGAAAATCACGGCAGTCAGATATTCCATTTCCAGTAGAATAATCAATGGACATATTTCGAATACCCGAAAAGCAAAGATATCAAAGTATGTTGTGAAGAAGATAACTTACTAGAAATTATTGAAAGATATAGGTCTATCTCGACTCGTATAAAAAGTCCAATACCTTGATCCTTCTCTCAAAACCTTTATGTTATAATAACAAACAGATCTGTTTCTTCTGGCTTAACAAATAAAAACTTCAGTCCCATCCTTATAACTCATAAAGGAGAGTTTCCGTTAGCCCATTAATGCCCAACTTTTACTATAGCATCCTTCCATTTATGCTGATGCCTGCAATGACAAATAATTTTCAGAAATTAGTGTTCACGAAGAATGATTCTTTTTTCTAAGCAGTGAAATAATTTACTTTTCTACAGCCAAGAATCGTGCAGAAAAAAAAATTATTATTCACAAAATTAAAATAAGGAAAAATATAAATGTTCATGTATTTTGTGACCGACAGCAATAATGATAAAATCTGAGAATCCTGTAAAAAGGACCGGGGAATTAATGGAGACAGGAAATTCACCGCAAACTTCTAAACCGCAAACCGGAACTTCTGAAATTCACCACAATGTACTTTTTTTATTTTTTCGACTTAAACTATGCAAAAAATTACGAGCACGATAACATTACGTTTAATTGATAATATTATTGATTACGATTTCCATCTCTCATTTAATTTCCGTAAAGTATTCGTTGAAATTCAGTTTTCTAGATGCATCTTGATTATTAAGTTTTTGTATAGTTTCGTAAATGAATAACAGTATATTGTATAGTACTTAATTATCTGAATTAAAAAAAAAAACTCAGACTATAATATGGAGGGAAAAAACGCATACTTTATTACAACCCTACGAAATCAGCGAATTTTTTGTGATTGTTATAGCACTCCTTTTTGGTACGGTTTTAGAACAAAATATGCAAACAAGATATTTTATTTATCTAGGAAATTAAATTAAACGTTCAATTTACATTTATGTACAGCTTCTTGCTGATCATTCAGTAGCATGTATTTTTGGACATTAAAAAAAACAACTATATTAATCGTAAAAGGAAAGGAATAAACGTTAAATGCTTGCAAACAGTATTTTATTCTAACATTTAGTTTTCAGATTAAATTAGTTCAAAATTCTAGTATTCTAGATCTACAGGGTGTCCCTTAACTAATGGTACAAAATATAGTTGAGAGATAGGGCACATGACAAGAAATCAGAATCGCATATCAATGTATGGTCATACGCGGCGTTTTCACTTACCTGCTATTAATCACTTTGGGAAAAGAGTTTATGTGTTCGTTTAACTTCCTAAAAAAGTTTCATAAACAATCGCTTTGTCTCCAAAAATCCCATCCATGAAATGAACTAGGATTTTTAAAATATTAATTTATTTATCTGTTTTTCGGAAAAGATAAATTAGTTTTTAGGGGACAATGGTCGGAAAGTTCACTATTGTTTCAGCACTTGTTCCAAAGTGAAAAAAACAACGTTTCCGACCCCACACTACTATGTCATTCCAGTTTTCCCTTATTGTGCGCCCTATCTCCTCATTACATTTTGTAACATTAGTTTAGGACACCCTGTATAAATATCATTTTTTTATACACTAGTTTGAAAAGGTACAAATAATCTAAGTATTATTATTTTTTTAATCTTGCTAAATTTCCTCATGTATCACATCCAAGATAGAAAATAGAACGCTTTTTATTTCAGAGATTTTAGCTTTAGTTTTACAAATGAGAAATCATTTCACTCAAACACACCGAGAGTAATTGTAGCTTTGTAATTAATACTTTTTGTTGTATGCTGTAATGTTCGTTATAAAAATATGTAATTTTAAATCTTTCGACAAATTTAGATTTTAACTTTATTTATTCAAAATTTTAGAGGGATTGGTGGGGAATGCGCTAGCTTTTTTAGCGTCTTAGACATATTTATACGAACTATGCTTTAAACAGCAATAATTGTGTACTGATAACCGATGCTGATATAAACCTAAAAAAATATGTGTTTTAAGTAAATAAAATAAATAAAATAATATATCGGACATATTGATAGCAGCAATATTTAACTTGAGCATATAATTTTTAAAAAAATCTCCCGACTTGTAAAAATGATTGAAATTTCCAGTCTCAGCGTTAAACAAGATATAAGTCATTATACGAAATAACTTTCACTGTATGCTTGCACTGTATTATGCACAAAAACTTAATATAACGATTACTAAAATTAAATAATTTTTCATATAACTCTTAATGAAATCTAACGCAGTGGTTACATCGTTATTTAAGTATTATACATGCAAAGCGAAAAAAAAAAGTTGCAAAGAACTTTAAAATGTAGAGAAAGCGTATATAAAAATAACATTCAACTGAAACAAAAATATTTCATATGCCCAAATGAAATCTCAAATATTCTGAAATTTTATATTTTAAAAACAAATAAGAATTCCTTTCCCGTCCTTCCTATACTCCAAAATAAATTGAATTTTAAAATAAGAAAGCTGAAAATGACGTGAAAATTGTTATTTCGTGTTCATATTGGATACTTTTCCTGAAAGTGTGTCTGCAAAACACAATTCAAAAACATGTGTTTTCTTTTTCTGTGATAGGAGCACTTGGGAATGATTTTACAGCTAAATATCATTTCTGGAATTACTTTTTCTTATTTTTTTTAACATTCTATCATAAATTTGAAATAACTTTTCCGAATTTTCAATTTTGGAAATACTACCTTGCGTTTATAGAAGTGTCAAATATAAAACATCTGAAACGGAACGAACATACGTAAAAACATTTGAAAAATAAACGGTATAACATTATTTTTAGTAAAGTTCGCTTTATCTTTTTTTTCTTGTTTTTATCGACGTAACGAAGTACATGACGCCGTAGAAAAATGTTACTTGTAGAATGCTCATATGAGGATTATTTTACTTACATCTCACTTTTGCCTAAAATACTTTCGATCCGAATTTCAGTAAAAATTAATCACACTTATAATATGTAAGTCAGAGCTCACGAAAAACAAACTATTATTCATTAGTTCACTGCACTCCTGAGATCTTCATTTTAGAGTTCAAGTATTAAATTAAATGTATATTCTCTAATGAAAAAAGTATAATCCACAAACCAATTTTAAGGAACATACATTGTTATATATTTTAGAATTCCCTTTGTCGCAATTGTTAATAAATTAGACACGCACTATACTCCACTAAATATGTATTCGCTTTCTTTAATTATTTTCATTGTAATCTGGTTGCATCTCGATAATGCTCTTTCTATTTTACTAAATTCCTGAGTACTCATCCATTGAATAACATGTACTGATCGGAAGAACACATCGTCAGTTTGCGTGTAAAATACATTCATATCCCAATCAACGCACTCTGTTTGCGATTGATTTGCTCTATGCAGCATTTTGATCGGTACAACTGAAATATAGCCTCCAAACATCTTTTGATAACATCATACATATGTAATAATTTTATTCTGATATCCAGTGAAATTTGAAAATACTTTCTTGGTGCCACAGATGTACAAAAGCACAGATGGATAACATATTTTTATGGTTAATAATAACGCTTTCAATTTGTGGTTTGAATCCCATAGCATCTGCATACGGAAAGCGTGCAATAATTTTTTCTATGCTTCTCTGTCTATTCTGTGTATTTTTTAAAGTGCAGAACCAAACTGCAATTTCTATCATAAATTTAATAATATCATAAATTTGAAATAACTTTTCCGATCGAAAGGGTTACTAGTAACGCGACTTATTGCTTTTAAAGCATTATAGTGGAGCCAAAATGTTGCAAACTTCAACCCCATGTGTATGGCCGAAACTTTTATGGCCGAGCCTTTTTGAAAAAATTAAATTTTAAACTTTTTTTCGAATACCCAAAATTTGACATTCAAGTGCAAATTTAAAAAAATCTATTTATTAAATGGATTTCATTTTCAGTTATTTTCATAGTTGAAGCACTAAATAAGCTAACATAAATATAAAAAGTACAAAACTACTTTAAAATTTCAATTCACGAGCCATTACATGCATTTTTTTTGCTGTTAATTCAGATGTTTCCTTTCAAAAGGACATTTTTTTAAAATAAATAACATAGGAGTAAGCGTTCAAATTACAAATAAAATTTCTCCCATTAATCAGCTTTCCAAAAATGTACTAATATCCATCCAAAGACATGTAATTCGTGACGAGGGATTACTTCGCAGATAAAAACGCCAAATGATGCACCTCCGTTTATTCATTAGGATAGTTGGCGAACCAATCAAGTTAGCACCGTTTTTTTTTTTTTTTTTTTTTTTTTTTTTTTTTTTTTTTTAATATTTTTTCACAGCTGACACTCTAACTAAAGTTAACGTGATGAGGAAAATTTACAAAAGTAGTTCAAAATTTTAATTTAAGCGCTTTGCATGTATTTTTTTTTTGGTATTTTAAATTTTCCTTTCAAAATTTTGGGTTATTGAGTTAAAAGTTTAAAATTCAATTTTCTCAAAAAATGTTGATTTTCCGCCGTAAATATGGGGTTAAAATTGTAACATTTTAGCTCACCTATCACGTCTTATCAGAAATTTATATATATATATATTAGCATAAATTGGAAAAATGCCCCCCAAGCTAGCCATTGTTTTTGTAGAATTAATGCATAAAATGCAATGCCTCATCAGAGGGAGAATTCCACAACACCGAAACCATAGGTTTCTGACTCATAGCCTGAGGTTTTGCCAAAAAAATGTGTTATAAGCCGTATTCAGTAGAAATTACTATAAATGTATTTAAACTGCTTCAAATGTATTTAAAGTGTTGCGAGGCAATTAATTGGCTTTTATATAATATTTAATTATATATATATATATATATATATATATATTTATATATTACCTTTAAATTTTCCAGTTTATATGCTGCATGTCTTAAATTTAAATATGTGATGTAGACCTGACTCGTAACGTATTCTTCTAAGCTATATATGTATGACTACATAGGTCTTAGTCAGGTTACGAGTCATATATGAATATATGACTCGTAACCTGACTAAGACGTAAACTCATAAATAATTTTGTTAATTTCATAAATCATTCACTTAAAAGGTACATTTTCTTCTTGTTCTAGACAATATCAGTTCTAAATGACCTTAAATACAATTTCCTCTGGATTGGTTTTACCTTTTTTTGGTTCATATGAAAAATTTTCAGAATTTAAAAACATAAGTTTTTAATAATATATAATAATAAAAAATAAATAAAAAATGCTGTTGATATATCTCTTCACACAGCTACCGATGCAAATTTTATTTGTGGACCTACAAAGATATTGGATTTCCTTATCCAATAAAATTAAATGTATCCAGTTTAACATCTCCAAAGAACTTCCTATTTTCCTGGATGTAACAACGTAAAACTTTGGATGTAATTCAACAGCTTCACCGACGAGCCGGGCACCGGTTTTCTTCCCCTTTCGTTAATGAACAATTCTTTTGATTACGGGAAATTCGGCAAATTCGAACTCTTGCTTAAAACCCTTTTCCAATAACTTAACAAGGATCTTACATTTCTAAAATTGAATTTTGAAGTGCCGACGTTACTTTGATTTTCATTCAATTTTATCCGCTCTTTACCTTCCCAGTTGCTTCCTTTCATGCGTTCCTGTTATTGAGAAGTGCATCGCATGTGTGTGAACATAATTATTTTATAGACTTATATTATTCTGGACGGGCGAAATTTAATTAAGTACGAGCTGTCCTGTCTGTAAATTCTGCTACAATCACGCTTAAAATTGCTTTTGTTGTTTTGGTTTTTCGTTTAGAGGTAGCATTTGAAGTAAGAAAATACTGAAACATTATCAATGTTTTAATAAAATGGTTTATTCGTAGTTTAATAAGAACACGTATTATTTACGCTTAAATCTGGTATGCATAGGTCTATGAATAATGATTTACATTTGTTTGCATTTCTTTTAGGAATAGAAACATGTATAGTACTCGGAAAATCTATTATATATAATTGAAACGGAAAAGATAACTTTTATATCTTGAAAACATGATTTGTTGCATATGAATACCACAAAAATAATCCCTACGATAAAATATAATATATACTAAACTTAATTCATACGCTAAATATATATATATATATATATATATATATATTTAGCGTATATATATATATATATATATATATATATATATATATATTTAGCGTATATATATATATATGTATGTATATATATATATATATATATATATATATATATATATATACTGAAAATGAAAATAAAAGTATTAACTTAAATCTTTTATGCAATTAACAGACTTTATAAATTAGTCATCGCTTGACAAATAATATGGCTTTTAGTAAAATCTATTACTCGTTATTTAATAAAAGCACAAGTTTTATTCACATTTAAATCTTATATACGTGGTTTAGGAATAATAATTTACATTTCTCTGCATTTGTTTTAGGTATAGAAACATGTATATTAAAGGAAAAATATTCAATATAATGGAAACGGAAAATATAATCTTAATATCTTGCAAACATAATACGTAAGGTATTAAATGCCACAAAAATAATGATGCGTGCGTTACAAATTAATAAGTGAATTATTTGTTAGCATAAAATGTTAATGAATCGTGGAGTAAACTGAAGTGATTTAAGTAAAGATTTATGAGCATTATATTTGTGCTCCAACTTTAAAAATATAATATGTACTAAACTTAAATACAAAACTATCTATGTATATGTACATATCACAGAAGAATATATTTTGTGATACTAAAGATGCAAATAAAAGAGTTAATTTAAAACTTTAATATAATTAACATAATTAACAAAACATTCACTGTTTGACAGATAAAATGTATTTACATTGTTCTAAATAACAAAATTAAGTATGAATAAATGTATAATATAAACTACATTGGAAACATAGAAAACTTTTTTTAAAAATCTTTACTATTTGAAGTAAAGCACTTTTTAAGTGTTTATAATAAATCTTTGTTTTTTAAATATTTATGTGAATTTCTCGGGAAGTTTTACACATTTTATCAATTCAAGCCTGAATTTTATATCCTAAAACTCTAATTGTTAGTTAATACGACACAAATATATAGAATAATTTTATATTTTTGAGATAACAGCTTTAA
Source organism: Cheiracanthium punctorium (assembly GCA_038373885.1). Lineage (NCBI taxonomy): Eukaryota > Metazoa > Arthropoda > Arachnida > Araneae > Cheiracanthiidae > Cheiracanthium > Cheiracanthium punctorium. Next base: position 266,441 of record JAWZYV010000760.1, on the reverse strand, counting down.
TCATTTTCTATATTACTGAATTGTATTACTGAACGTATTTAAAAGTTATTGTTTGCAGTCAAATTTTTATCGGAAAATTATACCTAATTTTGAGAATTTTATGAAAAACTTTTATAAAAGTAGTTTTTGAAGAACTGATAACTAATTTAATATTTGCTGATTTGTCTCAAAGAACAATATTATTTGAATGTTGCTCTTTAAAGATTTTTAAAAGCAAATTTATAAAAATACTTAAGTTAAAAATAAAATTTAACTTTTTAATGAAATCAATTTTTCTTTGAGAATTCTGAAGCATATTGTTCCATCTAAGTGCTGAATTATTGTCAAGTAAACTAATATTTACAATTTAATATAATGATATTATACTATCGAACAATATAATTTTACAAAACAGGCTTTCCAGTAACGATAGTTTTTCTTGTCTCGAAATTTTGAGATAATGAAAGTCCTAAAATAGTAGAATTCGTTTTTAGCTTCAAAATCACTGCAGAAAATATTTTTATTCACAATACGTATGCTATATTAAAAAGGACATGAGCAAAAATAAATAAATAAAAAGTGATAAATAATAAAATTCAGTTTAATTGTAAAGTGAAAGCATTTAACACATCAAGCAAAATTTTCAGTTAAATTAGAATTCTTCAGTTTCCCTTTTACACATTATAACGAAAAATTATAGAATAATCCTTCAGCGATTAACTTACTCACTTCTAACCTACAGAGGCTTTTACCTCCCTGAAAATTTGCATTATTTTGGAGGCAAGACAGTTGTAGTTGTTTAATTAAATGAGTTAATCTTCAGAAATTTTCTTTAGACGAGAAATATGTACATTTAAAGTGAAATACGTGACTAATGTTTATTAAAATTACAATTTTGATTGTATAAATTCTCAGAGAAACTTATGACCGAATACATGGATAGACAGTACATTTTGCACACATTTTCGATTATCGTGTTCAAATGATTGCCAAATCATCAAGGAATATGCAGCCATGCAGGAATAAATGAAATATTACGTTTTTAAACTATTATGAAATTCACTGAGTTTCTGTTTTCAAGGTAATACAGAAGAATTTTACAAAAACAAACGCTCTAACATTGCCTATTTTCTACGGTTTAAATATTTAACAGTGTATAGAAATGTTTTAATCAAAAATCTTCATCGTATTAGTTTGAAGAATTTTTGTCTTATTTCACTTTTTTATAGTTCAAATTAAATTAAAAGCTTTCATTATAATTAAGATATAAAGTTACAGTATTGCATATATTCACTTAAAGTTAAATATATAACCAGCAAATTTTGTGTCCGGAAAACCATGTTACGTAGAATAAATATCTAAAGTAAAGATTTAAAATTAAAGCTTTAATTTCCGTATGAAATTCAGTCAGTTTCTACTCTCAAGCAATAGTGACTTCTGCGCAAAGGAATGTTTATCTTTTGTTTACTTTCTACTGCGTAAAATGAAGTGAAGTTTCTAAAGAACTAATTATACAACATTAAAAATATTTCAAAAGTTCTTTAAAAATAGCAATATTGATGCAATGCCGTCATTCTAATAATGATCAGTTAAAAACCTAATTATTTTTTATGAAAAAGGTTTCATTCCAAAACTATCTATGGGGTAATGTAGGTAGTTAAAAATAGGAGAGAGCGGGGTACAGTGGGTCATGGAAGATATTTGTGGTTCAGTGAAGAGTTTTTGAATGAAAATAATAGTTAATGTGGGTATCAAACAAATTAACTCTGTGGAGAAAGTTAAACAACTCACTTTGATTGTGGCGGGTAGAAAGAATCATTTTGTTTTCTCATTATCTGCAGGAAATTTGAAGAAAGTGAGGCTTTATGCTATTGCACTTGAAATTTGTCAAGTAAATATGAGTTATGCTGTGTGTTTGTATGGTTTAGATTGCTTTCTTTTCTATTATGTTGTATTTAAATGAATATTTTAAAGATTCCCATTTGTTGACCAAGTGTACCCCTTTATGGGGTACAGGGGTTCAGCAAACTGTACTTAACAAAAATGGTTTTTTATCACACAAAACTACATTTCTTAAAATTGAACTAAAATTAATGATGGTAGGCAACAGATCAGAAATCATAATACATTAGTTTGATATTCTGTTTTTTAAATATTTTAAGAATTATATTTAAAAATCTAAAAATTGGCCCTCTATCGTCTCCCCTATGTCAAAACAAAGCGGATTCGAACCATAGATCCCATCAGACAGAATTTACGATTTCTATAAAAATTTTATTCTACTGGTAGGAGACATAACTTTCAAATTAGTCATAACTTGTTATGCCTATTTACCAAAAAGTTTTATTTATTTATATAACTAGCTGAGTGTCCGTTCTCCGCATGGTGGGAAAAGAAAATGTTTGCAATCAAAAAGAAAAGAAAAGCTTGAAGGTTTGCAGAGAAAAAATTCCAAAATATCTTAATTCTACATGATATTGCTTTTTATGTTTAAGTTATTGCATTAATTCCTTAACTACATGATGTGGACAACTGTTTTATTTTATAGACATTTTGCTCATTTTACTGTCACTTGCTTATTAAAGTTAATTTGAGATGATGGGGTTATTTCTAGCTAATCGGTATTTCAAACATTTTTAGGTGCCATTTTGCTAATGAAGGATACTTTTGTGCAAGAGCTAGTTAAGTTGCTAGAGTTCGGGCAAAAAAAGTATATCTAATATTCATACCGCCAAAAGTTATAAAAAATGGCGACATTCCTCTCTATTTTTGGCGGGCGCCCATTTCATTTATGATATACTTCGCCAGCATATAGATGTTATGTTACATGATAACTTTTTCATTTGTGATAAACATCTCTAGCATTAGATGGTATGCCACATGATCACTATTTTACACAATCGGAAATTGAACAAGCTTTCTTTAGGTGAATATTATTGGGAAAATCGAAAAAAATCTTGGAACGATTAGATTTTTCGAATTTTAAAGTTGATTACGGTCTATTCTATGTCATTTTAGATATCTGTACAAAATTTCAAGCCGATCTGTGGAATGGTGTCAAAGAACAAACAAACAAACTTTCAATTTTATATAATAGATTATAATTAAAAAGCCAAACAATTATTAATGTATTTGTTCATTTTTCCAGTAAAACTTAACACCTAAAGGATTTTCTCGTATTAGGTAATTACATATATTTTCTAACCTTTGAAAAGTTCCGCTCTCTCAAACGTAATGAACAATGTACAAATTAAAATGGAGCTTTGATGAGAAAGAGAGATGAATTTTGTATCATGTAGTTAACTGTTTCCCCTTTTGATGACGAGAAACTCTGTAAAATCGAATCACATACACTCGCTATGAGAAACAAATGCTTGAGTATCACGACATGAATTTCGCATTTTACAGATTGAATTTTGAATTCCTTTGATTTTTACGTTCAAAACGGTTCGATTGCTTCTTTCTAGATTTTTTTTCGTGTTATTGTACCTCTACTTTTGTGTATGAGAAAGGAAAGTTTATAAAGTAAGCATTTCGTTTCGAAACAGAATTTGAAATTTAAAATGGCTTTACAGAAAGTATATTTTACTGTCAGCACTCTATCGAAAATGAAATGTTTAAGCATATTTTCACACCCTCCCCATAAGTACATTTATCCTTATACTATCTTGACTGAAGCAAAACTCGATTTAGACTAGATTTTACGCTGTTTCGCCTAAAACTGTTGTAAATAGATAATAAGTATTAATGTAGTATATAATAAGTATTAATGTAGATAATAAGTATTAATGTATTAAATGTAGATAATAATAAGTATTTATTATTATTATGCGAAAAACGGTATACGAACAAAAAATGTACATAAACTGAACGATTAAAATAAACAAAATATAATTACTTTATTTTTAAAGTTATTGTAAAATGAAGTGAATTTACGTACTGGCACAGAATTTTTGTTTCCTTTTGAAAAGTTATCGTGGGTTTAGCTTTGGATGGGACATCAAAACTCTTCTAAACTTCTTCCAGTAATAATGTCATTTCTAGTTAGTTAACACATCCAGGCAATGTTTAGTCTCTAAAATTAATGCGACATTACTTTAAAACAAACATTGAAAAATTTATTATTATTGTTGTTGTTATTTGTAGATTGTTAGAAAGGTAAAACTATATTTCACTTTTTTTTTTCTTTATATCAAAACGTATTCACTGATTTAAAGATGCTCAAGCAAAGACAGCTCTTATAGACAAATCAAATATCTAAATTACAATTTACTTATTTCATTTATTTATTTATTTGTTGAATTACTTAAACATGAATTGTTTATTTCATTAGAAAATTTACTATGAAGTTAGAAAATAAAGTAAGTTACTTTGCAATGTAAAAAATCAGTTTTGTTAATGTAAGTTACACTTATTCGAGAAAAAATAAACTTTTCTCTCTACATGAAAAAGTACCTTGTTATTTCAACAATCTTTTAATATAAATACATGATATCTGAACTTTTTTTTCTAGTTCTAGCCATTTAGATATCATTTCACTCACTCACGATTTCCTCTGTAGTTACTCCGTTTTCTGTCAGACTTGATCAAGCGCAGTCCTATTTATATCGTTTTAATTTCATAACGTTTGCCTGTTAATTCTCTGGAGTAATTGAATTAAATAACTTGAGTACATATTTTGAAAAATTCTCTTCTCTCAAACGAATGAACGAAGCAAAAACAAAATGTGTTCCAGATCTTCTATGAGAAAAAGACACTGTTGCCCTTCCCTTAATGCTAATTATTATTCTTTCAAGAGAAAATTGTACAATATCAAATCATTTATATTTCTTTTTCAATTCTCATTTTAATTTCACAAAATGAATTTTACATTTCTGAAATGAAATTTTGAAATTCCTAGAAAGGACTTTGACTTCCGATTCGAAATACATTAATTTATTTATACATTCGTTTTGAAGTTGTGGTATTTCTGTCTTCGTGCATCAGAGGAAGGAATTCAGAAAGTAAATATTATGCTGCTCAAATAAAATCTGAAATATGATGTTCATAGTCTATATTTTAGATTTAAAAGAAAAATTATGATAAAAAAGGCATGTAAGTCCATCATGCAATGAAATATTCGTTTTCAAACAAGTGTCTATCCTGACTGAACGATTCAACATAGCAGAGTAAAATCTGCTGAAGCTACTAATAAAAGAATTGGTATGCATTTTAAGTCTGTAAAGTATGATAAATCTGTAATGAAAGAGAAAGTTTTCCAAAATTTAACCCCTGATTAGTGTAGTGGCCAAAACAGCTCCTTCGCATTACCAGTCGTATCTCAGAGAAAACAAAAATTAGAGAGACATAAAATTCTTGATTTAAATTGTATCCAAGACAAATACTTAGAAATCGATACCAAGAAGTATCGAAATTGCCTTCGATGGCAGGTGCATAGACAAAACCTGTTCTTCGCATACCTTTCTTATCTTGAAAATACCTATCCAAGCAGATTATCCAGGAGATTCTTACTTGAAAATGTAACAAAATACATTTTGTAGGCGTTACTATGGTAGCATTTAAAATTAGGTTCGAGTTCTCTATATATATTCGAAATTAACTTGCGACGTTTATTTTGGTGCCTCCCATGTAGTGTAGTGGCTGAAGAACCATTATATAACGCTATGGGTCCGGTTTCGAATCCCGGCTAGGGCATGGATGTTAACTTATTCGTCCCTCATAGGAGGTATCTCTGGCTACCCACTGGGAGCTCCCTTAATAAAATGGCCAATGCCTTGGGCAAGTTCCCGCCCGTTGGAAAAAAAAAGTTTGCGTTGGTTCTGATTACTCCTTCTTACTGGATCTCGCACGTTAAATGGATCTCGCGCGTATCACTGGATCTCGCACGTCTCTCTAATTTTTGTTCAAAATTAGGAAAAAACATCGTAATTCACGTATTTATCTATGTAACATGTAGGATTTTTTGATTTCTACTGAATTTTTTAAGCTGTTTTTCTGGGTCTTATCTATGTAACATGTAGGATTTTTTGATTTCTACTGAATTTTTTAAGCTGTTTTTCTGGGTCGAAGAACAGGCACTCAATTAGTTTTAAAACATATCCACTAAAATAGACATTATCATGTTTTAAGAAGTATAATCATCGTAAGCGTTTTAAATGCACCTTCATTTAGTATATTATATAATAAAAACGAATGTCTGTTAAAATATATGTTGTTCATTTGCACTGAACATTTCTGATAAAAGAAGCACATTTAATTTAAAATGATGTGAATTGATATCGTGATTGAAAATTTCAGTGTCCTCATGTTGTCAAGAATAAAAAGTAGAAAATGCTCGGCGGTTTTTATTTTTAGTGGGGATGCAGAATTCCTGTACCTATCTATTTTATTGATTTGATTTCCTTTAAAGTTATTAACCATTCTGCAAGATTGGTATTTTGAAATACGCCACTAGGAGTGAAATACACAATTGAAAAAGAAATTGTGACAGGAGACTTTTAGATAAAATACAAATTAATGCAATTGCTTCACAGTGAAATTTTCGTCTCATCAACAAAAGCTTTTGACGGATTCAAAAGAAAGTTATTTACTTTGTACTGTAGAACTATATTTTATTAGATCTAATTGAACTTTTATTTTTATTTAAAACTAGCTGAAGTACCCGTTCTTCGCACGGGAATGAATGGACTTTTTGATATTACGATTTGTGGTGATTACTATTTATTGTAATAAAGAGATATAGCAAAATGGATATCCCTTTATATTGTGTTCAATAACCATGCATACCGAATTTCAAGGCAATCGTTTGTACGGTGAAGAAGGTCATGCGGCGTAGCGCAATCTAGTGGCGAGTTTTTGCAAAACGGATACGGCGGAAATATTCTTCGCATTCAGATATCGATGAATACGAAATTTCAGGACGATCGGCTGGACAGCCCTGTGAAGTTCATATGTTGACGCGACATCTAGTGGCAAATTATATAGGAAAATGGATAGCGCCAAACTCTTCCCCGTGTTCAAATATCTATGTATGCCTATTTTCATAGCGATCAGTTGCACAGTCAAGAAGTGATGCACTGCAGCGCGATCTAGTGGTTAATTAAAGTAATGATTTGCTACAGTGCCGTCAAGTGGCGAGTTATAGCAAAATGGATTACGCCAAAATATTCTCATTGTTCAAATAGCTATGTATACTGATTTTCATAGCGACCGTTTGAATGGTCAAGAATTTGGCCTGCTGCAGCGTCATCTAGTGGCGAGTTAAAATAATAATGCATTGCAGTGACATCTAGTGGTGAGTAACATCAAAAGGAACACAGTTAGAATATATTCTTCGTGCTGAAATGTGTAAGTATAAGAAATTTTATGCCGGTCGGTCGAACGGTATAGAAGTTGATGCGTTGCAGCGCCATTTAGCGGCAAGTTACAGCAAAATGGATACTGAAAAATATTCTCCGTGTTCTAATATCCGCGTGTACCAAATTTCATCGAAATCGGTTAGACGATATTCGCATAGTAAACGGCTAAACGGAATAGAATTCGACGTTCTGCTGCGCCACCTAGTGGCAAGTTAGAGGAAAACGGATAGCATAAAAAGCTTCTCAATGATAAAAGACTTAGGTGAACCAAATTTCATGGTGCAACGGTGCTAGAGTTTTTCAACCTCATACACACATACCAACATTCATTTTTATCTATAACCAGCGTCATTATATATCCCAGTCTCAAATAAAATCCAGTTTCAAATCTAAGCCTCGCCAAAGTGCCAACATACACCATTGTGCAAGCGTTTTTTCAGGAAAACCTTCGAAGCATTGACTTAGCAGCAATCAATATGGGAAATGGTTCGACCGCGAAAAAGTAAAGCAAGCCTTTATTTCAAAAGTGGAATCCCTTAATACAGCCGACATTTTTTAAATTATCAACTATAACGTGTTTTATTCATCGTTACTCCGATGTAGTAAATGAGAAGATTTCAATTTTCTGAAATTTGGCGAAATTCCCCCAACTTAAATCAATGTACTCATTTGGCGAGAATTCTGGAGATAGATCGCTTGAAATCCCTTAACAACTGCATTATTTCTTCACGGATCATTAAAATTTAACGCTGTATTCTAATAAAACCTTTACACTTGTTTTCAAAAATCTATTTCCTTAAGCTCTCAATAAATTGCGCCAAGCCGAAATCTGTGCAAATCGCTAGAACTCACTTTCTCAAAATCGGCATTTGAGCCATTTTATTTTTTCGCCAAACTAAAAAAAATTACCTATTAGCCTCGGAAATCTTCAATTCTTATTGTTTTGCGTATAAAACATTTCATTCCTGCTCCGATTTCCCATGCACACGATATTATAATTTAAAAAAAAATAACCTTACGAATATAAACTAACAAAAAAAAATCATTATTATTCTTTTATTTTTACTTTGAGAATTTAAAACATCTTATTCGGCAAAATCGCCAGACATGGCAACCACGATCCTTATTTCACACTTTTTTCACTACAGGGGTTACAATTACGGAAAGCTTTTTGCGTGGAGAACATAAAAAATCTCTTAAATTCCGGGAACGGGTGGACTTTCAAAGTTTTAAAGTGGACTATGATTTATTCTATATTATTTTACATATCTGTGCAAAATTTCAGGCTGATATGTCCATTTTTGTGGATTTGTATACAACTCAAATCCACAAACAAACAAACAAACAAACAAACAAACAGAATTTCATTTTTATTTATAAGATTATTATGTAAAAAAAGCTCTTGTGTTTTGGTAAAATATTTTATACGTTTCATAACATCTATAACATCTAAATGTTTTTGAAAATATCTCGTTAAGAAATGCAAAACAAATAAACATATAGCCTAAAGATACAATGATATATTATTTTATTTACCCTCAGTCTCCTGCAACTCTTGTTTCTGACAACCCAGATAGTCCTATTTACTTTGCCAAAGTGTAATAATACCTGTTGTGTTCCCATTCAGGGGAATTAAACATCGTTCCAGTGACTTTTTGAAAAATTCTCGTCTCTGAAATTTAATGAACGCAGCACAAATTAGAATGCGTGCTGGGATTCCAAAGAGTAACATATACAGTTTCTCTTCCCCTTCTGTTAATGATTATTCCCTTTGATGAAGAAGAACCTTGCCTAGAATCAAGTCAGTGATACGAAGCCCGCTCCGATATCACGACATGGATTTTACATTCCGTAAATTGAATTTTGAAGTTCCTCGAGTCCTTTGACTTTTCGATTCAGAAGGTTCGATTTCTTCCCAGATATCTTTTTCGTGTTATTGTGTTTTCTGATTTGCGTGTATCAGAGAGAGGGGGGTTCACAAAACACATTTTGTTGCACAAATGCGATTTGAATTATTACTTGTAATGCTACTTAGCTTGAAGCTAAATTTTATAATATATTTCGTTTTTACAAATCCATTTGATATCCTTAAATCAATATTCCACAGGTATTGCCCATGGTATATTTCGAATAAAATTTAAGGTACTGTTGCTTTAAATTTCGATTGGTTGCACTGTCGACATGTTCAGCTTGATGTGAGACTTTGAAAGGGAAACGTATTATACAAATGAGTATGTCACAAAATGACAGTGTTTGTCTAATAGGTGTACACAGCATCACTGTCGTGGCAAGCTGAATTCTGCACTTGTATACCGGATAAATGGGTTCCTTTTGTTCGGGCGAATAACGCCTGAAGCTATCTTACACCTAGTGCTCTAGCTTCAGTTCCAGCTCTTGCTATAATGTTCCCGATATTGATCAAGACAGGTGAACACACATTCTTCTGGCTTTCTGCAACAGGTGGCGCTAGAAATGACTCCATCCTTCTTTTGCTCATTGAAAAACGTCCATGCAACGTCCGCAACGCGTTTAAACAAAGTCCGTAATGCGTGGCTTATCGTTACTCAACTTTCAACTTGGAAGGCAGAGGATTATAGTATGGCAGATACAAAATCTAAACCTTGTATAGGAAAGCTAATCCTTGGTATTTACAGATCAAGGAGTTGGGTAGATTTTAACCGGTCGGATAACACTTGAATCTATCCTTCTTTAAGTCTTACCTTCAATACCAACTTTCGCCACACGCTCTCTTCAGTAACATAGCGGGGATAGGAAAATGCGAATTTTTAAAAATTGATGGCCAAAAGAGACCAAACACATTAAATTTTTAAGAAACATTTAACTTCATTACTCTGCAGTTTGCTTTGCTTATCGGGTAATTTCTGGAATAATCTTTACAAATATATATGTCGAAACAAGTAAAACATCCTCTCGAGAAATTTCTAAAAATCAGTTAGTATCACATCCCAATCAGTTAGAATAAAACACCGTAGAAAAACAGAATTAAACAGTTGGTCTCACTATTAGTTTGTCAGCGCATATGACTAGATATGTTTAATTTTTTGAAAACTGGTCTATCTGAAAAATGGTTATTATTTTGTTGATGCTAGCCTTAAGTTGTATAAAGAGAGGTTTTCTTTCAAGAATTGTTGTTTTTGATGTTCGTACTTGTTTTAAGAATTTATAGAGGGGGAAAAAAGTTGTTTTTTTTTTTCATGATAAAAACTCGTCTGTGTCATGAGGTATTACAAGCCTTATTTTAATTTAAACCTTTTCGACTCCATGAATAAGCGTTTATAAAAGGTTTGTGCATTTTATTTAAGGTATTCGTTCAAAAAGTTTTCTTAGTCTGTATTTATGTTTTATTTGCTAGAAAAAATGCACACAAAAACAGTCTTTGATTTTTATTGTCTTACAAGGAAATATTTATAATTTTTCTGCATGTAACAGCAAAAGGGAATTCTCTTCTTTCCAACTACGGAAAATATTAAATTCAAGGAATAAGGAAATCAATATCAATGACTTTTGCTTTCTGGATTTTTTTTTCTTTTGAATGCCCAGTCTCCTGTAAGCAGCATAAATCTAGGATCAACGGCAAATTTATATAATTCTATCAAAGTACGGAGCTTGCATGCTTCCTATTTTCGACAAACGAACCCTTTCTTCTAAATTGAATTTTCGAGTACCGTCCCTGCTCATGTAATGAGAAGAAAGGGTATCTTCTGATTCTGATTCTTGAATATACTCGTATTTTTTTTAAATATGTATTTGTTTACTTTATCTTAATCGATGGATGGAAAATATTGAATTTTCGATACGAATGTAATTTTAAAAGATTTTATTTTTCACTTTTCTTTTCGTTTGTAGAAGCGAATGTTAAAAATACCCTTGTAAACAAAATACATATGCAGAATATTGAAACGGGTGGTGGAAGTATTTTCTAAAAAAATAGCATTTGTTTAATAAACTTAAAAAAAGGGTTCTGTGGTTATCATTAGTTAATTAATTAGTCTTATAGATTACTGAGTTAGTTAGTGATATTACATTGTTAATTTATGTACAGGGTGGCCATAATTAAACTGCAAGTGTTCAAGGGGTGCTGGAGAGAAAACTACCATGAATATTCCAGTGAAATTTGGTATCTACACGTTTCAGAACATGCGCAAGTGAAATATGAAAAAAAATCGCCATTTTCAACCGAAAGATGGCGCTATACCGTGTTTCAATGCTTATGGACGTCATATATGCAAACTTTAAGCCCATCGAATAGTGTAAAAACAAGACCATATGGAGTAATGGTCAATCATGACTCTGAATACGAAGGAATATGCATTATCAGTAAAGATATTCTATCAGAATGGTAGCAATTATTCAGCTACTCTGAAAGAATACCGGCGTATGAAACGATTAAGAAGAGGTCCAATGAGTGTCAATGAGAATGAATAATGGTTTAATTGTTTTCCAAAGCGTCTTTATGAATTGTTTAATTTGTGATCTTAATTTATATTAATTTTTGATTACATGTTACTGTAAAAATTTAATTACTGAAGCGAATTGTATGGAATTTTGATAAACTGTAAATGATATTTTTATTGTTTATATGTCTCTTAGAATGTCAGTATGCTCTGTCTATCGGTTTTGGAAGTTTTATATGCCACCGGTGAGCTTTGAAATACGGTACAGCGCCATCTTCTCGGGTGAAAATGACGATTTTTTTATTTTGCATATTTGGCTTGCGCATGTTCTGAAACGTGTAGATACCAAATTCCACTGGAATATTCTAGGTAGTTTTCTCTCCAGCACCCCTTGAACACTTGCAGTTTAATTATGGCCACCCTGTACTGCAATTGCTCTAATTATTACTTTTAATAAATATAGTAAACATAGGCTGCTTCAATAATATTTTTGACTATTATATCACATATACGAGTATTAAGACAATTACTAATTTCCGGGTAATTAATTTTTAGAATTCATATTTTAAATTTTCTTTCTTGGTTTTGCAAACGCTTTAAGTTCAAGTAATATTTTTCTCTTTTTCACATCACTTAGAGAGTCGCTTTTGAAGTTGCCTCGCTTGTTTTGACATGTTATATGTAGCGGAAATAAGACTTCAAATAAATTTTAGATCCTTTTGCTAAGCCATTTACCGAATTCCTGCTATTTTGGCTTCATATTTACAATATGATGTGTGTGGCCCCTGATGACAGTCGCAGCGTTTTATGCATTTATACGTTTAGCTACGAATGAAAGGACAACACTTAAAATTTAAACGTTCAATAATTGTCAGCAGATGAATAAAATAAGTTTGTGTACTCAGTAAATTATCAACTTTGTATCAGAATATGTTAATCTGTAATTTGAAAGGGAAAAAAAAGTATTTTTGCATGATAACTTGCTGACTTGTAATATGATGATACAGGATATTAATTACACTTAAGACTTGAAATCATACAAAATCTTTAGAGAAAATACCCACTAGTTTAATCTAAAGTATATAAAATGCTTAAAATATAACTCCAGAGAACATGTAGTGTGATATACGGAAAACAATGCTGATTAACAAAATGAAAAAAAAATTGAAAAATATAAGAAATGTACAAAATACCATAATAGATATATATATATATTTATTTATTTAAAGAAGGAATTTTTGATTATTGGTACAATTTTCTTTTCGTTTTTTTTTATTTTTATTTTTACTTACTTACTGATTCAGATATAAGCCATATTATGTGCATTGCTACAAATGAATTATTGAGTAGTATACGCACTAATAACTTAATTAATGGCATATAAATATAAATAATTTATTATCATTATTATTAAATGTAAATAGTTTAATTTTAATATCCGATTAATACATATTTTCTTTCTTTCCTTTTTTATTATTTTATTTATTTATTTTTTTAATTCCTATAGTATACTTTCGCTACTTAAGCCTGTTCTTTGTTGCTCATTGGTTAGCTAGACTAGCTTTGAAGTTTGCGTTTTACACTTCTCCCCCCCCCCCTTTCTATAGTTTTGTTGTTAAATAATTCTCTCTTTCTAACCACATGGTTTCTGCTACAATTTATAATTTGGTTGTTTAAATTTTCTCATTTTTAACTCCTTGGTTCCTTAATTTCTATGTCCTTGTCTACTCCTTGCCACTTAAATGTCTATGTTGGCAACACCTTTTATTCGAATTATAGCACTGGATCATTTCTGAACTTTTTTCCTCTGTGTTTGGATCTTTTATACGCGCGTGCGCGCGCGTTTTCTACTTTTTCAATAGCTATCGTCGTGACCCTAAGTTGATTCTAATGCCTCTTTTTGTCATGCAGCCTACAGAAACTTAGTATTTCTTTTTGTTTTCTATCTAGCTGGAGTAGCGGTGCCACCTGAATATTAGAATTTGATTAATCTAGTTTCCAGTTCACTTCCACTTTCTCGGTGTTTGTAGTTAGGTTTAGGCCCACGAGATCTCACTTGGTGCATAAATCTACCATTTTCAGCTTTTATAGCTCTGTTTTCTATTGCTATGTTGGTTTGTGCACAAACATTTAAGCCCTATGTCTCCAATATAAACTCAAATAAGTAAAAAAATATCGAGTTACGTCCCAAAGTCACTGACGAAACTAATTATGAAGTGACAGCATAAGATTTTTGCATTCTTTAAAGCCGTTCAGGGAGTTAAGACGTCTTTAAAAAGTCCAGGAAGAGAGCATGAGAATTAATTAAATTCCAATTCCGTCTTAATTTTTTGTCATTTTTACATTCTTTCATTTAACCCAACCCTTCATGTACTTTGTGTTCTTGTGTCTAAATTTGTATTCGATATTCTGCATACTTCTAAAACATCAGTTGAGCTAAAATTTTGCATACTAATGTAGCTTAGCTAACAATCCATGAATCCATTATAACAAATTTGAAAAGTTTTAATTTAAACTTATTATAGATTTGTTCAAGACGCCCTTCGCAGAAGCGATAGTGGAACGATTACAGCTTTTAGCTGCGAATATTAACGATGTTTAAACGTAGCTGCAGTTATTTGTTATAAATACATGTGTTGTCGCCAAAATGATTATTGGCGATATTATTCGTCATGGTGCATTTAAAATTTTTCATCATTCTAGCGAAAAGGGGGGGGATCTAGTAATCGGTCTAAAATACTTGTTCCAGAGCCAGTCAAAAAATATTTACAGCAAAAGCATGGGGTCGCCTAATACAGGATGAGGTTTGTTTAGTATATGTTTAAGACAAAGCTACAAGAGTGCTATCTATATAAGGGTATATACCTTGGGCGGAAGACTTAAAAATATTGGTTGAAAGGATGTGTATAATAAGCTGTGAAGCGAAGATCTTGTAAATGTCTTAGCAAAATTATTTGATGTCACGATACATTGGAAGCAATATACGTCATTTTGATATCACGAGTAGAAAATGCTTATGTAACTAAATTAATTTAACGGGCTGTAATGAAAAAGTTACAGCCCATTTGAAATAGTTCCCTAATTTTTATGCGGTTTCTTTTCGATTAACTTCATCGTACAATTCCTAGAATGTCAATCAAAGAAAAATCGACAAACATTTTTCACTCATTTTTAAGTAATATGAAAAAGAATATATGACACAATAGTAATGAATATAACGTTATAAATTTGGATGCATGGGAATTTTCTAAAAAACTACTTTTAAGAATGAACTTACTATCTGTGCATTTATAAAAACTATTTAAAATGACATATTCCTTATTTTGGCACATCGATAGCATCACGCACATCCCTTTAACTTCGTTTCTTCCTAATCACATTCTTGTCCACTCGATTCTTGAGATCTATTAGAGGGTCATTCCCAAGAGAAGCCAAAGTTATTTAGTTGATAAACAAATAGAGTTACCGTGTAATCTTGTTAGTCCAACTAGATGCTACTGTGATGGAATGGACAAACTATGCGTTTCGACGAATTCTTTTGAATATCATTTGCTTAAGTATTGTTATATTATTGCATAATGCATAATTTTTCAAACATGTATTAGTTATTATTATGCAGATAGAAAATATATGTTGTTTATATTAATCTTATAATTTATTATGTATCTTATAAATTATAAACATATTTCTATATATGTTGTTTATATATGTTAAATATATGTTGTTTATATTACTCTTATAATTTATTATGTATCTTATAAATTACAAACATATTTCTATGTATAGGGGAAGGCGGCCCAGAATGATCCTAGCCGGCAAAACTATCCACATATGTTTACTTAGATACAGGTAGCGCTGTCTACCGTGTAACACATAAAATAGTTATATAAAGTCAAGAAGAAGCAATGGCGATTCTTAAACAATGGGAGTATTCCGTTCTTGAATAGATTTCTTCAAAGAACTGGGTTTAATCATATCTCTTAAAAGGTAAGCACTAACTTTCCTATTTATTTAAAAAGACAGTATTTAATGTAAAGAAGCATGACTTTTTATAGAATAGAGTATGCTTTTAGATGTAAATTACAATTCTTTAGTTTGTTATGCTTCTCGGCGGGTTCCAGTAATATGAACTAAAGAGGGCAGCCATATTGCCGGGTAAAATGATCCATCGACTAAACAAACTCCAGTATCGCGTCGTACTCATTATGGTAGCCCTTCAGACATTCTCAAAATTTGTTACTGCCCATTACATTATTTAATTTATTTCTGCGTTTAATTTACAATACTGCGTTTAATTTTTAATTTACAATTTTGAAATATCCCATTTCATTGTTTGTGACACTTTTATATTTTAAAAATTTTCATGAAATAAATCATTCATCGTATATGATTGTAAAACTTATTTTCTTTTCATTATGTATAGGCATAATTACTTTTACATCTTTTATTTTGCCGATAAAAAAACAATTTACAATTATTTTTAAATGAAAGGTCATTTTGTCCTAGGGTGAGGGTAAAATGATCCTTTGGACTCTTTTTTAAAATTTAATTTTTTTCGTTACTCAATTTGGGTTTAAAATATTATTAAAATATGCTTATGAGGCAAAATATTGTTGTGTAAAATATTGAGGTAAAGGACCAAAATTTTATTTAACATTTATGTTATTTTATGCGAACCCTCCCTTTAAGGAGGTTCTTTTGGGCAAACTTCCCCCTAATTTATGGTTTCACTCAAACTTTTTTTGCATTTACGATTGCTCTCAAACCCTTATTGTTAAATAACAATGCAAGATATAGTTTGAGAGATTAGTAAACTTGTTCATAAACAAAATAACTTCCTATATACTTTCAAAGTAAATATGCCTTTCAAATTCTTTTGGTTAATGCCAAATGGCTGATATTTTTTACAATGATAGAATAATTCTTGGAAACTGGAAGCAAATTCCACTGAGATTTCAGGAGAGACTCGATCATGCGTGAAATAAGAATACTTCCTTGTTATAACAAGCTGCAACAATCGGACTTTCGCTTATCCTCTGAGTCATTAACAGACACTTGCGGACTTGTTTTGAGCTATTTAGCCCATCATCAGTGGTAAATGATTCATCGATGTCTCTCGAAACACATTTTACATCAGTCTATGTAACGATTTCAAAAGAGGTACAACTCAAAGAATGAACCGAGATAAATCTGTCCTACGAACCCACCTTCCTACGGAGGGTTTTCAGTTGAGTAAAGAAAACTTCATTCATTTTATAAAGAAGATATTTACATGCTTCAGGAACTGATTTACAAAAGCCATTGAAATTGTTCAGACAAAGTTCTAGACACAAAAATTATCTTAAAGCAAACCTTTTTTCGCTTTAGGATAGAGTTTCCGATGCTGTATTTTTAGAATGTATTCCATGCACAAAATAAAATCTTGTGGATAAGGTGACTGTGTTAGATGATCTAAACACTCCCAATTTTCGATGTGGCCGGCCCACATTGTGTGTACGTTTTAAGTAATATAATATCGCGTAGCGTATAGCTAAGTGGAAATTGTGCGTACTGTAAAAGCATTTATTTTCGTGAGGTTTGTATTAGTAGAAATTGTGGGTGCTATAAAAGCACTTATTTTCACGAGCTTCAATTTTCGCAATTTTCGAGAGTCCGTTGTAATCGAGAAAATTCAATCCTCGCGAAATACTTTGTGTTCGATTCAAATAATAATAAGAAATAAGAAATTTTTCACTTATTTTACCAAAATTTAATGATCTATTACACACTTACAAATTCTTTCTTGAGAGTTTTCTTTTATTTATCACAACCATTTCTTGAATATAAAACGATAATACAACTAATAGAATGCAGCTTATTCACTTACAATATTTATACCAGCTTCTTTAAAAACTTTCAAAATGGAGAGGACTGGAGGAATTTTTAGGGCAAAAGGAAATTTCTGAAAATGTTGCAAAAGTGTTATATATTTTGGTACTTTCGGGATTTTTCAACTTTCGGTATACAGTGAAATCCCTCTCTAATGATATTTTGGGGGTCAAAATAATATATCGTTGTAAAGAGAATTATCGTTATAGAGAGAATCGATATTGGAACGAAAATATTTTTGATTTTTGTTCTTCATATATCCCATACCCTGCGGTGTCACCAGAAAGTGTTCTGTTTTCATTCAGCACACCCTCGCATGTAATATATAATAAATGAAAGGAGAAAAACATGTTTATAGTTTTCAGTAATTTTCAACACTCACAAATATAGTTAAATACCCTTGCCGCCTCGCCAGGGATTCTAGCAGCGATATAGCTTATAAATATTTATAGCATATTTGAATAACAAATATATAATGTCTAAATAAATAATACCCGAATGCCGCAAAAGCGTTTTTTTAAATGTATTAGATATTAATTGAAAATACATACCCACTAATTTATTCTTATTTATTTTGAATTCTGTGTAAAGAAATCGGAAATTGGCAACAGTCGACTGTGAAAGTCCGTATTTTCTGCAAACCTCAGCTTGCTTCATGCCTTTATCAAAATCTTTTATGATGTTGAATTTCACTTCGATAGATATTTGTTTTCTTTTAGCCATTTGCTTTCGATTTTCACTAAACAAACTTCAGAGTAAACAAAACTCATAAATAATTTAAAATATCCTCGTGTAATAATCGGCCTCGATAGGATTTATCGAAGGTTAAAATTCTTACTCAAGTTCAGACAAAAGAACGTATCGTTTTCAATATCAGTTCTGGTTAAAGGAATCCTTGACCATTTTTAAAGAGGGGGATAGGAATCAAAGATGTTTCATCCTGGAAATGCCAAATCCCCTTCCACCTTACGAGAAATGCACTTTCTCATTCTCATTAACATAGTGTTACATCAGCAAAACGAAACTTTGAAGACGTTCTTTGGCAGAGGCGTGGTCCAACCCGTTCCAACCACATTTTACCTCGACTATCTTTGTGTAGCTTTCAATGTGTGTGCATGAGTTGGGCTTCAGTTCAGATGCATCATAGAAAAAAAAATATATCGTAGTAGAGAAAATTATTGTGATGTAAGGGATAATTATTACCATCGTTGTAGAGAGAATTATCGTTTTAAAGGATATCGTAATACAGAGAACTGTTTTACATTAATCTAAAGGGAATTCAGCCAGGACTATGAAAAAATATCGTAATAGAGAGAATTATCGTTATAGAGGATATCGTTGTAGCGAGATTCTACTGTATTAATATAAAATTCATGAAATTTTCAGCTCGCGAAATCACCGATATCTTTCTTTTCGAGAAAATATGTGCTTTCACAGCATGTAACCT
Organism: Cheiracanthium punctorium; assembly: GCA_038373885.1. Lineage (NCBI taxonomy): Eukaryota > Metazoa > Arthropoda > Arachnida > Araneae > Cheiracanthiidae > Cheiracanthium > Cheiracanthium punctorium. Next base: position 247,374 of record JAWZYV010000760.1, on the reverse strand, counting down.
TTGAATTCCTATGGAAAAATCCATACTTTTGCAAAAGATTTGGCAGACGTAGCCAAACTTCTCAATTTGAGTTTCAAGGAGAATGATCGGTTGAGTAATTTCTTGTTTTGTCGTCAACACACTGGTGCACTTTCATTAAAAGGGTACTGATATAAGAAAATAGAAATATAAACTTATAATTTTAGCAACCAGCGTGTGTTGCTATATTTGAAAATAACGCCGCCTGTCTGCAATCCATTTGAGCCACATTTTAAAGTGCATTTTACGTGTTGCCAATTTGAATTTAACAATCCCTATAATTAATAAGCGCCATTCCATATGTATTTAATTTGTTCTAATGTTACAAGGGAAATATTCTCACTGAAATTATAATCCTAGATAATATTTTATTAAACATTTCTTAGCGTAATTCGAACGTATCAGTTTTTGCGATAAGGACATTCATCATAAGGCGGTTAGCTAAATATATTTCAGTTTTCCACATAATGCAGCCTATTACAAAAAGTGATTTCTTTGGGAGGAAAAAAAATAAATAAAACGAATAAAATTACTTTATTCCATGATTTGGTGCACGGAAAATAAAGACAATTTTCGGACTAATAAGTTCCTTAGAAACTTACATGTCAATATTCTCTGGAATATCCATTGCAAAGTAAATGCATTTAGTAAATCTAAATTCGTTAAGTATGAAATTGTAGTTTGATGAGATCATAGCTTCTAATGATAATAGCTTTGCAATGGATATTGGCGTAATTCTGAAAATCTGCTTAATGTATTGTGTTTAGGAAATCTACCGCATCAATTTAGATTAGTTCGGCAGCAATTAAGTCATAATAAAACACATGTCTTGTATTCGCAGTGTATGCCTTAATCCTTAATCTTCAAAACTGCTGAGCACAAACAATGAATATTATCATTTGAATGAATTGAATATTATCATTTTCGCAGTTGTAATTTAATTTAATAAATAGATGAAGATCGTGAATTTTTTAAGAAAATATTATGTGGCATTATGTGACTAATTTTTAGGGTTTAGTTTTCAACAGTATAACATTTCAACAGTAGAAGCATTTGAATATTTCAAATTGCTCAAATTAGGTTTTATTATTTGCACTTAAATGTAAGCCATATTCATAATAATCAATGTTTAGCTGTTTTTTCTATTTTCTTACTTTTTGCTAAAGAAAAGTTAAATTTGAGACTGCATACGCTGTTAATCTTTGAGATAAATGTCCTGAGACATCTTTATAACTCAGTCGAAGATTAAATCTAAAGAGCATTTCAACCTTAATAAAGCAGTTTAAGAAAAATGAGATTGAAAAAAGTAAGTACTTAGCCTCCTAAAGTTATCTAAATACGAATCATTTGGGTTAAATTTTATGCAACTGATTTTCTTTCCTTTTATTTATGTATATATGCAGTCAACTCCGCTTATAGTGAACCTCTGGGAAGAGACAAATTTAGTTCACCATACCCGAGCTCACTAAAGCCGCAGAGTCTCTGTGACGAATATTGTGATATAATATCTAACTAAAAACACATATTTTACGTCACACTCAATATTTACTCAATATTACTCTTTAAGTAAATGATATAGTTAATTAGGATACGTTCTTCGCTAAAATCATTTCAGTATAATTTGTTTTCAGTTGCATTCAAGCATTTGATTCGTAAACAATAGATTCATCCGTCTGAACTCCATTTGTAATAAGAGGTTCAGGTTCATGAACGGCTAATGTTCGACAATATAAGAGGGTTTGCAGCTGCTAAACGTCAGTCTCCAACATTTGCTAGATCATCCAGCTACTTTCCAGTCTCTGGCAGAGCCCATAGAGACAGGCAAACTATTAAAAATATGGGATAGGATATTAATGCTTAGAGCTGTTAGCGTAATTTTTATTCCAATTTACATAGTTATGTACTACGGATGCTAAAATCTTAACAAGACTTAAAGCTATCAGCATCAGCGTCTAACATCGGCCACATGTGTGATCAGAATGATATCTTGTACAAGATACTTGAGAGGTATAGTGGGTGATCAAATTACTAGGCTCAGGAAAAAGAATGCTATTTCTGTATTTTAGCTACGAAAAAGAATTAGAAAACAGTGGTTGAATAGGATAAATCATACTTTTAGCTATTGCACAGGATGGTTATGAAATAGGTATCTCTCTTTAGAACTGCCTGTAGCTTGAAGGAATAATCCGAATGGCACCAAAATCGGTACGCTTTCTAATCGAGAAGATGTACGAAAAATGGGGTGATAATAATAAAAATTAAAATTAGTTATGATAATCGCAGACAGTTCACGCTTTTGAATGTATGATATGTAATACAAGAATGGAAACGTGAAATCTTATGGCATATCTAGTTTAAAAATTTCATAGAAAGCAACAAACTGTCCTATGAATATGCGGTTTGCACAATAATACTCTACAGGCTCACAATGCCATCACAATTTTTTTTGACATTGTACAGAATATTACTTACAGATTGTGATTTAGGTACCGCTGTACCGCCACAGTAAGAAAATCGAACGTAATGTAAGGTGTTTAATCATTTTACTAAGCAGAAAGCAATACCTTTCATTACTAGAGTTCAATATGTGCAATCTTTTCTTGCTCGAGCCACATCCAAACGGTTCTCAAATTCATCTGATGTTCTAGCGAGTATGGATTGTGGTTTTTCTTAAAGATGTTACGAAACTTTCTTTGAAATGTAGTTATGGATTTTGATTCGAAATATAAACCTAAGCAATTTGCTTTCTGAATTGCAGTCGCCATAGCTGCCATGAATATTCCCGCACCGTCAGTGCTGTTTGAAACTCACGAAACATTCCTGTTAGCTCTCATTGCTGAAACTGGAGATGCAGCTCCATAATGAATACAGTTTTTGAAGTAATTTTTTTTAAGCTGGAAAAAAAATTCTTCATTCTATGAAGCATTATTGTGCGAACCTCATAATTACAGTTTTTTGCTTTTCTGTGAAATTTTGAAATGTGTCAAGGACTTTTCGGGCACCCTGTACTTATTTTATAAAAACACGAAATATTTTTTCATTATTTCAGCCAAAAATATAAAATTAAAGAATAAAATATGGAGAAACAGAGTATTAATGAATACATGTCCTCATTTGGAGACCTTTGACCTCAATAACGAATTCAATTCATTCTGGGCATTCTTCCCATGAACTTTTTTGCATTTTCTTTGACTGCTGGATTGCTGTACTTATCGTTTATAATTTTTTCAATCAGTTGTCATATATTTGAGATCATTTCCTTGAAAATTCATGTCTTTGTTATCAACCTTAGATGTAAGATTGGGTTCATAACAATAGTTTCCAATCCAATCAACTTCACTAGTAAAAGTGGTATAATACGAAATATTATAATTCGTTGTTTGCCACGAATAGTGGAACGTTCCCTAGCATCATGGAAAGGGGTTGAACCATGCATAAATGCTATCTCTTGATTTTTTAGGGAACGTATACTAGAGTTGGGGTATCAGGCGAGTTTGTATATCTTGTCTGCATAGGTGTTAGGTGTTTTTTCATGGTTGTTTGTATAATGTAAAGGCGCCTAACCGTTTTACCCTTTTACTAAGTCACAGTGATACTTTTCACTGGAGTGTTCGCTAGACGAAATTGTTTTCCTCTGATAAAATCTCGAATGTTGACTCGTCCGAGAATAACACTAAAAAAAGATAGATTAGGTTAATAACTTAAAAATATTGTTTTTAACAGTCTTTTAATTGTTTTAAGTCTTATGATAACATAAAAACGAACTTTCTACCAAAAAATTAAAAACGAAAAACACGAAAGTGTTTTATAATACAGGAAAATCTCTTGTTAAAAAACGAGAAGCTACGGAACTTCCTTTAAGGCTGTTCTTCGAAAAAAAAGAACTCTGTTTTTAGTCTTGGTACACAAATTGAAATAAACTAACAGCACCATGGTCTCCAAAAAATTCCAGAGTGTTCTTCATAAGCTGTTTTACACATTGCGATAAGCGAAAACGCTGTGGCTTTTGTGAAATTTTCAGAAAAAATTCTTAAACATGGATCTGAGCTGCAAGATTTTTCGAAGAGTGCCATGCTTTGCGAAAATTTCCGATTTTTAAGATTTTTTTCTAAAAGTTTTGAAACTGATACAGATTGACCTGTCTTCGTAGTATGTAATACAGCTTGTAAAGAGAGAGTTTCAAAATTTTGAAGTGCCTAGCATAATTAGTTTATTTGTAATTATGTACCGAAATCACATGATTTTTTCGAATAACACCGTTAAAAAATTTTTATTTTAAAACGAATAAAGCAGAATAGAGAAACTTTTAATTTCACGAAATTTATACGGTAAAAAACGGAAATTTTTGAATACGGAAGTATGTAACAATGCACATCTAATAATCAAATAATTATCCATTTTACGATAATCTGTAATAATGAGTAAAAAACTAAATACGTTAAATTTTCATTTTATGGATGTTATTTGATTGAAAAAAAACGGAAAAACTATTATTATTATTATTATTATTATTATTATTATTATTATTATTATTTAAATAACAGATTTTCTTCTAAAATTTACAGAAATGGAAATCAGTAAATTTTGGAAATATTGCTGCTATATCCCATTTGCAGCATATTTTCCGTATTTTTACATAAATTTTTAAATGTGTGCAACACAAAAGAAACATGGAGGTAGGAATCGAAGAGAAGAGGAGGTAGGAATCGAAGAAAATCAATTCTGCCGATTACAGAATTTTTTCGGCTATAACCGAAGTAATGATTCATTAAAACCGAAAAATGTCAAATACATTTCTAATGTGTGTGAATCGGGTTCGCTGCAATCGAAAAGTTGCTACATGCAGAGTGCACACACACACACACACATATCTATCTATCTATCTTTCTATATATATATATATATATATATATATATATATATATATATATATATATATATATATAGATAGATAGATAGATAGATATATGCATACATATCTTAAATGAAAAATGTAGTAAAATTTACTTTATTAAATAATTTAATAGCATTTTATGAATACATAATACTTCATTATTAATCCTATTTAATTTGCTTCTGTATGTCAGGAAGAATCGGTACCCGCTGTATTTTAATTAATTTCTGCACTTAAGCTTCTTTTTAACTCATAAGACTGTATTGCTGATTTAACACTGCATTACTAAACTTGGTTGGTGGCACACATATGTTTTTTTTTAGGCGCTCTTTATTAGTTTTGATTGTTAAACATCGAATATTTTTACTAAACTTATTTTTGCGATATGCCCGCAGTAGAAACGGTGTTTTATATAGAATTTCTTTATTTTTAAAAGTATTGTATGCGATGTTGTCGTTTCTTTAAAATTAAACAAATGAATAAAACTTGGTTTAGTTCGGTTAACGGCAATTTTGAGCAATAAATTGTCGTTCTGATTTTTCTTGTTAAATTTCTTTTATTCAAGACCATGAATAGCACTTTACTGACCAAACAATGTGCACAGATTATTTCAGTAATTAAACTATCGAAGTTATTATATTCCTGATGTAAATCTCGTGTTTAACGATAATTTTTTGTAACCTGAATGAATGTACATTAATCTGAATAAACTTATTTATTATTATACTTCAAGTACGATAGTACTTTTACAAACTGCCGATAGATGGCGTAAGGAAACATTTTTCCTCTAAAATCAGTGGTGAAAAATCACGCTTTGTTCATTCATAATTAACTAATGATTCAAAAGTTACTGACTGAATACACACTGAAAAAAATTTATGTAAAATAGTTAAAAGATTACGGTTTTCTTTATCAGAGCTCCTTCGTACCTTTGCTCGAATTGGGTTTAAATGCGAAAGCAGGCGTAAAAAAGACAAGTTTAAAAAGAAATATTGTGCTTAAAAATAACAATATGTATTAGTATCTGTTTTTTTTTTTTCTAAACACGTCCTAACAGTTCATATTGCTTTAGAATCCTGAATCTCAAAATAATTACTAAGTTTTCTGTTTCTCTGTTCTTTTCATTTTTTTTTTCCGAAGGCTCGGATTTACGAAGGTGGTTCTATTATTTGACTCTAAAAATAGGTGAACAAGACTATACAAATTATTTTGTAGATTTTGTGAATTGAGATTCATTACAAACGTTTTTCCACTGTGACATATGCTAAGCTGTGTAAAGTCAGAACAAACGGTATATTTTAAAATGAAACAAAGATATAACTATATATTTTTTTTTCTGAAAAATCATTTTTCAACACTGTTTTTTTGTGATTAATTTACTTCTTTTTGATTTTTAGATTCATTACTCATTTCAATTCCGCCTAAAAAGATTTTTTATATTTTAACTACAGTAAATTTTTCGTTGCAAAATATCATATGTGTAAAAAAAAAAAACATTTTTACATTTTTTTTTACTAAATTTAATGTTCTTCACCCTTTTGAATGAGATATCTGAGACTTTTTTTCTTTAAACAATATATCTAAAAATTAAATATCTATTAATTTTCAAAGAACTATATATGGGAATAACTTTTCAGTTTTATATATTTGCTAGTCCCTTCATTTTCTAAAGGGAAACTTCTCAACAATTAGGTTAAAGAATTAACACGATGTCACATTATGATAGTTCACGTGATTTGGGCATGGCCCAAACGATCACTGACTATGCACTTGTACATAATATATTCAAAATCTCCATAGACCCTAATCTATTGAAATTCTTTTGGGTAGCCCTGTAAATTATTTATTCTGTAGAATAGAACCAATGGAGGAGTTGCACAACTAGGTGTTAAAACAATCCTGTTGAAGTATACAACTTCAAAATTCTCCAACTAATATTTTTTGAGCTATGCGAGTTAACTTTATTCAATTTCAGTTAGTTCGTGGTATTAACAGCTACATGAAAGCTATCTTATTACATTATACTCTAATGCATATTTTTTCTTAACTGAAGAAAATGAGGAAAATAACAAAAGTACATAAATACCAGGGGTTTATCGAAACAAAATATTGCCCAGTTTCGTGTAATAAAAAAACGCGGTCTTTATTAACATCTTCATAAAAACTGCTGCTTTGACGTTTATTTAAGAAAAAGAGCTAATAGTTTTCATATATAACGATTGAATAAACACGTTTTACGATGCTTGGATCTTTTTATTTATTTATTTTTGTAACAAGATATGAATAAGTGCTTTTACATTTTTTTAGGTATTTAAATTCACCATACATGACTAGTTGCGTACTATTTTTTAAATAAAAAGAGCTATTTTTTCTTAAGAAGGATATAAAATAGAATTTGTTTATGGGTGTTTTTCAGTTTTTGAGCGCCTTGGAATTTATTAGTCTTTCACGGGAAATAAATCAGTATCAATAGTATATTGAGGAGTAATTATATGTTAGTGTTTTCTTTTGAAAAATATAGAAACATTGAAAGAATATTAACCATTTATCGCACAACCATTTTCACATCTGTATCGAGCAACTTTATTTATATAATGCCCAAAGCCGAAAAAGTACAGACGTTGAAGTCTCTCGAGTTAGCTACCAGCAACATGGAGGCTGTTATATTCACTTGTCGCTGGTAGTTAACATGGGAGATGGCAACGGGTGGAATATATCGCCTTCAGGGCAATTTAACTATATTTTTTGAGACTAGTAGTTGAAAGTACTGTACTGCGCAAAGCATCGCGCTTCAAAGGTTAGAGGTGAAATGTGATTTTTGGGTTTTAATCATTATGATCTGTTGCATTTTAATTTGCATGAATTATCAGCAATTTCAGATTTATTAATTTGGTTTTTGAAATATGAGTTCAATTCAAAACATGTCGGGTCTGTCGGAACGGCTTTAACCAATTTCTCTCATCTTTGTTATAGTAAAATAAGGTTTAAAGTTTTAAAATTACGGTGAATGGATGCAAACTATACTTACATATGAAAAATCTATTTGCTTGAAAGTAAGTTACATTGCACCAGTCATGTAAAACAGACTTAATAAACAACTCTACTTAAATGTTAATTTCTAACGTTACATGAACGAATTGAAATGAGTAATGAATTAACAGGCCAATAAAATAATGCCGAATCAAGGAAACTTAGTCAGATGACCATTTTTATTAAGGTAACTATCAATATGTTACTGACAAGGTTACTGGACGACACTGTTAAAAGCACGACCGCAAGACATGGGAACTATTTTAAATAATAAAAACATTATTAATAAACTCATGATTTCTTCCGGTTCAAAACACTGCATTAATTTTAAGACACAATAATTAATTTACTTGTTTTTAGTATTATCTTGGTTTATTCTGATTTAAAATACTCATATATAATGAACTCAAACAGTCATTTTTTTTTTTTTTTACATCAACTAACACATAAAAAACTGCCAGTACAGGCATAAAAAATTAAATCAAAACTATATTTGGCTGCACTGCATCAACTTAACGAATTTTGTAAAATGATTTCGTTTTGCGCGCTTATGTGAATACAGTAGCTTTAAAATAACAACGAGTAATTGCTCTGTAAATAACGTATAAGGCAGCTTTAAAACGTTCAAACCTTAGAAAAATATTTTTAGCAAACAAATAGCTGATTGACTTACACAAAACTTTGTGTAAAACTTCCGTGAAAGCTGTTTGACATGCCTTGAAGTTTCAGGGATCTCAAGGGAGAACTGCATGCTAGGGAAGGGTATGCTGGTAATCTAATCAATGTCAAAGCTTGTTTGCAACAGATTCTTATCTTTCAATGATTTTAAATTTGTTATTTGATTTCAGGAAATAAGGTGAATTTCTTTCAAGAACACACCCATTAAAGCGTAAATTGAATTCCGGGTTTCTTTTACGAAATTTAATAAACTTAGTGCATGATTTGCATGCACTCATACAGTTATCGACTTGTTAAATTTTAAATTTGCCATGCCTTTATAGCCCATTGAATGCTGATTTTTTTTTTTAAATTCTTATAATAATTTCATATCTAATGAATGAAGTGTTGTTTCTTAAAATTGTAACTTTGCCATTACTTTTCAAATAATAAAGGGGAAGGTTACAATGGGAGGGAGTGAAAAAATGTTTGCACTGCGCCTTAACAAAGGAAATAATCGCTCTGCAATAGGGAACGACCCTTCTTTTATTTAAATAATAATAATAATAATAAAAACTTGGTGCGCCAGTATGATGCCAGTATCCCTGTACAAGAATATAAATTCATAATGCTGTACAAGAATATAAATTTATAAAACCAAGTGGAAAATGAGTAAATAAGAAGCATGGATTACAAGAAGAGAACTTTAACTGTGATTTCAAAAACGTAATTCTGCCATGTCGATATACATTTCTATTATACATTTCTATTATACATCGCAAACGTCAATGAAGTTCGTTCACATAAGAAATACCTTGAAATGGGGAAAGTGTGAAAACAAAAAAGCGTATATGCAAAAGAAACATTTTATTATGTCCCACAGTGGTCTGGACGCTAAACTCCGTTCCTATAAGAACACGGCAAATAAAGCAGCATCCGGCTTGGCTAGTGCTTGGGAGGGTCAACTCCCTCTTGGCTTGACTGGGACCGTGAACGCTAATGGAAACTGGTGCACGTAAAATCCGCCGCGACTCCAATTCCCTCCAAGTTGTTAAACTATACTTCTGGGGGTGCCGATTTCAAGGGGTTTGTACCTCATTTTTGACTTTAGCATAAAACGCTGTATGATCTGTTTGTCTTTTGAAAGAGCAGTAGCTCAACACCTCGCTCCATGATTCCACTTACCAGAGACAACGATTGAGAACTTCTCGCCCTCATATGCTATTTTCTTTCTCTGATGTCACTGACTCAGAATTTTACACGAAACGGTTAGATTATTCTCGTTCTTTCTAATCAACGAACTTTATTGAAAAGCGCTAGGATTAAAAATGCAAATTTTATACGAACTTTCAATTATTTCTTCTAAGTTTTGACATTCGTATATAGTGTAGAATAAAATGTGTTTATGCATTTTACAACATTTCGGCAAGCCCACATTTTAATAATTACGAAAACCTTAGTGAACAAACTTCATTGACGTTGACTATGTAGTTATAAAAAGGCAAACGTTTAAGTAACGCCAATATACCGGTACAAGAATGTAAATTCTTGTTGTTGTGAAAGCTGAAAATGAGTAAATATGAACCATTTGATACAAGAAGAGAACTATAATTGTGATTTCAAAAACAAAATTCTATCATGTTAATATTGATTCGTTTGCCTAGCTATTAATCTTTTAAAAACGCTATCTACGTTCTCTAATTGATTTTAAAGAGTATAACACGAAATAATATATGAATAAATGCGTAAGTAATATGTACGAATGCAATTCTCCATAGTAGAGTCCAGTAAATATTCTCCTGTAGAATTAAAATCGGATAGTAAAGATATACCCAACAAATTTACTTAAATAACTACATACTCAAAACCCAATGCACCAACCGCTTTTTTTTCATGACTTATAACTGCATACTTATATATTAGTCTTTGTTTAAAACGGCATTTGTTCTTTTTGTTTATGTAAACTATTCCACTATTTAGAAAGAATAGAATAACCTTAGATACACAACACAAAAGGTGAAGAGCATGAACAAAAATGATAGATTTGCATTCTCTTTCCTATTGCACTCTGAAAAGCTGTAAAAAAATAAATGTTTGACTGAAATAAAGGAAGACATTTATTGATGCTTCCTAGCCATAAAATATTCAGTGATATCCTTCGAAGCTTCAGAATCAATATTTCATACTTTTTGTATCTGGATGTCTGTGAAGCCTTATATGCATGTTCTATTTAGCATGAAAAAAAAAAAAAAGTTCTTTTTTTTAACCAGAGTTCTCTTTTTTATCATGAATTCTTAGCACATCTAAAAAAGTACTGCGAAAATAAATGAAAATATTAATACTGCAGTTATAAAAAATTATGTGCATTTAACCAAATATATTTGGAAAAAAAAAGACAAAAAAACTCTCCACTTAAAATTTATTATTCGCTCACAAATTACCTTCCTATTATTTGAACTTTTTATTTATTTACTCATTAAAACCTAATTTATGCTTTATTACACAGAACCCTTTATTATTTTTGTTCGACAACCCTTCTTTTTTCGTGGTATAACGTTATAATTCTATTCATTTCGCACTGTACCATTCTGGATACATGCGCGCGCACTCAAACAAATGTCTGAGTACGTGTTAACGTTCTTAATTTTTGACTAATAAAAAAATTACGTTTCCAAAAGAATAATGATTTCTTATAAATATCACAGTCCTTGAAAAACTGAAGACTCTAGTGCTGTGTACTGAAAATGTATATTGTTAATGATAAAAAATCGGACACATGATATGCATTTTGCCCTTGTCCGCTTGACTCATAGTTACAAAAAATCTGATGTGTCCAACACATGACTTCCTTGCACGTCCATTAGATCAAAAATATTTTCGACGCACTTCCTCTAAATTTATTTGTTTGAAAGAGATAAAATATCAATAATAGTAAGGTTTAGCGATTTCTAGCCAAATAGTTCGATATCGCCAAGCTGAGTTCAATTTGAAAGATTTCCTTCTGACACTTTATTTGGCGATATTTCACCAAAAGCCGACAAACTTGAGATAGTCAGCGAGATTTTGGGGATAGCCAAAGTAGTCATTGACCACAGACTTTCAATGAATTGAATGCATCTATACACCTCAATGTATTCAATCATTTGGCTCACCATGTAAATAAATTCTCAGTCGATTGCTGTCAAAAAAGATATTGAAAACAGTTAGATATTACAATAGTTCTAAATACAAAGTTAAAAAATCTACGGGTTAAAGTTTTAGAGTTATACAAAATAGGAAATTATTTTTGGCGCCAAATTTGGCGATATTTCTGCGAAACTCGTCAATGTCGACGATTTTTGGCGAGATTTTAAGCATAAACCGAACAATGAGAGATTATCGCCAAATTTGGCGATATTTCGCCAAAACTCGCCAAGAACGATGACAAATGGCGATACTTTGGGCATCGACCAAATGACTGACTATCGCCAAATTTGGCGATATTTCGCCAAAACTCGCCAAGGTCGAGGACAGACGGCGAGATTTTGGGAATGTACCAAACAATGACTGTCTACAGTTGTATTATAATGAAGATGCCCATAGACATTAAGGTACTGAAATTCTTTTCGGTGGTCCTGTAAATAAACTCTCCAGTAGATTGGAACCAAAAATCGAGATGCACAACTAGATGTTACAGCATTCTTATATATGAAACTAGCTGAAGTACCCGTTCTTCGCACGGGAATGAATGGACATTTTGACATTAATATTTGTTGTGATTACTATTTATTGTAATAAAGAGATATAGCAAAATGGATATCGCGTTATATTGTGTTCAATAATCATGCATACTGAATTTCAAGGCAATCGTTTTTATGGTGCAGAAGGCGATGCGGCGCAGCGCAATCTAGTGGCGAGTTTTAGCAAAACGGATACGGCAAAAATATTCTTCGCATTCAGATATCGATGCATACGAATTTTCATGATGATCGGCTGAATAGTCCTGAAGTTCATGTGTTGACGCGACATCTAGTGTCAAGTTATAGGAAAATGGATCGTGCCAAACTCTTCCCCGTGTTCAAATATCTATGTATACCTATTTCCACGGCGATCATTCGCACAGTCAAGAAGTGATACACTGCAGGGCCATCTAGTGGTTAATTAAAGTAATGATTTGCTACAGCGCCGTCATGTGGCGAGTTATAGGAAAATGGATAACGCCAAAATATTCTCATTGTTCAAATAGCTATGAGTACTGATTTTCATAGCCACCGTTTGAATGGTCAAAAATTTGGCCTGCTGCAGCGTCATCTAGTGGCGAGTTAAAATAATAATGCATTGCAGTGCCACCTAGTGGTGAGTAACATCAAAAGTAACACAGTTAGAATATATTCTTCGTGCTCAAATGTGTAAGTATAAAAAATTTTATGCCGATCGGTCGAACGGTTTAGAAGTTGATGCGTTGCAGCGCTATTTAGCGGTAAGTTACAGCAAATGGATAGTGAAAAATATTCTCCGTGTTCTAATATCCGCGTGTACCAAATTTCATAGAAATTGGTTGGACGATATTCGCATAGCAAACGGCTAAACGGAATAGAATTCGACGTTCTGCTGCGCCAGCTAGTGGCAAGTTAGAGGAAAACGGATAGCATAAAAACCTTCTCCATGATAAAAGACTTAGGTGAACCAAATTTCATGGTGATCGGTGAAACGGTGCTGAGTTTTTCAACCTCCTACACACATACCAACATTCATTTTTATCTATAACCAGTCTTATTATATATACCAGTCTCAAGTAAAATCCAGTTTCAAATCTAAGCCTCGCCAAAGTGCTAGCATACGCCATTTTGCAAGAGTTTTTTCAGGGAATCATTCGAAGCATTGACTTAGCAGCAATGAAAATGGGAAATGGTTCGACCGCCAGGCATTTTTTTGAAAAGTGGAATCCCTTAATACAGCCTCATTTTTTAAATTATCAGCTATAACATGTTTTATTCATCGTTACCTCGATGTACTAAATGCGAAGATTTCAATTTTCTGAAATTTGGCGGATTTCCCCCAAGTTAAATCAATGTACTCAATTGGCGAGAATTCTGAAGCTACATCGCTTGAAATGCCCTAATAACTGCATTATTTCTGCACGGATAGTTAAAATTTCATGCTGTATTCTAAGAAAACCTATACACTTGTTTTCAAAAATGCTATTCCCTTAAGCTCTCAGTAAATTGCGACAAAAAGCCTAAAACTGTGCAAACCGCTAGAACTCACTTTCTAAAAATCGGCCTATCAGCCATTTTATTTTTCGCCAAACTAAAAAAATTTACATATTAGTCTCGGAAATCTTCGATCCTCATTGTTTTGCGTATAAAACATTTCATTCCTGCTCTCATTTCTTATGCGCACACGATATTATAATTAAAAAAATAACCTTACAAATATAAACTAAAAAAAATCATTATTATTCTTTTCTTTTCACTTTAAGAATTTAAAACATTTTATTCGGCAAAATCGCCACACATGGCAACCAAGATGCTTATTTCACACACTTTTTTCACTACAGGGGTTACAATTACATAAAGCTTTCTGCGTGGAGAACATAAAAAATCTCTTAAATTCGGGAACGGATGGACTTTCAAAGTTTTAAAGTGGACTATCATTTATTCTATATTATTTTACATATATCTGTGTAAAATTTCAGGCTGACAGGTCCATTTTTGTGGAATTGTATACTACCCAAATCAACAAATTGACAAACAGAATTTGATTTTTATTTATAAGATTACCTACGCTTGTTTTTAAAAATACCCTCTCATTAAATTGCGCCAAGCGCTAGAATCATAGAAAATCTGACACACTTTCAGATTTTAAATACGCACTAAAGTGCTATATATAAAAAGTGTTATAATCCATGGGTCTGCCCTATTTTCGTTCCTTCTTTTATTAAGTTGGAAAGTGTATCATTATTCATGAGTGTGATTAAACAAAATTAAAATTGATATTTCTAACATCCTTTTTTCTGGATGTAATATATTAGAAATAGATGCAGAAAAGCTGCTCAGAAAAATGCACAATTTCAACTGAATGAAAATTTCAAAAACTTATACGCAGGTGTATTCATAACCCAAATAGCAGACGATTAAATTACGATAAATAGCGCCAAGCGTTAGAATCCTCCACAAAATCGGACATCAACCCCTTTTATTTTTCGCCCAATTAAAAAGTTGCACATTTATTTTCGGAAAATTTCCAAATTCTTTTTTTCTTTTGAGTACAAATCATTTCATTCCCGCTCTGATTTCACATGCACACGATATTTTAATTTAAAAATAACCTTACAAATAATCTAGTAAAAAAAAAAAAAAAATCGTTATTCTTTTAATTTTACTTCAAGAGTCTGAATCATTTAATGAACTGCCGAATGTGGCATTGCCGAATGTGGCAACCTATATAAGCTTAATTGTCGCTTAATGCACTGTGGGGTTACAATTACGAAATGGCGGAAAGCAAAAATTAGCCTTTTGCGATACGTTTTTATCGATATTTCCTAAAATAGTTCGAATTTTGAAAAAATCGCTTCGAGGTGTGTCGGGACCTGTCATGGAGAATTTCCGTTAAAAATTTGGTAGGTCTACGATCACCCGTTTGCGAGCTACGCGAGACACAGACAAACAAACAGTTTACACACATTGTTTTATTAATATAGATACCAGTCTCAAATAAAATCCAGTTTCAAATCTAAGCCTCACCAAAGTGCCAACATACGCCATTTTGCAAGAGTTTTTTCAGGGAATCATTCGAAGCATTGACTTAGCAGCAATCAAAATGGGAAATGGTTCGACCGCCAGGCATTTTTTTGAAAAGTGGAATCCCTTAATACTGCCTCATTTTTTAAATTATCAACTATAACATGTTTCATTCATCGTTACCTCGATGTACTAAATGCGAAGATTTCAATTTTCTGAAATTTGGCGGATTTCCCCCAACTAAAATCAATGCACTCAATTGGCGAGAATGCTGAAGATAGATCGCTTGAAATCCCTTAATAACTGCATTATTTCCGCACGGATCATTAAAATTTAACGCTGTATTCTAATAAAACCTTTGCACTTGTTTTCAAAAATCCGTTTCCTTAAGCTCTCAGTAAATTGCGCCAAGCCGGAAACAGTGTAAACCGCTAGAACTCACTTTCTCGGCATTTGAGCCATTTTATTTTTTCGCCAAACTAAAAAATTTTAACATATTAGCCTCGGAAATCTTCAATTCTTATTGTTTTGCGTATAAAACATTTCATTCCTGCTCCGATTTCCTATGCACACGATATTATAATTTAAAAAAAATAACATTACGAATATAAACTAACAATGAAAAAATCCTTATTATTCTTTTATTTTTACTTTGAGAATTTAAAACATTTTATTCGGCAAAATCGCCACACATGGCAACCACGATCCTTATTTCACACTTTTTTGACTACAGGGGTTACAATTACGGAAAGCTTTTTGCGTGGAGAACATAAAAAATCTCTTAAATTCCAGGAACGGGTGGACTTTCAAAGTTTTAAAGTGGACTATCTTTTATTCTATATTATTTTACACATCTGTGCCCAATTTCAGGCTGATAGGTCCATTTTTGTGGATTTGTATACGAATCAAATCCACAAACAAACAAACAAACAAACAAACAAATAAACAAACAAACAAACAAACAAACAAACAGAATTTCATTTTTATTTATAAGGATTTCATAATAGTTTTTGAGATTTGAGAGTTAAATATGCACACACGTACACCAAAAGTCGCCAAGCTTGGCGTCTTTTGGCATAGTTCTTGAGGGAGGCACGTGACCGTGGTCGGACCATTACCTAACTTATGTTTTAGGACGGTATTGTGCTTGAAATGGATGAATGCCCCTAAAATTGCTATTGACCGTAATGTATTGGAAATCTTTTGAGTGTTCCTGTAGCAGAACTATAAATGATAAAGACACTTTTTTTAATGGAGAAATTCATTTTCTAACTCTTTACAGCATATATCACTTCTGAGTCGTTTGAAATAGCCCAATACCTCTAAAAAACACTTTGATGAATTTCGGCCCATAGAGCGTAATGTATTTCGAATATTTTGGGCGGTCCTGTAGATAAACTATTCAGTCGAATGGAACCGAAAGGGGAGGTGCACAACTAGATGTTACAACAATCCTAAATATAAAGTTTCAACATTCAACGCCTAACAGTTTTTGAGATATGCGAGTTTAATGAGTTTCGGCCCATTGAGCGTAATGTATTTCGAATGTTTTGGGCAGTCCTGTAGATAAACTATCCAGTCGAATGGAACCAAACGTTGAGGTGCACAACTAGATGTTACAACTATCCAAAATATGAAGTTTCGACATTCTACGCCTAATAGCTTTTGAGTTAGGCGAGTTTAATGAATTTCGGCCCATAGAGCGTAATGTATTTCGAATATTTTGGGCGGTCCTGTAGATAAACTATTCAGTCGAATGGAACCGAAAGGGGAGGTGCACAACTAGATGTTACAACAATCCTAAATATAAAGTTTCAACATTCAACGCCTAACAGTTTTTGAGATATGCGAGTTTAATGAGTTTCGGCCCATTGAGCGTAATGTATTTCGAATGTTTTGGGCAGTCCTGTAGATAAACTATCCAGTCGAATGGAACCAAACGGGGAGGTGCACAACTAGATGTTACAACTATCCAAAATATGAAGTTTCGACATTCTACGCCTAATAGCTTTTGAGTTAGGCGAGTTTAATGAATTTCGGCCCATAGAGCGTAATGTATTTCGAATCTTTTGGGCGGTCCTGTACATAAACTATCCATTCGATTGCTACCAAAAGGGGAGGTGCACAACTAGATCATAGAACAATCCTAAATATCAAATCTCAACATTCTACGACCAATAGTTTTTGAGATATGCGAGTTACATACATACGTACGTACGTACAGACGGCATGGAAAAACTGGCCACAGTAGACTCGCCACTGGTCAAAATGAGTTGCAGACGCGTTAATAGGATCGTGCATGCTAGCCTACGATGAGATGCATCGAAAAAAATTTTTAAATTAAATTTAGAGGTAGTCAAAATCGGTTTTTATGTCGAAATTTGGCCCCCAAAATTTTTCGGGATCACATTACTTCCTTATACTACGTACAAGGAAGTAAAAATACGAATTCGGACTAATACTTGTTTACCCATTGCGGTATGTGTTTCAGCCGTTTCTTACCACGTCAGATGCACGTAATGCATACAGTAAGCGCTCATGATATCGGAATTCACTGTGAGGCGGAATTACCCAGGTTCTTTACCTCAAAACAAAGCCGTGATAAAAGAGCAAGGCATCGTAATAGGCATATGGTCATAAACAAACCATCGAAACTGAAACGCTAGGCTTTACAAATGCAAAGTGAAATAAAAAAGGAAAAATAAACGAAAACGGAAGATTGCTTTTAAATACGGCAGGTGCAGAAAAATGAAACTTTACAGGCGAAGCGAAGAAAATCCGAATCGAAAATGCAAAGAATAAATTTTGAACACACATTAAATTTAGAAATAATTAACATTAAGTAATTTATAATTAAAATAAGATATGTGATGATCTGCATCCCATTCACCTTTCTGGATTCAGTGAATGTTGGATTTATAACACATTTCAATACGGTCGAAAGGAGATTGTGTTTATGGTTTGACTATATGTCCGTATCTCAGTCTGCCAGACCGCCTGTGCTCTAACGGACTGCCGTAAATATGCATTATTTTATAAGAAACTCATGTACATTATTCTTATTTATTGTATCATCTACCCTTTTTTTACAGGAATGCACACAATAATTAAGATACATTATGCTCGATGACCAGTCATTCTCTAAAGCATGGTTTAGAAGTATTCCAAACAAAACAACATTGTTACAAAATGTCATTAAATGCCATAAACATAGAAATAACAAAGTTTTTTTACAGGGTTTCGGAACATTACATTTTTAATGATATGCAGCTGTTTCGAGGATGCCTCAAAATTCTCAAAATTCCAAATGTCCTCAAAGTTTGACGACAACGAAAAACAGTTGCTAAATTTGGCTCAAAAAAAAAGGCTGTTGCCTCAAAAATTGTTTTAAAATCGATACGTTTTGTATCATTTATATTTATTGTTATGGTTTAAGGGCTATTCACGATAAATTTACCCATCACGCTTGTGTAGCGTTACAGACGCGCACTGTTGCTTGCAGTACACTTATATGTCACACTCGTATAGCTTTACGCTTGCATGCTCTGATTAATAATGTATAAGACAGGTTGTTAACAGTACAAGGACTTTGTGTTCTATACATTTGCCATCATGCTAATTCCATTCTTTGTACTCCAACAATGCTGACGAATATTGAGGTTCATGAAGTTAAAAGCACGCGTAAAGAATAAAGGGAAATGTGTTACAGCCACACTGCGGAATTTCAATTATCGCAGATGATCCTGGAACATGTGATAAATGAAGGATTACTATGCCAGTAATTATCGAATTTTCTGATGTTTTGGTATTTTTTCAGGATTTTATTTTTTTAATTTTTAGACAAAACTTCAAAATTCTGCTTCTAATATTGAATAAGCTGAAATATCCGTCGTTGACGTGTTAATATGTCATGCAGATTTCCAAAAAACCTCAATATTCGTCAGCATTGTTGGAGTACAAAGAATGGAATTAGCATGATAGCAAATGTATAGAACACAAAGTCATAAATTAAGTGCATTGTTTAATCACATGCATTTTCATTGGCTCTCGAAGAGAAAAAAAATCTCATGTTGAAAGCATGAATATTTATATATCACAACTGAAATATTTTGGGCACATTTTACTAAGATTTTTTTTAAATAAAGGTGGCTAATATATATATTGTATTTATTTAGCCCTCCAAGCGGTTGTGACGTTAAATCCCGTCCACTTCGTTCCAGTTTTCACTGCAGTGTGATTCTATAATTTAAAATATTTATTACTCTCAAGTATCATAAAATATGTTTGAGTATTAAAAGATTTGGTTGTAATTTAAATGCTCATTTTTTGAGAATTACAAATCTTTCTATAAAAATTTCATTTTTTAGTAATTTTAAAGCTACAACAAAATTTTGCCGTGACAAATTTACATTATTCGGTAATTTCTAAGACGCTCAGAGGGCTAGATTTAAAAAAAAAAAGTCTAGGTCACTCTTTTTGGAGAACCCAGCATATGTATATATATATATATATATATATATATGTATACAGAGAGAGAGAAAGAGAAACAGTCATGACTTTTTAATGAGGATGCGTTCAGCATAATATAAAAACTTAAAAAATACTGCTTAAAATATTTAATTTTGTCACATTTTTTCCATTATTTATTAAAATAATTTGATAAATAAAAATGAAAAGTTGATAGTAGACTCATTTGTTTTCTCGGTATAAAAACCCGCACTGTTCATTGAATTGTTTTGAATATTTGAACAAATAAGTTAAAAAAATAGCAAAACTTAAAAATCTGGATATCTGACCGTTTCCCGATTTCAGCAATTTTTCATTTTTATTTTTAAGAAACCTCTTCAATATTCGAAAGAGTAAGAAATTTAGATATTGTGAGTATATTTAACGTCATTTTGATGTCAGGAGTTTAAAAATATATCATAAATCCCGTTATTGTTGCAGTGTGTGGCCTAAAATTATGCAGCTGGTGACATACTTACGCAAATCTAAGTTTATATCCGCCGTAATTTTTTCGTTTGATACACTGCAAAAAAAAGGTCTGAAATTTGCAGAAAAAAACTGTCAGCCAGGACGCCGGTTTATTTCCGTTTTTTTTTACAGAAGTCTTCCGTAAATTTTACAGATTCTTAGTTTATTTTTCAGAAATCTTCCGTATACAATTAACAGTTTTTTCTGTCAGTTTAACAAACTTTTTTTGCAGTGTAGACGCCTTAGTAGTGCTGTCGTCTGCAATAAGTAAAATATTTTAAGATACTTTTTTTAAAACTTTTTTCTTTCTTTTAATCTACAATCGAAAAGTTATTTTTATCCTTTACCACGAAGTTCTAAGCAGCTCAAAATGAAAAACCAAACAAAGTTCTACAAAGTAAATTTATTCTTTTTTAATTTGGGTTAGCTATGATGCAAATATTAACTTTAGAAATTAAACTATTTAAGTGATTTAAAAACTTTGCTCCAATCGAATAAACTTAAATTTCGACTAAAGAAATACCAATTTCTTCCCGTACGAAGAATGAGTAATTCAGATAGTTCTTAATATTTATTTCAGTCCTTTAAAGGTCTAAAATTTAAGACTTTTATGCTTACATCTGTAAAATTCTTAATTTGCATACTTATGCTTGTTATTATAGGATTCAGAACAAGTCATAATTTATTATACATATGAGATATTCATAGTTAAAAGTAATCGTACACGCATTTTAATTAAAAAAAGTAATTTATTAAAAATAAACCATACAGGACAAATGTGATAAATTAAAGAAATCATAAAAATGAACTTATTTTTAAAAAATAATAATTTATTTATGTATTAATATACTTCAAACAAAAAGGAAGTGTCACATATGATAAAAATCTTGGTTTTCTCAAGAGACATAAAAATCAGAAAAGCCGGAGCAATTAATTGAAGCTAGGCGGTACAACCCATTACTGAAATGGATTTAGTTAAACGTTCGAATCCCTTGGAGACAAAATGTAATGATCACTAATACATGTTAGAACTCGAATAACTTTTAGAAAAAATATTTTTGATGTTTATTGTTATGGCATTTTTTGTGTATGAAGGGGAAAAAATATATGGTTTATAAGAAGAATTATTTTATTCTCTGCTATCATGATATGGTTTATCTCGTGTTTACTTCTTAAGAGGTTATCTTTTCTAATTTAATATTGTTTGTGATTATAGTTTGATTTTATTAGGGTGCACTTATAATACATGCCTTAAAAAGGAATATTTTCTGTTATTTAATAATTTCTACCATTTTTTTCAGAAAAAATAAGTGATATATTAGAGTATTCTTACTTTGTTTAAAGAGTCTATAACATATTTGATTTAAAAATGCAAGTGTCTGTGATTTAAGCCCCACTTACTTTCTAAAGGACTTTAGAACGCAATTATACATTAATACGATGAAGCTTTAAACAGCAGAATTATTTTGTATCTGTTCTACAGTCTGTCATAATTTTTGTGTGTTTTTTTTTCCAAATAAAAATACCGGTCAATTTTCCCTGAAATTTATACCTGAAATACTTTCACGTTCCCAGTCTTTCAAAAAGCCCGTTCATACTAAAAATAACCCTAAATGGACAACAATAATTACAATTTCTATGGTTTCAGTGTTACAATTGCATCAACGAAATTAAAGTAGGCTATTTTTTGTATTTATTCACAAAACTATTGATAAATCGTAATAAATACATAAATAAGTACATTTAAAAAAAAAGGGAATCTAAAAATGTGGCATGGAGTGATCTGCATTTAAGGTTTTGCGCATGATCGTATTTTTGGATTAGAATATTTTTTAAAGTAATAATTGAAAGAATATTTTAACAGGTTTAATATGGGCCATACTAAAATACAATTTCCATTAGGATAGTAAACTAGTGGAAGTGACTACTGGCAGGAACAATCTCTATATTTCAGAAATTCTACACCAATTCCACATCCTATTAAAAATAAGGATATGGAAATCTATATTATGCATGCAAAATATTTTACCATCGCTGACACACATGCAGAAAAAGCGATCCAATGGAATTAAAAATATCAAACTGAGACTGGTTGTTCCGCCATAAACTTACTTGGTAGATAGACACCTTGATAAGCTGCAGTAAAACAATGATTCACGCCAATCCTACTAAATTATGACAATTAATTTAAAATATAAAATCATTTAGTTTCTGATTGGTGCACAATATAAATTTGTAGACGGTAAAATAATAATGTAATAAATACAATAGCTTATTCTATTAAATGACATTATTTGCATCTATAGTCATATTTTCCAGAGAAACGTGTAGAGGCATAACTATCCTGAAAACAAATGACTAGCTTAGACAAACAGACAGAACTGGAGTAATATGTTGAACAGATCTCACCACTCGCTTTATCAGTGACAATCAATTTGAACAGATCTCACCACTCGCTTTATCAGTGACAATCAATTCTACTGATTTGGTTATGCTCGAGTGGATCGAATTTTGGGGGGATATCCAACAAGAGATACAGTCAGGTCTTAAAAACACACTTAACTTCCAGGGAATCTTTGCGCAGATCATCACTTTAATATATCTTCAGATGCTATCTTCGGTAATGAGTAGCTACTCACGATACCAAAACAAGTAATTTCCTCTATGGGAGTCCACACGATGTCTGTTCTCTTCTTTTTATCAGTCTCGGAATTGGGCAGCTACTCAAGATCCCCAAAACAGATCACCTCCTCTATCGGAGGCCAGGCGTTTCTGTTCTCTTCTTTTTATCAGTCTCGGAATTGGGCAGCTACTCAAGATCCCCAAAAGAGGTCACCTCCTCTATCGGAGGACAGGCGTTTTTGTTCTCTTCTTTTTATCAATCTCGGAATTGGGCAGCTACTCACGATCCCCAAAACAGGTCACCTCTTCTATCGGAGCCCAGACGATGTCTGTTACCTTCTTTTTATAAGTCCTGAAGTACCTTTTCCATCTTACACCTCCCCCCCTCTCTTTTACATGTATAAGGAAACTGCACTGCCCATACCACGAACAGATGGCTTTTTATTAACTATTACTCCCCTTTAATATTACTGCGCCGAATTTATAATCGTGCAATTTCCTTCTTGGGAAATTTTCTTTGTGCTTGTACAAATTACCCGACATATCCTGGAGCAATAATAAATTTGTGCCACTTTATGTCGTACTTGGCTCTTCACTGTATGTCTCACTGTTGCTTAAGTGTCAAGTTTTACCTCCTTCCATATTTATGGTTTTGTTAACATTTTAATGTAAATTTTAATTTCGTATAGTTCTAAATGACCTTAATGATGCACTTGGTTGGTTTGTGAGTGTGAAAGAGCGAGAGCTAAAAATATACTATCCATAACTGTATAGTGATTGCATTTTTATTTACACATAAACAGGATGAGTTTCATAAGAAATGAGTTAGCAATTGTTTCTCTGAGTAAATGACATTTTAAATTCCAGATATTTGTGTAATCATAGATTCGCCATACTGGCACTCGGGTTGTGTAGTAGTTAGAACGCCATTCTGTGACACCACGGGTCCGGGTTCGTTTACCGGCATGGGCTGGGTGTCATTTCGTCCGTCCCTTCATAGGCGGCAACGCTGGTCAACCTATTAGGTACCTCCATAATAAAGAGACCAATCATTCTGTCTTTGGTAGAAACCAATGCCTATAAAGGGCAAGTGCCTGCCATTAGAAAAGAAAGTCCATCGTACTTTCCTCGAAATGTATCGCCGCCCTCGAATAACATTAACACACAAGGTGTTTCAAGTACTATATCTGGTAAAATTGTAAAGATTGGTAGAGGGAATGATGAGAGTTCAGAAACACATAAAAATGTGAGATCACTAACGACGTATTCATTACCTATTTACCATCATTTTTCCTTTAAAACTCACTCTATTTTTGGAAGAAGAATTGAAGTTTCCGCCTGCTTTCTCAACTGAGTTTCGTAAATAAAAGGCTTTTCAAACAGAATTCCATAAATGAAAAGAAATATAATTTCTAAACTAGTCAAGTGTCTTATGGGAAAAATTCATTAGTTTCTGACGATCCATGTTCTGTAAGTTCACTATTTCAAAATTTCTATCAAAGTGATTATTAAATAGACAAAGCTTCAAACCGTGCGTTCATATGGTATTATGAATCATATTGATTCTCTCTGTTTCCTTCCGCAATTGTGCCACATATTTTTGATAAACCCTTTATATAATTTCGCTAAAAATCAACGTATCGGTACAGGATTAGTTTTCCTAGTAGCTCAGAAGAAAGTTCGCGTAAATATGGGCTAGGATCCCTTAGGAAGTCCCCCTTGTTTGGCATTCCCATTATAGACCTAGGACCTTAGTGCAGTCAATCGGCCTTAATCCACAAACCAAACCAAACCAGTACAAAATACTCGAAATCGCCTCATAACAAACGAAAGAAAAAAAAAATCGAAGTAAAAATCGAAGAAACATTTTCCGGCTGCATATTTGTTTAAGAACAGAGTCTTAAAGAAGTCACCGCAAGAATAATATTCTTTTTCAAACCAAACATTCCGCTTTATGTCTTCAAAAAGTTTTCACTCACTAAAAATGCTGTGCATTAATATTTAATACCTACTCGTTGTGGAGCCTCGAGCGGGTTTCAAATCAAACAGTCGGTTCCCTGTCTCTGGAGGAATAGGGCCGTTCATTCACATTTAAAGAAAAGTGAGGGGAAGACTACTTTTCTTCTTTCTTTTTCTTTTTTTATCATAAAAAATACAGCATGAAATGAGACATATTGAACATTTCATTTTCCTTTCAACTGTTGTGGTGGATATCTGCGAAATGTTTCAGAATATCGGTTATTTATTTAAGTATGAGGGGAGGCCGTTTTTTTTAACCTAGTGGGGGTCTTTATTTCTTTTTATTTCATCACTTTCTCACTTTAATTGCGAATTCCAGATGATGATTTCTGCATGTACAGTTTAGATACAGACAGACTTCCAATATTGTTTTGAATTAAGAGATTGCACTGAAAATGTTCATGTGATTAATGATTTTAGTAGTTTATAACGTCAGATGTAATGTAAAATGTAATGGAAGAAGAGAGACAGAAAAATATGGTTTTGGTCTATTGATGGTTACTAATCCTTATAATTATATTTGAAAGTTAAAGGATATGTAAATTGGCAAATTTTCAAACCATTTAATTTATAAAGCTTAATTTTTATTTCATAAAATTGGCCACCTAATAAATAAGCTAGTGGTAGTCATGTCTTATCAGGCAATAGTGGCAACGAAAGGTTTAAGCATACTGAAATCCGCAGTTTTTATATTTCTACATACTCATGTATACATTCACCTATAGGTGCCATAAATTTTCTATGAGGTCTATTCCCTTGGCTGTTTAGAAAAAAAAAATAAACCTACCTCTAAAATTCTATTTCGAAAATAAAATGTAAAGTTCCTGACGGAAACACCTACCAAAATATTTCCTCTAGTTACTAAATAGTAATAAGACTCTCCCTTCTTCTTCAAAACTCTAAAATTTTAGAGAGGATGGCAGAAAATGAAGAGTCATATACAAGGCCGTAGTAAGGGGGGGGCAAAGCGGGGTGGGGGGAACCCGCCCCGAAACTTTCAGGAAAATGTATTACTATCTGTAAAAAGATATTAAAAACCTGCCACATAAAGGCATAAAACTTGAAAACCACTCCCGAAATCCAGTATTGGTCCTATATATTTCGAAATCATTGGCACAAAGATGTATGAGAATAAATCCGCCAAGTCCTTCAATACGTGGGGGTTCAAGAGATGCCTTCAACAAAGTCTTTGTTTTAATTAACGATATGAAAGTCAAGTACACACATTCGAACAGTTATTTTGTCACAAAAACTCACTCTAACAAGCAGGATATTCCATCATCCCGGATCACATTGACAAATTGCAATGGTTTGCCACACTGAATTTTTTTTTTACATTAAGCGAGATTGTCTTTAAACTGGTATTCCATTAAGCGAGTTAGACTGCAATTTTTGGTTTTAATTTCTTCTTTTTAATATAAAGAAGGAATATATCTGAATAAACAAATTCTTTTATCAGTAATAAAGAACAATCAAGAACATACGTTTGTCATTGCATATCTTGGTATATATGTAGATGACTTATAATGCAAAAATTTTCCAACTTCTTCCTTATTTTCTCTTTGGCGTTGCGTAACTATCAAATTTGCTTTATTTCAAATAACTATATTTTGGATATATTAATGCATTTCTAGTCGAGTTTGTGCATGCTAACTTTAGAGGATACAATCCTTATGTCAACAATACTAACATACATTTACGAAGACCGAATATTTGAGAAAGAATTAATTAGTCACATTCTCAAGAAACTCCCAATTTTGATTAAAAAAATTAAGAAAGAAAAATGAAAAAGATAAATCGTTTTAATTCCCCATTTCTTTATTTTAATGCAATTATTTATGTCTGTTATCATGGAGTAAATTGGTAGCAGCTATTGATTTCCTAAATTATACCTCTAATCAGTGGAGTAGCCAAGGGGTGGGGGTTAGGGGCTCTGATTTCCCAAAATTAGAGTGACAGACAGGCCACAGAAAAAAAAAAAAACTTTTTAAGCTTCTTTTCCCTTTAAACTTCCCCACCGGGAGAAAAATCTGGATACATAACTAGTTTCAATTAAATATTCATTTTTTAAAAATTGAAGCATGACAATGACAGACAGGAATGTGGCAGTGACATTTGTGAACGTAAAAATAATTTAATTATACAGGCCTAAATTAGTCCATTAAATAAAATACTCACAATATCAACTAAAGAATAGTAACTAAGGAACAGTTTTTTAAAAAGTCTAAAATCATCCCTTCCTTTAAAACTCTGTCCTTAAAAGTCATTTTCATGTTTTCAGAAAGTCTTGGCATTGACTGCCTTCGTAATGACATTTACCTCTAGGGACAAACCTTAAATTAGTATTATTAATGGATTTTTTTCTCCCAAAATGCCTAAAGCTCCACATATGTTGAGAATAGAGAGATGAAATTACCCATTTAATTGTTATTTTTCTTTTAGAGTTTTTTTCATTCTTTAAAATAACGATTAAACTAATCTGACAATTCTTTAAAATAAAGACTAAAATTTTACTTTTTTATATTTAAATTAGTGCCCAGTGCAATGCTTGAAAAGAATTGTGGAAATGACTTTACGACTCTGATAATGTAAACATTTATGACTGACGTGGTCAACTGACATTTTGTAGCCAGGGACACAAAATTTCATACTTTGTGAGAATGACCATACAGTTACAATACAAATAGAAAAAGTACGTTAACATCATTTTTCAATATAGTCTCCTTGCGTTTCAACTCACTTAGTCCATCGTCGCACAAGCGCCCTGATGACCTCAGAAAAGACGATTTTCGTCTCAGCAGCGAGCCATGCATGTACCGAGTCCTTCGCATCTTGGTCCGAGGTAAATCGACGGTTCCTTAATGCTTTTTTGAGTGGTCCAAACAAGTAGTAGTCAGAAGGTGTAAGATCAGGACTATACGCAGGATGAGCCATTACTTCAAACTGGAGCGTCCGAAGCGTTAGACACTCCGGTGTGACAAGACACTGTTCCTGTACTGTTTCGAATGCTTTTGATGTATTGTGGTCCCTGATACAGCTTCCTACCACAAAAACCTCATCACTGCTCGTTGTTCCTTTTTGGTGCAAACCTCTAATGGAGCGGCCATGATCTAAGACAAATAGAGAAATTAGGATCAAACTTTCCTTGCAGGACCGCAAATCGTAATAATAATATAAACTACGACAGACTTCCGTTTGAGCACTGTAAGAAAAGTTATAGTTACATTGCAGATAATTTTTGACTTACCCTCGTATATATATATATATATATATAAATTTAATTTAATACATAATTTAAAACTCTGTTTCGCCCATTTAAAAAAAGAACAGTCCATTATAGTTTTCTGATATATTTCAATTATTAAAATTTCTTTGAAATATACTGCATGAAAATAAAAATTTTGAAAATATAAGCTAAGATCTTCAGAACATTAAAAATGAAGTTATTATATGCCCACGGATCCACACTAACCCATATTTACGAAACATAAGAGCTGGAACGTCTTGTCTCGTACGAATGCACTTTACATTTTTTTTAGGATTTACTTCTTTTTTCCTTCATTTAAACTTATGTATAAATTACATAACATCAATTCTCTATCATTCCTCCCTTCCCCCTGTGAAAGGCAAGAAAAAAAAGGAACTGAGTATTCCGAGGTTGTAAAGCTAAAACTTTAGGTATTGAAATGGAAATCAAAGACTTTCAACAGCAACTGAATAAATGTTTGATGTTTGTCTGCAGGGGACTGTAATTGAATTTTCGGTCAGAGAAACGCCTTAAGAGCTACGACGAACCACGCAATATCTCTCAGATTTTTTTATATGATTGATCAGGATAATGCATTTCTCTAAGTTTTATTCTTACATTCGGCAAAATAAAGAATTGGTGATAGAAGTTTTACAAAGAGCTTCAAGAATTGCATTAAAGTAGATTTCTTACTGCAGGAATATTAGTTTCTTACTATCTTCTCATAAGCCTTAACCCCTCACCCCCCCAAAAAATAAAATAAATAAACAATTAAAAAAAATAAAATCGTAATTTTAAAAAGTATCACTTAATGAAATATATTATATACTAAGTTATTAATTTAGAATATCATAAATATAGTACATAATATAAATGTGTACGAGGATTCAGGGGAGAGGTTACAAAAGATGAAAATTATATTTTCAATGCAACCAAATTAAACCTCTAAAACTCAAACAGCTTGACTGATTTTAATAAGTTTTAATGTAGAACCGTCACTTCAAACTTAAATTTGTATAAGGTAAGGTGCGGTAAGTGGAAAGCTTTTTAGCATAATTTGACTTTAACGCAGTACTACAATTGTTGTAAAGAGAGATAAAGCCATTCTGTTTTTCATACTCTCTCAGAACATTTTCCTTTCTGAACTCGCAGACATTTACTAACAATCAGAATTTTTAGATTGCGGAATGAAACTGATAAAGAAATTTAGTCAAGGTGGCCTTCCCATACTTATCTTTATATGCTTATACCCACATATCGTGGGTAAATAGAGTACAAGTCCATGTTTATCATTAGGCTACACTACATTCATAAATACATATATATTTTAACTGTAAAAAAAAATATTCCCAAAATTGAAACCAGTGTCGTAACTAGGGGCTGGCCAAACGAGTGGCCTTCAGGGCGCGAGTCAGGAGGGTGCCTTTTGCAGACTTTGTGCTTATTTCTCTACCCGAAAATTAATTTTTGCGGGAGCACAATTCAAGGGGCGCTTATGGCCATAATTACGACTCTGATCAAAACAAAGAATTTTAAATTTTCTCAGAAGTACAATGGAAACTATAAGGAGACTGCCAAAATGTTCAAGTTTAACAAAATACAGGGTGAATCTAAACTCTTGGGCAAAACTTTAAAGGGTGATAGGGCACATAATAAGGAATCAGAATCACATAGGAATGTGGGGTCGAAAACGCAGTTTTCACTTTCCAGATAATAATCACTTCGTGAAAAGTTTTGTAGTGTCCGTCTAATTTCTTAATCAAGTTTCATAAACAATAGGCTCGTCTCCAAGAATGTCATCCGTGAAATAAAATAGAATTTTTAAACTATGAATTTTAGTCTTCTGTTTCCGGAGAAAAATACATAAGTTTCTGACAAACAGTGGTCGGAAAGTGCAATGTTGTTTCAGCACTTTTTCAAAAGTGATTATTAACAGCTACATGAAGACGATGTTGCCGACTCCACATTGCTATGTGATTCTGATTCCTTATTATGTGCCCTATCACCTCTTAAAGTTTTGTCCACGAGTTTAGATTCACCCTGTATAGTACATGTTCCCGCGCTAGCTGTTCTCTCAAAATCTTTATTTTCATAAGTGTGATCTAAATAACAATCTAACATTCCTTTTCTTCTGTGCATTATCATCGATGCAAAATACAAACCACACCTACAAAATTATCTAACTGTTTTTTCAAGCATAGGCGTTCCTTCATACACTAGTTTGTTTGTTTGCCAGGAGGGGACAGCTCACGTCACTGAATGTGTCGTTTAGAGCTACATACATACTTCCCGGACTTTCCCTCTACGATTTGGATCCTCATCTGAAGGTGGCGGAATATTGGCACCTCTCGGAAATTGCTAGCAACCGCCGAGAGGATTTTCGGAATCATGTGCACGTAAAACGCATGTGCACGGTGGTCTTTAGTGGCACGTCGTATTCGAAAACTCAGCCTTCCAGTTACGAGTACATCGCCTTAACCATTGGACTACCACGATCCTTATCTTGTACATAAGGTGGTATATTTAGCTTTTCAGATGACTTGTTTGCTCTCCTTTCAAGGATGAAATACCAAGCACGTATACAGCAATGACTGGAGGTTACAGTAAATTTTTAAACAGTAAAATTTGGTTTCTCATGTTCATCCCGAAGTGACAGTGTTATGTTTTTTTCCGTATTTTATTGTGTGTTCAAATGTCGCCCGATTCATTTCGCTATCATTTAGTTAAATGTGTCAGTTATGAATTATCCATTAAATTAACTGTGTACAATTTTACTTTTTAATACACTTCATATGCATGATGTTTGATAATTATAAAAGTTTCTTTATAAAGAGTTATGTTCAAAAAACACCACCAAATTGCATTTGACAATGTTTTAATGTGAGAAAAAGAAACTTACAGAAAATATTACAAACTTCAAATGACTTTGTAGAGTAATTAGTGCAAAACATACTAAATATGATTACTTTATTAGCCCCATTGGACCTTATCAAATTCATTTTATAGTCTGATACTGATGTCGAGCAGCAAGCCAGACCAAAATCTCTGTTTTGAGAAAAGAGTTCCACGAGTACCTCACGATCTTTCTAATTAGCATTCTCAAGTGAGAAGAGCCATATAGATGTTGTCAAGCAAATCTTTTATACCTCTGCGTGGCCAGAGAGTTAGCATATAAGCAACTATAACATTGATACACGCCATCTAGTGGTGAACTTTTGAACTATTCTTTTCTCCACGAAAATCCCTCTCGCATGGTCCCATTAAGGTTTCCTTCAAATATGCTACTATTCTGACCAACAGTTTTTGCTGTAAACTGGCCTAAATAGGGAAAAAAATTCATAAGCACTGTGTTCTAATTTTAGGAATGCTTAGTTTTCATATTTATTCATTAGTTTTAAATTGAAATAAAACTGCAGATGATGGTAAACTATTCATTACTTTTTCAATAATATAACATCGTGCTTTAGCATATGGCTCCCCTATTTCATTGGGATAAATTAACTGGTCGATAGAAAGAATTCTCTTGAAATTCACCGAAAACTAATAAGGTGCGCGCTTTATATTTTGATGGATTACCAGACTAATCCCAAATTCATTAAATACAAGCATGCAGGAAACTTGTGAATACTTACGAGCAAGGAAGATTTTGAAGAAAGTATTTACTTTAGCTACTTGTAAGTTTTCGTTTACTTAATCATACGACTACTGCTCCGTGTGATTTTCCTACTGTGAATATTATTATTGTTAGATAAAAAATATTGTCTTTGTAAAATATTTCATCTTAAGTAAGTGGATTTATGTAGTTAAATTTTTAAAAAACTAATGTATTAGAATGTTATTTTTAAGGTTTCTTTTTCTTCTCATAAGCTGGCGCTAGTTTTCGTATCAGCATTTATCTTTATTTTGAAAAATAACTTTTTATAACTTTCTATAAAGAATTGACAGATCAGAAGATGATTTTAATAAAGGAACGCTATTGTATACATTTGTACGTGTGATTTTCCTAGTCTAAGAACTCTATAAGTAAACGTTTTGTCCACCTCCACTGAAAAAAAAAGAAATATACATATATTTCCATTCGCATAATCTATGTGCAATGCTTTTTTAATGCCTAACTTCAGTTGGGAAGCCCACAGAAACATGACTACAAAAATAAATATGTTTCATTTATTTACACTTGAAGCTATTACTACGTAATAATTGGGCTTCTGTGAGATTTAAATAACATACCACTCTGAAATATGTACAAGTTAGTTAATAGCTTTATTAATTTATACAGAAGGCTTTGTGATCTCTCAAAAATATGTTTTAGTCATTTACTAATAAATAATGACTAAATACAAAAATTCGGTATTTTTTGTATACTTCATCAGCATAAATGACGATGCAATGCTTCTGGTTGATAATAATGTGTATCTTAGAATCTATATTTTTCTGTATTTACAATAGACAAGACGAGAACGTGAATTGTTTCCCTATAACTCTAGACCCCTTAAAAAGTTACAAAATTACACCAAAAGAGGTATTCACGAACAAATGTCCAGTGTACACTAACCAATGCACGATGGATTGATGATATCAATCTGGTATGATCGTTCAATAACTTTTGTTAACTCGTTTTATCCTTTGCCATGCAAAATGTCTAACATGTATCCAAAAATGTTCACCATGATGTTAGAAGTGTCTCTCCATGTTTTCTTACACTTAAGTAGGTGTTCATTAGGGGAATAATTCTTTTTTTTAAAGTGCCTATATTGCAATTTTTTGTTGAAACTCAAAGAGAGAATGCACGAATACAAATACTGTCGAGAAAAAAAATGATATTGCACTAAACATATTGAAAATATGAGTGCACGTCATAATGGATATGAGGCCTTTGTACAGTGGAAGGTAGTGCCTGATTTATATATGCTAATCAACATGTAAAAAACGTCTACTCAAGAAGTCACATGCAATGCAAAGTTCGATTGCTCGCTTTAAGAAATAAATCATTGTTTTTCAATAAAAGCTCAGAGATCAGCAATATTATTTTTCTCAAAATGAATTCTTGAATTCCGTAAGCGAATTTTTATATAAATACGACTACAATTCCTTCTGAAGAATTTATCTGGTTATAATTAACAGACAGCAGAGAGTACGTTCTTTCAACTACCTTAAAAATTTCTCTTTTTGCGCTTCAGTATTTTCCAAGTACTTAATGATAAAAGAAGTCGTGAAAATGTAAGAAGAGATGCGGACATATAAATGCGCTAATAAAAGAGCTGAATACCTGAATATCGAAACATCTCCTATCCTTCAATATGTGCTTAATATATTCCGAATGCGAAGTTGAAGAATTGCTAGACTTTTTTTTTTCCCAGAAGGAAATGCGAAAAGGAAGAATACGAAATTACGACGCCCAGTTCCGTAAAAGCTTATTTTTCGCAGTCGGAAATTCAATTACGAATCGCGCCAAGGAAGCAACTGATATTTGTTCCATGTGCTGAATCTTCGGTAGAAATCGGAGTATGATTTTCCTTCTGGAATACAAAATCAGTCATTCATTGTTGCACTTGTCTCTGTGTGATTGTCAAGCTAATGTAACTACAACTTTATTTAAACGACGTCGTTTTGTGCAACGAATAAGATATTCGTAAACGTTAAATACATTTCATTGTAATTTATGATTTTTAATAAAGAAGTGCGTCAGCCGTAAAGTTTCAAGTAGTATAATTTCATAACAACAACAGCAACAAAAGTGATTAGTACATCCAGAATTGAAATGAATAGTTTTTAAAATATAGGTTATGTGTGATGCGGTCTTTAAACAAAACTGTTGCTGTACATACAGTCAATAGTAGATATATGTAAGCAGTTGAAAAAATCACTTCTTTATTTTACTACTAGGCTTCTGACTTAGAAAAACGTCAAAAAATTTCAGTAAAATGGTTTGCCTAAAATTTAGCTACATAATTTTAAGGTAGGCCGGTAAATCTATATATATTTATATTAGACTTTTGTCTGTACATTAATCGAAATTTTAAAAAAAGAAAGCGACTTCTATCCGTTTCAAACACATGCGAATCGAGTACTAACGTCAAAAAAAAGTTTTTCTGTTTCTCGTTCTGTCGTTCTGTCCGTGACGCTTTTTTTTTTTTTTGCTCGCAGCATCATCTAAAAATCACAGAAGCAAATTATATGATAACTGATCACATGAAAGGTGGTCACTCAACTTAAAATTTACTAGATTTTGAGATTTTGCGAAAATAGTTCCGAAACACGTAAATCTTTGTTCGCGCATCACATAAAATCGACTAAAGCGAAGGAAATGATATTGGGTGACATGATAATAGTCACTCAACTTAAAATATAGGTATGGATTTTTTATTTTAATTTTGATTAGATTTTGAGATTTTGCACAAATTTATACAAAGTATGGAAATATTTGTCGATTACTTGTGAATCCCAAGCAAATGAAATAAAATTTAGTATCGGCACAGGTGGTCACTAACTATAGGCATCAAAGTACTTTAATTTTTTTTACAAATCTTGAGATTTGAGGAAAACTCAGTAGATGTTTGTTCCATTTCCGAAAAATGACAATGGAATAGAATGAAATACGAAATTATGTTGGTTGCAAGTTGTTTTAAACTCTAAATGCCAAATATTCTTTTTTTAACATTTCATACACTTAAGAGTCTTGTGAGAATCGTATAAATGCCTGTTCTCGCACCTCTCAATGATGGATTAAGAGAATACAATGAAATTTATCAACATGATCAGTAACGACTGAAATAATAATTGTTGCATTTTTTGAAAATTGCGAATGAATTTGAAACTATTTTAGAAAAGTTCATTTGCTTGTTTAGATTTTGTAAAAACTGTGCAAAAATTTTTTTGAGGCATAATATTAAAATATCTACAGTGAATCAAACAAAATTTAGTTACAGGTTCGGAATATCCTCTTGAAAAGCTCATCCAACCAGAATAAACTTAAAATTTTTTTTAAAAATAATACAGTCAATTTCGCTCATAACTTTGTTACTATTTAACCTGTAATCTTTAACAATGCACAGAAGTATAAATTTGCTTTCGGTACTATTGTGAATGTATTAATTGCATTCCTTGTACGCCTACAATGCTGACGAAAATTGTGGCTTTTGGGAAATTTGCATTAAGTACTAACTCGTTAACGATGGGTACTTCAGCTAGTCATATATAAAATAAAGAAGGAAATTTTTACTAACACATTCAAATCATTACAAGCACCCAACAACCTGAATTGATTATCGTGTTTCATGTTCAGTATCGGTTTTCTATCATTGAGATTTCATTACCCTAGTGCGCTTAACCCTCACTAGCGGATGATTATCTGATTGTTAAGATCGTTATTAACGTACGTAATGCTTTTTATTTATAGGAATGACAAATCGCCGAAAAATAAGCACTCTACAAATAATTATAAAGCAAAAAAATTCTCAAGTAGCGCGCTATATTTACAAAAGTGTGAAATTTTTATTTTCCGCATAAAAAGGTTCCGCATAAAAAAAGTATTAAAATCATTATTTGTATTGTACTTTAAAACATATTTCAAAATTGAAACAGAATCAAATTTAGAAATCATTTTTTGAAACGTCGGAAAGTTTTTTGAAACTGTGTTACATAACTGCGCAAAAAATTATTTAATCAAAGCTAACTAGATAATGTTATTCATTTCGCAGAAAATATTTTACTGATATCTTATGCGGTAAAACTTTTAGAAACAAAATACTCAAATTGTACAAGAAAATCTTATACTTTATCTTCATAAAGTAGATTTAGTTCCAAATATACGGGGATAGAGTAATCAAAATCGCATCAAAATCAAATCAAACAAGTTGTCTTGTATTGCTGTTCTAAAAATGTTCTCTTTCAAGTTCAAAAGTAGGTGCAAAGTTAGCAGTATCAAATATATCGTTTACAGCTTAGCGAATAAAAACTTTACCAGAAAACTAAAAAAATTCTGACTACAATTCATTTTGCTATGCAGAGTATTTCCAAAAATTTAGTTGCAATACTAAGTGTATTAAATTCGTGAAG
Organism: Cheiracanthium punctorium; assembly: GCA_038373885.1. Lineage (NCBI taxonomy): Eukaryota > Metazoa > Arthropoda > Arachnida > Araneae > Cheiracanthiidae > Cheiracanthium > Cheiracanthium punctorium. Next base: position 211,133 of record JAWZYV010000760.1, on the reverse strand, counting down.
TACCATTTTTTACTTTATATTTTCTCGTTGTTGACTATAAAAATAATACTTTATTTAACATAATAGTTGGATTGAGTAAGCATTGAGAATGTTCCAGAATTAAAGTTTTTCGATGTTTAACTTATTATATCCATTACATAGAATTAGCAAAACGAAATAGATTAATCCTCACGAAATCTATTTAAAAGTATAAACTGATTTATTTATTTACAAAAAAATGATAGAATAACCTAATAATAATCCATGAAAGCGTGTAGAGGCGTATGTCTGCATAAATTGTTTTTATGTGCTTCCTAGAGCCATTTTTGTTTGACAGAGCTACGCGAAAATTCGTATAAATAGAGGGCGTCTCAAAATTGACGTAAAATTTAAAGTAAATTGAAAATTAATTAATTTAGTGTTGGGGCAACCAAGAAGAAAAAACAGTTCGACAGCTGAATGCTTAGGGTTAGTAAAAACGCATCATTATACGGAAGACAGTTCTCTTTCATTCTTGAACAGCATTTTAAAAAAATCTAATGTGGACACCACGACTTCCTAGTGCGTCTAATGAATCATAAATATTTTCGGTGCCCTTCGTCGAAACTTATTTTGCTTGTAAAAGATAACATACTGCAATAATACTAAGGTTTAGCGATTTCTAGCCATATGTTTGAGATATCGTCAAGCTGAGTCCAATTTGAAAGATTTGTTTCTGGCACTTATTGAGCGATATTTCGCCAAAAGCCGACAAGCTTGAGATAGTTTCCGAGATTTTGGTCATTGCCGAAATAGTGATTCATCACAAACTTTTAATGAACTGAAGTTATCCATAGACCTTAACGTATTTTAAGTATTTTAGGTGTAAGTAAAGTACTTTGTTGATTGCAATCGAAAAAGAGTGCGCAGTAAGATGTTACAATAGTTATAATTACAAAATTTCAACATTCTACAGTTAAGAGTTTAAACGTTATGCGAAATACGTAATTATTTTTGCCTCTAAAGTTGGCGATATTTCGTCGAAACTCGACAAGGTCGGTGACGAATGTCAGATTTTGAGATTGGATCACACAATGACTGACTACAGGCGTAATATATTGATGTCCATAAACATTAATGTATTGAAATTCTTTTGCGTGGCCCTGTAAATAAACTCTCCAGTAGATTGGAACCAAAAATCGAGGTGCACAACTAGACATTACAACACTCTTATATATAAAATTTCAACAATCTACTCCAGCGTGTGGGGCGCGACCCCAAGGGGGGCGCAGAGCGTTTGCACGGGGGGGGGAAATCAAAGAGCAAGTAGTGATGCATGTTTTTTAAAAAAATCATCTTATTTATTCTCATTTTTACTCAAAAATATATCCATTTTCGCTTAAAATGTTCATCCAAACTTTACTGATAACATTATTTTCTAGAAAATTCGACTAAATGTTCATTGTTAAAGATAAAAAATAAACTGAATGTATGCTGAAAAATGTGAGGGGGTGCCACTGTAAGTTAGCCTTTGTTGGGGGGGCGATGTTAAAAGGTTGAGAACCGCTGATCTACGGCAAATAGTTTTTGGGGTACACCAAAGGTCGCCAAGCTTGGAGACTTTTGACCCAATTTTTGAGGTAGGTACATAAATGTCACCGGATCATTAGGAACTGTTATGGTAGGATGGTATTGTGCTTGAATAAATGAATATCTCTAAAACTGCCATTAACAGTGATGCGTTGAAATTTTTGTGTGTTCCTGTAGAAGTATTATAATTCATAACGACACTATTTTTGATGTAAATATTCATTTTGCAATCTTTAACAAAATATATATATATATATATATGACTTTTGATTCGTTTGAAATAACTTACTATCTCCAAAATACGCTTTGATGAATTTCTGCCCATAGAGCGTAATGCATGAAAAATCTTTTGGCTGTGGTCCTACAAATAAATTATCCAGTCGATTGGAACCAAAAACAATGGTCAAAATGGACTTCTGATAGATAAAAATGCATTGTACATGCATTTATAAGAACACTAGTAAACCCTCCCGGCTTCGCACGGGTATAATTAAGATGTAAAAAATAGAGTTGAAACATGGGAAGTTACTGCTTTTGATTACATAATTTCTTTATAAACAATGCTTGCAGCTGACCTTTTTTGTTTGGTCACCAAATTTGTTTGGTTTCCACAAATTTTGTTTGGAAATGACAAGTGAAAGAGCTACGAATAGCTGCCCATGGAAAAAGCTGTCAACGCTCAGATCTAAGCTCGAAACTTTGACGTCTGACCTTGTGATTTGTTAATTGTCTCTCATTGAAAATGAAAATTTTATTGGAAACTACACTCTCTTTTATATTGGAATAGAAGATTCGTTGATATCACTTTGAATTCAGGGAATTAACACGGTTTCTGCAGTTCCACATCCGGCACTCTGTAGTGAATATTTTTTAGATATTTTACCTGCATACGTGTACCATTGCACCATTTGGGTGGATATAGGTTTCGAAATAAAATAACAGGATACACCTCTTTTAAAACAAATTTATGTGAGGGGCAATCCAGAAGGCTGCTAGCAATTGAGAAATTCTGGTGGAAAATGTACAGTCACTTACTGGTCCAGCACGGTGTCTGCAGAGTAGCATATTTGTGTCTCTGTATTAATCTTCGAGATAATAAGGTCGTTCACTTTACCTACTTGATCGTTAGCAGGCTGTCTTCTTGGACCAAGTTATAGTATAGGAACATTTAATATTAATTTATGGATAAATTTACTTGACAAATTCTTCACGATCATTTACTAAATTGAAACGTTTTAATTTTCTAGATTAACCCTCCCATTGTTTTGCGACATCTGCCCATTTCCTGTTTTGAGCAACAATTCTTCAAAATGCCGGCTTTCGTGTACTGACAACGACACTTTCATATTTGTTTCCAGTTCGAATTTATTCACACGTGACCAGAGAGAAGATCTTTTCAATGACGCATTGATTTCGTCAGCACGTGTCCCCCTTGTTAGGAGTGGTAAGATTTGACGAAAGTCACCAGAGAACAATATCGTGCATCAACCCATGGATGAGTTAGTACTGCGCAAATCGCGCATTGTTGTCTTATGCTTCAACGAAAGCCTTGGTCGACGTGGTAGCTTCGTCCCAAACTATTTATGAACAATCACAATTTTTCAGCATTGGTTTGTTTTGAAATGCTACAAACAGTCCTAGTATCTTCAGAAGCAATTTTTAGTGGGAGGTTGAATGTTGCATATGCGATTCGGCCTCCTTCCAAAAGTGCATCTGCAATTTCCGGATTCGGATTTCCTATGAATAACCACCCAGGTCTCACAAAAAAGGGATCAATCAATCTTGTTAATTTCAATGAGATATTCTAAGCTAACCGAAATCGGATAGGTTACGAAATAATTTTGCAGGTGACGTAATTCTTTCAGAGATTATTAATTTAAATTGATATTTTCACCGAATTATTAAACTCGTGAAAAATAAGTTCCACCCTCTAATATTATACCGTTTGTTGCATTCTGTTTTCGTGAAAGCCTGTTAACCTAATAGGGTATCTAAACTCGTGATTTTTAAAAACTGCATTTTTAAACTAGTGACATCAAAATAACCTCAGTCTCACTTGCGATATCTAAAACACTAATTTCACGCTGTTCACTGATCTACTTTAATAGCATATGAAACCAATTATTACAGTTATTTCGCATGCTTTAAACTGAAAACATTATTGCGAAGGCTTAAATATTGTCTTTTTCTTCGATACACTCGCACACACATTCCATAATGTTTTATTTTATATAAACTTTCTGTGAAACATTATCTATCTGATGGGGAAAACCGCATCAAAATACGTTACGTGGCTCAGGAGGTGTTAGCGGATGCACAGACAGATGTGGAAGCGGCTTTGTTTTATACTATTTACAGAAGACACATACGGACATGCATACGATGACATGTCTCGCAAAGACTCTTAAGAGCAAATTCAGAGGTAGTCGAAATCGATTTTTTCGTCAAAATCTGGACACCGAATTTTTCGCAATCACATTCCTTGCCTGTACTTCGTACAAGGATGTAAAAATCATCAAAATGCTTCTTATCCTGACTCAATGTATTCCATGAGCGGACTGAAAATATTGATTTTGACTTTAACTTGCGTTTATTGTCAGGCAAACGGAAATGCCATTAAAACGAGACTTTCAAATAGGATTGAGTATAGGGATTCATAATTTCAGTATTTATGAAAGTAATTTAGTTGATTATTATGATTCTTTATCCCAGGTTAAAAAATCATTCATTTTTCAACGAAAACATTTACAATTGGATTGATATCGATGACGATGAAGTTAAACAAGATAAGCCTTTGTGAGTTTTTTTGTTACTTATGAATATTCTCGCCAAACTATTTTTTCGACAAATGTGCTCGCAAACTGTTGCCGTTTTTGTACTGACGTATTATCCCTGCGGTCCGCCTAGACGAGCGAGTTTTCGCCAAGATAAATGGCGGACACATGGAATTATTGATGGTTGGGAATTTGATTGGCAACAATTTGCCAGCATATTTGACGAAATAATAGCTTGGCGGGAATGACCGCCAGGATAGTACGTAATTACCCATAATACTTTCAAATTTCGTTTATTTTGTATCCTGATCACTAATTTGGGTACTTACGTATTATCCCAGCGGTCATTCGCTGAGATAATACGTAAATGTGCTGGCAAAGTTTTGCCAATCGTATTCCAAGCCATGAATAATTTCATGTGTCCGACATATATCTAGGGGAAAAAATTGCTCGTCTTGGCGGACCGCCGGGATAATACGTAACTACCCTAATGGTAGTGTATTTCCCGTAGTATCTCTGGGAAAGTTTTAGCTCAGGGAGAGTAGGGGGGGGGGATACGTGCAAAAATGGCAATTTTTAAAATCGCGCCAAATGGACTCGTAAAGTAGGAATCAAACGGGGTAATTTTCTGTTAATAGAAAACTGTACTGACCTAAACATAATGTCATGGATAAGAACTAAACTTTAGCATATTTATACTATTGCTTCTGATACAAATGCAATTTATCCCACTATTTGACACACATTTGAAACTGAACAAGTTAGACAGCCTTTACTTAATCTCTGGTTTTTACAACCATTAAGACCTCCAAAAAAAAAAACTTTTGCTTCTTCTGAAGGGGATTTAGATAAGATTTAAAAAATTAGGACGATCTCCTATCATTTTTTGCTACTTATTTGTTATACTGAATGCCTGACAGACTAGCGGGATGTTCTTGAAGAAATACCTTGAGGACTAAACCTTTAACTTCAGTATAGTGTTGTGGCAGCTCTAGTATGACTTGAGCTACATTTCCATGGGACATTTTTGATCGATATTTTCATATGAAGCAGGTACCACCCTCCTCAACTTGAAATGAGAATCTTCTAGAAAAAGAGATAACTTTGCTTTTGATTGTTTAGTTTAAGTTCGTTAACGAGCGCGTTTTTGAAATGTAATTCCAAAAACTTTTTATGGTATTGGTAGTTCTTGTACATGCTGTAAATAACTTGTCTTGTAAAATAAATGTTGTGCAATCATTTAAGAGTCTAGAAGTTTAATAGGTATTTAAACGTATTATCCCGGCGGTCCACCAAGATAAATACCGGACACACGAAATTACTGATGGTTCCGAATATGATTGGCAACAGTTTGCCAGCACATTTTACGGAAAAATAATTTGGCGGTAATGACCGCCGGGATAATACGTAAATACCGTTTAATAAATCACAGTAAAAGAATCTGATTGTCTCATAATGTATGTGACAATATATCATCGTTTTGTATTTTCAATGTTGTCTCGAGTTCCGAAACTTGTCGGATTGGGTTTGCAGGTTATAGAGACCACTGAAATCTAAGCACCGACATATATCGGCAAGACCATGTTGGTGAAATTGCACGAAAACTTTTGCATTTGTATAAATGCGTTTTCTCTGACCTAGCTGACATATTGGCTAAATCTCAATATCTTCACGGAAACTAACCGCTAGAACCCAGAAGTACTTCATAATCCAATGTTGCGTTTTTAAGGCAGTTTTATCTAAAAAAATGTTTTTTGAAAAGCAAAATCCTACTGTATAATTTCCTAGAGTACGTTAATGGCTCCAAAAATAAAATTCACATACTGAACACAGCTTAACGGTATCTCCTGTGTTTAGCAGGAAATGAGAATTTGAAAAATTCCTAACTTGTACTGCAATTAACCTGTTTTCACATGCAAGAAAAGGGAAAAGGGTATTATCCCGGAGGTCCGCCAAGATGAGCGATTTTTCGCCAAATTAATTGCCGGACACATGAAATTATCGATGGTTCGGTGTACGATTGGCAACAGTTTGCCAGCACACTTGGCTAAAAAATAGTCTGGCGGGAATGACCACCGGGATAATACTTAAGTTACGGCAAAAGTTGAATAATTAACACATATAACATAAATTTCAGACTAAATTAAATCTTAGTATAGATACCCCCAAAAATCCGTATGGTTATATTATTATGGGTACCTCGTATTATACTGCAGTATCGTATTATACCTTTTTAAGGGGTTCAAACTCGGATTCACTTTACGCCTGGAGAAAACAGCCCAAAACTCCAGACCGTTAAATCAACGAACAAGTGATAGGCCCGCGCACGCGCTCGCGCGAACACGGGATCTTCACACTTCAGCCGTCAACCATGGTCAAAATAGACCATAATAGGAAGTATGCGTGCACTATGATGTAAGCTGATTGGAAGCAAAGCATTTACAATTACGTTTTTTATAGCCCTTTCGGTACGGAGAAGCTGGCTGCGATTATACATTCGTGGCACGAAGAAGTTTCCCACAAAGGTGGCTGCACACTGTACGGCAGCAAAATCGCGAAAACGTATTTCGAGGCATTTATAGAAATCTAGAGCGTGATTGACACTAAACTTTTCGTTGGGGCAGGGACAGTCACCGGTGACTGACACGAAATTAAATGTTTCAAAAAAAAAAAAAAAAAAACTAAGCCAAAAGCCGATTTGAACGGAATCTTATCTCGCGGATCAGACGAAAGGACCGACAAAAGAGGGGCTCTTTTAAAATCATTTATATTACATACTAGCTGAAGTACCCGTTCTTCGCACGGGAATGAATGGACTTTTTGATATTACGATTTGTGGTGATTACTATTCATTGTAATAAATAGATATAGCAAAGTGGATATCGCGTTATATTGTGTCCAATAATCATGCATACCGAATTGCAAGGCAATCGTTTGTACGGTGCAGAAGGCCATGCGGCGTAGCGCAATCTAGTGGCGAGTTTTGGCAAAACGGATACGGCGAAAATATTTTTCACATTCAGATATCGATGTATACGAATTTTCATGACTATCGGCTGGACAGTCCTGAAGTTCATGTGTTGACGCGACATCTAGTGGCAAGTTATAGGAAAATGGATAGCGCCAAACTCTTCCCCGTGTTCAAATATCTAAGTATACCTATTTTCATAGCGATCATTTTCACAGTCAAGAAGTGATACACTGCAGGGCCATCCAGTGGTTCAATAAAGTAATGATTTGCTACAGCGCCGTCAAGTGGCGAGTGATAGCAAAATGGATAACGCCAAAATATTCTCATTGTTCAAATAGCTATGTATACTGATTTTCATAGCGACCGTGTTCAACTATCTATGTATACCAATTTTCATAACGATCATTTGCACAGTCAAGAAGTGATACACTGCAGGGCCATCTAGTAGTTAATTAAAGTAATGATTTGCTACAGCGCCGTCAAGTAGCGAGTTATAGCAAAATGGATAACACCAAAATATTCTCATTGTTCAAATAGCTATGTATACTGATTTTCATAGCGACCGTTTGAATGGTCAAGAATTTGGCCTGCTGCAGCGTCATCTAGTGGCGACTTAAAATAATAATGCATTGCAGTGTCATCTAGTGGTGAGTAACATCAAAAGGAACGCAGTTAGAATATATTCTTCGTGCTCAAATGTGTAAGTATAAAAAATTTTATGCCGATCGGTCGAACGATATAGAAGTTGATGCTTTTCAGCGCCATTTAGCGGCAAGTTACAGCAAAATGGATAGTGAAAAATATTCTCCGTGTTCTAATATTCGCGTGTACCAAATTTCATCGAAATCGGTTGGACGATATTCGCATAGCAAACGGCTAAACGGAATAGAATTCGACGTTCTGCTGCGCCACATGGTGGCAAGTTAGAGGAAAACGGATAGCATAAAAAGCTTCTCCATGATAAAAGACTTAGGTGAACCAAATTTCATGGTGCAACGGTGCTTAACGGTGCTGGAGTTTTTCAACCTCATACACTCATACCAACATTCATTTTTATCTATAACCAGTGTCATTATATATCCTAGTCTCAAATAAAATCCAGTTTCAAATCTAAGCCTCGCCAAAGTGCCAACATACGCCATTTTGCAAGCGTTTTTTCAGGAAATCATTGGAAGCATTGACTTAGCAGCAATAATATATGGGAAATGGTTCGACCGCGAAAAAGTAAAGCAAGCCTTTATTTGAAAAGTTGAATCCCTTAATACAGCCGAATTTTTTAAAATTATCAACTATAACGTGTTTTATTCATCATTACTCCGATGTACTAAATGAGAAGATTTCAATTTTCTGAAATTTGGCGAAATTCCCCAACTTAAATCAATGCACTCATTTGGCGAGAATTCTGGAGATAGATCAATTGAAATCCCTTAATAACTGCATTATTTCTTCACGGATCATTAAAATTTAACGTTGTATTCTAATAAAACCTTCGCACTTGTTTTCAAAAATCTATTTCCTTAAGCTCTCAATAAATTGCGCCAAGCCGAAATCTGTGCAAACCGCTAGAACTCACTTTCACAAAATCGGCATTTGAGCCATTTTATTTTTTCGCCAAACTAAAATAATTTACCTATTAGCCTTGGAAATCTTCAATTCTTATTGTTTTGCGTGTAAAGCATTACATTCCTGCTCTGATTTCCCATGCACACGATATTATAATTTAAAAAAAATAACCTTACGAATATAAACTAACAAAAAAAAATCATTATTATTCTTTCATTTTTACTTTGAGAATTTAAAACATTTTATTCGGCAAAATCGCCACACATGGCAACCACGATCCTTATTTCACACTTTTTTCACTACAGGGGTTACAATTACGGAAAGCTTTTTGTGTGAATAGCATAAAAAATCTCTTAAATTCCGGGAACGGGTGGACTTTCAAAGTTTTAAAGTGGACTACGATTTATCCTATATTATTTTACATATCTGTGCTAAATTTCAGGCCGATAGGTCCATTTTTGTGGATTTGTATACGAAGACATTTTATTCGGCAAAATCGCCACACATGGCAACCACGATCCTTATTTCACACTTTTTTCACTACAGGGGTTACAATTACGGAAAGATTTTTGCGTGAAGAGCATAAAAAATCTCTTAAATTCCGGGAACGGGTGGACTTTCAAAGTTTTAAAGTGGACTATGAGTTATTCTATATTATTTTACATATCTGTACTAAATTTCAGGCCGATAGGTCCATTTCTGTGGATTTGTATACGAATCAAATCCACAAACAAACAAACAAACAAACAAACAGAATTTCATTTTTATTTATAAGATTTAATTAAAGTGAATGGCATTGACAGAAATAATATGTTCGAATACCAGAAAATTAGAATAAATGTAGTAAGCAATAGCGTAAAATAATCGTAGCTGACAATAATTCCGGAATGTAACTAATCTAAAAAAAAAGTCAAATTAACAAATAAATAAATAAATGAAACCGTCAGCTAGGATGCCAGTTTATTTCTGTATGTTTTACAGAAGTCTTAGGTATTCTTTTCCTGATACGAACGTGTTCTGTGAAATAAACTGAGAATCTATAAAATTTACGGAAGACTTCTGTGAAATATTTTTTTTTTTCCAATGGCGGGCCTCTGCCTTGGATGCATTGGCCACTCCCAAGGGCGGAACTGTTTGTCTCTTTATTATGGGAGTACCTAGATTAGGGACCAAAGTTGCCCCCTATGAAGGGGCGGACACAATGGCAGCCACGCTCAGTCGGGGATCGATCCTCCGCCGCCAGGCGTTGAACCCGAAATCGTAATACGGTGCATTACCCTCCATACAATCTAGTCGGCGACTTCTGTGAAACGTACGGAAATAAGGCTGAGAGTTTTTTTTCTCTGAATTTAAATGACTTTTTTTTGCGATGTATCCATTTTTCGTAAACAGTAATTATAATGTTAACAAAAGTGGTCGATTTTATTCTTGAATTAAGGATTAGCATATAAAAACTTTTTGGTTACCTACAGCTTATTATTAGCGGCGTATTTTGAAAAAAAATCGCTTAATTTGGCATATAAATATAAAAAATAACTGATTCTGCCAAACATTTGAACATTTTTAGAATGTCTTTGCTAGCTGTATTATACACAGAAATAATCGATAAACTTGTATAATTTATGAAACCTTAACAACAAGTTCTTAAACATTGAAAGCATAACAGAATGTCTAACTCATTGAAAAATTGTGCTGTGTAGTTTCATATTGAAGATTTTTTTCTGAAAGTTTCATGAAAGATACAGTGTCTTCATTTATTTCAGTATGTATCACAACTTACAAAGAATCACTCTGAATGTTTTGTAGTCATTCATGGAATAAGTTTAATTTAATTTGTGTAACAGGACCGTGTGGCGGATTTTAATTCTTCAGCATATACCCTTAAAAAAGGACGTCAAAAAATGTCAGATAATTCACGTTTTATTGCACATGGATGAAAGATCAACCATATTTTACACTTGAAAATAATGTTTAGGACACTATGGTTATTATGTCGATGAATTTAATGCCTATTCTTACGTTTCAGTTCAAGATTTTAAACTTAAAAGATACTTTAAGTTCACTTGCAGAAAGTGAAATTGTTTCTTGATTTATTGAAAAGCTCGGTACACTGAAGGAAAAAATATCGCAGAGGAAGAGAAAAATAATTCGGAAAGAAATTACGGTTGCCTATTTATCCTGTCCCTTTATTCTTTAAAGCTATGTCTTGTCGAGCTTGAATGTTACTAATGGAAAATATTAAGAAAACATATAAACAATTTTTCTTTGCGTTGAACGATTACTTTTGTATTTCTGGAGCATTTGTGGATGCGAAACTTAACTACTGGTGGCAACCGCCACTTCTTGTATTCTAACAGTTATTCTGTAGTGTGCTTTTTATAAAGGAATAAAAAAAAATAATTTTAGTATATGTTCGTTTTTCAGATATCGTTCCAAATACAATTCTGCCGTAAAAGAATTTTATGAGAAGAAAAAATCGGACATTCCTAGGACCATGGGATATACCCGAACGCCTTTAAGAACTCCTAGTGATTACTTGAAAAAGCACAGCGGTGAAAGAAAATTAGAATCAGGTATCAGTAATTGTACTTAGCTTCATCCAACATCAGTTTGGCATCAACGTTGTTTTAAGCTTATGGGACAGCTTTGAAAAATATCTTTACTGTACGAGAAAGCAAATAATGTATTCTAACTTTCCCAAATGAGGCGACTGGCATTAGTTTGCGTTAACTGATAGCGGTCATAATACACACCATTTTCATGAAGGAGGCTTTAAAGAAGAATCATTCTTCTCCATATGGGGTTGATGTAAATGAGTTTTAATGTGTCTGTATGCTTCAGGCAGAGCACACACGTAACATACAGACTGTAGTATATTCTAAAACTATCCGGGAGAATGTTCATGCAGTAACATTAAAGTCATTATTACTTAATATGTTTTATGACCGGGCACGTCAATTGCACCATGCAGTAGTACTATAATTTTGCTATGCATTTAAAATGTAACATTTAAAAATTAAATTTCAAAATTCAGCGATCTTAAATTCAATATTTGTGATTGGGAAAAGCAATTTTCCCTGTGTACATGCACCATGTACCGAAACATGTCTCCGAACATGCGTATATGTGCGTGTGGAAGTGTGTTAGCATGATAGCTCCTGAACGGTGCAATCGCGTGAGCTCAAATTTGGCATATATGTTATGGACGCCCATCGAACGAGCGGTATGGATTTTGGTGTGCATAGGACGTATAGATTTTTTACATGGCTACAAAAGGTAATCTTACACAATACGGCGAGCGACGCATATACTTTAAAGAGTACTGGCGTTTAAATCATGTATTAGATTAAGCACAAATTCTATATGCATATTACAAATCACTGTCACAGAATCTGTCTAGATATTGTGTGTATAAGACTTATAGGTCTTCTACAGGGCAACAAAAATAATTCTTATGCATTACTGCCTACAGCCTCAAATTATTTAAAGTGCATTAAAGTCTGTAGAAGAAATTGCCAGAATGACGTATATTGACCGGTTTGCTAATGCAACATACTCGGTAAACAGGCATCCTTTTTCATTGAGAACGGTTTTAAATTCATAATTTTACTCGCAAGATTAGCCGCAAGAATTACATCTCTCTCAAGATGGAGGCTTGTAAAATTATTTTGCAAGGCTAAAGAAGGTTATATAACGCTGTAAGAGAATTTAAAAGAGATATAGAGTATTGTATTAATTCATTTACTGTCAGCTAAAGTACATTAGTTAGCAAAATTTCAGCTCAATTCCAAACTTGGGAATTAGCAAAAAATTGATTAAAAGATTTCGTTCAGAAATGCAGGATGAGTAAAATAAAAACGTTTAAAAAAAGAAGGACATTTTTCAGCGAATTCAATTTATATATGGTTTTAACAAGCTGGAGAATACTGTTCTTAGCACAGAAAAAGATTTTTAATCTTCGCAAATTTTTGTGAAGGAAAATCATTTTAAAACACTTTTTTTTTTTGTAAAAAATACGAGAAGAAAAATGATTTTTACCATAATGTTTTTCATCTTTATACCTAAATTATTTACGGACACAGATTCTTTAAAGGTACTTAATGGTACCGTTCCATTTTAATCACCCGATGAAATTAACAATTAAAAACACTTACTTAATCGTTTCGCCTCAGATGAACTGCAGCAGCATTGGCCTCAAGAATTAGAATCTCAGTCGTTGTAAATGTAAATCCAAACAATTAAAATATTGTTCTTTACGTTTTGTAGATTAGCACCAATTTTATTTTATGTCCTACTTTGTAGGAGCAAAATCAGTGGCGTGTCTTTGCCGCGAACCCAGGCAGTGTTGCCAGAGAAATCGCTACGCACACAAAACAGAAACATCCGTCGTACCAAGAGATTTTAAGAGAGATTTCCTGAAAGAAAATGCCTTGCATGTTCTTAAAAGGCCAGTATTTGCCCCCCAGCCAAGGATTATAGATGATAGGAAAGGGCATTCATTAGAACTGGAAAACTCCGGACTAGTGCCGAAATATCTTTACAAAGAAGTAAGTATTCATGAGATAGATCTCAAAAAAGTTCTAATTAGTTTGTATAGAAAAATTTATAAAACGTAAAACACTTTGTTTAGTTCAATTACATTTTGTGATCAAGGTTTCCGTCACAAAATAAAACTAAAATATTAGTAGAGAATTTTGTAATCTTGTCACATACTTTATCTAAAATGATTTTTTAAATAGAATTGTTGTATTTAGTTTTTTATGTTAAAATAAACGTTGTATTGCTTGGTAGTTCAGAGAATTTTGTATACGTAACAAGTTTTTTGAAATCCAAAAGGGTCTTAAAGACAAATTGTACTGATACCAATTACACATAATCGCCACAAACTGTTACTTAACCAGGCAATTTTTATTTAATTTAATATGAGAGTTCCAAAGCAGCTAGTTGAAATAATTGAGTTACAGCACAGCATTACTAGAAATACTTATTTTGTACTGCTAATTCCAGAAGCATATACGCCAGCAGTGAAAAAGTTCTTACATTTATCATTGCAAATGTTCCACAATATACTTTGAGTTCAGCTTTGAAAACTTTACTGACCTGTTTCCCAACCTTTTAACATATGCGCACCAGCAAAAATAATAAAATACTTCGCGACCAGCGTCAGGAAAAAAATAAATACTATAAAAACGATATGCTTTAAATCAAGTGTTACAAAAATGTAATTTTTAGCGACAACGACACTGTTGCTGATTATTTTTTAATAAACTGTATGTTAGTGGATTGGTAGTAAAGTCTCGTAGACAAGTCGTTGGAAAACACTGTTATAGACAATATACTAAAGTAGAAGACAAAACCCGTTGCGAAGGCAATTGCAAGCTAGAAGGAGAAGGCTAGGAAAAAAAAAATTGACAAAAACATTTCTGCACTCAATATATTTAATCTTTGTCCATTTAAAATAAATAACTTCATATTCAATTTTTATTGTGTATCGAAATCGGAATTACATTTTCTTCTAAAAACGTGCGAAAATATTTCGCATTCTCCAGATTTCGCTTTGCTGGGAACATCCCCTTTTTTATCAAAGTTTCATGCAGAGGAAATCATTTTATTTGTAAAAAAAAATCTAAAATAAGAAGTAATCTAGGAAAACTATTTTAAACAACTTGGAATCATAATTCTCCCTTCAAATCTGATAACCGTTACTTAAGTATGTAGTCATTATCACTTGCGACACCTAATTTTGTCATGCAAATGATTTGCAAATGCTATTGCAATTCGCAATGCTATGTCATTCAAATGCTATTTTTTACTCTCTGAAATAAAACAGAGTTAAAAATTGCGGAAAAGAACTTAAAAATTAGAGAAGGGAAGGAATTTCAGATTTTTAGAGTAGCACAAATTGCTTTCTTCACTTTTTTACATAATTATGGAAAATTTCAAACGGATCGTACAGCGTAGATTTTATTACTTTTTTTGTGCTTAATTTTGAATCTTTTTTTGAGTAACGATGGTAAGAAGTTTTATCTTGGAGTAGTTGAACCGAAATTGTTCCAGAATGAGTGAGTGAGTCAGTGAATCAGTGAAACAGAGATAGGCGTAACTATATAGTAGGATACTTTTAACGTCTTTTCTTTAGCACGAAAATAAAATACTAAGTTATTTTTCATCTAATTTACTGCTGTTCATTTAAGAAAAAGTAATACCCCTAGATTTTTAATACAAAAGTTCTGTTTGAGTATCTGTTCCGTTAGTACTTAAATTGAGGCAAATTTACCTTTTTTTTTTTTTTAAACTATAGAGACTGACCATCTCAATATCTTTTTTCGGTGGTTTTATTTGAATGCTCATAGGATTTTCTTGCACACTTTTTAAAGACAATTTAAAATAATAATGTATGAAAAATACGTATTTTTTTTCATTAACTACGTATGACGATGATACTATCCTTTTTTGAGAATTTTTAAACCTCTTTCATATTTTTAACTCCTCAGAAAGAGCGGAGTGGTACATGGGTGGGGTTATACAATGAATTATATCCACCATCATTCTTTAAGTGTATTTCTGTTTTATAGGATTTTCTTTTACAGAGTGTTGCGCGGAATGTATGCACGCTTTTAGAAGAGAATCCGGTGACTGCTTTATTTTATAGAAACCTAATATCCAAATTTCAGTAGAAGCAGTTCGTTTGTAAAAATCTATGGTACCATAAACCTGCTAAAATATTTTATGCATGGATTTACACATACATTTAGTCAAACCATGATGCAATTTTAAAATCTAAATTACATTAATTCAGCGTTTAGTAAAATATTTACGTTTCCTTTTAGGATTACGGTCGAAAACCAAAATTCATTGAAGAGATAGACAAAAACCTCGAAAAATCAAGAAAAGAATTTCACGAATTTCTTATAAGGGAATCACAGTTAACCAATCCAGTAAAGATGGACGAAGAGACTAAAAAAGAGATATTTGAAGTAACTTTTCGCGTTTCAAATTGATACTTAGTTTACTATATAAATATATAAGGCGTATAATTATATTTTGTAGCTTATTTCTTTATCAGTGGTTTTATTTAACAATTATGTTTTTTAATCAGTAGAAAAATATGTTCGTATATGTTGACTTATGTTGCTAAATCTAGGTTTTACGTGGCTATCGCTATGCATTTTCATTCAAACTCGGTTCCCAATGGAACATAAAAAGTGAAGCAGCGCTGGCTTTGACCAGTGCTTTGGAGGGTGAACACCTCTCTCAACAGGACTGCTGGGCTATCCGTGTTAGCTAAAATTCTCTGGTGCATGTAAAACCTGTCGTTTTTCAAATGTCCACTATGTTCAAACGTACCTCTGTAGGTATCATACAGGTGTTTAAGTCCCTCATCTGGCCTTTGGCAAAAATTAAGAGACTACTTATGGGAGTGAACTATAACAAGGGGGAAGGGGGATGTAATGAAATGACCAACATATATGGCCGTCTTTGCGGTATAGTAGGTAGCTGACCGGTATACATCTTTTGGAAGAACAACGGTAAAACGCAGTCAAGCTTATTAATTTCGAAAAGAATACATGTTCAACAAATATTTATATGGACTACAGAATTTAATATAATTAAATATTCCAAGCACATGAGTTACCTGATAAAAATTTTTAGAATAAAAAATAAGATGGTTTAAATTAATTTAAATTTTTCTTTTATCACTGATGCACTAGACTGAGTAATTTATTAGTGATATACTACGTGGCACTTTCACTTTTTAAATATAACTAGCCACCAAGACAGCCAGCTTCGCCACACCATATCTTACTATTCTTTATACTCAGTGCAGGGTTGACTAAATTTCTGGACTCATTTCAATGAAAATCATGTTTATTTGTTTCATTAGTTAGGCTACATTATAATTATTGTATTACATACTTTTCGAATTAGCAGCAAATTTAATTTACGTAATAACTTCCGCAGTTTTTGTTTAGTTAACTCAACTGTCGTCCCCTTTAGATATCATTGCAACTTAGATTATCTTGCAACTTAGGTATATTCAAACTTAAGCTATACTGAAGAATAAAGCATAGGTTGAACATTTGCATACGAAAGGGGGGCAACAGCTCAATAAGGGGGTAAATGGGTCTTTTTTGTGGGGAAAGGAATTTTGTACTTGTAACAATTTTGTTACGATTTTCTGTTGTGATGCACCTTTGTTTACATCATGAATACAACATACTAAATACCTAAAGGGGACAAGTATCCTACCTTGCTCCCCTTTATGGACACACATGAGGGGGGGATCCCACCTCCCTTTTTCACTTTAAAGATGCCATGTACCTGAAATTACAGTGAAATAGAAGAAACTTATCTTTTAAACTTTTCTTGCTCCCTGAGAATTTTTTTAAAAAAATATGTATTATATAATAAGGAAATACATTGCAGTTTTATAGGAAATTGACTATTAATTGTGTTAGAGTACGATGAAGAAGCTTTTAATGTTGACCAGAGATCCATTACATTATGGCCACCTACTCAATAACGCGTTGTGCCTCCTTCGGCCTTGAAAATAGATCCAACTCGCCTGGCCATGGATGCTGCGAGCATTATTTAAGCAGCGGCTACACAAAGTCGAGGTATTGGAACATGGGGGTGTTTGAGCTCTGAGCTCCTGGGGATAGGGGAGCAGCTGTTCTCCTGGCAGACAGCGTACGCTGATACTGCCATCAACGTGATGAAGGAGAAACCAGGATTCATTCTACCAAGCAACTCTCTTCTACATATCCATAGTCCAATCTCGATGCTCCCGTGCTCACTGTAGGCGTAGTTGACAATGACGTTTGCTAAACAGAAGCACACGAGTGGGATCCCAGTTCCATATCCAACAATATCCGCTGAATTATGTGATCCGAAACACTTTTACTTGGACCTGCCGAGCCACTGTCTACCGCTCATTTTGCTGTACTAGGCGGGTCATTCTCCGGCGTCCTCTTTCTTTGATGATGCGTGCACGCCCAACATCTTGGCGTCCATTGCTGGCTTCCCCTTCATTAATTGATTTTTAATGAGTACTAACAACGCAGATCATGAGCAATCGACCAGTCGGCAGTTTCGGAGATACTCGTTCTGAGTCTTCGAGCTCTTAAAATCTGCCCTCTATCAAATTCGCTTAGATCAACAACCTCTCCCATCACTCACAACCATACGTGCAAAAATGATTCCTGACCTTCTCCAGCAGCAGTTAAACACCATTGATACTTAATATCTTACTTTCCATGTCACCCAAAAGGATTCAGTGAAAAATTTGTGGGTAGTCAGTATGTAATGGCTCTTCGGTGAATTTGCAAATAATCAGTTGACTAAACATATTTTTTTTTTTCTCAGGGACTTGTAAAGAATTGGAAAGAATTACTTAGAAGATACCTGATGCTACCCATGCAAACGGAGACACCAGCCCAATTACGCAGAAAACAGGATATTGAAAAGAGGATAGATTCGTTAGAAAAAGATATAGAGCTACTCATGAGGCACAAGGACATTTTTATTGGCAAGAATGTCACTCGGCAAAATTAAGGATCGTTTGTGCCCTAATTGTGAACTAAGAAATTTAAAAAAGAAATTATGACTAAAAATGGTTTGATGCGAATTGTAACTTGGAACAACATTGCAAATAGTATATTTAAATAAAAATATATACAGGTAAAATAAAACAGCTTTGGTGCGAATTGTATGTTGGAACAACGTTGCAAATAGGATATTTAAATTTAAAAAAAAAAAAAAAAAAACATATCTAGTTTACTTTCTAGCAGTGCTAGCAGTGCTTCAACAACGAAATGAATACTCCAAGTTTTTAGTGTTTAGATTACAGTTATTTACTAATTTTACTATTTGTTTCTGATAAAGTAATGATTTTTGTTAATTTATTGCGTAAGTGTCACATTCAACCGGATTTATACATGTGCACGAAATTTGTAATGCTATTATATGCATTTAAAATAGATTTTCAATAATATTGCCATGAATATCTTAAGAAGAATGATATGCATCTAGTAAGCAGTATGTATGAACATGAAATATTTTAAGAATAAAATTTCCTTAATAAATGATATTTTAACTCTAATTTGTGCAATTTGTTTTAGAGTGAAGACCATACAATTAATCTAATTTTAAGGTACATTTGATTTGTTTTGGAAGAAGCATTAAATAACCTCGTAGTTATGTTTTTTAGAATGCGTTATATGATATTTATCTATTTATTTATTGATTTATTTATTCATTTGTAAAAACAAATCACAGACAATGCGATCCTTTAATTTTCTTACTATTCAAAAGAGAAACGTATTTAATTTAACCACACAAACGTCACACCAAAGATCTATAAAATATTGATGTTCCTGTATTTAGGGCGACGTTCTTGTTTCCTGTTTGCGTCGTTGCGTTTTGCTTTCGCCTTCTGAAATTTTCCAGGGAATTATGAATCATCCTGTTTTAGCATACTAGAGTTTCAATAGATATATTTATATAGAAGTAATTGAACGAGGCAGGGTTTATACTTACAGTCCGTGTAAAGTCTAAAAATCTTGAATGTTTTTGTATTTCGTTCAAAGATCTTTCTTGCTGCATTTGTCATAGATTTTTATTCTAGCCTTCGGAAAGTTTGGAGAGAATTATAAATTATCATGTATTAGAATAATAAAGTAGATATATTGAAAATAATAGCACAATATGGCACATACCACCCATTTCTTTTTCATTCATATTTTTTTATTAATGGGTTACTTACTAATTCATATGTAATCGAATAATATACGACACAACTACTTAGTGAAGTAAAAAGTATTTATTATTTTTTCTGTCACTATTCGTATCTACTTTTGACTTCCTATTAATCATTTCTTTCAAATTTCTTTCGTGTAAACAAACATTGTTCCTACCTTGATTAGAATACTCCCATAATAAGAAATAGCGTATACAAACATCTAAGATCCTCTTGAGAAATTCCTTTCACAAACTCATTTCGTTTAAATGCAAAGGGTGGAGAAGAAATATATACTTCATATTATCTTTTGCAACCCCTTTTATTGGATCATTTGTCTTGCCCGAAGTAGGGTTTTCCCCAGAAAAGTACTTCCTTTGTATCCAATAATGGAGCTACATGTCTAATTATCTTGTCTATAGGTTCAACGTTTTAGGTTGCATTTTCATATTTTGCTTGCCATTGCATATTATGTACATCCATTATTGATAGTATTTTGTTAGAATTTATATCCATGTAAAAGGAAAAAAACATATTTCAAAGAATTAATAATTTTAATAAAATGTTTAATGATGATTACCTGAAAAACAAGTAAACGTGATTACACAGGAATTTAGTTATTCAGGAAATAATATCTTATGGCAGTAATGATATCACAATAATTGGTTTATATCTTTCATATAAAGAAACGTGATTTTTGTATTGGTTTTGAGAACTAAGTATTTTGCATTCAAATAGCTCGAATTTTTAAAGATGTCATTTATTTTCTAGATTCTTCTAGTGAAACTGTATTATAAATAATTTACAAGGGTTCTAGCCTATCCACTATAGAATATCTTCATTCTAGTACAATTAATTAAGTTTGCATCATAAAGTGCTTGGATTTAAGGCCTTATTCACCAAAGATTTGACGCTTGTACTAGCACCTCAGCACGGACTGCACCAAGGGTCAGTTGAAAAATGGTATTCACCCCGTCAGCACTAGGATTAGCACCAGATCTGAGCTTAATCTAGCAAGTGAAATCTGATCCGCAGAATTCGGGGGATTAACACCCAAAATAGTGATATCACATGCTCAATTAAGATCAGCCCATGCTCTCAGCAAAGCCATCTCTGCCATATTACTGTACTACTATGGACTTAAGCATGCTGAATGGAGACTTTGAACAACTCAAAAATCTGTAAAACCTCGAGACATAGTTGCATCATTATATACATGCTCATCGTATTTGTGAACAAACAATAACAATTTAAAACTTTGGCGAGCATTCTGGCTAACTTTGAGAATAGCATAATGATATTCTCTGAAAATATATGTCTAAGGAGGTGTTAAGAGTGTAAAATTTAATTTTGATTGATTTTTTTTAAATGGACCAAGACAAATATTTAAGATCAATGTAGAAAATATAACTAATAAATATGTTATATTTATTATTTAAATGATAATAGTTATACAAATATGTGAAAAGAAAGGCTTCTACGAATTCACTGCACGGAAAGAAGTGATCTGAAAAGCTGTAAAATCAGATGCTACACGTGCAGATTAATGTAAATAAACAACGCCAGAAATCAACTGCCTGTGAGCTTGGATATATTCAGTGTTTCCGGGAAAAACAAAACAAAAAAAGAAAAACCTCTCATTAATCTGACCAATCACAGGCAAGCTTACCGAAAGACTGGGCGAGTTTACGGATTAAACTAACGCGGATGCGAATATTTTGGAGAATACCCTTTACGGTTAATCCGTGGGCTAATCCTGTCACTCGTGCTACTGGATTCTCGTGCTGACACCTAGTTGAGAACAAAGCAGTTAGAAAGTAAATACTACTTTTACTTCTGTGATCACCCGTCAACCATTTCTGCTACTAGATTTCCGGAAACGCTTCGATTAATAACTATAACACAGACAATAACGGTAAACTACCAGGCAATTTCAGTTTCTATTTGCTAAACTTATATCTGTATCCTAGATTGTGTTTTGCAGGAACACATAAAATGCAAAACTAAGAGAGATGTCTTTATCTTAAGAAAAGCAACGTAGAATTTTCTCATCATATTTTGTGATTCTTTATGCAAACTAAAAAACAATCCAAATGTTCTTTTATCTTCTTCTCTTTTCTATTTATGCTTCAAAATTTCTTATTTCTCATCTAGGCTTTTATTTTGATGGAAACTTTTGATATGAATTCTCATTTCTGCTTAATTCTTCAAAAGTTTTCATTACAGCAATAAAAGAAAATGTTCATCTCTTTCTTTTCATTGTGAGAGGCCAACCAAACAAATTTCTTGTACTAAAGATGGTCGACAACAGAAACTTTAAAACTCCTTGATTTTTCCCTTTCTCGGTATATAAAGAGAACAAGATTAGAAGTAAATTTTATAAATGTTAGAGATTGTTGACGAAATTCATTTTTAATTAATAATTTTATATTCTAAAAATATCTCGGTTATGTCAATATCTAAATCACCCTGAAAATGATAAGAAATATTACAGCTGAAAATTTACAGTTTTAAAACATTGAATTTCTCTACACATCACCCAAAAATGATGTTAGATGATTAAAAATGAATGGAGTCGGAAATTTTGTTGCAATATCGTGTTTCTGAAATTACAGTAATTGATGTTTTGTAACATTGCTTTTGTCTGAAAAACTATGAATTTTAATATGAAACTAATGTAGTTCACAAAAATGTTTGCTTAATATGAAAAGTTATATGTTGGGTTATTTAATCTTTTATAAGTAGTATAGCGAAGAATATGCATATGATATCTAGTTCTAGTAAACAATATAACAGATGGCAGAGCATTATTACACATTTTTTTCGTCGTAAAGAAAAATCACAAAAATAGATTAAGTTTGTTTTGGGTGTAATTGATCAATTTTAGACACGTTTCATCTTGGACTATAATTTATTTGTAGCAATGGGTAGCAACCAATATTCCAAAGTTATAATGTCTCTTTCAGCAAAAAACCATTTCCTAGCGCAAAAATAAATTCGTACTATCAACCCTTCATGAAAATATAACTGCACATTTAAGTAAATGGAGAATTCCGGATGAAACTTTTTCAAACGCCTGCATCAAACTCTTCGATCGAAATTTGACTGAGGACGTAACAAGGTGTTTCAAGCGGAGTGAGAAATTTTCCCTGATCCCTAAATTGCTGTTTTCCCCTTTCAAGATATATGTTGAAGATTTTTCTCATTTTGCTACCCATCTTTTTCACGTTCTCTCGGAAGCAGCTTCTCCTCTCTCCAATGATTCGGGTTGACTCTTAAGGGGAAAATGTACGTGAAATAAAAGGTAAAATTTAGCTCCGATCCCATCTCCTGACTACAATGGTTTTAGATGTAGGCCTAACAGTTTTTGAGTATTGAGTCATTATCAATGCATTTTGTGTTTGTTAGGGTAAATATTTCAAATTGTTGTATAAGTGAAGCTTGTATTAAGACAAACCTGAATGAGGGTTATCTGCCCAGGAATTGCCTTGGTATGAAGACTTTTTAAGGGATTCTAACGCATATTTATGTTGCATCTGGAGAAAACTACCCAAAATTTCAGACTGTTAGATCGATAGCCGTTCGGAATACAAGAACTCCGGACCTTCATACGTCAGTCATCTACCATGTTCAGTGTCTTACCCAATCAGCCACGTGCGAAGCTGGAAACATATCAATTTTAAAACAATTGGCATCAGTCGATTTTAATGTGATTCAGTCAAACATTCTTTAAAATAAGCATTTTTTAATTCCGTTTATTGTAGTAAAACAGTATTGTGGAATTTGAGTTATAGTTTCTTTGAGTTGTTTAAGATAGAAATTAGGTGCATTTTATTTATTAATCTTGATTCAGTTTTCACTATCAAAAGTCTGTAAATTAAAAAAAAAGAACGAATAGAAAATTTGAATGTAAACTAATTGTCCTTTTTAAATAAAAGACAGAATAAAACGATTTTGAAGTTTTCTTAGTGATGATGATTGTTTGATGTTTCAGTTAATAATTACGATTCTAGACATTTGAGGTATATATATATTAGCTAATGCTATTTGCCAAACTGTAAACAAAATTATGCATAAATACACATAATACGTCTATGTGTGACTATGCAAATAAATATGCATGAGGATACTTTATTATGATACAATATGATTGAAATAACTAGAAAAATTATAATAACAATAATTTTTAATTTATAATTTATTATTTTATTAATTTGAATAATTTTCTTTTCTTGTTTATTGTTCTTAAAAAATGAATTTTCATGTAAGTAAATGCCTTAACTGTTACTTCCTTCTCCTACATAAACTATTATCAACAGTTTATGAAGCGGTATTCTAATGGTTTAAGATTGTATATATTGAATATCTCTAACATATTTCGACTATTATATCTGACTATAAGACTATTATATCTGTTATTTAAGGTTTAGGATCCGCATATTTTTTATGGTTTGCATCTTCATACAAAGAACGTAAGTAGCTGTTTATGTATATGAACAGAAATTTTGCAAGCTAAATGTGTATTTTAATTTCGCCTAATCCGAACACTTTATAAAAATGCTTTTATTTATTTTTTTGGATACATGTTTATGTCTACCCCAAGTTGGATTTAGCTGGAGAATACTTGCCAAGACAGAACTGCGCTTTGTATATAACTTAAACATACCGTGCATTAAATGCGATGATTTATTAATTTATCCCTTTAACGCGCAGTGTTCCCCTCTGGGAACACCAAACTCTGACGTTTTGACTGTTGCCAGTCACGAAGAATAGATTTGATTTCTATAAAAATAGTTGCAGGTGACATAGCTCCATGAGAATCTTTTACTCTTTAGCACGTCATTTCCCGTAAAAAATATTCACGGTTATTTTGAACAGCACTGACATCATCTGAAAAATGGAAGAATGCGAAAATAGCTGGATAGATTGCCCAATGCTGAAAAAAGGGCCGCCGTTGCGATCGCTCGACATAACTACCAGCAAGATGGCGACCAGCAAGGTGGTGCCGGAACAGCCAGCTGTCGTCAAAAAAGGGGTCTCTAGATCTGTGTCACGCGATGAACGTTTCAATCGTCCGCCATCTTGCTGGTAGTTAAGTCAAGCGATGGCAACGGCTGCCCTTTTTTCAGCATTGGGAAAGGGTTGCGCCTCAAAGGGTTAATGAATTTTTCTCACTGAAGTTCCAATTCTCTATTTATGTAAGTATACTTTGTGTTCGATCCCTTAGCATGTACTTCGGCTAATTATTCCTCTTCCGAAATACTATTGGCGCCGTTAACTTCGGCGATCCAGACATCTTAATAACAGTTAACGCACTGAGCTGCGAACCCACTCCCTGCATCGGAGGTTTTATTAATTCCCATAAATCACAGGACTGTGAGAACAATCTATCTTAATAACGCTACATTTCAAATTCATGACTAGGGCTTAAATCAACCCTTCCTCGCACGGTAAACTTGTTCCCTACCAGATGATGTCAATTTCTCAGTGGTTGCAGGTCTTATAATTATGATGTAATTGCAAACGTTATGTATTCCCGTATTTTAATTAAAACATCTCAACTCAACCTACCCCCTAATATGTAAGTCATGCCCTGCTTGAATATTGTTACGTTTATATGGAGAGAACCTTGTACTTCAGAAAATTTCCTTTGCATGTTATGCTTTAAACAATGATTCACCGAGTTAAAGAAATATTGAAGAAGTAAATTTCGAACTGTGAGATATATAAAACAATAAAGAATTGGATTTCAGTGTTGATTGGAATTGTTTTTGATAAGTGCATTTCGCATTATTAATAATTATATTACATGCACAATATTTTGCATGAATAATGCAAAACTTTTCTTGAGTCAGAAGGAAAGATAAGTTGGCTTTCTTTCAGTTAGACAGACTATAATTTCAAACTATAATTAATAGCCGTAATATTTTTGTTAGAAATTAAAATCTAACATTGAATCTGGACAACTTCTAACAGCTAAAAAAGCTTAATTCGTACTGCCTAAATTTAGAATGGAAAAAGAAGGTGGCATTTATATATTTGTTCAAATGGCTTTTACAATAGTCTTGTGATAGACATCTTTTACTGTTAGACAGCACTTTAGAACAGATGCTTCGTATTTTTGCATTCATCATGTGATGACAATGATTCAAGGTTTTAATTGACTTTAGTTTAACACTGCCGCATAAAATACATTGGTGATTTTAATGCGACTGACGGTTTTATTTTAAAGCAAATGCATTGATGTGTTACAATGTGTTACCAAATAGCCCATTAGTAAGCATGGCCAACGTCTGGTGTTGAAACATTCGAAAGTATTACTAATGACCTACATACTACTAGCGCCATTTTTAAACTGCAAAACTGAGATAACCTATGATAAAGTATGAACTTGATGCATCTTCCGGAGTAATAGCAATAAAAATACGAATGATTTACTTTTAATCAACCAGCCTCCGGCTACATTTTTCACGGTATTTCACAAATAGGTGTTTTCAGAGTTAAATACAGATGAAAGTAGCGTACTCAGCTTTATATAAATAATCCACTTTACGCAATGCATTATCCGTTTAATTAAAAAACTATTTTTATTTTTAAAACTTAGTCATCGGATACTGGAGTTATGTAGCTCTGTCTCTACAGGCAACCTGCATTCTCTTGATTTAGACCTTTAATAAGCGTTTTAAAGAATGTCCCCACGGAATTAAGGAAAAAATCTAGATTTCGTAAAGCCATATAAAATGAAGCTTGCGATTTCCGTTCATGTATGCATTTATTTGTTTGCATGTTTGGCAATGTTACAGGACAGAACAAGGTTGAGACGGTTTTAGAAGAATAAATATTCACAGTAGTTCTTTTCTGCTTCTTCCTAGGACTTTTACTACTGTAAAAGTACTTAACAGGATTGATTTAAATATTTATTTCACCGTATTAAAAAACGATAGTGATTGCAGTGCTATCTGCCAAATAAAAATTTAAATATTAGCACGGGATATGCTGAATATTAACTTTTGAAATGCACTTAATTAAAATTTCAACTGAATCTGAATTTTATATTGTGTCTGGAGCTTTAAGAATTTGTACTATTTCATTATTCTACCCATTTCTTTTACCTATTTAATAATTACATGAGTTGTATTATGAATTAGAAAATTCTGAAATTTCATAATTGTTCGAGTGTCGGAAAAAAGTATTTAACTTTAATAATAAGGTAGAAATGAAATTTTATTGAATCCTAGGTTTCTTACAATTGTATACTTTATTATAATGTTTCACTTTAAACTAATAAAAATCATAGAAAACTGTACATGCCGTTTGATATTCATCTATTCTGTGAACAAATATGACTAAATTTCTCACATTCACATTTAGATAAGTTGCATTAGCATATTAATACTTTATGTTGCCATCCTAATAATAACTTCCATGCTTTTAATAAAATAGGAAACATATCTATTTTCTCCCAGAATTCTAATGGAATCGTTCCGTGCTAGCTACAGACGCTTTAATAACTTTTAACGTCTCAGGCAGGAATCTCCCTTCAGACTTTATTAATTGTCATAAATCTTCTTCCCGAAGTGACAGCCCAGCCTCCTCAGCACGGGCCCTCAGTATTCATGGCACTGTTCTAAATCAAATCCGTGGCAACATATGTCTTTATCCTTTTCAAATTAGGCTCCGCATGTCAGCATTTATTGCTCTGTTTATGGCGAACGTGAAGATACAGGTAGAACTGGTTGTCTCATTTTGCGGGAGTAGAACGACAAAGTATAATTAAATTCAACGCTTTTAACGGGTAGTGTTTATTCTGATAGTTTTACTGCACTAGTGTATCGCGTTTTGTATGAATTGTCTGCATTTGCTACCAACATTTAACATATGTTATTAATTTGGTTGTGCATTAGAATAATTGAGTGTGTATTTATATACATGTGTGTGCTCATTTATGCATGTGCACATGAATAGCCTGCGAAATAAAAACACACAGGCTTCTTTAAAAAACAAAAAGCAAAACAAAAAATTCTAAATATTTTTGCAAGTAAAGCATTTTGGTATTCTGATATTAAAATTACGCTTTTATTTCTTGTGTTCGGGGGGGGGAGGGGTATAGGCACAATAAATAAATAACCTTTCTATTAAATGCGTAAGAAAGGCAAATAGTTAAATTAGCTTTCCGATCTGTATTATATAGTTTCTTTTGCGTCATCATTTCCTCCTATTTTTTCTTGAATAAATTTTATATTTTATCATTGTAAGAAAACTTAGGCATTTTATTAAAGTAGTTTTAAAATCATCAATTAGAAAAATGATTCCGGTTCTTTACTTCACAGAAATTACATTTGAGAACAATTATAATTATCATTTGTACAAGGTTAGTACATTACTAAAATGCTATTAATAATTTTAGGAGTTCAAAGGGAACCCCTAAAGCATTAGTAGAAATCCCCACTCTACTGCAGTAATAAATTTATTTATGAATATTTTATTTCATATAGTAAAAACGTGTTATTCTTTGTATGTTATTACTTCATGAATTCGTTTAATCTTAGATACAATTTCACTAAAAAATCCTTTATATTTAACGTCCTTTTTAAAAATTTGGTGTTATTATAGAATTGACACATTACATTTATATCACTTATATAATTCTTATTAATATTATTTGTATGGTTTAAACTATCCATCATTCCTGAATGAATCATTGCGTTAAGTGTTGCCATTTGTATTCATCTTGTTCTCGTATTTATTTATACAGTAGCATAATCAACTCGTTACATATTCTACAGTAGAAAAACATTTTTTCTGCAATACACTGTAAATTAAATTTTATACCACTATAAAATACACCACCACGTTTCTTCAATTCATGTGTACGAAACTATGACTACCCTTTTAAAAATGTAATTTCATTTAATTTTTATTTTTTAGCTAAGCTTTTTTTTCCCCATCAATGATACTTGTACTTTATCTCACGCATTAAAATTCATATAAATGTTATATAGACAGACATTGTTTTGAAATAATAGTTAAAAAATGACGCATTAATCGCAAAAAGAATAATTAGCGTATGGAATTAAATCATAAAATTGTTAAAAAACGGAAGTATCATACGCTTATGTAAAAAAGTTTTGTAAAAATTCAAAATTCAAAATAAGCTATTCGGAAAATAAACGGACTATAACAAATTTTGGTTTTGAAACTATCGCATAAGAAAATTGCCTTTTTCTACATGTGCTGTAACCACTGAGAAATATAAAATGACTCGTTCTTCAATTTTCGAATAGCTGTAAATGCCACAAAATGTTAAGTTCTCTGCAGATGGTTCATCAAAAAATTGACATTTAAAGACTGTCAAGTCTTTAGCAAGTTTTCCGATATTGCTAAACAAACGGAGTGTAGCGAATCTGGAATTTATGAAATACCATAAATAACAGTGAAAATGTGATTGTAAAAGGCAGCGATAAAATAAGAGTGAGGTTTTGCGAGCAGTTTCAACCGTATCATCCTATAAGAAGTCTGTTCTAAAACGGTAAAAACTTAGCAGTTCCTGTTACGAGATCCACTGTATATCGTCACATATACGGGCAAGAAATATATATAGGGGAGGGTCGCTCGAAATGATCCTAGCAGGCAAAACAATCCACCTTTGTTTCCATCCACACTGGGCGCGCTAACAACTAGGTAAAACATTAACTATTTTTGGCAAGTCAAGAAGAAGCAAAGGCGACATTTAAGCGATCGTTCTATGACGTGTCTGAATAGAATTTTTCAAAAAACTGTTTTATCATATTTCTCATAAAGTAAGCACTAACTTTCCTATTCATTTAGAAGTACAGTCATTAATATACAGAAATATGACTTGGTTTACAGAATAGAGTATGTTTTTAGATATGAATTACACTTGTTTAGCTTGTTATTTTTCTCGGCGTGTTGCAGTAATATGACCTAAAGTGGGCAGCCATACTGCTGGGTTAAATGATCCATTCTAGTCGTAATGATCCATAAACTCCAGTACCGGGTCGTAGTAATCATGGCAGCCCTTCAGACGTTCTCAAACTGCATGAATTCCCATTAAATTATTTAGTTTATTTCCACAATTATTGTAAGCCATAATTTTTTAATTATAATTTTGAAATATTCCCTTTAATTGTCCAAGACACATTTTTATTTTAAAATTTTCATAAAATAAATTATGCGTACTATATGATTGTAAAATTTATTTTATTTCATTATGTGCTGTCATAATTATTTTTACATATTTTATTTTGCAGATAAAGAGAAAATTATATATATATATATATATTTTTTTTTTAATGAAGGATCATTTTGCCTTTGCTTGTGGCAAAGAATGATCCTTTAAATGATCCGTTAAATGATCCTTTTGACACATTTTTAAAATTCTATTTCTTTTTATAATTTAGTGTGGATTTAAAATATTATTAAAATATGTTTATGATGGAAAATATATTGTAAAATATTATGACGAAGGGGCAAAGCCTTATTTTCCATTTATCGTATTTTATGAAAGTTTTTCTCTTAAGGGTATCATTTTGGGCCACTATCCCCTATATATCACTGATTGCGTCAGGGATCTATGTTAAAATTGCAATAAAGAAGGGCACGCGTTCCTTTCGCTAAAAACTACGTAAATTGTACGTATGAAAGGTTAATTGTTTTTTAAACCAGGAAAGAAAAAATAATTTGGATGGCTTCCACGGCTTGGTGTACTAGTAGAATGATAAACAATATTTACTGAACAGTAAAATTATTCAGAAAAACTAATTTAAAGTATGCTACTTTTACGAAAGAATTGGCATTTACAAATGTTTTGTTATAACAACAATTTGTGATTAAAAGGAAAACAATGCCTCAACAAAAATTTGTTTAATTTTAAACTGCTGTCTTTTACATAACCACTTAGTTTTTGTTCATTCTTGAAAATATTGTTTCGTTTAAAAGCGAAAAAGTGTCATTTAGATTGGTAATATGTAGCTCAGTTATAATAGATCTCTTAAATTCAGATATTTACTCTTTACAGTTTTCAAACATTTTATCTCTCAATATCTTTTGCCAAAATTCTTGTTCGATGACTCAAACTTTCAGAATGTCTTTTTATAATCTCGTCTTCCGAGTGTTTTATGGCGCTTTAATACGTGATTTAAATTCCTATGTTCTATCGCATGCATTTAAATGTCCATTCTGTAAAGCAAGAGTAAAATCATTCGACGATATCTGAGTGTTTGGCTCTGTTTAAAAGATTGCTTTTGAATACTTTGCTCTAAATATACTGAGTCGGCATTCTTGGGAATGATATTCATTTTCTGTCTCAGAAGTCTTATCTTTAAGAAGAGGGCATTCTTTTGAAGATATTTTTAAAATTTTCATATGCATAGAAAATGCTTGTATTTTACTATATTTTACATATTTTATGAAGTTTCCTAGATTTCAGCAAGGGAGTTAATCTTAGTGATGAAAGAGGAACTGTAAAAAAAAAAGATACATTCTCAGTAAACAGTTTGTAATTACATAAATTGTAGTAGCAGTATAGGTATATGGTCGAGCCTGCAAGTTCTATTGTGCTCATAGAAAAAGCTTAACTGGTTAGATTTGCTTTTAATTGTTAGTAGGAAAGTGAGTTTCGATTGTCAGTCAGTACTATATTACAAATTAAAGCTTAAATTTGAAAGTGCGATATGCAATAGCAAAAGAAGGTTTTTTATTAACCTACATCAATTAATAAATATTTTTTAAACATACTTCATTTTGCGATGTTGAAATTGTATAGCTTGATTTCGTCATTTTAATATTTATGGCGATAAATAAATAAACTAAAACAGCGTCAGTGAACGAACTGTATGAAAATCAGATATCTGAAAAAAAAAGAAAGAAAAGGAAAGTAAAGAAAATTTTCATTTCCCTTTAATTTCCGCCCCAGTTCGTATGAGAAACCACTACTAACAGTTTATATCCATTATTTTTTAATGACAGCAAAAGTAATAAATCTACAAATGATTCTGCAATAATTAGATATACATGTGGATGGTATAACAGATTAACACAAAATTTGAACAAACAGAGCTTCGAAGAGGAACTACTCCTCTTCGAAGATTCGCTTTAGGTAGCCTTTTAAGTTGGCATGGTTACGATTACTATTTTCTAAATATATATATATTTAGAAATTAAATTAGGAGAGTGGTAGATCAATATCTAGGACTCTCATAAAAGTATAAAATATATGTAATATTCATCAACTTTTAAATTTAAAAGTTAATAAAACGGCCATGTGAAAGGATTAAAAAAGTGAACAATTCTTTAATTTCTGAAAGTTTCACTTAAATAGTTTACTGCCTTTAGAAAAATTATAGTCAATTGCATAAATTACTAAATTTATATTTCATTCTAATAAAACACACGAGTGAAGAAAGATTAAAAAAATGTTTCAGTAAATATTTTATTAAAAATAAAACATAAAATATACATTGTTTGATTTATGTTTAGTAGGATGTGTTTGAAATATTTTGCATTCTTTCAAAACAATGACTTAATAGTTTTCTGAAGATGTGGTATTGAGCTCTACAAATTTGTTTCGTTATTATTAGTTACTCGCAATACTTTTACAGAACATAAATTTTATTTTACACAAACAAGACTTTGAAAAAATCTAAATTACAGATAAATTTATTAAGATGTGTTAAATGTACCTAGCTACAATTCTGAGATTTTTTGTGTTTAAGAGATCCGTTCTAAATTCTGCGGAATTAGATTTATATTAAGTTTTTTTTAACATTTGCATTCTTAATGAAAATCGATATATGTATTCACAAAGAAATCTCATACCATATTCTAAAACATACTGTTTATTTTTTTATTTATTCACACAGCGAGGGAAATCTTAACTATAGTAGTCTATAATTGCTGATTTTAAATTTAATTCGGTATGGATTTGTACTCGAAACATACTTTTAATGTAAATGCTGTTGTTTATAATTTTTTTTTCAAGTTACTTAAATATTCAAATTTCTATGAAATTACAGTGTTTTCGTATTTTATTCGTATTTTATATTTATATTGAATTACATTCGTATCTTTACATTTTGCAATTCCTAAGCTTTCAAGCGTGAGTGTTGGTATTTTATATGATATGTCTGTTAACTCTCAACATGACTCAATTTTCAACTCGTTGTAGTTTTTAACTCTCTGAAGTAATTATGCTATTATTCCACAAAAAAACTTCTTATTTATGGAGCGAACACAAAAGAGAGAGAAACGTCAATTAGACCTTTGAGTTACACTTGTGCTTTAACGAGTGCTCATAAAATATATAAGTAAGAAAACTGCTTACTGAAATATTAAAAACATCTTAGAGATTCAATCATTTACTAAAACCGCATGATTTATGTAAAAAAAGCATGTATGTATTCACTAATATGTAGTTACCGAGCTATCGTCTTAAATTTCTGCTACCGTTTTTAACACTTTCCAACATCGTTGGAAAGTATTTTTGATTGCGGTTCGTCTGCCTGTCCGTCCGTGTCTAACTGCCGTAGACATGTATCATTACTATAAAAGTTTTATATGTGTTAATTCTGTGTAGCGCTCCGTGCACCCTATTGAAAGTGTTGTAATATTTAACTTTGAATCAGTTCTTTCACAGAAACACCCAAAGTTTTTACAATTTTGTTGCAATGTTTTGTTGCAATTTGTTGCATTACGGTCTACGGTAGTTTAGAGTCAAATTTGTATTTTCTTTAAAGGGGTGAACCTTTTTAAACTAAATACAATTAGTACATAGACGTTCGTAACATTTTTTTTTATCATTTACTGGATTGAAATACCGTTATTTTTTTATCACAGGCAGGGATGACAAGATCTTTATAGCAATGTAAAGATCTGGTTTTGTAAAATTTAATTAATAAAGTTTTTATGAGACCGCACTCAAAAAGTCACGTTTGACGACGACAAATCGCCAAATTTAGCACAAACAATAGCTTTTTGGAAATTGTTGCGGCGGCTATGCCAATCCTCTTTCACTTGTCCCCAAATTGGCGTGTGTGTGCACCAACTGAAGGACGACCGGTGGCCGGGAGTCGGAGATTTTGCAATCGCAATTTTAAGTGCTGAATTCACCGCTGCACTTTAAGTTTCTTTCTCGTATTCAAATGCATATTCCGTGCATGAGCACATGCAGCAAACATTGCTATAAAGATCTTGACAGCGGTTCACTTCGGCAGTTCAGCAGCCAGCAGTAGAACTAGTGTTGTGCTCCAGCCTGCTAGTCCAGCCAGCCAGCCAGCCAGCCACGTGCGTGCCCGCATCCGTGCCTTGATCCAGATGACGTGTCTCTGCTGCTTCCTCTTCCCGTTGCCACATCGCAGATAGTTCTTTAATGAGAATTCTGAAGACCAAGTAGAAAGGAAGGCTGTGATTCTGTTCTACCGCAGAAATATACACCTGGCTGCATAAGTATATCACAAATCAAAAGTGTTCCTGTTTAAGTGTTGTGTTCTAAGTGTTCATGTTAAAATGCTAACAATAAAATTTTGTTGCAAAAAACTAGTGATCCTTTCAGAGTCTAGAAGAGATAAAAAAAGACATTTAAATTTAATTTTTTTGTACCTATCATCGGGGACTCTTCAGTGTTTTGTAATACGTGTGTTTGGCATGGTTAACTTTTCTTTCTGTATAGTATTTTCAGTCTCGAGTTCATTTTCAGCTCTGTAAAATGTAACCCTCAACATAAAAGATTCACATGTTTTACAATTTAAAAAAACGCAAATTAATGAAATTTGAAAATTACTTGAAATATTTATTGGAATTTATACACCGGAAAGACAGTTACATGTATGAAACTTACTGCATTTAATAAATTTCCACAACAAATGTGTCCTTTAAGATTGCTTTGGTATTGGCATCAATTTTCAGATCATCAATTACTTCCCTTAGCTCATCAAAAATATGAATGTAACACTTGTCTGCAACAACTTGCGATTGCAAAATGACGTTACGTGCCGCCTCGTAAGCTTTGAATCCACATTCATTGTTGATGTCGTCTATTACGCATGCAGCAGTTGTGACTTCTTGCCTGAAATTAAGTTTATTGTACGGTTATTTTCTTTTTAAGTTACATTGTATAAGTACATATAAATTAGTTCGAACTTTTTGGCTAAAATTTATGGTTTGATAAAATACATTTGAAAAAACATCGTTTTAATACCAAGTGGGATCGTTTCTTAGGAGTGAATCCCTTGACCTCGCAAAAAGTGCAACAGTGGCGGCTTGTGACCTGTTTCAGTGGTGGGGCCCGAAAAAAATAGTGCCCATTAAAATCGCGAAAATATATATACATATAGAACAACCTATCCCCATGTGCACACAGCGTAAGTATTTAAAATTTCTCAAATGACAAATTATTATCAAAATTACTATACAACTTTTGCTATTTTTTACCTAATTATGTTAAATTGAAAAGTTCACTTTGTTACTAAACAAAAAGCCACATTTAATTATTTAATATTTATGTTTATAGCTGCTTGTTCATAATTTTTAGATGATTTGTTTATTTTAATATCAATATCAACGTATAGAAAAAAGACATTTGTACATCGCTTTTCGTAAATCAAAAAAACAACACAGAAAAACATCTGAGTGCACTGCAAAAATACGATCACGCACATAAAAAAATGATTTCCTCCTAAGCGGAAAATATTTCCAATAGCTACCGATTGCCGAAATTTCCCCGTACAGTCGTGTAGATCGCCATGCGAGGGCCCGAGGATCTGGGCCCAGAAGACAGCTCCAAATAAACCGTTTGTAAGTCAAGTTACTTCCGCGTCAATACGGCTTTTGTGCTCAATGCCAAATATGTCAACCCGGTGAACGGAGAAAAGACACCAAATTCAGGGCAAACCAGCCCATGGCCCATGCATGGCATAGATAGGGGGAAAATCGTATAACTATCGCTTTTTTAGGTGCTTTTTTTAATGGATAGTATTAAAATAGAGTAAAATGCGTGCATTTTTTAATGAAGGTAAATTATTGAAAGAACTGTGTTACAGAATAGGAAGATACTTTGATTTAGACGGCGGTTAGTCGGTGGGGCCAGGCCCCTCTGGCCCTTAATGACGAGCCGCCACTGATTGCAGCAAAATTACAGTGGCGTTGCAAGTTGAGGCTCGTTCACTTCTTCTGACGTAACGACCAAAATTTCTGTGCATTTAGAAATTTATCGCCTGCGTTACGACACTACTTTGTGTGCCCCAATTTACGTACTATGATATGTTTTCTATCATCTCTTAAACTTTCTCTCTCTGTAAATTGTTCCCTGAAAAATAACACTTCTTTTGACCGGATACAGAAGTAAGTAGTTAAGCGCTTGAAGATTTTATAAACTATATATTATTTTACATTAAAAAAAGAAATATCTTATAGACTTTCTAAGTATCTCCGCCGATGATCGACAATCTAGTTTGTATTTGTGTCTTGCAGTAATTGTTTGTGATTGAAAATTTTCTCAAAAAGTAGTTCGTTCATTTCAGGCTATCTTTAAATAAAAATAAAAAGCATGATTTTAAGAGCATTTTTTATCATATATTTTTACATCTTTTTTTCATAAAGACAGGTTTGATTAACAGTTAGTACCTGAAATTAATAAAGAACTTTCTCAATAAGTCTCACAAAAAAATAGCATACTAAGAAAGGGTTGAGTGGTATAAAAAATTCATCCTTGTGTCATATATGTGATAATTATAATTTTTTTTATTCATTTTAACATTTAAATATCGGAATTTTTCCGCCTTCTTAACTAATAAGTTAATAGTTGATTTGATTGCTGAGGTGATTGCTTCGAGCAAACATGAACCAATGTTAAGAGCAGAACACTTGCCGCAAATTATAGAGCATGATCCACAGTGGATCTCGCAGACATTAGAATGTGGGCATGGAACTGAAAAATTGTTTTCCACATGTGCATAGACATGATCTGTAACATTTATTGTGTTCTGTTAAAAAACAAAGCATAATTGAAACAAAAAATGTCTCTCTATCTTACAAGGATTATTTGAAAAGTTTCAGGAAAAGTTTAAGAAAACTAGATTTATTTGAGCTAATGCTACAAAACCTTATTAGTCTACCTTGAGCGTCTTTGAGATACACTTTTGCGAGCAACTTTTTCACGACTCGAAGGCTCCCTGAGAAGCGAATTTCGGAACGTCCGTAATTGTACGCTTAAAAGTTTCTTTCATGGACCTTAGAGTCCTATTGTGGTGCCATTTTTGATGTAGGATTTCCCAGACTTTCTGTTTACCACATTTTCCCAGCCTAACGTAAAATTACTGATTACTTGTCGTTCGCTGAATTTTGCGCTTGCCCCGACTTACTCGACATGGATCTACTAGAAGTTCGACGATTTCCAAGAGAGAACGCCCGCAGGTAACTGGCCCTTTAATGTATGAAAGGACATAACACCCACCACCGAGCACACTACGACGTTCAGTCACGTGAAGAAAAAAAATGTTTTCGATACTTTTTACACTAACCTTGCATTCCTGTTCTCGACCTTCTACAACATACGAGGTGTATTAGAAAAGTAAGTTCCGTTTTGGAAAAAAAAATAGTTAAAAAGTTTTGAAGCGAATTTTATTTTTAAATGAAAGAGCATATCTGAAACTACTTTTCTGACTTGTTTTTAAACTCTGTGCAAAATCAAGTCAAATCAGTGGTAGTCTGGCGACAAGTGCTAATGGGCGACAAGTCTGAGCTGTACGACGGGTGATCAAACTGCTCCCAACGAAACTATCGAATCACCGTTTGAGTGTCACAAGCATTGTGGGGCCGAGCTGTGTCAAGGAGGCCTTGCACATGAAGCGCGAGCAAGGTGGAAAGCGTTTTGGATTCGACGATGAGGTGGAAAATACTGTGGAGCCGTGGTTATCGTCGTTGACGGGAAGATTCTATGAAGACGGCATAAAAAAGCTGGTAACCCGCTACGAAAAGGGTTTGAACATTGGCCGAAACTATACAGAAAAATAGTTTAAGTCATGCTTTTTCATATAAAAATAAAATTGGTTAAAAAAAAAAAAGAAAAAACTATTTTTTCTTCAAAACGGAACTTACTTTCCGAATATGCCTCATAAATAAAGTTGAAATTTTGTAATACATGTGGATATATAATGTTGCAGGATAATAATGGTTCCTGCCCACGTTCTCATATTATTGTTGACTCATTTGATGAGTATTAAGAAAATTTATGCAAAAATAGTTTTGGCCTCGTAAACTGGCAAATGTAAGTCTCGTGGAGAAGAACAAAAATATAATCGAGAGTGATCAAGGCACTGCTGTATGCAGCTGAGGAAAAATTTATGAACATCTCTTCTAACGACTTGAAAGGTAGTCGTGAAATCAACAGGTAGCGTTAATGTCACGTATACTTAAATAAAAATACAAAAAAAACCGCTCGTTACAAAAGAAGATACTTACAAGCAAAGGAGCCTCAGTGATTTTTCAGAAGTACATTTAACTCCACAGTTTGGAAGTCTGTCTAAGTAATCATCATAGGCTTTTATGACTTTATTAGTTGTTTTAGAACATATTCTGTCTTTTCTTTGTATTCTACTTTTTATGCATGGTAAACTTCTTGCAAGTGCTGCAAAAATTTAAATAAAAAATGTGTAAAATGAAACAACCAAATAGTTATATTCGTAATAAAGACAAATGTGCATTTGTAAATTACATTTTAATCTCTAGAAGTTTAAGAGATAAATCAATATTAATTTAGTGGAGCATAACCATAGATATAGAACAGTTGCATAGTCTGCCAAAGTGACTCCGAAGCTGCAAAAGTTGCCTATCACTGGATTTAGCTAAGAAACATGACGGTCGATTGCA
Source organism: Cheiracanthium punctorium (assembly GCA_038373885.1). Taxonomy (NCBI): domain Eukaryota; kingdom Metazoa; phylum Arthropoda; class Arachnida; order Araneae; family Cheiracanthiidae; genus Cheiracanthium; species Cheiracanthium punctorium. Next base: position 172,657 of record JAWZYV010000760.1, on the reverse strand, counting down.
TGCCAAGCATCAAGTTGTGTCAAAATAAGTTCTTCGCTTAGTGGAAAGAGGATGGCGATTCGATTGACCAGCATGTTTCTGGTAATTAATTCAAGTGATGGAAACTCTCTAGTTTTTCAGAATTGGGCAATCTATCAAATACATCGTCTAGATCGATGAGCATAGCACTTGAAATATTTGCGACACTAAAACTATTCTAGTGTTAAAAGAATTTTGTATCAATTAAGCGTAATTTCATGGTGCCATATAAACAGCTGAAAAAACATAGAATATAAAAATTTATAACATAGCTTTATAATAAAAGACGAAACTAAGATAAAAGGTTGAAATGATATGCTTATAAAAGAAAAATGGATAAAATATAGCTGAATAGGGATAAAATTACAAAAAAAGTAATCTAAAGTAAAATCAAATACTTCAACGCTTGGTATAGTTGCGTCAATTTATTACTTAAGGTAATCAATTCTCCTTACTTTTCAGAGTTCTAAGAATTTTATTGGTTGGAAAATTAACAGTAAATATAACAACAATTAAAATCCCTTTCGGGAATGCTGCTTCTACTTTTTATAGTGCAAGTATAGTATATATTTACAAAAAGAATGTGTTTACACTTAAAGCTGTTTTTATCGAGACGCCAAGTTCAGCTTCTAAACAATTCTAAATATTTACAGATAACTAAAAATTTATCTTATAAAACAGGTTTAAAATAATATCAGATGTTTTGATCAATTATAGTTTAATAATGGCCAATATCTAGATCTTACATGATGAATAAAATTGTTTTACTTGTACGTACTGTGATATAGTGCGCTGGACTCATCGCAAGCTTCGTCTAAAAGATTTCTGATTCTTTGGTAATACAAAGGTGGACTTAAGCCATTGAACTCTGATCTCCCTTGGCAAGCTAAATCATAACTATGAAGGCATTCAACGTAATCATTTGTTGATCTATATAAAAAAGTTGAACATAAATGTGGCGTAAGCAGAACATTATACAGTATAAAAAATAATTATTTATTTTTTAATGCGACCGCATTTAAAAAATGTATGGTCTGTCAAGATACTCGTATATATATTTTAGACGGGTTTATATTTATCATATTAAAATGTATGTACAACTAATGTTGAATATTGATGTAGAATAAGCTTAGCATACTTAGTATCAGGAATAAATGGTTATGTTTTAAGTGGGCACATTTAGAATTTAAATACTGTTTAAATGTATATATTTCTACTTTTATTTGTGCTTGTTGAATGAATTGCTATTTAAATACAGTTTTCAGAAAACGTTTGCAAATATTTAGAGAACTTGTGAATGTCTCATGAAAATTTCCCCATTTTTCTGATCTAAAAAAGCCTGATGGGGTGAGCTTATGACTTCTTTACACCGCTGAATTTTACACATTTTTGAATCACTTCACTCTTGTTTCGTTTATGGCTCAAGAAAGTAAAAAAAAAAGAAATCAGCGTGGTTTTAAAACAGCAAGTAAGTCTTTATTCTCCAAGAGACAATACTAATAATACTGGTAATAATAAATAAATAAATAAATAAAAATACAACCTATATGCAATTTCAATTAAATCGTTTTTTGTGTTATTTTGTTTTGTTTCTGCTTGAAAATTTAACAAATATAGCAATATCAAATATGCTGGTATAGATGAAAATGCATGAGAAATGTCGTATCATATATCGCCAATGGCAATACTGGTTTAAATCCCTTAATATCGTCACAAATAATACTATTGCGCCTTATATAACAAATTACAAATTCACAAAGTTCAGCATCGAGTTTGATACATTTAGATAAAGATTTATAATATATTGTACCGAATGTCTTGTTATTTACAAATACATAAAATATTTAATTGAATGACATTATCGTGATACTGATTAATGATGTACAGTAACACAATTTTAAAATAACGTATCGAATATCGTACTAAATATTTGCGAAAAATATAAGAAGTTTTTAACCATATATATTCTATAAAAGCACTCTGCTTACGTATTATTTTATACTTTCTTCTTTATTTGTTATGTGAAACATGAACCGTGATGCAAGAGATATTTTTAGTCATAAGATATGGTTTCTGTTGACGGCAGTTTTGTGGGTCGGATATGTCGTAAATTGTATGCTGCTCTTGCATATGTAACTATTATTTGCAAATTAAGTAAAAGTTTCTACAACTGATATTTAATTACTGAATGCCCAAATGACGGCACATTCAGTATTTTCATGATTAAAATGGCTTATTTAAAAGTTGTCCACAGACGGAAATATTCATCAGAGTATGTGGATTGTTTCTGTGCTTGGAATAGAGAGAAAAGTTACTTACGAACAGAAAAATTGTAGTTCCTTTTCGTTTCCAGGAACATATTCGAAAGGACTCATATCTGGGGCCTGGCAGACGTTATGAACTGGCCTGTAGCAAAGTCGAACCTCCCCTAAGGAAAGAACGCATGCATATTTTGTTATTAGATAATGACACGCTTGAATTTTTATGCTAAAAATTTGAAAAAAGTCTGACATAAGGAATAACGTTTACAAAAAGCGTACATGTACATATAAAACAGTGCATATCTTTGGGATAGTACAAAGGTTACACTCGTTCGGCTGGGTAAAATAAACAGGTAGAAAAGTTAACAACTTGTCAATGGCCTCTCCGTAAACCTCTTACTTTCCTACCTGTATGGGAGTTTGTGTTTTCTGCAGCTGAAGAAGGGTAGAATTTAAACATTCGAAACATGCCTACTGTTTTAGAAACTTAATGTCAAACAGAGATGTTAATGAATATTTTTTAAGTTGATTCCCTTTTGTGCACGTACAGAAGAAAAGCAAAACGTTATATTAGAAAGTGTCATTAAAATACTTAATTCAGTTTCCACAGACTATTGATATCTATTTATAATGAATAGCTATAATGTTAAGCATACTTGTAAAATATATATACATCAATGTAAAATATTTGTTACATCACTATATTTCGTGATAATTCATGTATAATATATGAAAATAGTGCATGAGAAGACAAATGCAAGAAATATATCTAACGAAACAAAAACATTCCTTAAACTAGATTGAAGAGTGGTGAATTTTTTTTTTATTTGTTCAATTTAAATACTGTTCTGTCATTAAATCTCTCAATGAACAAATCTTTGTAATACATTAAATATGTTTTGTTTTACACAGAACAATGTCAGTAAAATGTGCGTCACCACCTTTGTATTGATCGTAAAGTTTTTTGAATTCGTTTTAATGATTATGTTAAAATTTTCACCCAGAATTTTCATAAAAGAGAAACCTATTATAAAATGGACAATTATAAGCTTTGCAGAAATCCAAACATGCAGAAAAAATAACGAAGAGAAAGAATAACCCTCGGTAAAAAGAGAAGCATAGCGTAACGTATAGGAATATTGTAATAAATACATGAAACTTACCCAAACCAAAGGAAGGTAAAACGACCAATATTATGAAGACCAACATGTTAGTACTTTAAGAGAATTAATAGGAAATGCTTCTTTATATCAAGAAGACTTTTACAACAATTGCAAGTTACTTAAATGTCAATTGTTTGTAGGCAGCTTCACATAGATAACCAAGTTCCGTTCACTGCGTGTATTGCAATATTTCTAATTAAGACTAAAAACGGAAATACCATGTTGTAATTCATCAATAAAATATATTAATAAGGTCTGAAATAAAATGTATCTACAAAGACAATCAAAATGTTCCGTCTCAATGTCCGTTTTAGCAATGTATCAGTTGTTACGTATAGAAGCAATCAATACAAAACACATAACTATTAAATTCATGAATTTTTTCATCCTTTCAAAATTGAATCACCCCATCCATTTTCAGATATTTCTATTTCCACTTTTAATTTTAATTTTTAAAGGTCACTGATGTAACGTGATTCTCAATATGAAGTGATCATGAATTTCAGTTCCTTGATTTCCATCTATCCTAGATTTTGAAATGTATTAGAATTTATGTGAGGGGGCTATATTTTTGCCGGATGCATCGCCAGATATTGCCCGACGCAATACCGGATTCCAGCAAAAGATTTTAGAATAAAAAATACGTATAAAAGACCCACCAACACTACAAGTATATTTTTAAGTAACATATTAAAATGCATGTTAAACCAAAATTTCGTCATTGAATTACTTATTTTATTTGTACACTTACTTTTTTGAGTTAAAGGTATTTCATTGATAAACATACTTTTAGTCAAAAGAATAGTTACCAAATAATCACGAATAAAATAGATTTAGTTTAAAGATAAATAGTTATGTACTAATATTAGATTGGTTCAAGACTGTGGATTGCGAAATATTAAGAAACGAAAAATGGAGAACTATAAGTGTTTCTAAGCAGTGCACTAACATTCAGATAACCGTTCGCAAAGTTAAATGTGATCATTAAAGATTCTGAAAAATTGAATACATTTCTCTTTTAGATACAATTATAAGTAATTTAAGTATAATGGCTGGTACTGTAAAACCTGTTCTATGTTTCAACATTTTATTAATGGAAAACTGGTCTTAACTGGAAATGTTTTCTAGTCAGTAGTTCTAACTTCTGGTTGTAATGTGCCTTCATTCAGCGAATATTTGTGTTTCGTACAAAAATGATTTGGTCCCTTGAGATTCAATTTAAAGCAATTTATAGCACTTTCAAAAATATTTTGAATAATTCTGCAAAATATATTTGAAATGAGAGTAGTATTTTATAATGAGTAGTATTTTATAAATTGTCAAATAACCAATAGTCTTTTTTATTTGGTTTCCATTTGTCTTATAATGGTTTGAAATGCATCGATACTTAAAATTTTTATAGTAAGACTATTGCGACAATAAAAATGAATTTTGTCATCCTAATAAAGTGTTTCAAAAACACAGCTTCACGACTGCATGTGATAAAAGAGAAAGTAAGTGTAGCTTTTCTAAGAGAACAAACTTTACTTTATCGCTACAAGCATTTCCTTCGAAAACATTCTGCCGATAAACTAAGTTCGCAGTTTACCCTTTATCCTTAAACAACAAATTAGAAACGCCCTTTTTTATTTTCCTTTGTTTTTGCTGAACATATGCTATGGTGTTGGTGTTTACATTTTGTTGGAGTTTACATTTATTTTTTCTTTTGGAAAGTAAGTAGTTTTTACTTTTAATAATTTGGTTTCTGTATTTTTAAACACGTGTCAATTATCTCTGAATGAGCAAGGAGTCTGTTTTATTTCAAATAATATCTTTTAATGGCATGCCCACCGGTATCCGCTCTCAATATTCTTCTGAAGAGGGGCATATCATGCAGGCCGAAACCGGACTGCTATTTTAGTTCTCACATTGCTGTTCTTATACTCTTTTATACTTATTCAGTTTCAAGTTTTGATTGTGTTATTGCTAGTCAATAAGTTTGTGTTTGGTCCTGTCAACTGGACTGTGTTTACTAGAAATTTCTTTATATACTGACCTTTTAAGATTCCAATCTGTACACGACGCAGAGTTTTCTGTAACAGTATATGCTTTTATAGAATTAAAATATGTAAATGAACTTATACTTACGAAGAATAATGCGCGATAAGTACCTCAGGTTCCATGCTTTTAAAAATAATTCTATTTGTGCATATATCAATGTATTAAAATGTTTTTTCTTAATAATTAAATGCTTACAAAACTCTTAAAAAATAATACTATTAAGAGATCAAGCTATCATTTCCTTGCGAATGTTTAGTCACATGACACTCTTTACAGATAAGAATAACCAATTATATTTTAGCGGTACAACATTTAGCATATTGTATTTCTTTATCCATAATCAGAAAAAAATAAGAGCAACATTACATTTTATAATTTAATGTCAACAAATTAAGACAAAGTGTATGGCAAAGAGAAGCTATGGTGAACTTAGTTCTAAAATAATTTCATTACAAATTTTTCAACTAGTTCCTCTTTATTAGTTTAACGCAACCAAAGTAACACAGACACACTATCGTTTAACTATTGTTATTGTTTTTTAATTTATTGCTGTTAGTTTGCTCTAATTCCATTAAAATTATTTTGACTGTCATGATACGTAAAAATTACATTTCAGCTGCTCTCGGAGACAATGATATATGTAGGAATGATTCATTCACTTCGTGTGCCCCTCCAAATACTTTTCCATTGCCTTTTCCCGAAAATGAATATGAACTGGACAAGTCTTGTACGTAAGTGTTTATTTAAATTTTTGTATGTTTACATGTGCGAGCGCCATTATGAAAAATTAACACATCACTTAACTCGGACCTGCAAAATCACAACAAATTTTATTAATCCCATTCATCTGAATTACAAAGGAAGTTAAGTGTAGACTCTCAAATCTTAATTTTTTTAATACATTTCACACATAGTTAAAAAGTAAGCAATGAACCAGCACCGTATACAACCGGGCTTGTGCCATTCTTAAAAATTGTTACAATTTCCATTTTTCAACGTGCGTAAAAGTTTTTTTTTCTTCCTGAAACTTTTAATTATTAAAGCCTTGAAAACTATTTCTTAAAAAAAAATAAACTGTCACATTTTGAATGTAAAATTATTTTTTTTTTATATCTGGAGTGACTACTCACTAAAAAGAAAATTGTTAAAAACCACGTGAAAACTCTAAATAGAACATTTTTTTTTAAATTCTGGATTTATTTGCATTATTTCCTGACTATAAATTCTGTTGCTGCCCTTATTTCGTTAGAATTAAAAAAAAAACAAACACTTCGCATATCCAAGCCTAAATTTAATTTTCAGTAACATTATTATATATATATGTATGCTTTCAAAATAAAAAAAAAAACTTTCTAAAGCACAATTTTGAATATTAGATGTATTTATTTATGTTTAAATTTTTCAAAATTACTTTAAATTTTATCATTCTCAAGCCTATTTTTTAGTTTTAGATTTTTTTTGAACTTTCAAAATTGTAAAAAAAAGAAAAAAAAGGAACTTGTTAAATATATGTACATATGGTCAAATGTCACTAAGAACAATACTGTGAGCAATTGTTAACCGTGGTAAACTAACTGCTTTTATATTGTATAACACTGATGCATTTTACCAATTGTAATCCAAAAATTGTGCTGTTAAAAAAAATAAATAAATAAAAATGGGAGAAACCGCTGCGCTTGCTGGACCTGTGCCTGGAGCTACTATTCCGCAAGACAGTAGGGCACTTCAGGAACTAAAACAGGCTTTAAACCAAATAGGTAGGCCGTTACTGAAGGTAGTATCCTATAGTATCACTAAAAAGATTGTGCACTTACGGTATACAGATGTGCGTACTGGGGAAGCACACCGTATGTGCACTTAATCTACATAATGAATGTGTGGTAAGGCTACTCATAACCGGCTACTCAGTTGTGTATTCGGGAAGCACAATTCAATGCGCACTTTTGTTGCATCACTTTCATCAGAGCTGCCAACTCTCCCGTTTTTTTCGCTAGATTTTCCCACTACTAATTTTTAATTAGTACCAAAAATTGTGCGCACCAAGCAACCGCATTTTTCGGAAGTGGCAGCCTAAAACCGCCCGCAGTGCAATTGACAGCCTTCGACCCAGATAGCCCCCTTCGTGATCAAGCCATCTCCGGGGCCAAGTAGGTATGTGGTTAAAATAAGGACAAAAATTTAATCCAAAATAAATTTGTTTAAAAATTGTGGTGAGAAATCTCCCGAAGAAAAACGGGAGAGTTGGCAGATCGGATTTGGTGGTATTGCATGAATGTTTTAAAACAAAAAGAAGTGACTAGCTGTGCTACAGAGTTGCCAGCATTTAAAAGAGATACAATGTTATGTGGAAGACTGCTATTGCTACTCAATTCAAAAACAACGGATAAAATTTCATGTCTAAGAGTTTCTTTTGAATCAACATCTTGCTCATTTTGTTGTGAGTTCGTGCACTCTACCTCCATTGGCTGAATCTCATCATACACACTATCATTCTCAGCATTTTCAACTACTTCAGACCACAAACTAGGAACAAAATTTATTTTTTAGATCGCTGATAAGTGATATTTTTCAATGTGTTTCATCAGATTAAATACATTTGCACATGCACTTTTGCAACCATCCAGACAACATTTAAGCCACATGTAAACTAATGATTGCGAGAATGTTTTTTAATAGAAATCAAATTAAATATTTCGATGTTCTTGTTACAAATGCTGCAAAAAACATTCAAATTTTTACTGAAATAATAATAATACTGCAATAATTTTACTGCAATAATAATAATAATAATGTTAAATCAAAGATGTGCCTTTAATTTGACAGCTAAAATACAAAACCCAGTAGTACACATTTTGAAGTGTCTCGTTTCTCGGTTAGGAAATAAAGAAATGCAGTGCTGCACATGTTGCAGCTCTGCAGCATAGCTCCCAATAGAAATTCTATGAATTTAATTTTTCACGAATGGCCCTAAAATGTACTTAACTAAATTAAATTTACGTATGATTAAGAAACTTATTTTTAATTTAACCTATATCCATCTATTAATTTTTTTTTTAAACCAGCAATTCAGCGTGCCTCTGACGTCAAGACTTTAGTCATGATGTCAATGTTCGTCAAACTACTGTGCAATGATCGTGCAAATAGTATGTGCGTTCACGGATTGCACATTGATTGTGCGGTTAGAGAGTGCACAATTCTTTTAGAGTGTATACTCGACTTTCTGAGTACTTCATCTTTAACAAGAGTTTAAACAAATTTCACTGAACTCAGTCGAATGCAGCATTCAGAAGATAATGCACTTGAAATAATGTGAGTGTATGGACTGCAACGTATAAGAATACTTCATATTTGTAGCGGTGTAAAAACTTAAGTCCTACACACACCATTAGCCCTAGCTGAATGTCAACCTAGATGTAGATCAATTGAATGCGGTCAATATAATATTTAAATTACAATATACTCATATACTAGAATCTTCTGCATTTTTCTGGTTATTTTAAGATCACAATTTTAATGGGCTGTTAAACAACTATTAGTTAATATTTAATTTAAAATCAGGTTCTTTATACATAATGTTGAAGGGATTCAAATTAATGAATACAAAAAGTTTTATTTGCTAATACTATTTGATTTAACAAGATCAAATCATTCATGTTCGTACATCTATTTTTCAGTATTGTTTCTGAGCTAATGACTTGTGTTAGGAAATATGAAATTATATGCCAAGGTTCTTTCCCATATGAAGATGAATTTCAAAGAGTGTATGGAACACTCCAAAGGGTTTGTGATAAAAATTCTACCTTACATGAAGGTAAAGTATGTATGTTATCACCTAGATCTTAACATGCACACTAGACACAAATTATTTACTCTTGTAAAACTATTTATAGGTAACGTTTTATAAAAGAGATACATTAAGAATCACTTTAAACCACTAAATTTTACTATCGAGCTTTCATGAATAATTTTACAAAATCTTGAGTATAAGCTATTGCAATTTTATCTGCAACATAATACCATTGTGTTATTTTTATCAACTATTTTTTGAAAGCATGATGCTAAGAAATATTCGATTATAGTATTTAATAGGTTATTAAATTCCTATATAATGATAATCATTAGAGTAGTATGGCATGTAACACACATAATCAATGGCATACGATTAACTTCTTCATAAACATTAGGATCTCCTTTAATGTGTTTACACCTGTGGAGACCATTTAAAAAAAATCTTATTCGTTCACAGGAAATGTGGTTCTAAAACCATATCTCTCTTCTTATGTACACCGCTGCATTAAATTACGTTTATCAGAATCTGGCATTCAATGCTACGTTGTTATAAAAGCAATATTCTAGGTGGATCACATATGTATATAACTGCGAATCTACTTTTATCGTCCCAGATTATTATTTTGTCCTGTATCACACTTTCCTGTTTTAATTTAAATTTTCACAAATATGTACAATTTGCTTATTTCTCCGTACAACTTTAAAATCGTTTACTCTTAAATTTTTATTTATTTGTTTATTTATATTTTGGAGTTAATATATTGGTCGTAAAATACTGACTTATGTTCAAAATGATTCAAAGATTATGATAATCGAAATTACAATTGTTTTGTAGAACGCAGTTTTAGAATAATTCTTTATGAACATTTTGCACATTTTATGCAAATATCATTTAAAAATGCATAAATGCTCGAAATATATGTAATCTGCATCCCAGCTTATAGGATAAAACATGGATCATAAATATTTCATTTTTGCCACAAAAATTAAACGTATGTAGAGATTTTCATTCAAAATATTTATTCCTGAAGTAATTTCCATGTCGTTGTTCATATTTTCTTTTTCAGGATTAGCAAATAACATAAAGTGCATCAAAATTAAATTAGATGACCACAACACAACATGCTTTGAAGACAAAATGGCTGTTTTGAATACTATCGAGTTGTACATTAATATTGAAAATAGTACTGAAGGGGAAGATATTTCCTTGGAAGAGATGGATTTAATGTTCTGCGTGTGAGTACAAAAGATGTACACAATCATAATACAAAATGTATTTCTTGTTCTAAGTGTAAACATTTCAAAGTGCAAACTGAGGAATACCAAAATTGTAACAAGCATGAAGCTCCTAACAAAATACAATTTAATTCGTTAGCAAACATCGATTTAATTGGTTATTTGATGCAATTGTAAATTTTATGCGCTTTTATTCGACAATAAAACTATATTAATTTCTGTCAAATCTTATATCTTACTATTTATTTTACTGAACAAAAATTTTAATATATAAGTACCTTATGATACATATGAAATATTTCTACAATCCATGTTTTTGTAGTTTAATAAATTATTGATTTTTGCTTCTTTAACTGCTTAAACAAGTTTTTATCTAGAAGAAAATATTTGTTTACAACATTTCTTAACTGATCCTTTAAATAAATTTACATACTTAATTCATTTGAAAGATAAATGAATTTAAGGGGGTGGTGGGCTGTGACATTACCGAAAATCTGCCAAAAAGTCGTTAATCTTCTTTAATGTATTAATATTCTATGATTTTTACTGTATCTGAGGTAAAAAACAGTATGTCTCTAACTTAATTAGTGAAAAAGATATAAACGTTTAAAAATGTAAGTATATCATAAATGGCCCTTTAAAAGTCCGGAAAAATGCCTTTTGTGTAAAATGAATATTTTTCGCAGTTCTGTGTCATAATTTTTGCGACATAATTTTAGGAGAAATTTTATAAAATTCATTATAGAGACTCAATATACATAGAAAAGTAAAATTTCTTACCGTTATTAGTTTGGTAGTCATTAAGATTATAAAAATTGAATACAAATTTTTAAAAACATGATTTGTTTGAGAAAAATCAGTATTAAAGCAAAAAATACTTCCTAAAATTTTACTTCCTAACAAATCTCTAAATTAATAAGAAAATTTGTTCGGAATACATTTTTGAATACAAGATAAAATTGAAGGAAAAAATTAAAAGTTGGCGCGCAAGGGACATTTTTAAGAATTTTTTTTTTACATTTAAACTAAAAAAATAACTTATGTTGCGTTTTTTGAAGTATTTAATATTGTCATACTTCAATGCATATATATAAAAAAATTCATAATTTTTGGTCAAAATTAAAGAAAAAAAACTTTCACAGTGTCCACCGTCCCTAAGATAGATTATATGCAATTTCAATAAATATCTAAAAATAGCCGTAAATTCTTTTTAAAAATATTTCACCATTTTTACTATGAAATAATTAATAAATAAAATAGCATGAGTAAAACGACTCTTTGAGGAGCATTATTGAGTAAGTCAATATTTTTCAACATGCTAATGTCAGAATTTGGGGAATGTAAGGGAGTAATGCAATTTTTGTTATAGGGAGATAAAAGTCAATGGTTTATCGGAAACAGTTTTCTAGTAGCAATATCTTTTGCAGTATCTAAGTGCTTTTAAGTTCTGTTCATTTTTTAAGCAGATTTATGGTTCAGTAATGTCATAAAATATTTGAACATGAAAAGTAACATGTATGAATGTCATTTAAACTAACTGCTGTATAAAAAAGTATGAAATGAATGCTCTGATAATTTATCTGGACCTTGAAGTAGACATTTTGTATCGTAAGTAGGCTTATAAAACAACTTAACTTAAATTGTTTTAGTCTATATAGTTGGCTGTCTAAACCAATTAAATAAAGGTAAATATTATTTAAACAAGTTATAGTTGGGAATCTATCCTATATTAAAAAAAAAATCAAAATACATCGAATCCTAAAATATCAGTTTGGGGCATTAGTTTATGATGCCTGATTGAAAGTATTGCTTAGATTAGTTTAAATACTACAATATATTCTAAGGCATAATACAGGGGCACAGTATAATAGGTCTTTACTTTGTTTTTGGCCTTGTTCAGGAACAAATTAGCCAGTTCAATTAACAGTCCTTTAACTCCACTATACTAGTGGCTCACTTGCCCCAACTGTTAGGCATCTGGGCCACCCAATGTTAAAAAGTAATTACAAATACCACGGTATATCAAAAAAAAAATTTTTTAATCTCCTTTTATGAGCTTTACAAGTAACTTGTTTGGTTCTGCATTTAGTTCTCAGGAAAAAAAAATAATAGGAAAAGTCGAAACTTTACTCGAAAAGTTGTATTACTAGCGGTCGAACTTTTACAAATTATCTTATAAATTTCAAAAAACATAAATTAAAACAATGTCATATTGTTTTATAAGTGTTGTGGAATAGTATATGTATAAAATCAATGAATTAGATCACACATCATGGAAGAAGAATTAAAATCTTATCTTCGTTAAAAAGGGATGTTAAATAACACCAGGTAAAGCAAATTGAGTCCCATACACACACGAAAAGTCGGTGCTTCGTAAATTGCAACTACACTATTATCAATCAAACGTAAATACATAAAACTTTGTACAAAAAAGGCAGCTTTTCACAGCCTGGCGAGAAAAAGTGAGCCACTCATAAGCGATTGCCCATGTGACCTTAAGTGCCAGGTAGGAGTAGCACATATAAAATATTTGAAATAAACGGTCGAATGCATATCGCAAAGCAGGGGGTACTAGATTTTGTCGAGCGCCATCCCAAAAACCCGTCAACCCTGCATTACCAGACAGCTCAAGACAAGTAGGCACCCAGAATTTACATTCCATATACCAAACCAACAGTTAATTTAGAAGGGAAATACCTTAATTTGCAGATTTAAGGTATTTTCTTCTAAACCGGCGGACACAAGATGGAAATGGAAGTACTTTTTTTATCAAGCAGAAAAAGCGGAGTGAAGAATGAATAAAACTAAACTAAGGAATATATATGATTTAGAAAAACGAACCAAAAGAAAATTGCTTTAGACTCGAAATTTATGTGATCTGTATCGCAGACTATAGTATAATATATGGATCATAAATATTTCATTTTTACCATAAAAATTAAACGTATGTAGAGATTTTTACATGAGATTTGTCATGAAAGCTCCCAGTGTAATAAAAATTAAATAATCGAGTACAGCTGAGACAATGCTACAAAAGGTTACTCGAAAATGTTTATGCGATTACTGATGACATGCATTGTTCGTTAAATTTTATCACTTCGTTGGAAATACTAAAAAATGTGATTAAAAATGTATTTCTTTAATTCCGTGTGTAGTATTTATTTTAATTTCGAAGCATTCTAGCACGTTGAATTGCTCAGAAATCGCGAGTAAAACTTGGATTCAAATAGAAACGTGGGGTCACAAACTTTGTCTTCGTACACAGTCTGTCAAGAATCAGTCAAATAACTAATAAGCTTATTCAGTTTTTTTTTCCAACATGCAATGAACATCTATAAATTGTGCTATCATTTTCAAGGATGCAGATTTCGGATACCAACTTCGTTCAAAATATCTAGTTAAACGACTTTTAGGAATATTTTTGCTTCATTAATTACTTACTTCTGTGCAGTACTGCACTCATGTTACATTCCCAGTCATCTTCGCGCGAATTTCTACCGATGACTATAAAATATAGAGAAAAATTCGGAAAAATTGGAATCAGACATAATTTTTAATGATACTCATTAAATTCCATTTGATTGATTTGAAATATTGTGCCGCATTTCTATAGATTACATGCTTACAACATTGGCTGCTTTTTAAAGGATTTAGAAGAATGTGGAATGGAAGCTACTGATGTGATTACTGAAGTTATTAAATCATCAGGCTTTATACTTGACGGCTGTCCCGGTGTCACTCAAGAAACACTTTTGATGGTGTTAGATCATCTCGAGCTTGATAATCGACAGAAAGAACTTATAAAAGATGTATTTTTAATAGTTGATGTAAATAAATAATATTCTTTAAAAGATATCAGAGATTTTATTTCATTTTTGAAATTGTTTGCCAGTTAACAATTCCTTAAAAATAACGTTCACTGAATACCTGATGCAGTATTAAGATTGTATTTCTGCAGACATGAAGCATCGAACGTTTGAGATGGTATGATTCAAGATTGTTTTCGATAAAATTTTAATGATCAAATTAAAATTACATAATTTTAAGTGTACAGGTTTCTCTCTAATCTATGACAGTGTTATTTTGATAAATTTCACTGTTTCATTGCATTTCTTTTTTAAGAATTAAGATTTGGATGCATTCAAGTTTTATATTCAGTATGTGATAATGGGAAAAAGAAGAATCAACTGAAATTCCGGATTTGGTTCTAAAATGTCTGTCTCATGCAAGTTCAACTGCGGAGAAAAATCGCCCACTTTCTTCTGCATTCTTCATTCGTACAGCAAAGTTTGAGTATAGCGTAAGTTTGAGAGATTCGGTTATTTAAAAAAAAAAATGTTATTCAGGATTACAAAAAGCAACTGTCACTGAAAATAGTTTTGAAAATAGTCCTTTTACAGGAGCATTCAAAAGAATTCGGTATACCAATTGTTTATGAATAAAGTATGCTTTAATGTGTTATAAATAAAATTCGTATAAGGAGCCATCTTCATATTAAATACGCAGCAATTTTACTTTTCCCAATGGCAATATCTAGATATCACTTTATATTAAAAAAAAAGTTTATATGATATACATTCGTCAAAAAGGCCGCTATGTATATAGGTTCATATAGTGGTATTTCCGAAGGAATCACATGCATAAAATAATTTTACATGGCTGCACAAATTTCAATTTTTTCGTTGAGAAGTTGACTTTATATTAATTAAAATGTCCTACTTCGAGTAGTTAAGGGGCACGTATATTAATTTATAAAATGGTCACTTTTCAAAATATACCTTTAACATACAAATTTATAAGTAAATCAGATTTATTTTGCACAAAAGTGGTAAATGTTAGAGGTAATAGAAATACCAAATTTTGAAGCAAATCAATTACACTGTAAGTGATTTGTAAAGATTTATAGAGCATTAGTCATGTTAATTTCATTTTCAGATATATCACTTGATCTAGAAAATAATATTCAAGACTCTGCTTTTTTATAAAATAAATAAAAAGCTTTGTGAAAAAACACACATAAGATGTTACATGTAAATAAGGTCAGTCAGGGCTTTGACTGAGGAAGACCGAAAGAATTTTTGGTCAAAAGATACGTATCTACTTACTAGAGATGAGACGGGCTCAGCCCGAGCCCGAAAGCCCGAGCCCGAGCCCGGGCCCGAACCGGGCTCGGGCTCTGTAATTCACAATTGCGTTCGGGCTCGGGCGGACTCGGGCTCGTGAAAAATTTCTATTTTATTGAACAATCCTTGAAACAGATTTTTAAAAAGTGATTCATATGGAAAATCAAAGTACTTATAAAAAAAAAAATCTGGAGTGACTCCACTCAGCTTTCCGAACACTTACGATTAAGATCATTAGCAAGTATTTAAATAAATTTTAATCGATGAATAATTCAAACATATATACCAAATTGAAACTCAATCGAATGCACCGATTAAACGCTTGCGCACTTTCAAGAATTTCTCCCCATATGCCATTATGCCATACTATAAAAGAAATCTTTGTCGTAGCCCTGTAGAAAAACTATAAGTCCTATACACACCAAAATCAATACCGGTCTTAAGATGGTGATTTATAACATATATACCCAATTTGAGCTCAATCGAATGTACCCTTTAAACGCTAGTGCACTTTCAAGAAATCTCCCCCCCAAATAAGCATAATGTAAAAGAAATCTTTGTCGTAGCCCTGTAGAAAAACTATAAGTCCTACACACACCAAAATCCATACCGGTCTTGCGACGGTGGTTTATGACATATATACCCAGTTTGAGCTCAATCAAATGCCCCGTTTAGGAGCTATCGTGTTCACTCACATACACACAAACACATATACACACACACATACATACATACATACATCTCATAAAAATAGCATAAATGAATTCAGAAGATCTCAAAACGTGTAAATACACCAAAATCTCGAAGTCGAATTTTTCATGATTACAATACTTTCCTTACATGGTACATGTTCGGAAAGTAAAAATAGCGGCACGGGTGCCTGGAAGGCGCATGAAGATCTTTGTGTATTTCAGAACGGCGGCTTATATTGCTTAGTTAGTCATGAGATCCGACATTATTTCATAAACATAGATATAAAGAATTAGAAAGTGCATTAAAAATTTCCAACTATATTTGTCTTTAATTTGTACAAATAAATTCGCAAAATTTATTGTATTCTATCAAAGAATTACTTCTTTGAATTTTATTGAATTTTATTTATCTTCAGCTGAAATTTCGGGCTCGGGCGGGCTCGGGCTCCGACTTAAATAATATTGTTCGGGCTCGGGCTCGGATTAAAAGTCTTCGGGCTCGGGCTTCAAAAAATGAGCCCGAACTCATCTCTACTACTTACGTGTAACATCTTATGTGTGTTTTTTCCACAAAGCTTTTTATTTATTTTATCGTTTAACACCAGTATTTTGAGTTTTTTTCCGTCTTCCTTTTTATGCTTATTTCATAAAAATTATCCATACGTCCCATATCCCGATTTTACACGAAATCATTGTTCAACTTTGGATATTACTAAGTAATTTTCATTTTCCCATTGGTCAGGTGTACAGAGACTGGCCTTTACTTCATGGCATTTTTCCTGGAAGCTTTCACTTGGCTAAGAAAACCTTCAAATTAATAACCATTTCAAAATCATTTTAAACAGTTTCTAAGAAAGATTACAAGACAAGAATGCCCATTTAGGCGAATAGTAGGACTTAAACATCAGCAGTGTGAAAGTTAAAGTAAGCTATATTAGGATGAAATATCTCGATATTTTAACAAAAGTCTAAGTTATTTCATAGTTTATAAGCATAGTATAACAACAATATTTTATATGGTAATGCTTTTTTATCAACTCAAATACTAATATAAAATGGCAAGCCTAAATGCTAATTCAGTAGAACTAAGATAAAATATAAATAGAAAAGTTCTATGAATCTAAATAAACCATAAGTAACGTAATCTGTTGCGCTATTGAATTTGAAACTGTAATTCCGAATTCGTATTTCTGATTTGTGATGTAATTAATTACTAATGCAAATTATCCAAATCGTTATTTTAAACATTAAATTTCTACAAAGTATTTTTTTTCTCAAAAGTTATCAATAAGAAGGAAGCTTACTTATTATGCAATACTCTATAATGCATTTTCTTAATAGTTTTGTAAATTTAAATTTTAAATTGCCTATTTGCAGTACACTGGAAGATAAATGGCATTATTTTTTACAACCTCAATGCAAAAACTTTAACACTAGAAACATTATTTTTCTCTGAACAATATGCATTTTTATTCCCGAGAACGAACTTGTTAATAGACGAAAATTTTGGAACTTTCATAGACTATTCTCAAGTAGTAGATAACTCTATAAAATCGCAGAATAAAAAATTCCCAGCATCTCTGGAAATTATTGTAGAAAATTTCTATATATATATACATATAACGAAGTTGATGCAGAATTAAATTTGAAGACGGTTCCTTATGAAAAATTTAAGAATATCTGTTTAAATTATGCATTATTTGTAAAAGAAAGAGTAAACTTTGCTGTACGTCGAACAACCACTGAATAAAAAACATGTGGTCGTTTTTTTTCCGCAGATGCACTTCCGTTAGTTTGTTTCTTAAGAGGAATGATAAACTATATTAAATGCATTAACTACCTTCTTTTAATAAAGAGAAAATGGTATCTATTGCAGGATACAGACACATTTACTTGTTAATTGAAGAGCTAATATGAGTGTATCACCACAAAGCATCTGGTTAAATGTTAGCGTGCTTATTATTAAGCCATGCTGCAATAATCAGTTCCTACAATTAATCAGAGCGGCAAACATAAAATATTAATTTACTTCCACTCGCATATAACACATCGGCTGTATTATTATTTTACGAAGTCTATGACATAAAATTCATCATAAACTTTGTAGAAAACAATCAGTATAAAAGATAGAGCAAAGTGATCACCTTTGGTGGAAGAAAAAGTTGGTAAAACAGGGGAGAAGTGAGATTTTAATGTTTTAAATTATCCCCAGGAGTTCTAATCTTCCTGTCTGTGAAGATGGAAAAACATTTTTGCAACTGAGAAAGGGAGAACCATTCGTACCCAACCCGAAGCGATCGTTTTGTACCATTTAAAGTTGCTAATTAACTTTACCTTTAAAGACCAACCTTCTGTTGAATGTTCCTGTTACTCAGAAATAAAAATAGTTAAAACTTAATATAAATTTTAGAAGTGAAAAGTACATATTTTAACCTTTTAAAAGCCAAAAAGGAAATTAAAACGTAAATTTTAATTTCCTCCTTTCTCTCCTCACTAACTTCAAGAAGTGGATGAATAAGCTGCTAAAATTAGTTTAACCCCAGTCCCCATCTCTCACTGCAAAGACGTAGGGGAGAGGGGGGGGGCACAGTGGGAGACTTTTCGCTTTTTAGTAATATTTTCCCCCTTTTAATAAAAAGTAAAAAATAAATACCGAACAATATTTTGACAACTTTTAACTTTGATTACAATATTTTTCATAATGTATCCTTATTTTATTCTCTGAAACAATAAATAATTTTCTAAAGGTATCGAAGTAGTCCCAGTTTTCTCCATTGTGGGGCACAGTGGCACAATGAGTAAAGAACATAAAATATCAGCAAAATATAATTATTATATTTAAATTCCAGTTGAGATATTCAATAAAGATTATATAAAAGAAGATTTCAAATGACAATACTTAAAAATAGCTATCAGAATGGAACACCTTTTTAAGAGTTGAAATATTCTTGGCTGAATAAAGTTTGATGAATTATAAATAATAAATTAACATCAAATTAAACTGTTTTACGGACTGATATTTACAACAGTGATAGCGGAAACAAAAATGGCTGCAACTTCCCTACAAGTTGAACTATGACAGTGTCTAGTTTCCACAGTGTTGAAATAGGGATTAACTAAATAATGGGATTTTTTCTAATTTTTGAACTTTTGAATAATAGATAATTACCTGTCATCCTATTGTGCCCCGTTTCCCTAATTAGTTTAACCCAAGTCCCGATCTTTCACTGCAAAGACGTAGGGGAGAGGGTCTTATTTTACAGGTATTATAACCGTATCGGACTTCAAATCCTATCCAAATAGTCTTTGAAAAAATCTAGCTACATTCTCAAATTACACATAAAATAACTGATATGAACTAATATCTTTAAAATACGCTATAAAAAAACTGTCTGTCCACAGAGCATAATGTTTTAAAATTATTGCATGTTATTATTGCATGTTAAATTCATTTAAATATGCATATTATATGCATATTTATATGAATTTAGACATGGATGGAACGACATACAAACCGAAATAACTAACACTTTTAGAGATTGTCGGAATGAGTTAAAATAAGGCCAAAATTCTCACATATCAAAAACATACTTCATACTTTTGTGAATTAAGCCAGTTTTTCTAATACCATGCAATAAGAAATTTTTATAAAAACCATCTTGAATTACAGATAATCAGCTCTAAGCAGTTCTCGTCCGCTCAAAATCTGAAATATTACTTGTTGATTATTTGAGTGCAGATTATTTAACAAAAAAAGCAGGTGCACTTGAATAAAATTTAAAATTCATTGATGGAATTTTATTCCCAAGCTTATCATAGGGTAAATCGAATAGCCCTTATCGAATGAATTTCTATGACATGTGTCATGAGATTTTGGAAATAAAGATCTGTTGTGTGCGTTATTCCAAACCTAGCTGTCGTGTATTATTCTAAAAAGAAGATTTTCTATTATAATCTAAATATCTGTGATAGAAATAGCACCGAAGAGTAATCTAATAGAAAATAATCTCACACTGAATATTTTTACGGGATAATTTATTTTTAATATAGCCGTAATTTAAATGTAAAATTTTACTCAGTTATGCTGACATATAATTTACTGACTTATGTAATAAAATAATGGTACATGTAGTATTAGAAAATAATTGCAGTAATAAAAATATTAACTTGAATGATTGACGGAGATCTATTTCCAGTAAAATAAGAGTTTCTCTTGATTGAAATGGCATCTAAAAATGCTGGGGAAGTCGTCTACTTTTCCAGGAGAATTCTAAATATGTTTACCTACAACAGTAATTTATTATTAATAAAATATTTCGAGATTTAGATGGATATATCGAACTACCGAAAAAAAAAATAAAAGTGCAAATACTAAAGATGTTTGTAATAGTTAATTACCATAGTCGGTTTATTATCATCGGGCAAGTGGGGCTATTCCCCCCAAGCTTCAAGAAAATTCAGATACCACCTTCTTGAAAACATTATTTTCTACAGTAGGAAACATTTTGGCCCCCCCTAACGTTACATGATAATTTACGCCACTGATTATTTTTGGATCTCATTAAAGATTAAAGCTCTGGAAATTTCTGGACAACATTTATAAACATCACAGCGTATTGATAGTAAAATCTTTGCAATGTACTTTATCATTCATACTCATATCATAAAAAAACACCAGGAAACGAAAGAGTGTGTTGTTATATCAGCACTTAAAATGAACATATAATTAATTGTTAATATGCATTAAAGAAATATCCGATAAAACCGACAAGGCCGTTGTGATATTTTAAAAGCCATTTAACTAGCATCCGGAATATACTAGCAAGCTTCCTGATTTTTTTTTTTTATTTAACGAAAATCGCTTAGAAGAAAATAAACTCTTCCGTTCTTCGGTTCATTACAATGATAATAAATGTCAAGGGAAACAATGGCTGGTATTTACTGGCAATTAATAGTGTTTATAAATTATGCAAGATCTGGAGCTAGCATATTCGTTTTATTTCAAGCAATATATTTAATAGTGTAATCGTACCCATGAATTACGATAAAAAACTATACAACTATACACTCCAAATTGCTGTAAAAATTAATTAATTATATTGTAAAAAATTCGTACAGCCAGTAATAGAACTTGCAGTAAACAGAAGATTTTCGGAAATTATTCTATTTTCTGTTAAATAAGAAAGTACATTTCAATATGGCGTTCATTTTATGTCTGTGTTTATGGAAATAAGAAAAAACTCAGTATATTGCCTTTGTGATTTGTTCCCTTCAGATTAACGTAATACAAATTTTTAAAACAACATCGCCGTGAAAGGTTGAGTGATTAAAACTTATCATGTGTTTATTACATTGTCTAGTTCATATTTGACATTTTACTTAAGATACTTAATCAACATACGAATAGGACACGGTATTCCAGTTGGGAGAGGCGTCGATCTTGCAGTCGAAAGGGTTGCGAGTTCGATCCTGAAACCAAACAAAGACCGCCGTGCTCGCTAATGGCGACTTGAACACGTTAAATATGTCGTGGTCGCAATGTCCTCCAAGTTCCCATACAAAACGATACCTCTGCGGGTGGCAAAACTTGGGGTCTTCTGCTTAGTATTTGCTTCAAAATTAAAACTCCCCGCTTACGATCGGTAGTATTGCCATCTATCGGCCATCTATCCCGAATGAGAGAGAAATGAACTAATCGAGAGTCCAGCTCCTGAGTGAGGTAGAAATGAACTGTACGAGACTAGAAATTAACCCTCTCGTCACCATGAACCTCATATGAGGCTCCTACTTCAAATAGCAATATTTAGAGAGAAAACAATTAAATTTAGTATTTTTTTCTTTCAGTGATATCAATATCATTAATTCATGTAGAAAGTATATGAGGCTCTTAACTAGATGCATAAATCGTGCCTAGGTTGCAGTAATAGTCCATTTAGGTCATTTTTTACAGTTTTCGCTTATTGTTTCAGGAGAAAAATTAAGACAATATTTACGCTGCTTTTTTACCATTTTTTTTCTTTTTAAGGTAAGTATGTTTTCTTTTTTTTATTCCTCAACCTTTACCTAATATTTACCCTATACCGTTAGCCTCAAGTAGTTCTTTAAAATTACTAAGAACGAAGATTTACTTTCCATGAGCACTATCAAAAATCACTGCAGAAACAGCGGGCTAATGATGTAGAGTGAGGATGTAAAGTTTTACTTAGAAGGTCAATTTTAAACGTGATATTAAAATATATTAAGTCTTTTTCTTAAAATTTAAGCGACAAAATGATTCTGAAGACAAATTTTTCATGACACGTTAACGGTCAAACTTTTAGCTTGGTAATATTTCATTATTCGGCTTAAAAAGGGAGAGGTTATCAATTCGTCTGAATCTATTCTTTTTATGTTCAGTGATAATTTTTGCCACGTGAACCTACTTCGATACTTCTTCTTTTACAGGAAAGAGGGTACTTCGAATGCGGGATGTAATATTAATTTCTTCAGGTTTTCCTGATATTTTCTTTAAAATTGAAAAAAAAGTCTTTTAATCATTGCCTAAAGTGTTGCCAGGAAAGAGACAGCAGTTGTAAGTTAAAAGACGCGAAGGTTGGCCACTTCCAGTGATTTACCGGCAGTGCTAAAAGATAATTTCCCGATACTGAGTACAGCTTGACCTGCATTTGAGAAAAAATTGCCAAACCTTACTATATTACTATGGGGTGAGAAAAATTTTGGGGCTACTATGGGGTGGGGCGCCCGGTATAAAGTGGATCCCGTATCTCCCGGAGGCCCCTGAGAAAAAATGCCACCCCCCCCCCTTTTATGACACATGATAAGTTGTTTATCTTTTCAGGGTTGGGGGAAGGGTAGTTTCTATTCATACGACCAAAAGCAATCCGTCAGTGTCAGGGATAATCCACCTCCCTCTCTACTCTCTTCTCAATTACCGGGGAGAAGTGCTAACAATGAACTATTCTTTGCATTTCACGTGTACATGGAAAAGGCGAGAACAGCTTGGTTACTGATCGTTCTTAAAAGAAGCCGAAATTTCTCAAAGGGGGGGGTGAAATTTCGGGTACATCTTCGGGACACTGAGATTTTGAAAATATCTGTGACCTGGGAATGGAAGCGTTAAATATATCTCTGCCACGTTGTATGATGAAAGACTCAAATCTGGTACATCTCTTCATTAGTGTATGGATATATTTTACTAATTGGCAATATCTTTTTTTTGTACAGGAGTTTTATACAAATTTAAAAAGTGTAACTTTATGTAAATGAACGTGAGAATTTTCTTTTAATGGAGTCTTATTTTTGACCTTATTTTCAACATTTTTCCAGTTTACACTACCCACTTATCTCTAATAAAGCATTAAAGCCCGTTACCACCTTTTTGGGATAATTAGTATGGATATATATATATATATATATATATATATATATATGTGTATGTATGTACGTAATATATACCTGTTGATTCATAACTATTCGTTCAAAATTTAAGAGGAGGTAAGAACATCACAAGGAATCAGAATCACCCAGCAATGTGAGGTCGCTAACATCGTCTTCATGTAGCTTGTAACAAACACTTTGGAGCAAATGCTGAAACAATAGTTAACTTTCCGACCATCGCACGTCAAAAACTAATGTATATTTCTCGGAAAGCAGGTTACAGAAATTCATAGTTTAAAAATTCTATTTGATTTCATGGATGAAATTTTTGGAGACGAGTCTCTTGTTTAGGAAACTTGGTTAACGAACACTTCAACAGTTTTCCTAAAGTGAATATTAACAGTTAAGTTTAAACGGCGTTTTCGAGCCCACGTTTCTATGTGATTCTGATTCCTTATTATGTGCCCTATCTCCCCTTAAATTTTGAACGAATAGTTATGAATCTCCCTGTATATACATATATATATATATATAGGGTGATTTTTTAAAAATTAGTTTTAACAACTTTTAAGAGAGGTAGGATACACCAGGACGGTTCAGAAACACATACCAAGGAGGGATCGAAAACGTCATCTTCATGTATCTGTATAATCAAAGGGAAAAAGTTATGAAGTGTGCTTCTAATTTCTTAACCAAATTTCATAAAGAATGGGGTTTCCTCCGACAATTTCATATATATAACAATAGAAAAGATTCTGGAATAACAGTTTTTATCAAGTGCAAACTGCGGAAGATGGATTAATTTTTGAAAAACCATGGTCGGAAAATTTAATATTATTGGAACATTTATTCTAAACTGATTATTAACAGGTATATGAAGATGAGGTTTCCGACCCCACATTGCTGCGTGATTCTCAACCGTCTTGGTGTATCCTAACCTTCTTAAAAAATATTTTCGAATCATCTTGCATACACATATATATATTATTAAAAAAAGTATATAAAATGTTCAGAGTGACTAATTAAATAACTAAGTGTAATCACTAATTTGGTGAATATGATAAACTTTTGAATGTTTATAAAATTAACCAGTTTACATATTTCCTAAATTTTAACAGCGAATTTGATCGAAATACATAGGCTTATTATGACATGTTTGCATTGCTGCTTGAATTCAATACCAACTTGAATGTGTTTGGTGGTATTTCCGTCGCCAATAAATCAAAAACTTTGTTTAAAACTTTAGTAAAAAATTGACATAATATTTTTCAGGAGACTTTCTTCCTCCCAGAGTGACGGCCATACCCACTCTTTCTTAGGTTATCTTGGATTGAATGGAAGACTAATATTTTCTTGGATAGTAATTAAATCAATGAAGATAAAGTTCGATACTTATTGTAATCGTTATAAAGAGTTAAGAATTGTATAAAATAACCAGCTAATTTTTGAAATATTCAGTTGTTTCTCTTATTTGAGAACATTATTGGCGATTGCACAGGATCAACGACGATTAAACAAAATCAGCAGTTTGTAGCATTTACGAAATAAATATACATACTTTCAAATTGCTGTGTCTGCTGTTACAAGATTTTTTTACATTTTATTGTTAATCAAAACCAAAAACAACTGAATTTTTTTTCCATGAAGTGTATGCTTAATATTACAAATTATAATAATGTTTATTTTCGTTCTCTCTGTCACTGTTATTCTAAAAAGAATAATATATCTAAAAAGAATGATATTTCATTTACATCGTTTTCATCCCTCAAATTTAATTTAGATGGTGTTTTAGTTTATTATATCAATATAAGAAATAAGACCATTATAACTAATTATTCAGCATGCTGAAGAAAGAGGTGATTTCTGTTGATCGGAAACAGGTGAATTTTACCAGTGTAGTCGGTAGCATAAATGTCTATTTTGGTGTTTCCATACATTAATTAAACGCCTTAAGCTTAGTACCTTATTTATATAGTTGGATTTTATAAAAAATTTAAGTATCCAGTATTATAGGTTTACTAGAACATTTAAGCTGTTTTATAATTCATTAAATTGCAGATTTATTTGGGATCAGAATTTAAAACGGTCTTGTGCCATTTTCTTGTACTGATAACAATGCGGATTTCCTGAATCTAATTAAGATATTGAAGGCAATAAACCGTTTAACTATAAATTATTGAATTCAGTCTTGCTGAAGTTAGTTATTTCATCACATCAAGAAAATGTCTCGGTTTTACTTTGTGATAGCTGCTACCTGTAAGTACTTACCATGTAAAATATTTTAGAAAAAACAATATTCTGTGCCGTGTACTATTTAATCATGGACATTTTGTATGGTTCAAAATATTGTTGTTTCACAAAATTCCTATTGTGTTTGAGTTTTTTTTATTGATTATATTTCTTGTTTAACGTTGCATAGCCTGCGCAAGTAGAAAATTAAAGCTTGTATAATCAAGTTTTCAAATAAAAATTCAAATTCAATTATGAGTATGTTTAATATTTTTTCAGTATGTTATCTTGCTTTAGTTTACTTGTTATATAATAAGAATAAAGACGAAATTTTGTCATGATTTAGAACTGTACTGACAGGTCTTTGCGATAATAGATTTAGTATATTTTGGAAATACTGTGTGGATTTTGGAAATATCTGTGAATATGATTTATTTTTTTCGTTTTCTTTTTCTTAAATATATGGAAGAGCATTAGTACTGTACGTATTATAAAGTTATTTTATAACTATTGATGTTATTTATAACATACTTGAATATATATCCCCCCCAGCATGCTGAAAAAAAATACAATTGATTTCCTTGTAAAGCGCCATCTAGTGGACATTTTGTAACTAAAAGGAATCCTCTAGTGCATATCTTATGCAATCCCAACCTCCCAAAATTAGAGCCATTCAGCTTACCTGTTTCTGCTCAGGATACTGTTGACAGAAAAAAGTTTTATTATATTATGATAAAGAGAAAAAAAACATTACATAGTATTTTATTTTACAGTTTTAAATCATTTAGAAAACATCAACACTACTATACTTTCAGATTACCTGTGCGTGTCTGGCCGACGAAGTGAAGAATGTCTACAGCAGGATATTGAAGCATGTTATGGTCTCCCATATCCTGATGCATTTCCATCGACCGTGGATGAACTCAGAGAGGCTTGCAGGTGAGAGTGAATTTAAAAATGTCGCGTATTTCATAATTGATAGAATTCGGTCTATAGTTATAATATGAATATGGAATTTTTTGGGTTCTTGGTTATATAAATATAATTAACATATGCAGAGTTTCTTGAAAATCGATGCTTATCTAGAAGCATTAAATCAAAGTTATAGTTAAAGTTCGGAAATCCCTGTATATACATATACAGGAAGTTCCAAAAGTTATGGTCTAATCTTTTACTTCTTAAATATTGATCAGAGACAAACACAATAACTTACGAACTTGCGTAAAAGAAGGTACAGAGTTTTATTTTGTCCATTAAATTTTCTATGCGTTTAAATAAAAATAAATACGGAATTTCAATTTTATACATCCCCCGTACAAAAGAAAACTAAAAAGGCTGCAGTAAATTGTGCCCCATAAGTTCATTAGGTCATATATAAAGTTTCAGCCTCTCATCCTAAAAAAGCTCAGAAATGTGCTTAAGAATTATTGGTGAGAGGCTTTTTAATACTTGGAAAGTGCTACAATAGTCCGTCGATATTTAAAGTGAACTTTATTTACAGTATGTACATATCAAAACATATTTACATTTAATTTAGCACAATAGCTAATCAATTTAACGAATTAACTGGGCTTCTATTGCCCCTACAAATCTGCTGACCATACAGCACGAAATCCAAAGCGAAGAAAAAGATAGGGAGAAAGTATGTAAACACAGGAGGCGTTCTAGTCTTGGCGTGTTATCGCCCAAGCAGTTGCATTTTAGGACGTAACATCCCGGCCTCCGTTGAATGTTTTTATTCAACAATTTTATAATATAAAACAATTATCACAATTAAAATATAATGAATAAAATAATCAGAAATACAAAATAAGAAAGTACAGTCAGTGAAAAATAATAATGAATAAGTACCAAAGTATAATAAAATGAATAACATGAAAATTACAGCCCTTAATTATCTGTGTTGACAGGAAGAATACATATCTTGGATATTGGCCTTGTTAATACACCACATGGAGTACGTACTTTAAATACTCTTACACATCCGTCAGGTCCCTGAATTGCATCTGTAATTCTGCCAAGAACCCATTTACATTTTGGAAGATTGTCTTCCTTTAAAATGACCATCATACCCGTTTTTACATTATTTTTCAACACTTGCCACTTTTGACGTTGTTGGAAGTGACTCATGTAATCTACACTCCATCTTTTCCAAATGATTTGAGTTAAATTTTTCTATACGTTTCCACCTAGAAAGACGATTTTCAGGTACATTTACAATGTCTGGTTCTGCTACCGTATTTATGGGTCGTCCTATTAGAAAATTTCCGGGGGTTAAAACCTCCAGATCATTAACATCCGATGACATTGGTGTCAGCGGTTTAGAATTTAGAATCCCTTCAATTTCTGCAATTACCGTATTAAATTCTTCATAGTTCAATTTAGCATTTCCCACGGCCCTCCTCAAATAATGTTTAAACGACTTAACGCCTGCTTCCCATAGCCCGCCAAAATTTGGAGCTCCAGGAGGAATAAACTTCCAATTGATTCCATCTGACGCAAGGAAGTTTCCTAACAACACATCAGGATGGATTATCAAGCCATGAAGGCGCTTAAGCTCCGAGTGGGCTCCCACAAAATTGGTAGCATTATCAGAGAATAAGGTGTGGCATTTACCTCTTCTAGTGAAACATCTTTTCAATGTTGATATAAATGCCTCAGATGAGAGGTCACTTACCATTTCTATGTGAATAGCCTTTGTGACCATGCAAACAAAAATTGCGACGTAAACTTTATGAAGAATCCCCTTTCTTTGGTTTCTATATTTAATATAGAATGGGCCTGCAAAATCAACCCCAGTGTTTGTAAAGGGAGGACTAGCAGTAACTCTTTCAGGAGGTGGGTTTCCCATTAGCTGATCTACAGTAACTGGTCTGTTTTTAACGCATATGACACAATTATGAACAATTTTTCGAGTCAAATTCCTTCCATTAATAGGCCAAAATTTTTGTCTAGTGTAGAACAAAAGTGATTGTGGGCCAGAATGAAGATATTTTTTGTGATAAAATTCTAAGATTAAACAAGTTACCTTATTTTTTGCCGGAAGAATAATTTGATGTTTTTGATCAAAACTAACTAACCCTTGAATTTTGAAGTCGACCACCGACTCTAAGCAACCCGTTCTCGTCAATAAAAGGATTTAAGGTTTTCAAAGAATTTTTACCTGGAAGAGGTTTCCCTTCTTTTATTACGTTATACTCTTTAATAAAACTGCCCTTGTGGACCCATCTCAGAACAGTCTGTTCTGCCCTTAACAGCTCCTTACTGGAAATAGGACCTGTAAGATTTCCTTTTCTACAATTTCCGATGAACCTATAAAGAAAACTAATAATTCTTATTAATTTCATATAGTTATTAGTAAAAGAAATAAGATCTGATAACACTGGATTATCCACTGTAGAAGCTAAGCTAATGTTCCTTGGATTTTTAAGTTCACAGTTATATTCACTAGTGTCTGTGACGCATTCTAAATTATAATCTTCTTGCGAATCCGTGAAGTTTGAGAGAAAGGCTGGACCTTTCCACCACAAGTCTTGGGTCTGCATCTGATCAGGAGCAAGGCCTCGCGAAACGAGATCGGCAGGATTGTCAGCTGAAGGCACAAATCTCCACTGATAGTCCTTTGTCAGTTCTTGAATCGTCGAAACTCGATTGCCGACAAATGTTTTCAACTCATGAGGCGACCTTTTCAACCATGCGAGAACGATAGTTGAATCTGTCCATAGAACTGTCGTACAGACCTTAATATTTAAGGCTTTAACTACGTTTGAGTAAGATGCGACAGTAAATGTGCCGCAAGAAGCTCAAGACGAGGAATTGAAACCTTAATTGGTGCAACTCTTGATTTGCTGCAAAGAAGGTGAACAAAACTTGTTCCATTTGCTTGCTTCCACTGAGCATAAATAGCAGATCCAAAGGCTGTGCTTGATGCATCCGCAAATCCGTGTAAAATAATACTGTCATCATTAGGAAAATATCTTGGTATGCTAAGATTTTCAATACTCTTAAGTTGAGACACGAATTCTAATCATTTTCCTTTAACGTCTTCCGGTAGAGGTGAATCCCAATTCAAATGTAGAAGCCAGAGGCATTGCATGAACACCTTAGCTCTAGTCACAACTGGACCAATCAAACCTAAGGGGTCAAAAATCTTCGAAATGTCCGAGGGAACAATTCTTTTAGTGTATGTCTCTTGTTGTTGAATCTTTACCTTAAAGGTAAAACAGTCGTCTTAAGGGTTCCACAGCATTCCTAAAGCCTTAACAGATTTCACTTGGTTCGAGTCATCTAAAGCATAATTTTCATTACTTGAAATACTGCGGAGGAGATCGACATTATTTGAACTCCATTTATGAAGATACATTTTTCCGCGCTCTAGCAACTGAACTAACTGGTCTTGTAAATTCTTTGCACCTTCTAAATCACTAGATCCCGTAAGGATATCGTCTATGTAGAAATCTTCTCGTCCAACAGCCGCTGCTTCAGGAAATGATTCTTCTTCATCATCAAACAGCTGTTTCAATGTTCTTGTTGCTAGATAAGGTGCGTTTGTTCTGCCATAAGTAATAGTGCAAAGTTGGTATGCTTTAACTGGTTGGGATTCGCCTTCCTTCCATAAAATTCGAAGTAAATCTCTTTGCGATAGATGAATTAGAATTTGGCGGTACATCATTCTAATATCTGCTGTAAAGACAAACGCATGTTTTCTGAAACGAAGCATTATTGAAAACAGATCTTGCTGGGGTATTTTCCCATTTTTCTGGAGCTGATTTAAAGAAACACCAGTAGATGTTTTAGCAGAACCGTTAAACACTACTCTTAACTTCGTTGATGCATTATTCGGACGATAGATTCCGTGATGAGGAAAATAGTAGCTAACATCTGGTTCTCGATCGTTGGGAGCTTCCACCATATGCCCCAATTCCCGATATTCTTTCATAAATTCATTGCAGTGTATAGGGACTGCAAGTTAGGATCTCGATTTAACCTTTTCCATAGCGATTCTAATCGAGCAGCCGCTATTTCTCTTGAATCCCCCCAAACCTCGTCCATTTTCAAGGGCATTTGAACCATATATCGTCCATCTGCCATTCTGCAATGCGTTTCCATAAAATGCCTTTCGCATTCCTTCTCTTCGTCACTTAAAATAGGTATAGACTCATCAATTGTTTCAATTTCAAAAAACCTTTTAAGTGAGTCGCCAATGCTATCAGATTCCTGTAATAACCCACAAGTACCAGGTTACCGAGCCATGCTCAGAATCTAAAGGCTCCTTAAGTGCAAAATAATGAATACGTAAATGCCTTGGCACGTATCAATAATCTTTATGGTTGCCAAAGATTTTCATCGCTGTCGGATCACCCATACATTATCAGGTAAGCTTTGGTCGGCATTCAATGTTACAATAGCATATACTTTGTTTTGAAGAGGGATGCTAAATATTCGATGGTCGGTGCCATCAGAGTTGAGCAAAAAGTAGTTTAACGTAAGGTGCCTCCTTTCCTTCTGTAGCAGATCAGCGAGGGTATCAGCGAAGATCTTGGGCGATGCATCCACTAACAGCGTCTTCGTTACTTCAGAAATATATCTGTCCATATTGAGGACGTTCAAATTCAGCATCAAGAATCTGAGTTGGTTGAACTCTCAGATGAATGACTTTATAAAAAAAATTCATCAAGTCTGTTATACACTGTTCGCAACGTAGCAGTACACACCAAAATCGTTAATAGTTTCACTCGTCATATACTGTGAACAAAGCCATTGTAAAGTATGCTTTCAAATTTCGAATTCTTTGAAATGTGGGTGACATCGAAGAAACAACCACACCAATTCATTAGGAAATTGGGAATGCCCTACATCAATCTTACAGTCCCCAAAATGGTGTCGGTTAATTTTTATTTTTACTCTTCAGAAAAATGCAAAGCTCCAGGGTGAATGCAATCCATGTTAAAAAGTTTTAAACTATGATAATAAGTACCCACATTTGTGGCAGCTTTGTATATACTTAGACTGTTTACCCGAAGTATTTGTCGACGTCTAGCTGTTCCATGTCGTTCTCCTTCCAAATACTAATCATCTGTTTAATCTGTTTGTGTTTGAACTGCACGTTCACA
Source organism: Cheiracanthium punctorium (assembly GCA_038373885.1). Taxonomy (NCBI): domain Eukaryota; kingdom Metazoa; phylum Arthropoda; class Arachnida; order Araneae; family Cheiracanthiidae; genus Cheiracanthium; species Cheiracanthium punctorium. The sequence continues at coordinate 140,616 of JAWZYV010000760.1, read as the reverse complement.
CATTTGGGCTAAGTGCTGCTGTCGGTGATCATATGTTTCCACAGCTCGTTTTTGAGCTACACTTTCATGCATTTACGTCTTTATAATACATTTATTATGATAATTCTTTACGATTGAAATTGTAAATTTCTCTATAGTGCTTCAATTCAAACATAAAATACTTATTTTTTTCTAATTCAAAGAAAATACATCATGCATAAGCAAATTCTACAAACGTAAATTCAATCTTATAGATACATAAATATAGATGCCATAAAAGTATAATCTTACATAAATATGCTTTAAACATAATTTTATTTTATAAATTCACGCTTAAGAAAATAAAAAGTGTAACACAATTTAAATTATTAGTACTAAAGGACACTTCGAAATCATGAAATCAAAAACAGAATAGATAAAAAATATTTTTATAATAACCCCAACAACTACTTAAACGTTGACAATAATAGAACAAACGAATGGACTGAAGAAAATGGACTTCTAACCTCGAATAAATCAAAAATAATCGCTCCTATATAGTTACGCTGATCCCTGACTCTGTCACAATTTCAGTTCAACCACTCAAAATAAAACTTTTACCATCCAAACAGATTAAAAATGTATTGTCTAATAACTTAAAATTTACACGGTTCGTTGGTGCGATCAGCCTGAAAATTATCATAATAAAAAAAAAAAAATAATAATAAGAAAAAGGGGAAAGAAAAAATCTGATAATCCACCCGTTCCCTGATTTTTAAGTGGTTTTTTTTGTATTTTTAGCTCTATTTCATTTAAGAGAATAAAAAAAGCTAATCATTTGAGTGTCAGAATTATTTATTGCAAGTGACATTGACGTTACATTGAAGTCACGGTTATCAGGCTTTGGAGGAAAAATTACGATTCTAATTCGCTTAAGATAGCTTTTCTAAATTACTACTCAGTTTAACTTTTTTTCAAAAATAAAACGGTTTTCTATGCATTAAGCATGGATATAGGAGAGGATGTTGATACCAAACGAAATGTTTCAAATACGAAATGTTTCTGCAGATTATACAATTCGAATTTCGATGTAAAATAAAAATTGAATATGAAGTTATTTGATTTTAAGTGGGTAAATATTAAATATTCTGAGTGTAGGCATTCTATCGCCCGCTATAATTGTCTCCACAAAGAGCTTTATCCTTTAGTTTAATGATAGTACACAACACAAAACAACACAGTCTACTCTACGTCTAAATAAGAATTGAAAATTTATTAGAAAAAATCTTAGTAACCAGATTTCAGCCTCCCAATTTACTGCTTCCACATATGGACAGCTCCCAGCCTGCGGCCGGATGGGGCCGGATGGCTTTTGGACCAGCCTTCAGAACAAGTCAAAACCCTGTATAAAACCTATATAAAACATTCAAACTTCCATATAAATCCGAATTATACGACCCGCGATTTCGCTAACATCTTGAAGTCAGGCCCAGGAGGCCACTATCGTAAAGTTCTGCCCGCAACTTTTAAAAGGTTGTCCATACGGTGATAAAATAAATGAGTTGAAATCATCAACTGCAGTGAATGAAAACTAAACTGATGGCTGATCATCTGCAAAATTAATTTGAATATCGGCTGCGAGCCCAATTTAGGAATCGATCGTATCATTTTTTCATCGGAGTTTCGAACATCGTTTCATTATAAACGGTTGACCCATTCAAAAAAAAAAAAAAAAAAAAATCATCAGGGTAACTACATTTAAATATTTATCGTCAACTTGGCGGAATAAGGCAGTTAAAATAGAATTCAACCTAGTGCCGTTATTTAAAAAAAAAAATGGAATTTTCATGTTACGTCACAGGATCTTTTTTCATACTGTGAATGACTGAAAAGGGTGTCATTTTCATTTAAATTATTCGGCTAAGCTGAAACTTTTATGCACTTTTGAAATTCGCATTATATGGATCCATAAAATACATGAAAAATATTTATTGTTTTAGTATATACGCGAAAATACATTTAGCTTTACGTTAGTTACCAAAGGATAATTGTAATAAATTCAGGCAATTTTTCACATAAGATTTACGAGTAGTTTTGTATTAATAACTATGAATTAAGAATAATTAAATTATTTACGTATATTACATCAAGGTGCTTGCGGGGATGGCAACGAAGACTCTTTTCGCTTTTTCTTTCGCTGGTTGCCAGGACGATATTTTGAAATAAAAATAGCTTTTTAATTCTAAACAAATTTATGTAGCTGAATGGTGTAATATATCTAGTTACTAAAATATTTATTTGTCTGTGTACTGAACATCAAGTTCCATTTAGTTTGTTTCTTTGCGAAATTAATTTTTACTATTATATATCGATGGCGTGTATTTTTTAATCCGCCCGAAACTTATTTGAGCGTCCCTTTTAGGAAGATTGCATCGATTGTGTTTTTCAAACGCTCAATAGATGGCGCTACCGTCCAAAATTTTTAAATTTTAAATTTTGAGCGTTTTAGAGTTTTTTCAATCAATTGACCTCGCTCAATCGTTTCAGGGGCCCAAAATACCCCCAGGTAAGAAATTTAAAAAGAATCCTTAGAGCAGTTTTCGAGATCGTTCGGACATACACACCCACACACACACACAAACATTCCTCGTTTAATATAAGAGCGGATAATAATCGCTAGTCTCGGTTGAAATGTCATTTGAGCCGCTAACGATAAAACCAAAAACACTGTCTTGAAGAATTAAGCTAGAGTCCCTAAGTTTCAATTTTTCTGATTTCAATATATCAAAAAATAATTGCGCCCCAAGTAAACCATCGATTTTTCCGGGTTTATAAAATACCGTATCTGCTAAATTTACACCACTAGGCAATTTTCTAAAATCAATATTTAAATGCCTTGCGGGCGATGTTTGTGATTTTTGGTACAATGAGAAAGTCTGAAACCCTAACGAAATCGTAAGGCGAGTTAGAAATTTCAACGCGTACCTTCGATTTAATCGGAATGACAGTTCCATTTAATCCTGCGATTGGCATATTTATTTTTTCTTGTTTCAAACTCAGCAAATTGGCGGTGTCTCTGCATAAAACATTCACCATACTACCAGAGTCTAGCAAAAACTGTAAGGGTTGTCTCTTTCCAGCTGCATTCTTCACATAAATCACAGCTGTGGCCAAAACAACAGTCTGAGGGTTATCAGGAGAGCAGCTTGTGCTAGCACAGACAGATAGTGGGGGCTCTTCAAGGGGCTGATCCTCCAAAGCGCCGGAACGCTTGCAGTCATTTTCGCGTGATTCCGAAAATTCGCTTTTCTTTTTTTCTGTATTGGATGCGTAATGCAAAAGTGAATTATGGGGGTTGCCACATAGCTTACAGTTATATTTAAATTTGCATTCTATCACTTTATGTGAGGGGGTTAAACATTTTATACACAAGGAATGCTTTTTTACTACAGAAAATCTCTCAGCTACTGGTAATTCTTTGAATCTGTCGCAACGATAGATTGGGTGGGTTTGATTGCAAACCACACATACATGTGACACATTAGAATTATGCATTAACAATGTTTTAGCACGAAATTTCTGATTTGAATTACTATTAGATAATTTAGGTTGTGAGACTTTAGAATTAAAATAATTTGTTTTCTGTAAACCTTCTAATATGCGTGTTCGTTCTTCCAGAAAATTTAAGAACGTTTCGAAATTTGGCACATCATTTGTTTTAAGAGTAAGTTTAAATTCCTTTCTGGTGTTCTGATCAATTTTTTGCAACTAAATATTAAGTAACAAAACATCAGCCAAATCATTCCTTTCAAAATTTAGCAGTTTTAATGCGCGGAGATTTCCTCTTATATTATCTAGCAATACTCGTAATTGAGCTGGATTTTCCTGAACCTTCGGATAATTTAATATATTCGATATATGTGCATCTACGACAACCCTTTTATTTTGATATCTATCTTCGAGAGCAGAAAAGGAGAGATTCAAATGTATCTTTCAGAGTTTCTATTAATTTTACATCACCTCTGAGTGTAACTTTTAAGTAGAATAGCTTCTGAACGTCGGTTAATTGCTCATTTTTTCCAATAATAGACATAAATTGATCCTTAAAGCTTTGAAATTCCTGTACCTTTCCTGAAAAGGTCGGGAGAGGAATTTCAGGCAAACGATACTTAATTTCATTTGAACTAGTAATTTTATTTTCATTGTTTCCAATACTAGATACTTTAAGATTAGAGATAAGTATTTTCAGACTTACCTCTAAATCTTCGTTCTCCATTTCTATTGTTTCGACGTCGGCTATGTCCTTCGAAGGGTCAACTGCTTCCGGAAGTTGAAAGTAACTATCTTGTAATTCTAAAAGGCTGTCTTTAATTTGACGAATTGTATCCAACTTCGATTTCAATTCGATTTCATCTTTGTTAACATCCAAGGAGGGTCTATAAGAGTCGACGAAAGTTTTTAAGCGAGTCGATTTCGCTTGTAAACTGTCCTTTTTTCTATTTAAAGCGACGAGAGCTTTATTAGCCATAGGTGACCGATTATATTCCAATATTTGCAGCTACGACCAGGATCAATTACAAATACCTATAACTACGATAATAACTATAATTCGCAATATATGAACTGAGTCTCCGTAGGAAGCTGGTTAACACTCCGGTCGCTACGGACCATAATGGAAAGTGCTACAATAGTCCGTCGATATTTAAAATGAACTTTATTTACAGTATGTACATATCAAAACATATTTACATTTAATTTAGCACAATAGCTAATCAATTTAACGAATTAACTGGGCTTCTATTGCCCCTACAAATCTGCTGACCATACAGCACGAAATCCAAAGCGAAGAAAAAGATAGGGAGAAAGTATGTAAACACAGGAGGCGTTCTAGTCTTGGTGTGTTATCGCCCAAGCAGTTGCATTTTAGGACGTAACAGTACTAATAATAGCAAAATATTATTTATTTATGAAATTATTGTTTTTCCCTTTTAATACGTTTACGATTTCTAAACGATGTCATCGAAACTTATTTTTTTTTTCTTTACAGAGGCATGACAAATGGTTTACTTCAGCATTTATTCACTTTTACAACTTTTTTAAATTTTAGGATAAAGTCGTCAAATTTTGTTCATCACAATACGATGTGGACATAAAAAAGCATAATTGAATAGACGTGCAAGAATTTTTGATGCACTTCATTTAAACTTATTTCATTTAAAACTAGGAAATGGTGATACTCCAATACTTTGAAGGTTCTGAGATTTCTCACCAAACACAAGATGTACAGCTAAGCTGCGATAAGTTTTAGAAAATTCTTCTTGGATTCAAACTCGGCGATATTTCACGAAAGTTGGCCAAGCTTCGAGAAAATTAACGAAATTTATGGCATATCCGAACAAAGACAATCATACAATTTTAATAAATTGAAGATGTCTATAGACCTTATAGTGCTGATAATTTTTTGGGTGACCACATAAATAAACTACCCAGCGTATTGCAATCAAAAATTGAAACACAAAACTGCACGTTACAGCAGTATTGTAAACCAAATTTCAACATTCTGCGGTTAACCGTTTTTAAGTTATGCACGAGGAACATACGTACGTATAGTAGACATTCCAGAACTTAGTTAAAGTGGATTCACGTTTGATCAAAATGGAAAAGTACGCAGAGTCGTAACGCAGAAACTCGTCAAAATCAATTTATAGTGAAGTCTGAATATTTCCGTCAAAATCTGAATTCCGAAATTTTTTACAAATATAATGCAACCTGAAGCCTATTAGTGTAATGGTTATCACATTGTGCTTCTGTGCTACAGGTTTATGGTCTGATACCCGGGCTAGGCAACGATGACTCAGCTTTTCAAACCTTAAATTGGTCTATGAAATGTGGACCTAGCTTGTCTATGTACTAAACACAGGAGGCTTCGGGCTGATCACCTAGCCGGGGCGTTTGCTCGCCACCCCATATACCGTGGTCGGGAAGGCATGGATGAGCAGCGGAGGACTTCGCCCCAGTTGGGCAGCTCCTCCAGAATTTAGTTATTATGATGAAGGTTATCCGAAAAATATCTTCATCCTTCTGAACAGCAATAATAAAGTCTGATGTGGAATCAAATACAGTTTTTTTGCAGAAGAATGAAGAAATCGGCCGGTCTTTTTTTTTTTTTTTTCTATCAAATGCCTGGTATAAATCGAGGATACAGTTAGTTATTCTGCCTTTACACCGGAAATGTTAAGAAAAAACATCTATAGCGAAATCTAGTACAGATTCGATATCATGGGTGCCAGCAGAATATTTCCCAGGGGGGGGCAAAGACTACTTTTAGTGTGGTTACCATGTTGGAAAGAGCAAAAAAGCAAGGGAAAACACTGCATTCAAAAATCCAGGGGGGGCATTTCCCCCCCTTGCCCTATGCTGCAGGCGCCCAAGTTCGATATTCTTCGAGATAATAACGGAACACAAGTACAGCTACACTGAAGGTTGTTTCCTTGCATGAATTTATATAATGTTCTTGAAAATATTTTATTTGAATGAATATTTTATAACAGCCTATAAAATACGATAACGAAGCTTTAAAAGAAACTAGATTAAAAATATTTGAAATAGAAAGAAATCATGGTGTCAAAATGTATATTAATAAAGTAAAATAACACAACAAAACAGCTCATAAAGTTCATTAAGGAAACAATTCAGAAGCATATAATAATTACAAAAAAGCATGTTGTAGTTGTTACTTATAGCGCATGCGGTCCATATACCCCTAGATAGAGAGGCGATGGGATGAGGGGGGGGGGTTCCTTCCATTTATAGGGCCCCAGTGGGAGGAACTCCAACTTATCCCGTGGTCCCGTAATATTGAACCAGTCCCAGAGAACCAGCCCCCTGAAATCGGCACCTCCAGAGGTATTCAAGAACTTGGAGGACATTGAAGCCACGACAGATTTTACGTGCACCAGCTCCCATTAACAAAAAAAGCATAAAATTCTAGAGTTTGAAACAAGCTGTTTTTAAATTTTGTGTTATTTTACTGTGCATATACAGTAAAGTACTCTGATCCATCAAGAAAGGGTCGACTGTGATTCCGATTAGTCTTTGTACAGGGTGGCCTAGTAATAGCCCCTGACCATCTTTCTTTAAACAAATATCCGAGGAGTTTTATGGTGTAAGGCTTAAATTATTTTACATCACCTCGTAAGTGTATTTGTTAATTTTTTTTTTCATTTTATCTAATCTAATTTATGAACTCTTTTGTGAACTCTTTTGTTTATGAACTCTTTTTTGTGGGGCCGTATAGAATTTTAAAAAGTGTGACTTTTGCAAATTATCCGGAAGAATTTTTCCTTAAAGCAGTCATTCTTCCTAGATTATTTAATTTTTTTTTTCAATGTCAATTGCTCGTGTTATCTCTAACGGACAAAACGTTGAAGCATATGGTACCATATTTTTGGAATACCCTGTAAAATTTAGCGTGACACATTCATGGAAACAATGAAAGTGCTTCTTTCACTTTTCATACGCAAATATTAAATATTTTGTTGTGCATTATAGGAATTTGAAAGATTTCTTAGATTGCCTTTTGCCTGCAAGAGAAAAATGTACCAACAACACCGATTCTATCAATGGATTACGGCACCAAATAGTCTACGTTCATAGTGCATGCAGTGAAGACAGTGAAATATTTCAAGGTTTATTTTTCACCTATGTTTCGATTTTTTAAAAAATACTTTACATTTTCTTTGTGTTGTGTGTTGAAAGTTATTAAGTTATATACTATAAACGATAGTATATAACTTAATAACTAAGGCTTTGAAGTTATAAAAAGTGCGTTTTTTCACAGAATTCGTATTTTAAGACACATTTTTGCACATTTTCCGGTTTAAGGCTTGCAATAATTAAGTGGCTAGCGTACACCTCGTTCCTGCCTTTTTTAGAAAAATGTCCTTGTAGAGCGGTTTTTTTTTTTTAATTACGGGCGGCATTTGCCGATTAGACATTCGCAATTATAACTGCCTAAAAGTAGTATTCTATTATTGAAAACTTAGTGGACGACACACGTTAATCCTATGAAGGGATGGGCGAATCAACACCCAATGACAAGCCGGGAATCGAACCAGTACCCATGACGTGATAGAATTGTTCCATAGCCAACTAGGACTTTACGAAGAAAATAATTGAAAGCGTTAATGTAACAAATAATTAGACACTCGTTTTTCACAATGTTTCTAGAGCGAAAAAAAAAAATAATAAAAGTCTTCATTTTGTAAATTATGGGTATTTTATATAGAAGCCACAAGTATTCCAAATTGCAAGTCGGATGATTAAACAAGAAACTTTTAATATATATTGTGTTTTTCAAGTTTTAAGTACTGTGAAATAATTAAATGTGTATTTATTCAGAAATTTAATGGTTAACGTTCAATGAAAGAAAGAGGAAGTGGGAAATAACAAGCAGATAATAGAAAATTTATGAAGGATTTGATCTGATTATTCTTCCAATTCGAATTTAATCCATTTCACAACTCATTAATGATTCCCCATTATTGTTTAAGAAAACTTATATAAACTTATGTTTGCAAATAAAGTTACAAATATTACGAAAATTTCATTAGTTCGATCAGGTCAATAGCAGTGAAATTTTGTATTAATTTGATATGGGATGTGTGATTCATCTGTTTAACTAATAAAAGAAAGTTTGATTATAAAATATCGCATTATACGATTGTCCTTTGAGACAGTAAAAAATAAAAGGAAATTGTTCTTAAAATAAGTCATTCATTATATTACTACATCGATGAATTTATATGTTCATTTTTCATGGAGCTCAAAACATTAAAATAACTTGCGTATTGAGCATGTAGGCAAAAAAATTTAGACTCATCAGTTTAAATATTCAGTAATAATATTTAATATGAATTTGAACTCAATATAAATAGTAAATAGATCAGTCTTGACTAATAAATCATCTTTAATTGGAAGTAAAATTGCCAAATTAATTGATACACTGTCAATTATTTCTTCAGTTCACGGAAGTTTTAGTACCAGTAGTGTTGCCGGGATATCTGCGTTATTTGAAGGATATCCGCTCCCTTTTTCTTCTTCAGATTTTCGGTAAGAATTCGCGGAAATATAACGTTTCCAAGAAGTACGGGAATTATTCGTTGAAAAATGAGGTATGAATTAGTGTATAGAGAAGAGTTTTTCTGAAAGTGCTTAGTATAAGTTTATGTGTAACTGGTGTCTTTCGTTCGGGACAGTGGCGAGGAATGAGTTTCTTCAATATGAACCAACATATAACTGAACCAAAACCAGGTGTTATGGTTCATGGAATAAAACTTTCTCACGTCTAACACCTAATCAGTTCAGGCAATGAAAAGATTATGTTTTGTTTTATCGAAAAAGTCATCGGGCAGTATTGATACTTAAGATCGCCAAACGTATACATGGGCATGCATTGACAAAACAGCATATGATTCATTTCAGAAGCACTTTTAACCCTTTGAAGCACAAGCATTTTCGCATCAATATAAAACACCAACTGGACAGCCAGCCCCACGCTGAAAAAGTTAGCCAGTACCATCGAACCATGTAAGTCAGATAACTTCTTCTGCTATGCGACACCAGATGACCGTCATATTGTTGGTAACTGGATGGATCGATGGCCACGTCTGCTCTTTTTTAGCGTTGGGACAATTTAACCATATTTTTTTGCAACGACCACGCTTCAAAGGGTTGATAGAGCAACCGTTCAGACTGCACTCAGTTTAGATCTAGAAATTTCTACTATTCTTTTTTTTTCAAAGTTATTAGCATGTTGTGTTTGTAAAACGCATTAAACAGGGTATTAAGTCTTACGAACTTCACAATATTTCCATCTCCTAGAAGCAAGTATCTGTTTGTCTCATTTACTTAACTATTTTTTTTAATCTGTTGATCACTTGAGTTTCAAAATCTACAAATAAAAAAATAATTAGCATATATCAAGCAGAAATTCTTATCAATAGAGAGCATTCTTCTCAAAAGTCAATGAATTATTCTGAAATTCTGTTTCCTTTAATACTCTTACCTTCTCTTTACTTTAATTATGAAACAAAGCATGAAAAACAGTCTTTTAAAAGTGCTTTTATACTTTTCCTCTGTTTTGATTTCAGGAATTTCCAGTAGTCTTCAATGCCTCGCTCCTATTGCAAATTTGGATGAGAGTTGCGGAAAATCAACTATTCCTGAGTCTACACAATTGTTGATCATGAGCACTTTGTTTCAGTACGCTGCAGAACATGAGAATGCAATAGGAGACGTTGAAGTAGATTGTTTGTAAGTAATAATTATATACGTGTAGTGTCTTCATTCACTATTCAGAAAGTATCTGTTGGAAAAGAAATATAAATTTACTATATTCCAGACTATAATATCAAAAATTACGTAAGTCATATTTCCAAATCAAAGTCAAATGCAGGTTCCCAATCAATTTTGTAAATTTCAAGGCATTACAAAACCACTGATCTAAGTTAGTATTCCTTAAACATTGATTATAGACTTGTTTACGGAGGTACGTAAAACCTAATATTATAATACCGATTAAATTTTACAGGATATTAAGTATAAATAAGTACATAATTTAAACTTTTATGCAGCCCCCGTAGAAAATAAAGTTCCAGATAATATAATATGCCCCATATACTAGTTGGGAGAAGTAGAAAATTGCAAATTTTCATCAAGAATCATCTCCGCAATATGTTTGAACAAAATTAGTACGGGACTAAACAATACCAATATTAGCAAAAGTAACCTATTATACAATAATTGCTTTCTTTAAAATTTGTGTACAACCCTTAGAACGTGAATATCCGACATGATTTTTCCCCTTTCGACAGCCATTGAAATGTGTTTAAATCAGAAAATATTTGTTTTCGTATCCCCATTTTAGGATAAAATGCACAAATTTTGTAAATCACTTCGTGAATGTATGGAACACATTATACATTTTATGGAACACATTTTTAGTACAGGGCCATATGAAAAGATTTTTTTTTTATTTAGATTTAATCTCTTGAAAAACTTAATCGATACCGTAATAACACCAGACCACGGTAATTATGAATGTTTTTTTAAACTCAAATTTGTAATTTATTGTGCATAACTTTCAGCACATCTTATTGTGCACACTTTCAGCAATAAATGAAAAAAAGCATTAACGATAAAATGCTTTTTAATAAAATCGTAACAGATGATTAAAAAATAAAGAATTAAAATACATGCCCTCGAGAATTTAAGAAAAAACAAAAACATCTTGGAATATATGAAATTCTGTTAAGAACCTCATTAAATAAAAATCACAAACAAATAACTTGAATGTAAATTTAAAAAAAAAAGTCGCAATGTAAATTAAAATAATTCAATCAGTGAAATATGGTTGAAATCCAACATTATACTTAATACACACAGTGGTTAAATGTTTTTAAATTGTAAAATTTTTAAAATATACACACTACAACTAAATAACTGCAAACAAAAAATGAAATGAATTATTTAAATTCCTTTTTTATTAATTAATTAAATCGTGTCTTATTAATTAATTAATTGACTAGTTGTAACTTAAGGCATTTATTAATATTTAGAGTACATGCCATTATTCAAGAAATTATATTATTAATGTTTCAGAAAATATTTTCTTTTATTTTTATAGAAAAAAATATCTACTAAACAAATATTGAATAATTGTATCATGCGATTTATTTCAGTTTATAATAATTTTAATTAAATTAGGTTTTTTAGACACACATTGAAAACAGCCTAGAGATTTTTTTTTTAATTTTCTGAAAAATCGTCTATGAAAAGTGTACTTAACGTTTCATATAAGTCTACTTTTATAATAACAGATGTCAGCACCAGTGGAAAATAAGGTTTAAAATATGATTCGTAATGTACTCGTAATTTAAATCGTATATTGTTTTATTGTGTATCATCTAAAATTATTTCAAGTTGCCTATATGTTTATTTCGCTGGTATTTCATCTCATAATAATTAATCATTTTAATTCATAAGTATTTTGCCGTTCAGACTCACCAGTTTTCAAATTCGGTGGGCAAGGTGGGCAGGCATGACGTCAGTGACCTAACCAATCAGCGATCTCGATTCCCGGTTGTGTGTTCGGAAGCAGATTTAAGGATCCGATTGAATGTAAGGATTGGTCATATGCTGACGGGACATACGTTTCAGCACACTAAAGCTCGTGGTAGCCAAGAAGGAGTGACTGGGAAAATCTGGTTTTGGTCCCAAGTTAGATTTGTTGCGCCACTGATTTTTATTTTTTTTGATAGTTTGAAACGGATACATATCTCTCAGAATAAAAAGAAAAAACCTGAAACAGTTACCTACAATTTCAATTATTTTAGCAGCAGAAAATTAACGTAATTTGTGATGTATTATGTAATGAATGTAGACACTTCACTGCGAAAGTTTAAGGAAAGTATTTATAAGAAAAATTAAGAGTAAATAAAAGAAGTAATGCAAAAAAAAATGAAAATTTTACTTTAAAAACTTAACTAACCCCAAACATGTAAGTGGTATTAAGAAGTCCCATCTCTGATGTAAATATCGTTAAAAACAAATTGAGAGCAACGTTAACAAATACTACCATAATTTCTTTATAATGCACAATAATGAGCATTGATTTCTTCTTTCCTTTAGTGACGACATTTGGCTAGCTTCCTGTGCATCTATAAAAGCTACTGTAAGATGTGGATCTGAAGCAGGAATGGCCGTGAAGGACATCGTGACTAATATGGGAAGCAGAACAGAATGCAGTGAAGAATATCTAGACAGTATAGCACCCATGTTCGAAATCATACAGAAGGTGGTTATGGAAGAAGAATTACTAAAGAAATTCGGAAAAGAAGAAGAAGAAGAGAAATCAGCTTTGTCAGAAGAATTAATAAAGGAAACGGAAGAAGAGAAAGAGGAAGCTTCAGAAGGGGCTCGTCGTAAAAGACGATTTGCTTCCCCGTTTCAATCATTCAGAGATAAACTTCTAATGAAATAGAACAAGAACATAATTTTCTTTAATTATATGACCATTTGCTTGAAAATTAAGTATCGTAAATCTCATTCACTGCGTAAAATTACAACTGTTTATTTTCTGTTGCAAAAGTACAGTTAATAAAATGTTGCACATCATTTATGTGGTAATTTGATTACATGTTTCTCATTAATTGCAGTGTTACAAGAATATTTGTTTTTGAAAATTCACTTTGCACAATGTTCTTAAAAGTGCCCGGAATGTATCTTTAAAAATAATTACAAATAAATGAACATTGTAATGATCTTCTTTTTTATATTTCATACTAGCTGCGTGCCCGTTCTTCGCACGGTAGGAAACGAAAATTGTCCTTACATGTGCAATTCGCCATGTGGAATTTAAAGAAAAGAGCAAAATTATTTGACTCTTGATGTAAAGTTTTCGTCACGAGTATTAACCTGGCATCATTGCAGTATAATGACTCAAAAAACTACGTCAGTGTCATTCACTAGCAAAAAAGTGGAAAGCTTAATGGTTTGCAGAGAACTCCTGACTTTCAAAATGTCTTATTTCTACATCATACTGTTTTTTAGGCTCAAGTTGTAGCATTAAATACCTAAGACACTACATGGAATGGACAACCATTTATTTCTTTCCGAACATGTACCATATAAGGAAAGTGTTGTAATCATGAAAAAATTCGACTTCGAGATTTTGATGTATTTACACGTTTTGAGGTCTTCTGAATTCATTTATGCTATTTTCAAGAGATGCTTTTAAGATAACTGCGCACCCGCTCTTCATACGGGAATAAGCGAATATTTTACTACTAAAATCATATCTGCATGTGACAAAACAGAATTTCATTTTAAAAAAAGTTCAAGTAATCTCCTCTGTTGAAATTACTGCGGGATATATTAACGCAAATTAGAATTACTTTTCGTTTAGTTGGTTGTAAGACAACCGTTGAAAAAGGAGAAACACTTTTAATTTCATGAAATATTTATTAACGTGGTATATTATGATTTATTCATATTATCCTTACGAATCTAATGATACTACCTATTACGTACATTAATACTATCTATCTTCGCTTCTCCCTCTTCAAGTCTCCCTTAAAAGAATCAGCTTAGATTATTTGGCCCCAATGGAATCTTTTGATTCTATGGCGATTCTTTGCAATTTACGCATTAGCATAAATAATAATCATTTTACATAATGGTTGCCATTAAGGAAACTCTCCATATATATTTAATTTATACATAGTTTTATAAGATTAGCGTATTTAGCGCCGCAAACCATTTCATCTTACCTTGAGGAGAAAATATCCAAAGGGGTGCCATTTTATATATCCATTTATCTAATATAGCGATATCTTATATATCCTCCATAGTCCTGTCTCCGGAAAAACATCAAACTGTGTAATCTCGAAGAGCTAATTATTCCCGCTTCAGTTGTAACAGGGCGTTAGAGTTGCAGAGTTTACAAATTTCACGCATTTTTTTAATTTATGATGTCACTGTTTGACTGCCGTAAAGGATACCCCAGTTGGTTGAGGGAGTTAATTTCGATATTTCGCATAGTAGTTTAAAACGGTATCATTAAAACTTTGCGTTATGTAGGACCTTTATGGAGGAACGTAATTCAACATTAAAATAAAACTATACTCGCAGCCTGCATGCATATGTTAGGCAACGTCTGCGCCATAATTAAATGTCAAAAATAAAAATAGTAAATAGAAAAATTTTAATATATCGCGCTTTGAAAAGAACTTTGTAATTTTTAAAATGAAGATTTTCAGCACCGTGAAGACATTTCAATTTTTAAATAAGTACCGGATTAAAATACCACTTCTAATAATAATAATCGTGAATTTCTTAGTTTATTTCTACAGTAAATTTTAATCAAAATATCGTCTCCCTGTGTTGAAAATAGAGCTGGAATAAATGAGTTAAAATTATTGCATAATTTTTACGTATCTTAAAACATTTGACGTCATATATCCTCACTTGCGAAATGAAATTCCGATATCCCATTTAAAAACTCGATTGGTTGAGAAAACCCTTTTTTCTAATAATTTCTGTGGCAACAACCGAAGATAAATTCTCGTGCCGTGATCGCAATGTAATGAATGGCGTAAGATCGCGTTGATGCTATTAAATTCTAAACATTAGGCTGCATTAAAATTCATAAAAAATCATCTAATTTACATAATTTTTTAGTTTTTATTTTAAAAGAGGGAGAAAAGAATGTTTCACGATTTGTCAAAATATCAAAATGTTATGACGGATAGAATTCAAGATGCGACAGTTTTAAAATTATTTTACGAAACAATTCGCCGAAGCAAATGCTTAGTAAAAAAATTCCTAAAAATCGGTAAATCATGTTACGTATTCAGAACAAACTGTTTTTAAAAGAAAATTTTCTCCTCTATCCGATGATACAAATGCCGTTTTGCTGCGAGCGTAATTTCCGCCGTCATTACGAATTAGGTGAGAAAAAATGCCAAAAATCGCATAAAACATAAAATAAAAAAAATCAAGGTCGAATTTTGAAAAAATCGCTTCGAGGTGCACAACTACATATTTACATCTTCCCGAGTACCAAATTTGGTGTTTCTAGGTGTAGCCGTTTGTCCGTAACGCTGCCGACAGACACACACACACACAGACACCTTCTTTTATAATAAGTAGAGAAAAGAAGAAATACATATGTACATATATAAACATATATACATTATATGTGTTGACTAACGAATAGGAATATCTCTAGCTACGGATTAAAACGCCTTGAATTACGTCTATACCTGTAATCAGTGGCGCACCCAGGATTTTAGTTTAGGGGGGGGCTGGGCGACATGCAAATACTGCTGAACTCGGTTATAGTGACCTCGATTAGTTACAACTCTCTTATAACGTCTACATATTCGGTACCACTTGACTGTCCCATAGAACACAAACCCACAAGCAATGTAACTTGGTATGGAGTCATAAATAATTATGTGCTCCTTTCAGTGATGTTGTAACCGAGATTAACAGTGTTTCGTAAACTAACTGTAAGCATTTATTTAAAAACTTTTAAAATAAATGTCTTTTTTGGTTAGAAATAACTTGAAGACAATTAAAAAAATAAAGAAAAAATAATGCATTACAGATCATTTTCATTTTTTAAAGCTTTTCACTTCTAACTTTCTACCTTTAGGGGGCTTCAGCCCCCACAGCCCCCTCCGTGGGTGCGCCTATGCCTGTAATAATAATGAAAATTGTACTCACCTCTTCCCGAACGATCAATTTGACTCAGACGCAAGGATTCAAGCCCTCATTCACTTTAAACCATTTAATTAGTGATGAATAAAGAATAGCGAATTACAGCTTATATAAATACAAATATTGATTTGAGCAAAGCGACAAACAGAATCAAGCCTTTTTACTTTCCGAACATGTACTATGTAAGGAAAGTATTGTAATCATGAAGAAATTCGAAATCGAGATTTTGGTGTATTTACATGTTTTGAGGTCTTCTGAATTCATTCATGCTATTTTTACGAGATGTATGTATGTATGTGTGTGTGTGTGTGTGTGTATGTGTGTATGTCTGTTTGTGTGTATGTGAGTGAACACGATAGCTCCTGAACGGGGCATTCGATTGAGCACAAATTGGGTATATATGTTATAAACCACCGTCGCAAGACCGGTATTGATTTTGGTGTGTATAGCACTTATAGTTTTTCTACAGGGCTACGACAAAGATTTCTTTCACATTATGGCCTATGTGACGAAATTCTTGAAAGTGCGCTAGAAATTAAATGATACATTCGAGTGAGCTCAAATTGGGTATACATGTTATAAACTACCATTATAAGACCGGTATTGATTTTGATGTGCATAGGACGCATAGTGTTTCTACAGGGCTACGACAAAGATTTCTTTTACATTATGGCCTATGGGGAGAAATTCTTGAAAGTGCGCTAGCGTTTAAAAGGTACATTCAATTGAGCTTCAATTTGGTATATATGTTTGAATTATTCATCGATTAAAATTTATTTAAATGCTTGGTAATGATCTTAATCGTAAGTGTTCGGAAAGTCGAGTGGAGTCACTCCAGATTTTTTTAAAACTAATTTTTAACACACGACTCCATTGAATGCGAAGTAAGAAGAAAAACAAAAAATAAAAATAAAAACTGTCTCTTTTTGGGGAGCTGCCCTTCAGTGGCGCCACTCCAATCTCGGCAGGTAAATCAACAATATATATATATATACTAGCGGCTACCCGCGACTTCGTCCGCGTCGGAATTAGAATTAGGTCCCGGGAGAAACGAAGCATATGTGAATAACAAATATGTTTGCGACTAAAGAAACTGCATTTAAATATTATTTGCTTTTTACTTATTTTAAATGAAGTATAATGCATGGTAGTATACTTCATTTAAAATAACAGAGTATGAAAAATTACTAAATTTAGATTTTTTTCAGGCATTTGGCGAATAGAGACAGTTACGCCAGTATTTGCGAACTGTTTTGAGTGTTCTTGTAAAAGAAATATTTATGCTATATGCATGAATTTTAGCCTATGTTAATCAGGAATAGTGCAGCTTTCTATTAGCGAAAAAGTTTTAGAATCGGTTCTATAGTTACAGAGATACCCATAGAGCGTAATGTATTAGAATTATTTTGAGTGTTCCTGTAAAGGAACTATTTGCGCTACATGCATTAATTTTAGCCTATAATACTCAAGAATAGTGTAGCTTACTATCAGTGAAAAAAGTTTTGGAATCGGTTCAGTACTTACAGAGATACACATAGAGCGTAATGTAATTCTTATGAGTATCCCTGTAAAAGAACTATTTGTGATATATGCATAAAAGGTAGCCTATAACACTCAGGGTCCTCCCAGTGTCTAAGAGGGTCTGCTCTCAAACCTGGAAGGCGGGAGGTGCCAGGTTCAAACACCGGTCGCGCCTGTCGACCTAGCCGCTCGCAGTTTTCCGTGTTTTTTTCAAAAACCTCGCGAAAATACGGGCTAGGATCCCTTAGAAAATTCCACACAGAGGAATTCTCCATATACGCCTAAGACCCTATAGGCCTAGGACTTTCAATCAGTGAAGAAAGTTTTAAAATCGGTTTAGTTGCTACAAAATTTCCATAGAGCGCAATGCATTAGCATTATTTTGAGTGTCTTTGTAAAAGAATTATTTATGCTATATGCTTGAAAGGTTGCCTGTATGTTAATCCAGGGCATAAGCTATCTTCATTACAAATTTTTACAACCATTTTTGTGTGATTCAGTCAAAAACATCCAAACACATAAACGTACACATTTATATTATTTGTAGGATTTGGAAATTTACGAACTTTAAGAAACACATCTGGACTTTTCTTGGTACTTACCTATTATCCCGGCGGTCATTCCCGCCAAACTGTTTTTTCGTCAAATGAGTTGCCAAACTGTTGCCAATCGTATTCAAAACCATTAATAATTTCATGTGCCCGGCATTTATCTCGGCAAAAAATCGCTCGTCTTGGCGGACCGCCGGGATAATACGTAAGTACACTTTTCTTTATTTATGCTTTTTAATTTGGCGTAAAATCAACATAATTTCCATACTTATTTATGTTTTTCAAATGCATGTGATTTTGCAAATAGAATTTCTGCTTTATTTCAAAAGCATAAATCATTTTGTGCGGGCGATAAAACGGTTTTTAATTAATAGTTAGAAAAGTAATTATAATTTCCGAGCCTCAGGTACACTTTACAGAAGTCATGGGTCCAAGAATGCTCAAATTTTCAAAGCTCTGCTTTCTGTAGATTTGTCTGGAGAACATTCATTTTTATTATTAGAGATCGATATATTTGGTATAAAACTGGCATAATTTCTGTATTATTTAATGTTTTTCAGATGCACGTGCTTCTTTATTGAAGTAATAGCATTCTTGTTAGCTCAAAACATGAATCATATGATACGGGCGAAACTCGCCAAGCATGGCAACGTGAAAACGGTTTTTAATTAATAATTAAAAAAGTAATTAAAAATCTATAATTCTAAGTAGCCTATAACGAACTCCAGGTTCCCATCTATATCTAAACCGAAATGCATCCTAATCGATTCAGCGGTTTAGGCGTGAAAGCGTCATAAACAAACAAACAAACAAACTCACTTTTGCATTTATAATATTAATTAGGATATATACACATATATAACCCAGACAGCACAGCAAACTTGCATCAAACTTGCAGCAAGCTTGATTTATCAAGTCAATAAACTTGAATTAAGCTTGAAAATTTCAAGCGTGTAAGCTTAATGCAAGCTTGAATCAAGTGCTCTAGTTTACACTTGCCCAGCTTGCATTAAGCTATAGAAAGCTTGAATCAAGCTTGACATAGCAAGCTTAATTTCAAGCTTAAAAATTTTTTCTAAAAAAAAATTTATTAATACACGGAGCACCCGTCGGCGAACTCGCCCCACATATTTTATTTTTTCACGCATTTATCCCTCTATGCTGAAATTTCAAGTTAATTTAATCTGTTTCCATCAAGCGTCCGCGGCTGAATTAGATCTCGGGACCTAAGGGTTGCGAGGCCAGCGTTCCGCCAACCTGCCTCGCACTGGCACGACTAAAGTTTAAAGTGACTTTCATGGTTGTCACGCCGTTTTCTGGCGAGATCGATAGTTGCCGATGTGTTGATCTGTTTCTTTTATTTTTCCATGGTATGCATCAGAATTAAAATAATGTTATGTGTGATTTAGAGACTCTGCTAATAGGAAAATAAACATAATATAAACTTAAAAGCAGCACAGGTTTTAAAACTTTCAATATCGCGATACTCATGTTGGGCAATACTGGCCAAAATCGAGACAAACGACTGATTTTGAAATCAATTTCGTAGTATAATTGTATTTTATTTTGAAGAATTTCCATATTTGGAAATATAGAAGCTTTTTTTTAATTATATGGTCAAGTACATTTATGACTGATGATAAATTATTTTTTGGTGGCCGGATTGCGCCTTTTTCTACCACCCATAAAGTGAAGTATATTAACTATCTAAATTGTGTTAATTATATTAAAATTTATTTTTAGGGCTAATTAATTAGTTAATGGAATTATTAATGTTAATTAGATGTAAATAAAACTAAAACTCTCCTCGTGTTACACTTCAGAGGGGCTTATCCCATTCATTCCTTCCCCTTGCGTGTTCTAACAGGTTTTATGCGATAATAAAATAAAACACAATTTTTACAAACTTTTCTTTATTTAATATGAGTAAATTTGAGAAAATTAATGTCCATTCTCCTTCTCGCCTACAGCGACAGATGGCGCCATCACCGCACGCTCTCCCTTTCAAGCAGTAATCAAGCTGTATTCAAGTTTGACAGTTCAAATGACTTCTCCAAGCTTGCTGCAAGCTTAAAATGAATTGAACTGTCAAGCTTGTATTAATACGTCAAATTCAAAGAAATGTCAAGCTTGATTTAAGCTTATGTGCTGTCTGGGAATATTGCGGAATAACTCTGCTATTTCCTTTGTTCGTCGTTTTAAAGTTCAGTTGGCGTAGAAAGTTCTAGTAAAGAGTGTCAATAAAGTTTGTGTTCTATCACTTGTCAGGATCGAACACAAACTTTATTGTTTCTAGAACTTCGTCAAGCAATCAGCTATACAAAATTCAAAGGCACTAACGGCCAGTAGTTCGTTTATAACACTCCACGCAGTACCGAAGCTTTCACAAATGCTGTAATTCTCACACAAAATAAAACATTTCCACAAGCAAAATTCAGTGAAAATATACGAGGGATAACAATAACAGTCCCTCAAGACTCATCAATGAAGAGTTTACACACAGCACTGAAAAATCACCTTCAAAAAGCAAGCGGAAATACCGCTGCTTTTATACTCTGCGATGATCACCGTGGAAAGCTTCAGGTTTCAGAGAGATCCATCCGTGGAATTTACTAGAACAGTCTCGATTATGACGTAACAAAAGAGTAATGTTAGACTATTATGCATGTTAATGCAGAAAAACTAACTTTACAAGCCCCATTGGGAAAATCGCATCGAATAGAAATATCGATAAATTTGGAACCGAAAATAGGTCCCCTAATGTGAAGTTACAGAAGGCCTAGGAGAAATATTTCTCGAGATTTCTAGAAATTGCTCTAGAAATCAAAACGGAAACAAAAAACTCCGTATCTCGCGTTCTAGTTGACCGAATTTGATGCAACAAAAAACAAATTTAACTATTTGATGCGTAGAATACGAATTTTGAACTATTTTAAACACCAGAACAGCGAGTTGCCCGAAAATTGTAACAATATTTATATGTATATATATATATATATATAGTAAAAGGCATAACTTACGAATCAACGTAGCATCCACTTGGCGAATACAAAATTCTAAATATCCATGGAATGATATATATATATACATATATCTAATATGTAAATGTGAAAATTTGTTTGTTTCTTTGTCTGTTCGGGAACGTCTCCCACACCGTTAGAACGATCGGCTAGAAATTTTGCAAAGACATGTTTAACGGTGCAAGAGAGGTCGTAGACTGCTTTAAAATTCTGGAAATCCACCTGTTCCCTAATTCTTAACGATTTTTCGAAATTTTCAGGGTAGAAAGATACTCAAATATCCGATTTGTGCATTTTAGTGAACATTGTTAACAAAGTTTTACTTCCAATAAATCAAGTGGAATTGACGTCACTTTTATGTCACGAGTGTAAAAAAGCATTACAAGTCCTAATTAGGTTAACAATATTTTAAAAAATATGACATCACGGGCAAAATATTGAACTTTCCCTTTATAAGTTGCTGTAGAAATGTAAAATAACGTGTTTTTTTTTTTTCTTTATTCAATCTTTCATGTTAGATATCGCAACTGAAAATGACACCAAGAAATGAGTTTAAAAATTAGTTTAGAAATGGGTAAAATAGCTAATTAGGGCTGGGATGCAGACCATTATTGACCGTCGTTATAAACCAGTTTTATTGAGGATTTCAGTTTTTAAACCAACAATAAAACTGGAATCGGCCAATAAACTGGTTTGTAATGACGGTTAATAGAGTCTGCATCCCAGGCTTAGTTAAGAAGCTTTGACGTAAAAATTTACTATAATAAAAACCCAAAGTATTTTCTATACAGGGTGAGTTATTCTTGGCAATTTTTGAAAGCTATTATTTTTAAGCAACCATAAGGGAATATAAAGTGTGCGTCTAATTTCTTAACGAAGTTTCATAAACAATGGGCTTTCCTCAGGCAATTTCATAAATATAATGAAAGAAATAATGCTGAAATAACAATTTTTATGAAGTGCAATCGGTGGAAGAGGGGAGCGTTTTTGAAATACCATGGTCGGAAAGTTTACTATCACTTGAACACTTCTGATGTGATTATTAAAAAGAACATGAAGACGACGTTTCCGACCGTTCATTTCTACGTGATTCTGAACCGTCTCTCTACCCCCTACAAACCCTGCGAGTTTATCAATCTGGTAGCGAATCACCCTGTATATGCATACATTTTTATATGGAAATTGAAAACTATTATATATTCCAGTATACCAATTACTTTTATGGAGATCATTTTTCAGCTAGTTATGCATATTGTTTTTAGATGTATATAAAACGATTAGAGCGACTAATTCAATAACTAAGTGTGATCACTAATTTAGTGAATATCATAAACTATTGAATTTTTATAAAATGAACCAGTTTACATATTTCCTGAATTTAAATAACGAATTTGATCGAAATACATAATCTTACCATGACATGTTTGCATTTTTGCTTGAATTCAATCCCACCTTGGATATGTTTAGTGGATTTCCGTCGCTAATAAATCAAAAACTTTTTTTAATGCTTTTGCAAAAAGCCTTTGACAGTGTATTTTTGAGGAGACTTTCTACCTCTCACTGCGATGGCCACACCCACTGTTCCTTAGGTTATCGTGGATTGAATAGAGACTAATATTTTCTTGATAGCAAGTAAATCAATGGAGATAACGTTTGGTATTTATTGCAATCGTTATAAAGAATTAACTATTGTTTAAAATAACCAGCTAATTTTTGAAATATCTAATTGTTTCTCATATTTCAGGACATTTTTGGCGATTGCATAGGATCAACGACGATTAAACAAAATCAGTAGTTTATACCATTTACGCAATAAATATGCATGCTTTCAAATTGCTGTTTCTGTTGTTACAGGATACTTTTTTTTCACTTTATTTCTAATCCTAACCAAAAACAACTAAATTTTTCTTTCCGTGAAGTGTATGCTTAATATTACAAACTCTCTTACTTTCTCTCTCTCCTTATTGTAATAAAAAGTAAAGGCTGTCGACGCTGTCAGAGCTTGTTGACCTATCTTCTCCTAACCAGTGGGGATTTGAATTTCGAGAAACATGTTCCCGAATGCAGAAAACTCCGAGGAACCTGATAAGGTGACTTAAATTTCGAAAATCGAATTATTATAGAAGATATTTATAAAAAAACTGAAAAAATAAAACATAATGGTTGCCAGATTTGGTATAAAAGCATTCATTCTTTTGTAACAAAGCAATTCCAATTATGTAGAATCACGAGAAATTGTCAAACATGAAGTAGAATTACATCCATTTTACGCCAAATTAAAAAGTATATGAAATAAGTAACTCAAAATGTGTTACACAAAGTTGACAATTTTCAAATAGTAAGTTCGCTTAGACAACAGGGATTTAGAATGAGCGATTATTCGTTTTTCCAAAACAGAATAACTAATATCTTGAAAATGAAAAATAATTAAACTGCAGATTATTTTAAAGCAGGTTCGGTCCAGCTGGATTATTTATTACCAGTAGAAATATTTGGCGGTGTTAAATATGCCATTATAGCACTTCACTTTGGATATTTGCCAGAGCGGCGAGATGGTATAATTCGTGGTGCTAAGTACGCCAATCTACAAAGAATTATGTAAATGAAAATATGGATAACGGTTTTCCGGGAACCTTAAATGAACAGTAATTATAGGTTGTGAGCATGTGTAAATCGCCAAATAATGAAAAGTCGCCATTGGTGGCAAGCCGACCTACCTGTTCCGTAGTTTTTATGAAAGAAAACATATGAATTACTGTTTTCTTAGAGCTAATTATTAACTATACATTTACGCAAGTAGCCAAATCAAGAAAATTCTCCATAATTGGTCAATAGGCAAGGCGTACCATGGGTTTCAAATAATTACAAATAGTGCGAGGTTTAGATTTTTATGTTCCCAGCAATATGCAAGAACTTGGTAGAAGTTCTTGCATATTGCTGGCAAGAATTGCTGGCTCGAAGCAATGTGTAGCTCGGTAACATTCTATCTTATCCAACGTTTGGGTTTTGTTTGTTGAAATTATGTCTTTTTTAAGAGTCTTTTTAGGGGCCAAATGCCTCATACGAAATGCGAGCGTAGCGAGTCTAGGGGCCTTGGCCCCTAGTTATTGTAAAAAGAAGAAGATTGCATTGAGATCATTTTCATCCCTCAAATTTAATTTAGATGGTAGTTTTGCTTACTATATAACAATAAGAAATAAGACCATTATAACTAATTACTCAGGATGCAGAATAAAGAAGCAACATATTTTAACCGGAAACTGATGATTTTTACCAGAGTAGTTTCCATACATTAATTAATTCATTAAAATGCAGATTTATTTTGAATCAGTAATTAAAACGTTATTGTGTCATTTTCTTGCACTGATAACAATGCGGATTTCCTGAATCTAATTAAGATATTGAATTCAATAAATCATTTAACTATAAATTGGTGAATTCAGTCTTGCTTAAGTTACTGGTTTCATCACATCAAGAAAATGTCTTTGTTTTACTTTGTCATAGCTGCTACCTGTAAGTACTTACCATGGAAAATATTTTAGCAAAAACAATATTATATACTGTCTACTATTTAATCGTTGATATTTTGTTCGGTTCAAAAGATTGCTGTTTCACAATTGTGTTTCAGGATTTTATTTATATTGATTGTATTTCTTGTTTTAACCTTGCATAGTGTAAGCTAGTAGAAAATTAAATCTTCTGTATTCAGGCTTTCAAGTAACAATTTTAATTAAATTATGAGTATTTTTATTATATTTTCAGTTATTTGTAAAATAAGAATAAACACGAAATTTTGTCCTGATTTACAACTGTACTGACTGGTCTTTGCGATAATATATTTAGAATATTTGGGAAATATTTCAAATTTGTGAATATGCATTTTCTTTTATTTTTTCCTTTTTTTTAAATGTATGGAAAAACGTTATTGCTGTGCATATTATAAAAGTAAGTTTATAATTATAATTATTATTAATAACTACTTAAACATATCCCCGCCTTGCTCAAAAAAAAACTATTAATTTCCGTGAAAAGCTCCACCTAGTGGACATTTTATAACTAAAAGGAATTCTCTAGTACACCTCTTATGCAATCCCAACCTCCCAAACTTAGTGCCATTTCGACTACCTGTTTCTGCAACAGGGTACGCTTGATAGAGAAAATTTTACTATAACGAATTTGTATAACGATGGTAAAGAGAAAAAAAACCATTACTTAGTATTTTGTTTTGCAGTTTTAAATCACTTTGTAAAAATCAACACTACTATATTTCAGATTGCCTGTGTGTGTCTGGCCGAATAAGTGAAGAATGCAGACAGCAGGAAGTTGAAGCATGTAGTGGTCACCGATTCCCTGATGAATTTCCATCGACCGTCAATGAACTCAGAGAGGCTTGCAGGTAAGAAAAAATTTAAAAATATCGCAAATTTCACAAAAGATAGAAGGCGGTCGATAATCATACTAATATTATAAATGTCATTGTAGGCCCAATCACGGGACCTTCACACTCTAGCTGTCTCAAAATCCTACTAATATATAAATGTAAATGTTCCTATGTACGTTTGTTACTCTTTCACGCTGAAACGGTTTGACGGATTTGGATGAAATTTGGAATAAACACAGATACAGTCCTGGATTAATTAAGAGGTTACTTTTTACTGTGCGAAAAAAAAACTGTTCCTATATACACAAATAAACTATCTTTTATTAAAAAATGATGGAGGGGAATACAATTGAGGTTTTATTTACAAAGCCGTCGACAGATGGCGCAAACTTGTGGAATGCGCAGCTTTTAATAATTGAAACACCAGATTTTAGGAACTTGCATCGATATGTTAAAATATAAGTTTTTTTTATTGAGGCATTTTATATATGTTTCTCCAAGTTAGGGGAAAAGTTAGGAGTTGCAAATAGATATTCCATGTGTGAGTTTACGAGGAATTTTGTTTAAATATGTTTTTATTATCAATGATATTGTGCTTAGGAACATGATGACTGCCTTTTATTGTTGGAAACCCGTAGTTCGTTGTGAATTTAACTTTTTTGAATACGCTTTTTACGATAGGATGCATTTGTGCAATTACTTTTTATAGATAATAAGGGATAATCAAATGGGAGAATTTTAATTTTAAGCTTTAGGGAGTTTTGCTTTGACTAGGGATTGCTGAAAATTTTTGTTTGTATTACTGTTATAAGAATGCTTTTGTAGGGGGGGAAATGTGATAATTTTAAAATTAACGAAAAATATAAAATTAGGAAGCTATAGCAAAGGAAATGCATTTACTTTTTTATGAGCTCTTGGATAATAATATCATTGTAACTGTACATGAAAGTGTAAAATGTTTTTTGTCAACGTTTTTTGTGTCTGGAAACAAGATGTCTTCCATTCTGAAACTCAGGAGTTGCGTCAAAAGTCTGAAACGTAAATCTTTTGCAAAACACGGCACTTGGCGAAGGCTTGGCGAAAAACAAAAGGCGCCGAGAATAGCGGGCGGGCGATACTTTAGCTGTTCCAGCATTTTAGGACTTATTTAAAATCTGAAAGTGTTTCAGATTTACTTCCTCTCCCCCTCCTTTCTTTTTTTCTTTCCGTTTTTTGATAACGGCTAATATATCCAGAAGTCCTTCAGAATTAATAGCACGGAAATAATGTGTATCTTTTTGTTGGTTTTTACCCCTAAAACATCTTATTTTCGTGACCGGGATCGGGCCGACACTGTAAGCAAGGTGAGCATCGCATCGGGGCGCCGGCTTCGAAGGGGCGTTATTTCGAACTCAAAAATTAAGTAGAGCATAAAGGGGGCGTCTTTTTTTACGTTAGCATGGGGCGCACCTTGCCCTAGGACCGCCCCTGTTTGTAATCATATTAGTTTTAAATTCCATTCAGAATCTGAGAGATTTCAGTGACAAGGAAGCCGGTGAGAAACAGGATTCTCTCCGAACAAGATTTATTAACATGGCTAACCAACTGGTCTCCAGAGGCGGCTAGTACTAATATGAAGATGAAATTCTTTTGGTTCTTGTTTAAATAAATATAATTAACATATGCATAGTTTCTTGAAAATCAATGCTTATCTAGAAGCATTAAATCAAAGTTATACTATATATACATATTAGGGTGTTTCAGAAGTCTATGGAAAAAAGGAACTTTGTATTTTTGTTGATCTCACCATCTCATTTTGTACCACTATGCCCCATGACGAGTGTAAAATTTTCGTTAAATAAATTTTATTTGGAGGTCGCGCAGGCGTATTCAAATTTCGTAATATTGACAAAAATGCGCAAGGATGTGTAATTAATAATAAAGTTACATTATAATTTTTTTATATCTACGAAGAAAAAAAAAATTGTAAAACAAATGGAATACAGAAAAAGCAGGAAATATAAATCAATTGCAGAAAAATATGCAAAGCATGTGATACACACATTATATAATCAGTCACTCAAAAGGTTTGAAATTGATTTTTAAGGGAACTTTCATTGCGATCTTGGTACTTTTATCGATGTTCCTGAATCACTTGAAGAAGACAATGTTTCTGTTCTTCGTTCTTAGAGATAGTCTTATGCTTGGGTAAGGGTCTTGCCGCTATCAGCATTGTCATTGACAACTCTCGGTTTTTTTGATATCTCGAAGCCTCGCTCGTAGTAAAGTTCCCAATGCTCAGGATCAACTTCTTGTCGGTGCATAATAGGCTAAAAGATATGTGTGCGTTTTTCATCACAAAACTGGATATCTTAGTCATCAATTCGTCAATTGCTTTTGCTGTGCTGCGCGTTACAGTGGTTCATCCTTCCAATATCGCTCATCAGGGGGTTTTGTCATATTTGCATTTACCTCACTGAAATACCCGAATCAAAGAATAGTGCTACGAGATGTTTGCTGAGATACTCCAGATGTCATGGCAGTTTGTCGTCATCCTTAGCTGATATTTCGCGATTTTCCTATTTGTATGCTACAAGACGCTGAAGAAGCTTCAAATCATTTCTCTGTGTTTGCACAGGAACAAGCTCTCAGATAATCCTTCACAATAACGATACATATGTCAGGAATATCTTTGTTTTCTCGTGCTGCAAATTTGGACTGTTGGCGAAACATCTACTACTTGAAGCTATGAAGGATCTTCGACATC
Organism: Cheiracanthium punctorium; assembly: GCA_038373885.1. Taxonomy (NCBI): domain Eukaryota; kingdom Metazoa; phylum Arthropoda; class Arachnida; order Araneae; family Cheiracanthiidae; genus Cheiracanthium; species Cheiracanthium punctorium. The sequence goes on along the minus strand of JAWZYV010000760.1, from coordinate 112,155 downwards.
CTTCTGGCATGATTGATAGCTCCTGAAGTACGAAAGAGTACACCACAGATAGGTATTCCTCTCAGAAAAATTATAACAAGCTGCATCATATCCCTGTAATCTTCTATTGCAAAGGCCACTACAAGTTGTTTTTTGAACAAATTCCATCACAGATTGCATATCGCTTTGAATCGCTGCCATCACCGCAGAGTTTCTCACTCCAGGTTGAAAGTTAGAGTGATCTATTTTTGAATAATTGATGAAATCGTTTGAAAAGCAGTACAGTAGGTCCACTAGGTGTTGATGGCCCCACGCATTGAGTGAATACGGCAGAAGGCACACTTTCTAGATTGTGATGCCATAGAAAAAAAAATGCGAAAGTTGTTTTCTAGCTTTTGTTCTGCCTGAGAAAAACACTTCCCGAAACTTTTGAACCCCCTCCAAAATATTCTTCATGGGGGTCCTTGCTCCTGGAGTTGAACTTTTTGGCTTTTTTTCCGCAGATAATAAATCCCCTGACAACCTTTACACAATTACCAAGTCTGATAACATTTGTTTCAGTAGTTTTCCTTGTCTGATCGTTTTAAACTGGAATTTTATTTTAGAAACTGTGTTTAACTTTTCTCAGGCAGTTTTGGGGACGAAGTCCGTTGTATATACTGTAATGAGTTAATAAAATTCAACAGCATTTGTACAATTTTTAATAAGAGTGCACGAAGAATTTTGTTTTACTGTTCACGTTATCTGTTGTGATTCCGAGTAGTCTTTATACAGGTGTGGCCTAATAATAGTCCCTGACCATCTTTCTTGAAACATGTATCTGAGACATTTTATGCTGTAGGGCTTGAATTAGTTTGCATCCTGCTGAGTGTATTTGCAATTTTTTTTTCTATTTTATGAACTATTTTGTGCGGGGCAGTATAGAATCTTAAAAAGTGCCACTTTCTTCAGGTTAATCGGAAATTTTTTTATTTAAAGCAGCCATTTTTCCTACAGTGTTTTAAACATTATTTTCAATGCCAATTGTCCGTGTATTGCTAATGGATAAAAATTTGAAGCATATTTTTGGGATATCCTGTATAATTTAACGTCCTGAGAATGTGACACATTCATGAAAACAATGAACATGCTCCTAGTTTTTCATATGCACATATTAAATATTTTGCTTTACGTTATAGAAATTTGAAAGAGTTAGGAGATTGCCTTTTACCTGTAAGAGAAAAATGTGACGGCAACATCGAGGAAACCAATGAATTACGGGAGAAAATAGGCTACATACATGGTGCCTGCAGTGAAGATAGTGAAATATTTCAAGGTTTATTTTTCACTTATGTTTCGATTTATTTTAAAGTGCTTTACACTGTTATAAATATAAGTTCAACGTTTCTCCAAATAACCGGTGAAATCAGAGAGTTACTAGGAATTCCTTATACGTTGAACCTGGTACACCGGAAGATGTCATATAAAAGCCAAGTACCGATTGAAACTATATTTCTTTTCAACTGTTAAAAACAGAGTTTTCCGGTGAACTAACGTGGTCGCCGAGATCTCACGTTAAGAGGTTGCCGGCGATTACAAAAATTAAGAAAAAACTGCCTCATGAATCCTTCGAAAAGTAAAACATTTAAAGAATAGAAGAAAGAACCTTTGTTAAAAAATATAGGCTGTGCAAAAGAGCTACCATTTTTGGCACCGAATAAACACGTTTGACAGCAGTGGCTATCTATACTCATTTAAAAGACAACAGAAACTGATTATAGCTCATAACTCATCAATATTTTTGAGTTACTATTACTTTCTAAAATCACGTGTAAAAGACTAGAGTTCAATATTTTATTTTTAACAAGAAAAAATTATTGCAAATTGAGATAAAACAATGATGTATTTAGTTTGTTTTTGCTAAAGAAATTTGTCACTCTTGGCTTAATTGTCAACGCGAGATCGTTTGAAACAGTCATAGTGGGTTCGAGAAGAGATATGCAGCTAAATTGGCACCGGAATTTCGGTCAAACGTTGAACTATATTATAACTGTGTACACTTTCTTTGTGTGTGTACAAATGATGGTGAATAACTTAATGAGCAGTGCTTTAAAGTTACAAAAATGTGTGTGTTTTCTCAGAATTTATTTTAGGTAAAAATTTTGTACATTTTCCAGTTTAAGCCTGTGTACCAATTAAGGGGTTAGCGTACCAACTATTTCCTGCCTTTCTGGAAAAATGTCCTACTGGACAGACATTTCTTAATAACAGGCGGCATTTGTCGATGAAGGCATTCGCAACTACTACAGCCTGAAGGTATTTAGTATTCTATTATTGTGGACCTAGCGGACGGCCAACGTTACCCCAGACATCACATAAGCTTAAATCAAGCTTGACATTTGGCTTGGCAATGCAAGCTTGGCTTCAGCTGGATTTTAGCTTTAAAAGTGCTTTCAAAGTTCGCAGTGATGGCGCCATCTGTGAAAGAGAATGGACATTAATTGTCTAGCGTCCTCAAATTTACTGAAAGTTCGTAAAAGATGTGTTTTATTTTATTACCAGTGCCGTATTACGGGCAGGGCAAACGGGGGAACTGCCCAGGACTTACAGATTTTAGGGAACAAAAATCTTACACTTTTGTAATTTTAAAATAAAATTACAAAGGATAAAAAAATTCAGAAGTTAAATAATTTTTTTAATTATAAAGTATGAACAATGAAAATAATTCAAATTTACATTTGTATAAATTAATTGAAACTTATTTTTAATTCTTCGAAATGCTCTATATCGATATAGCATACCAATCTGTAGGAAAATAACCACATTTGTGAAGAGAATTTTCAGCGTTAAAAAATAGCAAAATTTTTCAATTATTTGTTATTTTAAGAAATATTTACAAAAATGACTATTTACAAAAAGTCTTTGTATTCCATACATGTTAGCAACTGTTATATAGCATTTCGAAGTAACGTTTAACTATCTGTTTCTTTGATTTCAGATTACTTAACACAAAATTTGTGTTAAGTAAGTGAACCCATTCTATATTTCCAAATATGGAAATTCTTCAAAATAAAATACAATTATACTACGAAATTGATTTCAAAATCAGTCGTTTGTCTCGATTTTGGCCAGCAGTATTGCTCAACGATGAGTGTTGCGATATTGAAAGTTTTAAAACGTGTCCTGCTTTTAAGTTTATATGCGTATTTCCCTATTGATAGAGTCTAAAAATCACACTCAACAATATTTAAATTTTGATTCGCATGGAAAAATTTTCATCCCATGGAAAAATAAAAGAAATTTATTAGCATCGTCCATACTTATCGATCTGGCGTGACAACAGTCACTTCAAACTTTAGTCATAGCCGCCCGAGGCGATAATGGCCGAGCGGTTAGCACGTGTTCCTTCCAGCCTGAAGTTCCCGGGATCGAACCCAGCCGTCGACGTTTGATGGAACAGATTAAAATAACATAAAATGTCAGCGGTCGTTAGGCCGCAGCCACAATTTTCCGTTATTTTTCATTAACTTTTTAGTAAATTTGTAAAACCACATGTATGCAAATAAAGTTTACAAGTATCATGAAACTTTCATTTGTTTGATCAGCTCAATAGCAGCGAAATTTGTATTAATTTGATTTAGGATGTGTGATTCATCTTTTTAACTAATGAAAAAGAGTTTGATTATACAATATCGAGTTGTAAAATTGTCCTTTGAGGCAGTGAAAAATAAAATTGTTCTTAGAAAATGTCATAAAACTATAATATTACATCGATGAATTTATATGTACGTTTTTCGTGGAACTCAAAATCTTAAAATAACTAGTGTGTAGTTTAATTCATTAGCGAAAATATTTAATATAAGTTCGAACGCAATATACATGCTAAATAGATCAGTGTCGATTAATAAATCATCTTTAATTGGAAGCAAAATAGTCAAATTTATTCATACACTATCAAAAATTTTTTCTTCAGTTCACGGAAGTTTTACTGACAGTAGTGTTGTCGGGATATGTCCGTTATTTAAAGAATAACATGGTGTCCTTTTTTTTTTTTTTTTTTTTTTTTTTTTTTTCCCGTCAATAGAAGAAACTTCGAAACTTCCAGCAGCAAAATTTTTTCTTCTTCAGATTTTCGTGATGAATTCCCGGAAATATAATGTTTCCAAGAAGTACCGAAATTATTCGTTGAAAAACGAAGAATAAATTAGTGTATAGACACGAATTTTTCTGTAAGTGTACTAAGTTTACGTATAAGTGGTGTCTTTCGTTCGGGACAGTGACGAGGAATGAGTTTCTTCAATGTGAACCAACATATAACTAAACCAAAACCACGTGTTACGGTTCATGGAATAAAACTTTCTCACTTCTAACACATAATCGGTTGAAGCAATGACGGGATTATGTTTTGTTTCATCGCAAAAGTTATCGGGCAGTATTGATACTTAAGATCGCCAGACGTATGCATGGTAATGCATGGAGACACCAACATATGTTTCCTTTGCGAAGCATTTTTAACCTTTTAAAGCGCAAGCGTTTTCATGTCAATATAAAAGAACAACTGGATAGACTGCCCAACGCTGAAAAAGTGCAGCCGTTGCCATCTATTCATGTATCTCATAAAACCCCTTTAGCTCTGCGGCTCTAGATGTTATATTTGATCTATCATCATGCTGTCGTAGTTAATTGGATCGATGGCAACTGCTGCACTTTTTCAGCGTTGGGACTATTTAACATTTTTTTTTTTTTTTTTTTTTTTTTTTTGATTAACAGTGAAACCGCTGAAATAATATGGTTCTAAGGTGACACCACCAAGCTTCAAAGGGTTAACAGAGCAACCCTTCAGACTGCACTCAGTTTAGATCTAGACATTCCTACTATTCTTTTTTTCAAAGTTATTTGTAAGTTGTGTGTGCAAAGCACATTAAACAAGGAATGAAGGTTTCCGACTACGTAGGAAACCATTTTTTGAAAATAACTAATATATAATGTGCTGTATAGTTTTTTGGGTGTGTTTCAAAGAAAAAACTTATAAAGGATAACAATTTTTATTATAGTATGTATATTTATTTGAAAAAATTAAATTTATTGAAAAATTTAAAGAAAATTTCATCGATGGGAAAAACGTGCTACGAAAAATGCTTTTCAAAATACCCATATGCGGCTTTGCATGCGTACTCATTTAACTGTTGCTAATGCAAAAGACCGCAGATTAAGTTGTATTTAAAAACTTTCGGATTTACGATTCGTACAATGTAGTGAATAAGCATGTTTTCTCAAAATTCATTCTTTTTTCTGAAATAAAGAAGCTGTAAAACATTATAAAATAGATCAACACTGAAACCTGCTGTCTGTTATATCCATGATGGTCAAAGTTAAATCATTTATCGTTCATTAGTTTTTGAGAAATCGTGTTTTTCGCGCAGTAGCTGCGAAAAAATTTAATTTTTTGATAAAATAATTTAAAATTTTGATAGCCCGTCTCTTACTATTTAAAATGCAATAAACAGAGTCTTAAAAAGCACATAGAATTTTTAAAAATCAGTTTTAGAATACCTAAGTATAGGGCTTTACTTTCAGACAGTAAAACAAAAATGTGAATTTTTGCCAAAATTGGCCTTTTTAACGTAGTCGGATACCTTAAGTATTGCGAACTTTACTATGTTTATGTCTCCTAGAAACAAATATTCGTTTGTCTCATTCACTAAACTATTTCTCTTTTTCTTTTATGTTTTCCTAATCCGTCGATCACTTGAGTTTCAAAAGCTACAAATATGAAAATAATCAGCATATATCACGCATAAATTCTTATCAATAGAGAACATTCCTCTCAAAAATCGATATATTATGTCGAAATTCTCTTTACTTTAATTCTCTTACTTTCTCTTTACTTTAATATTGGACCAAAAATATGAAAGACAGTCTTTTAAAAGTATATTTTTCTTTTTTTCTTTGCTTTAATTTCAGGAATTTCTAGTAACCTTCAATGCCTCGCTCCTATAGCGAATTTGGATGAGAGTTGTGGGAGATCAGCTTTTACAGAGCCTACACAAGAGTTGATTATGAGCACTTTGCGTCAGTACACCGAAGAACATGGCAAAGAAATACGAGGCGCCGAAATGGGCTGTCTGTAAGTAACAACCATATACGTATAAAGTCTTCATTCTCTCTACAACAAATATCCGCTGAAAAAGGAAAGATAAATTTACTGTATCACGGCCGATTATATCAAAAACTGCGTTAACCCTTTGAGGCGCAACCCTTTCCCAATGCTGAAGAAAGGGCAGCCGTTGCCATCACTCGACTTAACTACCAGCAAGATGGCGGAAGATCGAAACGTTCATCGCGAGCCACAGATCTAGAGACCCTTTTTTGACGACAGCTGGCTGTGCCGGGCACAGCCAGCTGCGTCAAAAAAGGATCTCTAAACTGTTCAAAATATATATATATTAATTTACGGAAAAAGGACTGGCAGCAAAGTTGCCAGAAAATGTCCGTTCTGTTTATTATTTTTCCGTTTTCTGGACTTGTAACTTTCCGATTTACCAAAACTGCGAAATAAAATAGGTCGGCCGTCGTTCGGGTCGAACCCTGAGCCTACGGACCAGGAGACGGTTGCTTTAACCACTAGACACTACACGACTTGTTCTAGATCGGTCAAAGGGTGAGCTGAAGGTTATTTTAGTTTCCTTGCGGGAGAGGAATTCGTGCGTTTCATGATTTAAAATTTAAAATTCGAGATAAAGTATTGTCCAGTTATAATTAACATAGTAGAATTAGTGGATTAGCAAGAAACTAATTTCGATTTTCACGAATGTATGTAATTAGTAAAAGCATTTACTCTTTAGCTGAAAATCGGAAAAGAAATACATTGGCTGCTAAAAATATTTTTAAAAAAATCTGATGTGTCCAACACATGACTTCCTTGCACGTCTATTAAATCAAAAATATTTTCTACGCACTTCCTCTAAACTTATTTGTTTGAAAGAGATAAAATATCAATAATAGTAAAGTTTAGCGATTTCTAGCCAAATACTTCGATATCGCCAATCTGAGTTCAATTTGAAAGATTTCCTTCTGACACTTTATTTCGCAATATTTCACCAAAAGCCGACAAACTTGAGATAGTTTGCGAGACTTTGGGGATAGCCAAAGTAGTCATTGACCACAGACTTTCAATGAATTGAATGCATCCATACACCTTAATGTATTTAAAGTCATTTGGCTCTGTAAATAAATTCCCAGTCGATTGCTGTCAAAAAAGATATTGAAAACAGTTAGATATTATAATATAGCTCTAAATACAAAAGTTCAAAATTCTACGGGTTAAAGTTTTAGAGTTATACAAAATACGAAATAATTTTTGGCGCCAAATTTGGCGATATTTCGGCGAAACGCGTCAATGTCGACGACATTTGGCGAGATTTTAAGCATGGGCCAACAATGACAGATTATCGCCAAATTTGGCGATATTTCGCCAAAACTCGCCAAGAACGATGACAAATGGCGATACTTTGGGCATGGACCAAATGACTGACTATCGCCAAATTTGGCGACATTTCGGAAAAACTCGCCAAGGTAGAGGACAGACGGCGAGATTTTGGGCATGGACCAAACAATGACTGTCTACAATTGTATTATATTGAAGATGTCCATAGACATTAAAGTACTGAAATTCTTTTCGGTGGTCCTGTAAATAAACTCTCCAGTAGATTGGAACCAAAAATCGAGATGCACAAGTAGATGTTACAACAATCTTATATATGAAATTTCATAATAGTTTTTGAGATTTGAGAGTTAAATATGCACACACGTACACCAAAAGTCGCCAAGCTTGGCGACTTTTGGCATAGTTCTTGAGGGAGGCACGTGACCGTGGTCGGGCCATTACCTAACTTATGTGGTAGGACGGTATTGTGCTTGAAATGGATGAATGCCCCTAAAATTGCCATTGACCGTAATGTATTGGAAATCTTTTGAGTGTTCCTGTAGCAGAACTGTAAATGATAAAGACACTTTTTTAAATGGAGAAATTCATTTTCTAACTCTTTACAGCATATATCACTTCTGAGTCGTTTGAAATAGCCCAATACCTCTAAAAAACGCTTTGATGAATTTCGGCCCATAGAGCGTAATGTATTTCGAATCTTTTGGGCGGTTCTGTAGATAAACTATACAGTCGAATGGAACCGAAAGGGGAGGTGCACAACTAGATGTTACAACAATCCTAAATATAAAGTTTCAACATTCTACGCCTAATAGTTTTTGAGATATGCGAGTTTAATGAATTTCGGCCCATTGAGCGTAATGTATTTCGAATGTTTTGGGCGGTCCTGTAGATTAACTATCCAGTCGAATGGAACCAAAAGGGGAGGTGCACAACTAGATGTTACAACTATCCAAAATATGAAGTTTCGACATTCTACGCCTAATAGTTTTTGAGTTAGGCGAGTTCAATGAATTTCGGCCCATAGAGCGTAATGTATTTCGAATCTTTTGGGCGGTCCTGTACATAAACTATACATTCGATTGCGACCAAAAGGGGAGGTGCACAACTAGATCATAGAACAATCCTAAATATCAAATCTCAACTTTCTACGACCAATAGTTTTTGAGATATGCGAGTTACATACATACGTACGTACGTACGTACGTACAGACGGCATGGAAAAACTGACCACAATAGACTCGCCGCTGGTCAAAATGAGTTGCAGACGCCTTAATATGATCGTGCATGCTAGCCTACGATGAGATGCATCGAAAAAAATTCTTAAAATTAAATTTAGAGGTACTCAAAATCGGTTTTTTGGTCGAAATTTGGCCCCCAAAATTTTTCCGGATCACATTACTTCCTTATACTACGTACAAGGAAGTAAAAAATGCACCTTGATTTTTCGTTCTCAGTTTGAAGTAATAATAATACTAATAATAATCACGGAAATTATTTTCTAGCAGTTCTATACATTTATGAATGTGATTTGAAATACTCTTGTTATAAAAGGGAATTCTTCTTTTAAAAAGTAATTAATTATAGTTTAATTTTTAATTACTCATAAGAAGGTGTTTGGCGTCAATATTTTTTTCCATCTAAAATATCCAATGAAAATCCATTTCTCAAAACTATCTACAAAACTTACAAACCAAACCAAAAACATAAATTTACCGCTTTCACAAGAAATTTCCGAAAGTTGCAATCTTTTTTCTACGTTTAACGGAAAATTACCAATTCCTGGGGAAAGCGGTCATTTTCCTGGAAATTAAGGCTGGAATTATCCTGAATTTCCAGATTGTTTTTTAACAGTGTAGATCTGTGGCACGCGATGAACGTTTCGATCTTCCACCATCTTGCTGGTAGTTAAGTCGAGCGATGGCAACAGCTGCCCTTTCTTCAGCATTGGGAAATCTATCTAGCTGTTCTCGCATTCTTCCATTTTTCGGCAGATGCCAGTGCTGTTAAAAATAATCGTGACCATTTTTTTACGGGAAATGACGTGCTAAAGAGTAAAGGATTCTCATGGAGAGCTATGTCACCCGCAACTATTTTTATAGAAATCAAATCTATACTTCGTGACTGGCAACAGTCAAAACGAAAGATTTTGGTGTTGCCAGAGCGGCAACACTGCGCGTTAAAGGGTTAAGTCATATTTCCAAATAAAAATCAAATGTAGGTTAAAAATTAATCTAGTTATATAAAACACTAACCTATGCGGTGTTAAAATCGACGATATTTCTACTCTGCGAATGACACCAACTGGATGTAAACATTATCGTAATAAAAACAACACATGTGCAAAAAGCCAACTTAACAGTTCAATGACATCAGGTAAAGCAAGCCTATTTGTTATTGGTTATGTATGCCACGCAGTAGCTTGATTACAAAAGAACATTGCTCACATGCAAATGCAAGATCCTTCGGATCTTATCAAGGACTTTAAAATGTCGAATTTACAATCATTGACGCGTTTATTGCACATAAAAAGGAAAACTCGCCATGCAGTGGGCTAAGGCACATTTTAGTCATTTCCTGTTTTGTACCATTGTTATTTCTGTAATAAAGGATACGTATTAAATAACGCAACCGTACTATAAAATACTAGGTTGGTTACTTTGTCACATTAATCCCACAGCACCTGTATGTATTAATGTATTAATTTGTAAAATATATATGTATTATGGATTTATGTATTTATACCAGTATTTATGTATTAATTTGTAAAACGCGTTATCACATAATACAGTTTTTTTTTTTTTTTTTTTTGGACAAGAGAATACTGTTCGTTCCTCCAAGAGTATTTTTATATTAATTTTATGAATGGAAATGTCACCAATTATGTCTTTTCATACATTTTGAAATGTTACCTGGCACAATGCACTCTGCTCACCTTGGTGAGTGACAATGCACTTGGCATTGCCACTATCGTCTTTTATCATGACCCCCCAAAATGTGTAGCAACCCTAACCTAAATAAATTTCATGACAAATACTATTACAGCTGGCTATTCGACACAGCCAGCTGTTGTCAAAAAAGGGTCTCTAGATCTGAGGCTCGCGATGACCGTTTCGATCGTCTGCCATCTTGCTGGTAGTTGAGTGGAGCGATGGTAACAACTGCCCTTCTTTCACCATTGGGAAAAGGTTGCGCTTCAAGGGTTAATCATGGAGACTTCAATCCAGGCTTAACCCTTTAACGCGCAGTGTTCCCGTTCTGGTAACACTGACGGTTTGACGGTTGCTAGTCACGAAGAATTGATCTGATTTCTATAAAAATAGTGGCGGGTGACATAGCTCCACAAGAATCCTTTACTTTTTAGCACGTCATTTCCCGTTACAAAAATGGTCACGATTATTTTTAACAGCACTGACTTCTGCTGAAAAATGGAAGAATGCGAGACCAGCTGAATAGATTGCCCAATGCTGAAAAAAGGGCAGCCGTTGCAATCGCTCGACTTAACTACCAGCAAGATGGCGGACGATCGAAACGTTCATCGCGTGCTACAGATCTAGAGACCGTTTTTTGACGACAGCTGGCTATGCCGGACACAGCCAGCTGTCGTCAAAAAAGGGTCTCTAGATCTGTGGCACGCGATGAACGTTTCGATCATCTGTGGCACGCGATGAACGTTTCGATCGTCCGCCATCTTGCGAGCAGTTAAGTCGAGGGATGGCAACGGCTGCCCTTTTTTCAGCATTGGGAAAGGGTTGCGCCTCAAAGGTTTAATATTTTGGCGGGACACACCCTTCAGCTCACCAAAGCCCATGGTATTCAAGAATCGTGTGACTGGTCAAATCTGTCTTTGGTCCCAATTTAGATGTGTGGCGCCACTGATTTTTTTTTTTTATGAACGCTTTAAACAGATACATTTCTCGGAAAGATCAAAACTGAAACAGTTACTTACAATTTGAATTATTTTAGTAGCAGAAAGTTAGCTCGTGGTTTGTGATGTATTATGCAACGCAAGCAGATACTTCACTGCAAAAGTCTAAGGAATGTATTTAAAGTAAAAATTGATTATAAAGAAAGTAGTAATGAAAAAAATGAACATTTTACACTAAGCACTTATTACCCCAAATATGTATGTGGTACTAACAAGTCCCATCGTTGATGTAAATATCGTTAAAAAGAAATTTAGAGCATACTACCACGATTTATTTAACGGTATAGTTAGAAAAAATCATGCGGTTTTGGTACACAAATACAAATAAACTAATTAAGCCTTGCACTTCAAAAGTTTAAAATGTCTCTTTACAAGCTGTACTATGCATTGTAATAAACGATAAATCTGTATCAGTTGTGAAACTTACAGAAAAAATTCTTAAAAATAGAAAATTTAGCAGGATGCCTGACGCTTCGAAAGTTTTTGCTATACAATTACATGTTGAAGATTTTTTTTTCGAAAGTTCTATAAAAGGAACTGTTGATGCATTTATTACTATGGGTAGTAGACCTCAGAAAGAGTAATCCTGAATTTTTTCGAGCCTCTGGTCGCATTTGGTTTATTTTAAATTGAGTACCTAGACCGTGAGGGAGAGTTTTTTTTTTTTTTTTAACTGCACCCTTAAGATAGATAATAATGGATATTAATCTTTTCTTTCCTTTAGTGACAGCGAGTGGCTAGCTTCCTGTGCATCCATAAAAGCTACTGTGAGATGCGGATCTGAAGCAGGAATGATCGTGAAGGACATCATGACTAATGTGGGAAGCAGAACAGAATGCAGTGAAGAATTTCTAGCCAGTATAGCACCCATGTTAGAAATCATCGAGGCCGCGGTTATGGAAGAGGAATTACTAAAGAAGATCAAAAAGGAGGAACAAGAAGAGAAATCAGTTTTGTTAGAAGGGTTGATTAAGGAAATGGAAGAAGCCAAAGAGGAAGTTTCAGAAAGGAGTCGTCGTAAAAGACGATTTGCTTCCCCGTTTCAGTCATTCAGAGATAAAGTTCTGATGAAATAGAACGAGAACACAATTTTCTTCAATTATATGACCAATTGCTTGAAAAAATGAAATGCCGTAAAGCTCATTCACCGCGCAAAATCGAAGTCATTTCAGCATTACTTTATGAAATTACAAAAAAATCTGTCTATTTTCTGTTACTAAAGTACAGTTAATAAAATGTTGCATATAATTTATGTGGTAATTTGATTTCATGTTTCTCGTAAAATGCGTTGGTGTCTAGAATACGTCTTTAAAAATAATTACAAATAAACGAACGATGTTATGAATTCTATTTTTATATTTCACAAAAGAACAGATATGTATATATACAAGGTGTCCAGTGCTAACGGTGCCCAGTGGCTATTTCCTAAACCGTTCGTCAGAGACACACAGTTCCAGTTCCACAAATTGCTTTAAATTATATAATCTATTATACCAGAAACAATCAAAGTCAATAAACCAATACCTATAAAAATTATGAAATTCAAATTTTTATATCCCCCGGTCCTAAAAGTTATATTAATTTTTTTTTATATACAATTCCATGCACAATAAAAAAATTCGGCCTCTTATGACCGAAACTCACCGAGTTACAGCTGCTGAAAGTTTGAGCACTTTTCGAGCAGCGAGATGAGGATTGTATGCAAAATGAATTTGAGAAAAATTGATATACATAGTTTTGAGTCTTGTGATACTTATTAAGAATTTCATTAACTATTCTACGAATGCAGACTGCAATTAAGAAGATTATCGTTTAACTATGTGTATCCAATAAATTCACATAACAATATAGCTTATACTGAAAATAGAATTTTTAAAGAGTTTTAAAATGAACTGGTATTAAATAACAAAAAGTCAATTAAATAAGACACTTTAAACGTTAAATTAGAAAATGAAACATTTTAAAATACAAATATATGCATTTTAGAAACTTAAAATACTATTACAATTTCTGTTAGCTTAATATTTTCTCAAAAGCAGCTTCCTTCGGCTGCAACACAAAGATGCACCCGTGTATAGAAAACTCTTCCTGTACTTTGCTGAGATTACTCAGTGTTACACATCTGTATGCTACAAATATACGATTTAGTAAGTTTGACCCCGGATAGATTTTTATAGAGCCTGACTATAACCTTCTGCTTAAGAATTAGTATTTTAAAATCAGTTTTGCTCCTGTGCCAGAAAAGGAAATTAAAACCTTTAATTTAAAAATTTAACATTTATATGGTCCCTTAACGGTTTACCGTAACGAGAAATTTTTGAACCTGGAATAGTGACTTAATTCAAAATATTTGCTGCTTTATAACTCGGTAAATCTTGCTTGTACAAGGACGATTTTTTTTTAGTTATTGAACATCAAATTGTATAAAGAAAAATTTTCTGAATATAACTGATAGGACCGGGGGACTGTATAAAAATGTAAATTCCGTAATTTTTATAGGAGTTGATTTATTGATTTCAATTATTTCTGATATAATAGATTATGCAATTTAAAGGATTTTTGCAACTGGAACTGTCTTTCTAACTAACGGTTTAGGAAATAGCCATTGGGCACCATTAGCAATGGACACCTTGTATATGCATATATTTATACATATATACATATATATGTATAATATGTGTATACATATATGTGTATATATATATATGTATATATATGTACAACGTTGCATGATTTCAGCATGATTTCAATGCGGTGCTTGTTTGGTTGTTTCTTCGTGGTTAAGTTAAAATTATATGAAGCCTATCTGCCTTAGGAGAGTCATACCTAGGGCGAGAGATTTTAAGGGGCTCTTATACGTATTCGTGTTATAGCTGCAGAAAACCTCTTGAAACTCTAGACTTTTTAGATTGACTGCCGCGAGAGAGGTGAGAATCCTAAACGTGCATATTTCATCCATTTCCCAATTGTCTGTGTCATTGGTTGACTCAGTCAACTCTGCATTTTTCACAACACATCAAGTCCATTTGATATACCTAACCAAGGTCTATGAAACTTGCATATAAACAGGTTGAATGGCAATTGTGATTAGAATTTTTAGTTCATCAGTGTCACGAATTAGAGACTGGAACACATGATTTTTAATGTATCTCATAAAAATAAGTCCAAATGTGTTTTGTCTAAAGGTATAGGTGGACCCAATACAGAACCTTCTCTTCTATAGTAACACCTGCAGGAATTTTTAATTTCATTTAAAGAAAACTTCAATATTTTCTTAATAGAACAGATTAAAAGCCGTGAATACACATCAATTTAAAAAAAAAAAAATGTTTAAAGATACATTTCGAATACCATGAAGTTTACTATTATTCCTTATTCCTTTTCTTATTTCCCTTTTTGTCTATGCTTTTAGTCATAAAGGATTTATTTTATAAAATGGTATAATCCCCAAATCGTCCTAGGAAATCGTGTATTTTCTACTTTTTATATTGCAATTTCTTCCGATCTTTATTTAATTGTCATAATGAAAGTAACAAAATTCATTCAAACATATATCGGAACGGCGTCTCCTACTGTTATGGATCTTTTAACGAAATTTAATAATAGGAATAATTTTTTTCAAGTGTAAAGCAGTAGTTTTATATTATATTGTGTGCATATTTTTAAGAATTAAAAAATAAATTTGTAGGAGATTTCTTTGTCTTAAGAAAGAATGCAGACAAAAATTAAAGCATTTTATAAATCTGGTCGGAAACGTTGAATTTATATTTTTATCTAAAGCATAGATTAAACACTTCTGTTTCAGATTCATTTTTATGCATAGTACAAGATCGATAGATGCCGGGCGAAGGTAAAAAAAAATCGAATTCAATAAATTCGAATGCTTATTTGACGAGGTGTGTTTAAATTTTAAAAATATGCTTCACTAGATATCACAATCGTTTGTACTTCCATACTTTTCTCAGTTGGCTAATGTGTTTGGCGATTGTTGATTTAAGCTATTCCAGGGGGTGTGTCCAGGAATTTTTTACGTGGTCCTATTTTCATGAAAACTGTTGATTTTTGTGGTTTCCAATATCTATTTTTGTTAATCTCAACTTCCATTTCTGTGAATTTCATACCAGTTTTTGTAAAAGTCACTTATTTTCTTCAAATAGTTTACAAAACAAATTAAAATATACGATAAAATACCAATAAAATACTAATGAATGGTTGTTTTAATCGGTCATATTTTTGAGAAAGGTTGTTTTAATCAATTATAATTTTATAAAGGGGATGTTTAATCGATTTTAATTTTGTGAAAGGGCCGGGAATCGAACTTTTTCGTCTGCATTCATCACTAAATTTGGAAATTCAGTCAGTCTGTAGCACAACGATTCTAAAACTGTGGGGCGTGCACCCCTCAAGGGGCTTGAGCATACCGAAAAGTCGAAAATAATATATAATTAAGTAAATTAATAATATTTAAAAAATTATTAATTTACTGAAAGGAAGCTAAACAAAATGCATTCTGATATAAAAAAAAAAAATCACAGTTATAATAATATAATATACAGGGTGACCGAAAAGTCCGTATAAACTCTGAAAATTCATTAATAAAACAAATAATAAAAGAAAATTGCAGTTTGCACAAATAGGATTAGAGGACGATGGGATTTTTTTAATGACAAAAAAGTTTGTAGTTCCTAATGCTATCGATAGGGGGGACTGACATGAAAAATGCGAACAAGTTTCCAAAAAACAACATAACGTACAAACATGTCATAAATAAAAGAAAACCCGATACCTCTGTAATCCTTTCTACACAAACTGCAATATTGTATTATGATTTGTTCTTTTTAAGGACTTTTTGAGGTTTTCACGAGATCTTGATGCATCTTGGGTGCATCAAGTTTAAAAAAACCTTTAAAATAGCAAATAACAATACCAAGATGCGGTTTGCATGGATAAGGTAAGAGAGATTTTGGATTTTTTAATTAGAAACTTGGTTTTCATTATGTATGCCAACACCACCTATAGGTAACATTTGGAACTATAACTTTTCTTGTCATTAAAATGAAAAAAAAAAAACTAACCTATTTGTGCAAACCGGAATTTTATATCATTATTTGTTCCTTTTTAATGAATTTTCAAAATTTTTATGGACTTTTAGGTCACCGGTATTTATGAATGTTTCAGTACCGTACTTGATAATTAATTTATCAATACTAAATTAAGAACAAGTTTAATAATTACTAGTGACTCCCATGGGTTTGTCTTGCAGAGTACTAATGTCTTGCAGATCATTTAATGCATGTTTATTGCACGGAGATGGGAGGTCACAATGAAAATTATGAATGTAATTCGGTTCGCAAATATTGAAAGTTTGAGAAGCATTGGCGTAACGCAAATATTGTTCTCATTGTCTGCTAACAATTTAAAACAAATATTTAAATTTTCTTTATCTAAAGCATCTTTTATTGAATATCCTTTTGAAAATCATGTTTAAAAGAGTGTATTTAATTTTAAATGTTGCACCTTTTAAAAACAATTCTTTGCTGATGCATCCTAGATAAAAGCAATTAATAATACTTCATATTTATATATAAAATGTTCATTAACTCTAAAATGGAATTGGTATTTCGAAACATAATAATATATAGTAATTCCGATTCATTTTTGAATAAACTCCTTCTCCTACATTATTTAGTGGGGAAAGGAGGTTTTACTACTTCCTTATGTTGAAATATTATCTTTTCTTACAATTGTTAATAAAACGATCAACATGTTTATTTTTAATTCTTATACCTAATCCATTTTTGTTAATACGTTATCAGTACAAAAAAATTAATATTACTTAACAGAAATTTATTTTTACACCTCAGTTTAGAAAGTGTTATTTTATGGCTTACTGTGAGTTGTATACTGTGTGTCAGTTTCAGTTAATACTAGGTGTAACTTTTTGTGTAATTGTCATTCGTGTGATTTTTTCCTTAATTAATGATAATCAAAGTAGTTTAAATCAAACCTAGTTAAATTTAAATATATTAATCTACGCACTATTATAGTCACCTCATGAATACTTATCCGTCATCCATCAGTAACATACTTCATCGCAAAGTTGTAAAATTATTAAATAAAAATTATATGAATGAGTATATAAATATTTAAGTACTACGGTAAAATTCTTAAACAACATATGTTTTTAAATAGTTCATTTCTACAGCAAATAGAAAACTGCAGACAATGTAAGATACCCTACAATGAAAAATCTAAATATGCTAAAAAATTAAATTAAAATCACACTATTAAATTTTTAAGATTAGCCTTTTCACTACACCTGCATTTTATTCGTTGATGTTTTTAGGAAAACTCATAACAAGAGATTTTTGAAAAACAATTTATATTTAATGATTATTTTCCAATTTTATTTTCTGCACAAACCTTGATTTTTGTTAATCAATAAGCTTCATAAAAATTTCAGAATTGATATATCTATCTACTTGGAAAGCAAGAACGCTGTTCTGAATTAAAAAGCGAAATAAAGTGTCAGGCATGTCTAGTATAATAATAACGATTTGAATAAAAGTTCCATGCATTCATTTATTTTTATTACTCTTATAAAAACTTTTACTTTACTTGTTATCTTCTCGCGAAAAAATATACTCTTCCCCCCCCTTTTTTTCTACATGATGCCCCTAACACTTTAAGCATTTAAAATGCAAAGGTATACTGATGCTAATGGGAAATAATTTATAAGGAAGTTCACATTACAGTCTTAAAATAAACTTTCCTCTAACTTTCTATCATTTACTGAAATAACTAATTCATTGCAGATTTTTTGTGCGTGTCTAGTGAAATAAATAAAGAATGCTGGGAACAAGAAGAGGAAGCATGCGACTAGAGCATATATCCTGATGAATTCCCAATAACTGTGGATCAACTAAGAAATGCTTGCCGGTGAGCTCAAATTTTAATGTGCTTCATATTTCTTCCATACAAAGTGGGCAGTATCTCTAATTTGGAAATTAAATTTGTGGCTTAAACTTTCCAATCTTTCTATGCAAATTTTAGCAATTGAAAGGAATGTGTACTGTCACGTTGACACAACGTGCATATTCTTTAATGAAAAATTATTAATGCAAAACCTGATTAATATTGTCTAAATTTAAACTAATAATCTATTCTAAATTTAATTTAAAAGTTTTTAATAATAACTATCTTTTAAAGCTTTCAATTTTCCTCTTGGCCTTCTCAATTACAGCGCATTAACGTACTTCTAAAGCATTTCCCTCTTATCAGCTGCTTTGAAATAAAATAACAGTTGACGCCGGCTAAAAGAATAATCATAACATCCCTTCCTCGCATATATCTTTGCTCCAGCTGAAGCATATGTGTTTGCGGTTTTACTCTGCTGCACAAGAAGCATATTGCTCGTAAAACATCTGCTAAAATTGTTCCAGAAAGTTCGGGCTCTTTCTATAGACACATGTTTTAACGGTTTTTTCTTTAGCAGTTGGAGAGTAATTTTCGGTGGGGCAAGCCGCTCACTTCACGTGAGGAGGCTTTGCCCGCCGACACGCATCAACACTGTAATTTTTTATGAAGATGCTCCCCCCCAAGTCATCATGTTTTTATGTGTGTATTTTTCTCAAGTTTTCAATTGTCAAATGAATCTGATGTTCTGAGCAAATAAAAAAATTACGTCCAAAAAAAAAGTGATATGCGATCTCATCTTTTTTGTGGTGTGGTTCAGTGTTCCTTCCATCACTGTAGGAGAATCGACGAGTGGAAAGATGGATGTCTCTCGCCACAACAAATACTATGGGTCAAAACTTTGTTGGCCCACTCCTTCAAGTGTGTGAATCGTCATTTTGTTGTGTTTCGCGGATTTGTTTGCTCGTATTCGAAGTGAAATGACTACGATGCCGATTTAACAAAAATCTTTTTAACTCCGCTGCATTCACATGTAAATCTTGATCCTCTCTACAGAGCTCGATGCTTAGTTTTAATTCTACACAACGCTTCAAGTTTCTCCATGATATGCGACAACAATATAGACCAACCTACCTTTCGTCTCTTTACGATCACCGCCTTCCACCGTACATCTCCATAGGATATGTACATATTTATATTTCACTTAAATTTAAAGTTTTCAGCAAAATTCATGAATTATTAGAGGTTCATTTATTTTATTGAATCTCGTTTATCCCATGTAGTAAGTTTATTTGTTCATCATAAAAAATTAAACAGCTGAAAATTATATCAATGTTTTACTTCGTATAAAGCTGAAGGGCAATGAATAGAATATTCAAGGGCGAGATTCAAGTGAAACACAAATCGAACTTTTCCGCGTCGAACAGGGGAAACTTCGAAATATATCAATGTTTCTTATTCAACTGAAACAAAACAATCGTGGTTTGATCACGTGACAGCTCGATAGGGTTGTTCATTGGAAGCATTCTGAGGACTGAACTGGGAACTGGAGACTGAAAAACCTTCGATTCGAACCCGATCGCGCTCGCTTCACTTGAATCTCGCCCTAAGTTTCATACACAAAGTCGCATCACCTTGCCACTGTCACAATGCAATGTGGCGCGTTTTATTGCAAGCTGTGTAACGGGGAACAAGTATCGCAATACTCCTGGACACGTAAAAAATCTCGGGGAATATGCATACGACTTGCCGCAAGATAAATGATCAGCAACATTTCATGATAGGTATCTTTCATCATTATTATTAATAGCGAGGTCGCCAGCATGGCGACAAAGCGACAGTTGTCGCCAAATCGGAACCAATTGTTGTCAAATTCGTAAATATGGATGACTGTTTTGTCGCCTGAAACCATGGAGCTAAGCAGACCTTGCTCCGTCTCCGACTGCAAATCGTCATCTTGGTTTTACGTACATATTAGCCAAAGATGAATTCCAGGCCAGGAATCTTGCTATGAACAGTTAAATTGTTATTATTTATTTATTTATTTTCAAAAGTTCAAGTGCATGCTCGGTTTGCGCAAAAATTTTAAAACTAAAGCACTCGCACGAAGCAGGTCCTATGGCGACTTCTGGCGACGAAAAATTCTCACTAATTCTAACTTGCGTCTACCATGTCTGTATTATACACCAACTGTGGTGGCGTAAAACAACGTTTTAATACGGGTAAAACAACGTTGTAAAACAACGTATTTGATTTTAAAGGGACAAATCTCAAGGGAACAGATGTTTTTTTTTTTTTTTTTTTTTTTTTTCCATGTGATGTTTACCACTTACGGATGTTTTTTCACAGAACGGCTATAAATGAAATTCAGGCGCCGAAGTGTCTGAAGTATTGACAGTTTAGCACAATAAGTGTCAAAGAGAAAAAAAATATTTATACCCCATAAACTTATGCAGAGAGAAAAGACCGACCCCGCACCATGAGGGGGCGAACTAGCCATCCAAACACGAATAGTTGACGGAGTGCGGATAAGACATCCAATAGAATTCTCCAGGAGCTGCCCAAGAGGGGCATATGATTATAAGATCCTTATCGTGCCCAGGAGAGAAAAAAGAGATGAAGTGAGACACATAAAAGAAGGTGCGAGCAGTTACATAAAAAAAGTAATGAGAGAAGTTACACCAAAAAAGGTGAGAGAAGATGCATCTTTGCTGGCTTAAGAAAAAAGGAGGAAGAAAAACTCCCTAACCAGAGAAGTGTTCTAAGTGCTGAGAGACTCAAAGGGATATGTAACGCTAGCATCATCAGGATAGATCAGAGCCGAAGTTATATTCGAATATTGTTCCGAAAAAAGAGGGACTTCACTACCTATCCGGACCTGATTCACTGATGACAAGAGGTACCCATGTCCAGTTCCCATACCACTGTCTTATTGATAACCAAGCTGCGACAGCCTAGTGACATGGAACACGGCATTCAAAATCAGCGTCGATTGGTAAATATGAAATATTTTCTTTGGTTCATTTCCCGTGTACTTGCCCCTATGTGTGTTTAAATTTATATATGCTAATTAATGCCACATCTCCCCAGACTGTTATATTTTAAGAAACTTTGTATTTAGCAGCTGTGTAAAAAATAACTAAACAAAATTTTAAAAGGTTCAAATTCAGTGAAAAATTATTTTAGTCTTGAATTTCGAGTTTGCCAAGTCATTTCAACATATTGTGTTTCATTTTAATATTTGTTTTCTGTTATTTGTAGGAGTACGGGCCAGGGAGGGTTTTTTTCGGTATTCACAACGCAATGTGTTCAGCTTTCCACCATATAATATGAACTTAAGCTTACCACGGGCCACCACCACAACAACAGCTGCTCACGTTGTTGGCCTTTTAAAGGTTGAAGATTGTCTGTACAAAATTATTTGGCGCTCTCTCTCTCTCGCTAAATCACACCCTATAAGAGATCATTTATGTGGTAATTTGATTACATGTTTCTCGTTAATTTCAGTATAACAAGATTTTTTTTTTTTTTAGAAAATTCACTTTGCGCATTTTTCTTAAGAGTACCCGAAATGTACCTTTAAAAATTAATTTTAAATAATGTAATGATCTTTAAAAGTCCAGTTGGTGCAGAAAGTTCTAGTAATGAGTCCACTTGTCAGGATGGAACACAAACTTTATTGCTTCTAGAACTTCGTCAAGCAATCAGCTGACCAGCTGTTCAAAATTCACAGGCACTAATTGCCAGTAGCTCGTTTGTAACAGGTGTTCCCCACCTGAGCAGCCAAACTCCAGGACTGCAGCGGCAAAATAAAAGCAGTGACGTTTCCGCCAGGGAATCGTTTTGAGTTCGTAGAGGAGTAGCGAGGCTAAGATGGAGTGAGCTATGGCTGTTGTTCTTTTTATGTGTAATCCGTGCAGTGTTTATTTTTTTTTTAATAAAATGTTTTTTGTGTAAGTGAGATGCGAGTCTCTTCTGTCATTTTGGGAGTTCGTGTCGTCTTACAATTTGGCGCCCAACGTAAAAGGCCGTGGAATGGATATAACGTTTGGATTGAGCTGGATGAGGTAGAACGTTGTTTTCGTTTTCGTCTGCTGTTAAATGAGTTAAGTACTCTAAAGTTATTTTGTAAATAGTATCTATTTGTATATTTTAATATGTTTTGGCAATCCTTTTGCCTGATTATGTTTTTAAGTGATAATCGCCAAAGAACAAGTACCAAAGATGTCATAAGTGATAATGGCCCACAATTCACAAGTGCTGTCCTACAGCAACTGTGTTACCTACTCGAAGTGTCCCAAGTCTTTACACCCGTATATTGGCCCCAGGCCAATCCAGTTGAAAGAAAGAATCGGGATCTAAAACCAAAACTAGCAATACTTGTTTCTGAGGATCATACGTCATGGTCAGATATACTTGCGACCATCCGTTTTGCAATGAATACGTCGAAGTGTGATACAACAAATCACACAGCTGCATTTCTCCAATTCGGAAGAGAATTACGAACAATTGATGACGTGCAACATGATGTAAGAGCGGTGATTGACAATGATAATTTCATCGCTGAAATTACACCTTATCTGAAGAAATTCGCCCGGATCTCAACCGAGATCAAAGATCTTGTAGAAAAGAAGCAAGACCAGCACAAAAAGTATGCCGATGAGAGTAGAAGAAGGGCACATAGGTATGAGCCAGGTGATAAAGTATGGGTAAATTTACATCGTTTAAGCAATAAAGCGAAAAAGAAAACAGCTAAGTTTCAACCCTGTAGGGATGGCCCCTATATTGTGATTACCCAACGCTCCCCTACAACCTATGAAGTTGCTAACCCGGAAGCGCCGGATATCCTGCTTGGCACATACCACACTTCTGCTCTCACCCCTTTCAATGAAACTCCTCTTTCTGATGTTGTGCCTGTCGCCCCCCTAAGGAAGAGGGGACGACCTCCCAAGAGTAGCCCTCCAAAGACTGTTCGTCGAAGTGCCAAAAGAGAGACTCAGTTACCATCCAGCTCTTCTGGCCACTCGCCGGGACGTCATCGTGGCCAGGGGGGGAGTCTGTAACAGGTGTTCCCCACCTGAGCAGCCAAACTCCAGGACTGCAGCGGCAAAATAAAAGCAGTGACGCTTCCGCCAGGGAATCGTTTGAGTTCGTAGAGGAGTAGCGAGGCTAAGATGGAGTGAGCTATGGCTGTTGTTCTTTTTATGTGTAATCCGTGCAGTGTTTATTTTTTTTTAATAAAATGTTTTTTGTGTAAGTGAGATGCGAGTCTCTTCTGTCATTTTGGGAGTTCGTGTCGTCTTACACGTTTATAATAGTCCTCTCAGTGCTAAAGCTTTCACAAACGATGTAATTCTAACACAAAATAAAACATTTCCACAGGCAAAATTCAGTGGAAATATACGAGGAATAACACTAACAGTCCCTCAAGACTCATCAATGAAGAGTTTACACACAGCCCTTAAAAATCATCTTCGAAAAGCAAGCGGAAATACCACTTCTATATAGCGTCAATACAAAGCGCAACGCAGTAAACTCGCTCGACGAGACCTCGACGAACACTGACATATACTGGGGGAGCCCGCTGCTTTTATAGTCTTCGATAAACACCGTGAAAGGTTCCACAGAGATCCATCCGTGGAATTTACTAGAACAGACTCGATTATGATTGCGTAATAGAAGAGTAATATATTAATATTATGCATGTAAATCCAGAAAAACTATACAAGCCCCATTGGGAAAATCGCGCCAAATCGAAATATCGCCAAATTTGGCACCGACAATAAGTCCCCAAAAGTGAAGTTACAGAAGGCCTAGTAAAAATTCTTCTCGAGATTTCTAGAAACCGCTGAAGAAATCAAAACAGAAACCCAAAACTCCGTATCTCGCTTTCCAGTTGACCGATTTTGATGCAACAAAAAGCAAAATTTAACTTTTTACGCGTAGAATACGAATTTTGAACTATTTTAAACACCAGAACAGCGGGTTGCCCCGAAAATTGTAACTATATATATATATATTATGTAAATGTGAAAGTTTGTTTATTTTTTTGTTTGTCTGTCTGTCCAGGAACTCGTTCCATACCGTTAGACAAATCGGCTAGAAATTTTGCAAAGGCATGTACAACGGTACAAGAGAGGCCGTAGACTGCTTTAAAATTCTGGAAATCCACCTGTTCCCTAATCCTTAACGATTTTTCGCAATTTTCAGGGTAGAAAGATACTCAAATATCCGGTTTCAGCAAACTAGTGAACATAGGTAACAAAGCTTTACTTTCACTAAATCTAGTGGAATTGACGCCATTTTGATGTTGCGAGTGTAAAAATGAATTACAAGTCTTAATTAGGTTAACAAGCTTTTACAAAATACTACACCACGGACGAAATAATAAACTTCCACCTTATAAGATGCTGTAGAAATGTAAAGTAACGTGTTTTTTTTTTCTTCATTCACTAATTCATGTTAGATATCGCAACTGAAAATGACGCCAAGAAATGAGTTTAAAAATCAGTTTAGATATGAGTAAGATATCTTATTAGGGCCGGGATTCAGACCATTACTGACCGCCATTATAAACCAGCATTATTGGCGATTTCAGTTTTTATAAACCAATAATAAAACTGGAATCGGCAAATAAACTGGTTTATAATGACGGTTAATAGAGTCTGAATCCCAGGCTTAGTTAAAAAGCTTTGACGCAAAAATTTATTTTTATAAAAACCGAAAGTATTTTCTTTACAGGGTGAGTTATTCTTGGCAATTTTTGAAAGCTATTATTTTTAAGCAACCACAAGAGAATATGAAGTGTGCGTCTAAATTATTAACGAAGTTTCATAAACAATGGGCTTTGCTCAGACAATTTCATAAATATAATGAAAGAAACAATTCTGAAATAATAATTTTTTTGAAGTGCAATCTGTGAAACACGGGAGCGTTTTTGAAAATCCATGTTCGGAAAGTTTACTATCACTTGAACACTTCTTCTGATCTGAATATTAAGAGGAACATGAAGACAACGTTTCCGACCGTTCATTGCTATGTGATTCTGAACCTTCTCTGAACCCCCTAACCCCCTGCGAGTTTGTCAGTCTGGTAGCGAATCGCGCTATATATGTGAAGTAAAAAGGATACTGGTCGCAATAAACCCAAAAATTCTACCTTGCTGGAATAATCCTTCAACCTAAAACACCTAAAAGAAAATACAATTTTCCTATTTCAAGGTTCCTGAAATAAATAATTACCGACTCAAATAAAGAGACAAATTTTTAAAACATTTCCATTAATTCTTATTTTACTTCCAAACATATAATGTCTTATACAATTTCCTTTTCCTTACACATTAATAAATGATAACCGTGACATTATTTGTTTTTTTGTGAATATTCAATAAGATTAATAATAAAAATCTATATCGCGGTGAGAACGGTGATTATATACATAGGGGAGAGCGGGGAGATATAGTGCGTCCCAAAATAAATACAAATCAATACAAATTTCTTTTACCTTTTCACTGATGCACTGGTCGGGCATTTTTTTATGCTTGATGCTCGTGACGGGGAAGATGGGGCAGCACGAATTCAACTTTCAGCAGTTGAAGCCTTCAGCAATGATTCATTTCTATCGGCAGTCGTCCACTGGATTCGATCCTCTTCCTAGGACCACGGCCACTATAATTGAGCCTTCAAATAACTTATGGTTCACTTCGGATTTTTTATTCCATTATTTTTTTTGTGCACACTCACTCAACAACCATCACTCTCGAAGTCCGTCTGCTCTCTCCACTTCATCTCCTCTCATCTTTCTTAGACTTTTTTGGCCCCTTTTCGTTTCTTCTCTCGCTTTCTTCGCCAACCAATCCTGGACTCATTTTGTTCCCGCCCCATTTACGTGCATAATTTTCTGTTTCTTCGGTTCTGTGATTGGTTCTCCTTCCTTATTTTATACGCCTCCTGACCTGCGTCTTTCTGCGTAATATTGGCCATCTGAGACAGTCTACTATAATTTTTTCTAATTTATTATGGGGCAATTTTGAATGTCCCCTCGTGACACCTTCTGGCACCACTATGTCTGAATCTCGTAACTTAGCTGCCCACTTTAAATTTCTTTAATTTATTATAGGGCAATTTTGACTTTCCCCTAGTGACACCTCTGGCCCCACTATGTTTGCATATTGTAAATCTTCTTCGTGTGTGGGCTCCCCTTTTGCACTACAATATGTATATATTTTTATATGAAAATTGAAAACGATTATATGTTCTAGTATACCAATTACTTTTATAGAGATCATTTTTCAGCTAGTTATACAAAACATTTTTTAATGTATATAAAACGAATAGAGTGACTAATTCAATAACTAAGTATAATCAATAATTGGGTGAATATCATAAACTATTGAATCTTTATAAAATTAACCAGTTTACATAGATTTACAGTTTACATTAACCAGTTTCCTGTATTTTAACAGCGAATTTGATCGAAATACATAATCTTGCCATAACATGTTTGCATTGCTGCTTGAATTCAATCCCAACTTGGATGTGTTCAGTGGATTTCCGTCGCCAATAAATCAAAAACATTTTTTAATGCTTTAGCAAAAATCCTTTCACAGTGTATTTTTGAGGAGACTTTCTACCTCTCACTGCGATGGCCACACCCACTGTTTCTTTGGTTATCGTGGATCGAATGGAGACTAATATTTTCTTAGATAGCAAGTAAATCAATGAAGATAATGTTTGGTTTTATTGCAATCGTAATAAAGAATTAAGTATTGTATAAAATGACCAGCGAATTTTTGAAATATCTAATTGTTTCTCATATTTCAGGAAATCTTTGGCGATTGCATAGGATCAACGACGATTAAACAAAATCAGCAGTTTGTACCATTTACACAATAAATATACATGCTTTCAAATTGCTGTTTCTGTTGTTACAGAATACATTTTTTTCACATTATTTTCAATCATAACCAAAAACAACTAATTTTTTTTCCGTGAAGTGGATGCTTAATAATATAAATTATAATACTGTTTTATTTCTCTCTCTCTTTTATTGTAAAAAGAACAAGATTGCATTGATAGCATTTTCATCCCTCAGATTTAATTTCGATGGCAGTTTTGCTTACTATATAACAGTGAGAAATAAGACCATTATAACTAATTTCTCAGTATGCAGCATAAAGAGGTAACATTTGTTAACCGGAAACTGACGATTTTTACCAGGGTAGTTCCCATGCATTAATTAATCACGTTAAGTTTAATATCTGAATTATGTGGTTGATTTTTTTTAAATGTTAAAGTATCTACTATTCTAGAATATCTAAGCTGTATTAATTAATTAAATTGCAGATTTATTTTGGATCAGGAATTAAAACGCTCTTCTGTCATTTTCTTGCACTGATAACAATGCGGATTTCCTGAATCTAATTAAGATATTCAAGGCAATAAACCGTTTAATCATAAATTGTTGAATTCAGTCTCGCTTAAGTTACTGGTTTCATCACATCAAGAAAATGTCTCGGTTTTACTTTATCTTTGTCATAGCTGCTACTTGTAAGTAATTACCATGGAAAATATTTTAGCAAAAACAATATTCTCTACTGTCTACTATTTAATCATGGACATTTCGTATGGTTAAAAAAAGTTCTGTTTCTCAAAATTTCTATTGTGTTTCAGGATTTTATTTTCATTGATTATATTTCTTGTTTTAACGTTGCATAGTGTACGCAAGTAGAAAATTAAAGCTTCTTTAATCAGGCTTTCAAGTTACGATTTTAATTAAATTATCAGTATGTTTAATATTTTTTTCAGCATGTTGCCTTGCTTTAGTTTATTAGTTATTTGTAAAATAAGAATAAACACGAAATTTTTGTCCTGATTTACAACTGTACAGACAGGTCTTTGCGATAATAGATTTAGAATATTTTGGAAATTTTTCAAATGTGTGAATATGATTTTTTTTTTTTCATTTATTTTTATTTATTTTTATTTTTTTAATATATGGAAGAACATTATTGCTGTACATATTATAAAAGTAATTTTATGATTATTGATATTATTTATAACTATTTGAACATATCCCCGCCTTAACGAAAAAATACAAATAATTTCCGTGAAAAGCTCCACGTAGTGGACATTTTATAACTAAAAGGAATTATCTAGTATGCAATCCCAACCTCTTAAACTTAGTGCCATTCCGCTTACTCGTTTCTGCTCAGGATACTGTTGTCAGAGGAAGTTTTATTATAACAAATTTTATAACGATGGTATACAGAAAAAAAAATACGTAGTGTTTAGTTTTGCAGTTTTAAATCATTTTGCAAAAATTAACACTACTATTTTTCAGATTGCCTGTGCGTGTCTGGCCGAATAAGTGAAGAATGCCAACAGCAGGAACATGAAGCATGTAATGGTCTCCAATTCCCTGAAGAATTTCCATCGACCGTGGATGAACTTAGAGAGGTTTGCAGGTGAGAAAGAATTTTAAAATGTCGCAATTTTCATAATAGATTGAAGGCGGTCGATGATCATACTAATATTATAAATGTCATTGTATGTATGTTTGTTACTCTATCACGCTGAAACGGTTTCACGGATTTGGATGAAATTTGGAATAAAGACAGTTAAAGTCCTGGATTAATTAACAGGTTACTTTTTATTGTACGGAAAAAAACACTTCTATAATATACAAAAAAACTCTCTTTTATTAAAAAAACAAAATAGGGGAATACAATTGAGACTTTATTTACAAAGCCGTCGATAGATGGCGCAAACTTATAGAATACGCAGCTTTTAATCATGTAGAACGGCAGTTCTACTAGTGACGCAGCCAGCCCCAACCAACCAACCGTAAAATTTCGTGGCACTTATATATACAGCTAACTTTTCTATTTTCAAAAGTGTCGCATCTGGATCTCGGAATCCGCTCTAACGAATTTTTTACAATTAATATATGATTTTAATAGGTGCAAAATTAGATGAGTGACGTTGCCGGTTAAGCTAGGAAAACTCGTTTTTTTTTATTTAATCCAGTTCAAAGAGGAAATTATTTAACCCGCGTAAGGAAATACGGAAAATGATCTCGTTTTAAAGGCGGTAAACAAGGCAGGGAGTAGGAATACAGTGCTGTAGATCCATGACAAGATTTCTACAAGTTACCTTATATTGTAAACCAGTTTGGTCTTAGACAGCTGGTACCTTTCGCTCCCTCTTCCTGAGCAAATGACTTGAGTTCTGTCCTCGACGTCGCACTTTCGCGAGATTTGTGTTACTGTCGTTTTTCTTTTACTTCATTTTAAAAAATAACAGATTATTATATACTTTACTTATTTTTTCTGTAATTTATTTTGCTATAATTAATAATTAAAAATAGTTAAGACTTTTAATTAAAAAAATAATTAATTTAAGTATTTTTTGGTAAAACTCCTTCCTAACTTTTTCTTTAAGTATTACGTTTCCCTAGTATTTTGATAGCTATTTCTAATTAAATTAAGTCTTTATTTTTCTAATATTATTAATTCTATTTGGAAAATTCAATATGTAATTAATATTTCAATGAAATTTTTTTCTCTTCAGAAAGCTCTCATAATTAATTAATAATAATTATTTAGTATTCAAAGGAAAATAAATAGTAGTTTTACATACTAACTAGTTTTAATAATAATTCTTTTACTCTTCATGTATATATAAAATTTATTGAAATTATTGAATTATAATTTTAAAACCAATATTTTTTCCAAATCTTAGGTTTTTCTCACTTTTATTTTGTATTCCTTTAAATACCAGATGTAAAATTTTGTTCAATACTTTTCAGATAGAAATTTGATTAATTAATCTAAATTTATGCATGCACTATATTTTGTATTAGACATTTGAAGGCCGGAGATGGCATCTGAAACAAGATGTTGTGCCCACCCGAGCCGAGTTGATAAGATACCGAAGAGGTAGATAACTGAAGTATAAATGTCCAGGGTTCTGGTCTACCGGATGGCTGATAATCTAAAAATTCGGAATTTTGGACATTTTTTCTCTCGATGTAACGTAAATACGCTTCAGAAGCACTGAGAAAGTCAACCGCGCAAGACCCTTATTCTTAAACTGGTAGTTCATGTAAACGTTCCCTAAAAAAATGAAATTATCAACTGATAAAAAAAAAAAAAAAACATAGTATGTAGTTTTCTAAAAAGCGACATAAAACCAATTATAAACAATAATTTTCTATTTTATTAATGATTATAGTCATTAATAAAAACTTAGTATATCATAATATAGTTAAAAATTTAACTTAGAGATAGCTTTAAACTGAAAGCAAACATTGCATTAATAGATTACATTTCATTAAAATAATAGAACGAGTAGCTAGATTATCATTAATTAAGAACGAGATTATTAAATTAATAATTTTAACGAAACTTAACTTACGGTGATCGTTAAACTGAATGCAAATTAATGAATCACAATGCATTAAAACAATAGAACGAATAGTTATATATTGTTGTTGTTATTCAAGAATTACGGCCGATTATAGCTACACGTAGGCTCTAAGCCGAGACGTTGGGTGCCCTCAGTGGGGGTCTTTCTAAGGGGTCCTAACCCGTATTTACGCTGTTATGGAGGAAACCACGGAAACTCCGAACGATTAGGTCGGCGGACGCAACCTGGTTTCGAGCCAGGCACCTTCCGCCTCCCAGTTCAGAGCGCTATGCGCTCGGCCACTGATGGGGCCCAATAGTTATATAATTATAGTAAAAAAGTTAACTTACGTTTAGCATTAAACTGAATGTAAATTTATGAAATACAATCAAAGGTGGTGGCAGGGATTCTAATCTGTACTCGACCCAAATTATAAATAGAAAATTACTCAAAATATTATTGATTATAATCAGTATTATGTCTCTTATTATAAAATTCTAACAAAAATATGTCAATTTTCTGTTACATGTTACAAAAGAACTTGCTGTGACTTTTTTAATCAAATACTCTGATACTGCATGAAAACAGGTTTGTATATTTATTTACATAACTTAGTGTCAAGCAAACTTCCGAAATTCGCCCTTGAAACTAATTTATTATCTTCTGACCATACCCTTAAAAAGTAATGATAACCCCATGCAAAAACCCTCAACTGGTTAAAAATTTGTGACGCAGCATTTTACTTTATAGATCTATGAATTTTAAATACGGGCCTTAAAAGTAATGATATCAAATTTTGAGTGACGCCCTGCTGAGAATTTTAAAGATTTGTTTTTAAATTCCATTACAGTTACTTTCGTTTTATTTTCTAAAGAAGATGTACGCATTTATGCTATGCTTTTAATTAAGAAATACACTGTCAAATATGTCACACTTTCACTGAGTCTGTATAATGTATTCAAATGAATTTATTTCAATAATTTAATTTATCTTTTGCGTCACGCTATCCAAAAGAGCAAGTAAAATTTACGTAAATATTTAGTGTCATAGTAACCAAACTAAGTGCAATGTATATGAAAATTTTGCTTGCCCTTTTGGATAGCGTGACGCAAAAGATAAATTAAATTATTGAAATAAATTCATTTGAATACATTATACAGACTCAGTGAAAGTGTAATATATTTGACAGTGTATTTCATAATTAAAAGCATTGCTTAAATGCGTACATCTTCTTTAGAAAATAAAACGAAAGTAACTGTAATGGAATTTAAAAACAAATCTTTAAAATTCTCAGCAGGGCGTCACTCAAAATTTGATATCATTACTTTTAAGGCCCGTATTTAAAATTCATAGATCTATAAAGTAAAATGCTGCGTCACAAATTTTTAACCAGTTGAGGGTTTTTGCATGGTAATTAAAACACTAGATTTGAGGGACTTGCATGAAAAGTTAAAAGATAAGTTTTTTTGATTAAGGTATTTTACGTTTGAGTTTTCAAGTTAGTGGAAAAGTTTGGAGTTGCAAATAGATATTTTATGTATGAGTTTACGAGGAATTTTCTTTAAATATATTTTTATTATCAATGATATTGTGTTTATAAACAAGATGACTGTCTTTTATTGTTGGAAACCCGTAGTTCGTTGTGAATTTAAGATTTTTGAATACGCCTTATACGATAGGTAACGATTACGATTTTAAGAGACAATTACGATTATTACGATTTTAAGCTTTAGGAAGTTTTGCGTTGACTAGGGATTGCTGATATTTTTTTTTTTGTATTGCTATTATAAAAATGCTTTTGTAGGGGGAAAAATGTGATAATTTTAAAATTAACGAAAAAATATATAATTAGGAAGCTATAGCAAAGGAAATTCATTTACTTTTTTATGAGCTATTGGATAATAATATCGTTGTAACTGTACATGATAGTGTAAAATGTTTTTGTCGACGTTTTTTGTGTCTAGAAACAAGATGTCTGCCATTCTGAAACTCGGGAGTTGCGTCAAAAGTCTGAAAGGTAAATCTTTTGCAAAACACGGCACTTGGTGAAGGTTTGGCGAGAAACAAACGGAGCCGAGAATGGGGGGCGGGCGATACAAAGCTAATCCAGCATTTTAGTGCGTATTTCAAATCTGAAAGTGTTTAAGATTTTCTTCCTTTTTTTCCATTTTTTTCCTTTCCTTTTTTTGATAACGGCTAATATATCCAGAAGCCCTTCAGAATTAATAGCACGGAAATAATGTGTACCTTTTTGTAGGTTTTTATCCCCCGTAACCGGGATCGGTCCGACACTGTAAGCAAGGTAAGCATCGCATCGGGGCACCGGTTTCGAAGAGGTGTTATTTCGAACTCAAAAAATAAGTAGCGCATAAAAGGGGGCGTTCTTTTATGTTAGCATGGGGCGTCCCTTACCCTAGGGCCGTCCCTGTTTGTAATCATCTTAGTTTTCAATTCTATTCAGAATCTGAGAGATTCCAGTGCCAAGGAAGAAGGTGACAAACAGGATTCTCTCCAATCAAGATTTATTAACATGGCTAACCAAGTGGTCGCCAGTTTCGGCTAGAACTAATAGGAAGATGAAATTCTTTTGGTTCTTGTAATAAATATAATTAACATATGCATAGTTTTTTGAAAATCAATGCTTATCTAGAAGCATTAAATCAAAGTTATACTATATATATATATATATATATATATATATTAGGGTGTTTCAGAAGTCTATGGGAAAAAATATTTTTGTCGATCTCACCGTCTCATTGTGTGCCACTATGCCCCATGATAACGCGTTAAAATTTTCATAAAATAAATTTTATTTGGAGGTCGCGCAGGCGTATTGAAATTTCGTAATATTGACAAAAATGCGCAAGGATGTGTAATTAATAATAAAGTTACATTGATTTTTTTATATCTACGAAGAAAAAAAAACATTATACGAAAAGCAAAAAAAAAAAAAAAAAAAAAACTGTAAAACAAATGAAATACAGAAAAAGCAGTAAATACAAATTTATTGCAGAAAAATATGCAAAACATGTGAAATACTCACATTATATAATCACTCATTCATTAGGTTTGAAATTAATTTTTAAGGGAACTTTCATTGCAATCTCGGTACTTTTATCGATGTTCCTGAATCACTTGAAGAAGACAATGTTTCTGCTCTTCATTCTTAGTGATAGTCTTATGCTTGGGTAAGGGTCTCGCCACGATCAGCATCGTTGTTCACAACTCTGGGTTTCTTTGCTATCTCGAAGCTTCGCTCGTCGTAAAGTTCCCAATGCTCAGGATCAATTTGCAGGAACCCCTTGTCGGTACAAAATAGGCAAAACAACATGTGTCCGTCTTACATCACAAAAGTGGATGTCTTAGTCATCAATTCGTCAATTGCTTTTGCAGTCCTGGCTGTTCCAGTGGTTTGTCCTACCAATCTTGCTCATGAGGGGCTTTTGTCATATTTTGCATTTACTTCACTGAAATACCCGAATCAAAGAATAGTGCTGCGAGATGTTTGCTGAGATACAAAAGATGTTGCGAAAGTTTGTCGTGGTCCATAGCTGGTATTTCGGGATTTTCCTATTTGTATGCTACAAGACGCTGAAGAAGCTTCAAATCATTTCTCAGTGCTTGCACAGGAACAAACTCTCAGATATTCTTTCACAATAAAGATAGAAATGTCAGGAATATCTTTGTTTTCTCGTGCTGCAAATTTGAACTGGTTACGAAACATCCACTACTTGAAGCTATGTAGGATCTTCGACATCCTTCTGGCATGATTGATAGCTCCTGGAGTACGAAAAAGTACACCAGAAATAGGTGTTTCTCTCAGAAAAATTATAACAAGCTACATCATATCCTTGTAATCTTCTCTTGCATAGGCCATCAGAAGTTGGCTTTTGCTCAAATTCCATCACCGGAAACTCTTATTTCTTTAACTGATCTGACATTGTTACTTGTTTAGTCGTTAAACAATTGAAATTATACACTTTTCAAGTCTTACTATTTCGGGTTATGGAATTATATACTATTCTTCATTTGTCTATTTCGCCAATTTTCAAGAGAATTCGATTGTGCTGCGCGACCTCTAAATATTATTTGAATAAACTGAAATTTTGCATGCATCATATTTATGAATTGTGGGCAAAAAATTGCAGGGTGAGAACAAATAAATTCGAAAAAAAAAGTTTTGAAGCATTCTATTATATATATACAGGAAGTTCCAAAAGCTATGACCTAGGCTTTTACTTTTTAAATATTGATCACAGACAAAGACAATAACTTACGATTTTGAGTAAAAGAAGGTACAGAGTTTCATTGTATCGAATTGAATTTCCATGCGATTAAATATAAATGTATACAAAATTTAAATTTTATACGGCCTCTGTAAAACAACAACCCCCCCCCCCAAAAAAAAAAAAAAAAAAAAAAAACTGCAGTAGATTGTGCCCCATACTCTTATTAGGTCATACACAAAGTTTCAGCCTCTCACTGTAAAAAAAGCTGAGAGATATGTTTAATAAAGTTTCGTGAGGGGCTATACAATACTAATAATATCAATTATTCATTTATGAAATCATTGCTTTCAATTGTAACACGTTAATGATTTCTCAAACGATGTCATCTAACGTGATTTTTTCCTTTCCAGATCCATGGCAAATGATTTATGTCAGCAATGATTTATTTTTGAATCGCCTTTACATTTTAAGATAAAGCTGTCGAATTTTGTCCATCACAATATGTTATGGACGCAACATGACTTTCTTGCACGTCTATTCAATTGTACTCCTTTTTATGCACTTCATTTAAACTTATTTCATTTAAAAGTAGAAAACGGTGATACCCCAATACCATATACTTTTAATAAGTTGAAGATGTCCATAGGCCTTATCGTGCTGAAAATCTTTTGGGTGACCATGCAAATAAACCGCCCAGCCTATTGCAATCAAAAACTGAAACACGATACTAAATGTTATAGCAGTCTTATAAACAGAATTTCAAACAGACGTACGTATAGAAGACATTCTAAAACTAGTTAAAGTGAATTCACGTTTGATCAAAATGGACCCGTACGCTGAGACGTAACGCAGAAACTCGTCAAAGTAAATTTATAGCCAAGTCCGAATTTTTTCGTCAAAATCTTAATTCCGAAATTTGTGAGAATTATGATGCAGCGTGAAGCCTATTGGTGTAATGGCTATCACGATGTGCTTCTATGCCACAGGTTGATGGTTTGATACCCGGGCTGGGCAACGATCACTCACCCTTTAAAACCTTGAGTCGGTCGATAAAATGAGGGCCTAGCTTGCCTATGTACTAAGCACAAAAGGCTTCGTGTCAGACTGACCACATAGCCTGTGCATGTGAACCCTATACAAGCCTCACCATGGTACAGTGGTTATATCACTGAAAATGATGAGTAGAGATGAGACGGGCTCAGCCCGAGCCCGAAAGCCCGAGCCCGAGCCCGGGCCCGAACCGGGCTCGGGCTCTGTAATTCACAATTGCGTCCGGGCTCGGGCTCGTGAAAAATTTCCATTTTATTGAACAAACTCCTTGAAACAGATTTTTAAGAAGTGATTCATGTGAAAAATAAAAGTACTTATATAAAAAAAAAAAATCGGCACAGGCGCGTGAAGCTCTTTGGGTATTTCAGAACGGCGGTTTCTATTGCTTAGTTAGTCATGAGATCGGACATTATTTCATAAACATGGATATAAAGAATTAGAAAGTGCATTAAAAATTTGCAACTACATATATTTGTCTTTAATTTGCACAAACTGCAAAATTTATTGTATTCTATCAAAGAATTACTTCTTTGAATTTATGCAATTTTATTTAGCTTCAGCTGAAATTTCGCGCTCGGGCTCCGACCTAAATAATATTGCTCGGGCTCGGGCGGGCTCGGATTAAAAGTCTTCGGGCTCGGGCTTCAAAAAATGAGCCCGAACTCATCTCTAATAGACTGCCGAGGTGTGAAGGTCCCGGGTTCGGGTCCCATCGCGCGGTCGTCTATCTAACGGTCTGTAGTTTTGGTAGGTTTTCTCCAGATGTAACGTGAATACGCGTAAGGACCCCTTAGAAAGTCCTCCTACCAAGGCATCCCTCATCTTAGGCAGATACCCCTCGCGCGGGTTTGCCTTAATCACACACGATCAATGAACCCCATACAGCATGGTCGGGAAGGGCTGGATGGGCAGCGGAGGACTGAGTCCCACGTGGGCAGTTGCTCCAAAGCTTAGCTACTATAATGGATCTTGTCCGTGAAAGAATTTTAGAATTCTAAATATTAATAACGAAAATCAGAAATGTGGAATGAAATGTAGTTTTTTTTTTCAGAATAATGAAGAAATCAAGCGGTCTTTTTTGTATCAATTGCCTGAATACAATTAGTTATTCTGTATTTTAAGCAGGTAACAAACAAAAAGAAAAAAACCTGTCATATGGAAATCTGGTACAGACTCCATATGTTTTCGCGGCGCCTTTCTTTATCGTTACTCTAAGAATTTCTAGTAGACGATCGCAAGAGTGCATGAAATAAATTCTGCTTTCGCAATTCGTTAAAACAAAGTTTGCGCAACTCGCGGCTTGCACCACAATTTTAAAGGAACTTTTAAAAATGAATTACGCTTAAAACGACTATGTTACAATACGATTGTTTTCATGTAAGCAGCTTTCGAAAGACAAAAGAGAATGTAAGAAAAATAAAAATTACTCAAATATGGTACTTAATTTATGAAAAACGTGTAATCAATAATATTTTTCAAATCAAGAACGGCAAAAAGAATCAGTAAATTGATACATACTGAGTCACATATAGCATAAGCTATTGCTAGTCTTCTGTGAGACTCAAAAAACATCCCTGAGTCCGGCCATTGCTGTGGGGAACAAAAAGGGAATATGCTATCGCTGATCCTGTGCGAGACTCAAAAAAACGTACCTTCGTCCGGCCATCGCTGTGGGGGAACAACCTAGAAAAAAAGCTATCGCTGGTCATGTGCGAGAATTAAAAAAAAAAATCCTTGGGTCCGGTCATCGCTGTGAGGTGGTAGGGGGGGAGAGGCTCTCGAAAATATGCTACCGCTGATCTAAAAAAACAGTTGCCCAAGACATCGCTGTAAGACCCCTCCTTGAAAATATGTGTCGTTAAAAGGTTAGTTATTTATTCGAAAAAATTAAAGAAATTCGGCTTACAATGGAATACTTTATTCAGTGGGTACACACGTGAGTTGCTGAACACACAGCATCTACTTCTCTGTGTTACCGTTAATTATAAATATATATTTTTAATTCAATTGTTTCTTATATTTCAACCAGTAACGAACTAGCATGATAATTAATTGCATGACGTCATATGAAACTGACATTTCCACTGATGAATCTGATAAAGTGCATTAATCAACTGCAAGTTCAACCGATAAAAATTACCCAGCAAACACACACAGGTTCTCTGAACTCTATTAACGTTCAGAAAACATCTTCTGAACGTTAATAGACGTTCAGAGAACCTGT
Source organism: Cheiracanthium punctorium (assembly GCA_038373885.1). Classification (NCBI taxonomy): domain Eukaryota; kingdom Metazoa; phylum Arthropoda; class Arachnida; order Araneae; family Cheiracanthiidae; genus Cheiracanthium; species Cheiracanthium punctorium. The sequence goes on along the minus strand of JAWZYV010000760.1, from coordinate 74,000 downwards.
GTGTGTTTGCTGGGTATGTACTATTTTAGAAACTGTTAAAACTCAGGCAGTTTTGGGGACAAAGCCCATTGCATATACTGTTATGAATTAATAAAATTCAGCAGCATTTGTACAATTTTTAACAAGAGTGCACGAAGAAAATTGTTTTACTGTTCAATTTATCTATTGTAATTCCGGGCAGTCTTTATACAGGGTGACCTAATAATAGCCCCTGACCATCTTTCTTGAAACATATATCTGAGGCGTTTTATACTGTAGGGCTTAAATTATTTCTACATCATCTCATTATTATACATCATCTCGTTAGTGTATTTAGCATTTTTTTCTATATTATGAACTCTTGTGTGGGGCAGTATAGAATCTTAAAAAGTGTCACTTTCTGCAAATTAACCGGATTTTTTTTTCTTTAAAGAAGCCATTTTTCCTACAGTATTTTAAACATTTTTTTTTCAATGTCAATCGCCCGTGTATCGCTAATGGATAAAAATTTGAAGCATATTTTTAGGATACCCTGTATAATTTAACGGCCTGAGGATGTGACACATTCATGAAAACAATGAACATGCTCCTGTTTTTTCATATGCACATATTCAATATTTTGTTTTACATTATAGGAATTTGAAAGAGTTAGGAGATTGCCTTTTACCTGTAAGAGAAAAATGTGACGGCAACACCGAGGAAACCAATGGATTACGGGAGAAAATAGGCTACATACATGGTGCCTGCAGTGAAGATAGTGAAATATTTCAAGGTGCATTTTTCACTTATGCTTCGATTTCCATTAAAATGCTTTACACTGTTATAAGTTCAGCGTTTCACCAAATAACCGGTGCTATTTGTTACAAGCAATGTCATATACGTTGATACTGGTTAACCCAAAAACGTCTTATAAAAGCCAAGTAACGATTGAACCCAGAGTTCTTTTGAACTGTAAAAAAAACTGAGTTTTCCTTTGAACTAACGTGGCCGCCGTTAGCTGGCGTTAGGAGGTTAGCGGCGATTACAAAAAATAAGAAAAAACTGCCTCATGAATTCATCGAAAAGAAATTTTTTTTTCAAAAATGCAAGAAATAACATTTGTTAAAAAATATAGGCTGTGTAAAAGGTGGTACCATATTTGACATCGAATAAACACGTTTAAAAACAATGGCTATCCACATCCGTTTGAAAGAGAACAGAAACTGATTACAGCTCTTAACTCATCAATATTTTTGGGTTACTATTACTTTTCTAAAATCACGTGTAAAACACAGCTCAATATTCTATTTTCAAAAAGAAATTTTTTATCGCAAATTGAGATAAAGTAATGCTATAACCTACTAGCAATTTTGCTCGGGCTTTCACCGGCCGCGTAGCCTTCAGCCGATGAGAAGGAATCGGGCCGTTCACTGTGAAACTGCTCGGATACAAGCAGTTCATGTCTCCTCGGACGTGGAATCGTCCGAAGTAGTCTAACCGATGAGTTTTCATCGGGTTGGACACGCATTTAGGGAACTGTCCCGTTCCCTTTATGCGTGAGGTTGGCCAAACACTAGGGTGAGTATAACTTTCCGATAATTTCTTATATGATAATGCAGTGCAGAAGCAATACAGTATAGAAGAAATACACTTTTACTACGCGACGCATATGCATGCATGTAGGTACGTCGTATACTCCATCTATTTACGTATATAGTCGTACTATATAGGTAACTATACTATACGTTAACGTACTATAGTCGTATACTCCATCTACGTATGAAATTATACACGTATGTTACATGTTCGATTTGTTTTAACTAGTCCGAGTGCATAGCGCTCTGAACTGGAAGACGGAAGGTGTCTGGTTCAAAACCAGGTCGCGTCCGCTGACCTAACCGTTCGGAGTTTTCCGTGGTTTCCACCGAAATTTAGCGAAAATACGGGTTAGGACACCTTAGAAAGACCCCCACGGAGGGCACCCCATCCACAGGCTTAGATCCCTCATGTAGATAATTGACCTTAATCCCAGAACTCGCTGTAACTAGTATTTTGGTAACGTCTGTACGTACGCATGCTGCATTTTCGATCTAGTTTGATTAAATTTGAGGCACGTCTGCTCGTATCCATGTATTTATGTACGTATGTTCTGTAATTCGATTAACTCAAAGAGAATAGCCGAAGAAATTTCAGATTTACGATTGCTTTAAAACATAGTTTTGCATTTCCCTTTTCGATTCCAATTGACTGAGTAGTTTATTTACAGAGTTATATGAAAAACTTTTGGTGCATTAAAGTCTATGGACACGCCTTTCACGTTAAAAATCCGTGAACTATCTCTGTTTAGCTCATGCCCAAAATATTGCCAGCTGTCCCCAAGCTTGGTAAATTTAGGGGCAATATTACAAATTTTGGCACTAAAAATAAGTACATATCTCGAATGAAAATAAAAACTATGAGCCATAGAATATTCAAATTTTGTATTTAAGACTGGTTCTGCACTTTCATTTTTGATTACAATCCACAGGCTAGGGTCACTAGTTGGGTCATGCTTAAAATCCCGCGGTTTGTCGCCAAGCTGACGAAGAAGAGAAAAATGCCAATTTTTCAGCAAGGAATAAGTTTTCAATGCTGAAATCTCATCTTGGTGATGTCTCTTACGCTTAACGAGATATTGAAGTATCGCATTTCAGTTTCCAATACATTTAAATAGAGTGCATCAAGAATGCGTAAAGTTTAACAGCCATACAAGAATATTGTGTAGTTCACATCAGGACTTTTTTTTGTGACAGGAAATCGACTTTTCGAAGTTTCTTGAATTAGCTTAAAATTTAAAAAAGATTATTGGCCACTAGAACCTATGGAACTAGATTACAGTTTTGAAAAATAGGTTTTTTAAAAAGCATAGACCATAAGACATAAGATCGCTATAATAATTTTAAAAATCAAGTAAATTCTAAAAATTTTTATTATTCTATAAAAATATATAATACAGATAATTTACAAAAGGAGTATTTTCTTTGAGTTTTGCAGCAGCATCTTCAAACATCTTATTTTATCAGCAGCTTCTAGGAGAAAAAAAAAAAAGAAAATTTTTAGAACTTAATTTACACAAAGAATAGGAAATGCAGCGTAAGTCTGCTTCATATGTTCTTTTACATAATTTCTATATCAGGGATTTCCAACCTTTTTATTACTTCAACTCCCTAGAAAACGTTTTTTCTGAATAGACCCCTACTTTTTTCTCCAACACATCGGTATCTCGAAAGATTTTCCCAATGCACTCACAAAGACAGCAAAACATTAGGTGAAAGAAATTTTGCATGTGTCCGGTAGTAGAACAGTTGGTTAAACTTGGTACCCATTGGAACACCGAAAGGGAAGCAGCACCTGCTTGGCCAGTGCCTAGAAGGGTAAACTCCTTTCTCGACTGAGGCTGATGTAAACCGTGTACGCTGTAGGGAACTAATGAACGAAAAATGTGTGATGACTTCAATGTTTTCCATGTTCAATCCATATATCTTTGGGGTACCAATCCAGCTCTTAGGTCATCCAGCTGTCATCTGAAATTGGTTCAAAATTTAGGAGGGAGACTCGAGATAAGTCGGTATTCCCCTCACTGGGGATCAATAAAAAGGAAGCTGCCCAATTAAGGCCATTTTCGTTTTATATAAAGGATCTAATCCCGCTCTGCAGTTGGCCAGAGGCGTTTCGAAGCAACAATAACAATTTTCATGTTCTGCGTTTTGCAGAATTTACCGTGAATCAGGCTGCAGGGTGCAGAGAATGACCGTGTTTTTACATATCCCTTCTTTTTTCAACTTTTCAACCCTCTGAAGTCTTATTTCATGTCAGTTGTTTGTTTGTGTTGTGATGGCAACGCTAAGGGTGAGCGATCAGCCTAGGATGAGGGATTATCTTAAATTGTAATTTTTAAAAATATAATTCTCAAATTTTGTTCATTACTTCCGACCTCACTTTGAACATGTTTTCAGTTTACATCTCGGGAACTATGATCTCGGGATCTCGGGAACTATGAGCTGGGAGGCCAGCGTGCTAACCGTTCCGCCAATGGCCAGATCGATCAGCGTGGACGATGCTGATAAGTTTCTTTTATTTTTCAATGGGATGAATCAAAATTAAAATAATGTTATGTGTGATTTATAGACTCTACTAATAGGGAAATAAGCATAATATAAACTTAATTGTAATTTTTAAAAATACGACTGAAAAAACGTAAAAGCAGGACACGTTTTAAAACTTCCAATATCGCAACACAACATGTTGAGCAATACTGCTGGCCAAAATAGAGACAAACGATTGATTTTAAAATCAATTTCGTAGTATAATTGTATTTTATTTTGAAGAATTTCCATATTTGGAAATATAGAATCTTTTATTTTAAGTCTATGGTCAAGTACATTTATGACTGATTAATTATTTTGTGGAGGCCGGATTGCGCCTCATTCTACCACCCGTAAAGTGAAGAATATTAACTAACTAAATTGTGTTAATTATATTAAAATTTTTAGGGCTAATTAATTAGTTAATGGAATTACTAATGTTAGTTAGATGTAAATAAAACTAAAACTCCCTCGTGTTACACTTCAGAGGGGCTTATCCCATACATTCCTTCCCCTTGCGTGTTCTAATGTCCAGGTTTTGTGCGATAATAAAATAAAACACAACTTTTACGAACTTTTCTTTATTGAGCAAATTTGGGAAACGCTAAAGAATTAATGTCCATTCTCTTTCACAGATGGCGCCATCAACGCACGCTTTCGAAAGGGAAAATCAAGCTGCATTCCAGCTTGAGAATTCAACTTGACTCCAAGCTTGCTGCAAGCTTGAATTGAACTGTCAAGCTTGTATTAATACGTCAAATTCAAAGAAATGTCAATCTTGATTTCAGCTTATGTGCTGTCTGGGAGTCATTGTGCGTTCGAGTACCCTAGTAGAATTTTCTTTTCCTTTTCTTCCAGTAATGTGTATTAATTTTGCTATATAATGGTGCTTGAGGAAACACCGCTAAATAGGTGAATCTTAGCACCATATTTCTCAAAATGCCGATAGCAGCTAAATTGACACTAAAATTTGTGAAACGTTTAACTATATTTGTAACAGTGTACACTTTCTTTGTGTGTACAAATGATGGTGAATAACTTAAAGACTAATGCTTTATAGTTACAAAAAAGAGTGGGTGTTTTCTCAGACTTTATTTTAGGGAAAAGTTTTCCAATTTAAGCCTGTGTATCCATTAACGGGTAGGCGTACCAGCTAATTCATGCTTTTCTGGAAAAATGTCCTAGGGGCAGATTTTTTTAATAACAGGCGGTATTTGTCGATGAGGCATTCGCAACTGCAACAGCCTGATGGTACTGAGTCAGGGGCGTAGCCAGAAATTTTTCATGTGGGGGGGGGGGTACGAATACTACTATTCATATCTATGTATACGTGTGTGTGATAATGTAGTGAAGAATATGCATTTTGAATGGCAAAAAGTTCGCCATGGGTGGGGTTATGACCCCCTAACCTTACCCCTTGGCTAAGCTCCTGTATTGATTATTGTATTATTGAGGACCTAGCGGACGGCCAACGTTACCCCCTATGAAGGGACGGACGAGTCAACACCAATTCTCAAGACGGGAATCGAACCCTCCCCCTAGGCGTGGTAGAATAATTCTTTAGCCACTACAACATCTGGGACCGCACGTAGAAAAAAAAAATGAAAACGTTAAAGTAAAAAATGAATAAGCACCCATTTTTTCACAAAGTTTCTATAGCGAAAAAAAAAATGAAAGTTAAGATTTACACAAAATGCGGGTTCTTTTATATAGAAGCCACAATTATTTGTAAGTTGTAAGGTGGAGGTTTAAACAAGAAACTTGATATATATTCTATTTTTCAAAATACTGTGAATTAAACGTGTAGTTACTCAGAAATTTAAAGTTTTGCGTGCAATGAAAAAGAGAGGAAGTATGATATAACAAGCAGAAAACAAAAAAAAAAAAAAAACAAAAAAAAAACTATGAAGGATTTGAACAGATTATTATTAGAAATCGAATTTAATCCATTGGACTAGGCACGAAAGACACTATTGATTTTTCATCAATGTTGAAGTAAACTTGTATAAACGTATGTATGCAAATAAAGTTTACAAATAATTGCTTGATCAGTTCAATAGCAGACAAATTTTGTAATGATTTGATATAGGATGTGTGATTTATCTTTTTAACTAATGAAAGAGAGTTTGATTACACAATATCGCATTATACCATTGTCCTTTGAAACAGTCAAAAATAAAATTGTTCTTAAAAACGTCTTTAAACTATATAACATTACATCGATTAATTTATATCTACGTTTCTCATGGAGCTGAGAACCTAAAAATAACTTGTGTGTAGAGCAAATAGGAAAAAAAAATACTGAATCATCAGTTTAAATCTTCAGCAAAAATATTTAATATAAATTCGAACTCAATATAAATGCTAAATAAATCAGTCTTGACAAATAAATCATCTTTAATTGGTAGCAAAATAGTCAAATTTATTGATACATTATCAAAAATTATTTCTTCAGTTCACGGAAGTTTTACTGACAATAGTGCTGCCGGAAAATGTCCATTATTTGAAGAATAACCCTTCCCTTTTTCTTTCGTCAAAAGAAGAAAATTCTTCATATTCTTGAAATTTTTTCTTCTTCAGTTTTTCGGGAAGAATTTGTGGAAATACGTTTTCAAGAAGTACGGAAATTATTCGTTAAAAAATGAGGAATGAATTAAAGACGAGTTGTTTCGACAGTGTACAAAGTTTGCGTATAAGTGGTGTCCATCTTTCGGGACAATGACGAGGAATGAGTTACTTCAATATGAACCAACTTATAACTGAAACAAAACCAGATATTATGATTCGTGGAATAAAACTTTCTCGCTTCAAACACCTAATCAGTTCAAGCAATGAAAAGATTATGTTTTGTTTCATCGAAAAAGTTATTGGGCAGATAGAAATACTAAAGATCTCCAGACATATAGACATGCATGGACATATCAACATACAGTTCCTTTCAGAAGCATTTTTAACCCTTTGAAGCGCAAGCATTTTCGCATCAATATAAAAGGCTAACTGGATAGACTGCCCAACACTGATAAAGTGAAACCGTTGCCATCGATCCAAGGAAGTCGGAAAACTTCCCTAATAGCACAACAGTCCCCTGTGACTCAAATGCGACCACACAATACTGTCACAATAGAGGTACAAACAGTCGCCGCGACTCCGCAACAAAGTCACGCCAGAGTCCCTATGTCCTCTCGCTGTGTAGTCGCATTGCGACCGTTCAGAGAAGTCAGGATGGGACAGTTTTGCGACAGCGAAAAAATTCGGGGAAAAAGAGTTACCGAAAATATGCACCAGATGGCAGCACCAAACTCTCAGTCTAGAAAAAGTTGAGGTCCAGAATCGAACCATGGATCTAATGGTTAATAGCCCCGCATCTTACCGCAACGCTGTGATTACCTTGCTCGGGAACCTTTAAAAGTAAACTGATTGCTGCAAAAGCTAGTTCTGGCGGCTTCTTTTGGAAATTTAAAATTTTTCTGTGAGTATTTTATAAATAAGTTTTATATATAAATATATACATTTATTTTATAAATAAATTTTATATTCTGTGAGTATTTTATAAATAATATAAAAAATATCATAATTAATAAATATAAATTAAAAATCTTGGAAATCTTTCTTTTTCCACATAAATTATTTTCAGGAGATAATGTGCTGTTTTATTTAGGTATTCATTCGAAAAAACTAATGATTTATTGAAATTTTTTATTCAGTTATGAAATAGATTTGTAATGTGCGACATGTGAGGTTTGATATATATTAAGGTATGAGGGATAAGATTTATATTTTTACTATATTTTGCCTAAAAGGGATTTCATATAAAAATAAATAAAATTACAATTGGAAAAAAATGCATTAGATAAAATAAATAAAGTATTTTTGACTTAGACCCATAGTGTTATCTCAAAATTTTCGAAGTGGAACTTTCAAACATACCAGATACGTATTTAAAGGGGGGGGAGATCTGAAAACTTAAAGCAATTATTAAAAAACAGCAATTTTGAGACATTTGTATTTACTCTAGTAACAATAAGGTTGAAAATACCGGATAGTCCCCCCACCCCAATCCGAAATTTAAACCTTACATACGCTATCAAAACTTATATGCCATGGGGATATGAAAGAAATTGTTAATTTTACTCACAGATACTTAGTTTTCACCATTGTGATTAGAACTCTTAACTCTAATATTTTTAAGAATAATATTTTTTTATAAATAATATTGTCTTGTTTAAACGAAATAATTTAAAAGTTAATAAATTAAACTAAATTCCATTACTACATAACTGCGAGGTTTTATTGAATTACTATTTTCGGATTTATTTATTAAATGTTTCAGGAAAGAAATTGCGACAAAATATTAGAAAAAATGAGTCTGTTTCCAAAGTCGCAAAAGCGGCCGTGTGACGTCATTTTGAAGTCCAAAAAAATCAGTAGTCACAAAATAGTCACACAGTGACTTCACAGTGGAGTAACTGAGCGACCAATCACATACTAGTCACATGGTGACTTCAGAGTGGAGTCACTGAGCAACCGATCACATACTAGTCACATGGTGACTTCACAGTGGAGTCACTTAGTGACCGATCACATACTAGTCACATGGTGACTTCACGGCGACGTCACCTGGTAACTGGTCACAAATAAACTTCACAGTGAAAAATAGTAGTAGTCACAGTAGAGTCACATCACTCACAAGTCACAATGTGAGTAGTGTGTGACAGTCCTGTGACAATTGTGACCCTCTGTGACGTCACAGCGACTCTTTTGTGACCATCTGTGCTATTAGGGTTCTTCAGATCTGTGGAGCCAGATGCTCGATTCGATCGATGGCAACGTCTGCACTTTTTCAGCGTTGGGACTATTTAACCATATTTTTTTGCAACTACCACGCTTCAAAGGAATAATAGAGCAACTCTTCAGACTGCACTCAGTTTGAATCTAGGCATTCCCACTATTATTTTTTTCAAAGTTATTAGTAAGTTGGGTTTGTGAAATGCATTTAACAAGGTAATAAGTCTTGTGTACATTACAATGTTTCTATCTCCTAGAAACAAGTATCTGTTTGACTGATTTACTTAACTATTTTTTTAATCTGTCGACCACTTCCGTCTCAAAAGCTACAAATAAAAAATAATCAGCATATACCACGCAGAAATTCTTATCAATAGAGAACATTCCTCTCAAAAATCGATGAATTATGTCGAAATTCTGTTTACTTTAATTTTCTTACCTTCTCTACACTTTAATAAAGGAACAAAAATATGAAAGTCAGTCTTTTAAAAGTACATTTTTCTTTTTTTCTTTGTTTTAATTTCAGGAATTTCTAGTAACCTTCAATGCCTCGCTCCTATTTCTAATTTGCGAGAGAGTTGTGGGAGATCAGCTTTTACAGAGCCTACACAAGAGTTGATCATGAGCACTTTGCGTCAGTACACCGAGGAACGTGAGAAAGAAATAGAAGGTATCGAAATGAGTTGTCTGTAAGTAACTATCATATACGTATAAAGTCTTCATTCTCCATACAACAAATATCCGATGAAAAAGGAAAGATGGATTTTCTGTATCCCGGTTTATTATATCGAAAACTGCGTAAGTCATATTTCCAAATAAAAGTCAAATGTAGGTTCCCGATTAATCTACGTATATGAAACACTAACGTATGCAGTGTTAAAATCGACGATATTTCTACGATGCGAATGGCAACAACTAGATGTAAAGATTAGCGTAATAAGAATAGCACATGCGCAAAAAGTCAACTTAACAGTTCAATAACGTCAGGTAAAGAAAGCGTATTTGTTATTGGTTACGTATGCCACGCAGTAGCTAGATTACAAAACAACATTGCTCACGCGATAATGCAAGATCCTTCGGATCTTTCCAGGACTTTAAAATATCGAATTTACAATCCTTGGCGCGCTTATCGCACATAAAAAGAAAACATCGCCATACAGGGGGCTACATCACATTTCAGCCATTTCCTGTTTTGACCGTTGTTATTACTGTAACCAAGGATGCGTATTAAATAATGCTCGTTTGTTGAATATATAAATGTTGAAATAGTGCTCGTTTGTTGAATTGATTCTTTATTGTTGCCTGAAAAAAAAAATTGTTGTTAAGAGGTTTTAATATGACTAATGCTGGGGAAGGTCGTGTAATTTCGGCAACACAAGTTTCTACTTTATGTTAAAAAAATTTCAGGTCACTTGAACAAGAAGCAGGTCGCTTGAAAAATAAGAACAAATAAGAAGTTTTTTTTTTCCTACAACGTTCATTATTACGTACTATTTGCATGTTTTTCTCGGGCGTCTGCTTTTCTGCGCCCCCTCCCCCCCAAGGGTACGCTACCCACGTGTTGGAAATTGTTGGCTTAGTGAATAGTGTAGCCATGCCATAAGTCCGGGATTTGATTCCCGCGTTGGGAAATATTAACTCAGCATTTTATTGCTTGTGTTGGTCAATAACATGAAGACCAAGCTTTCTTAGGAAATTGATTAATCATTGGGGATCCAATCCGCGCTAACTATCCTGGCGGGACATACCTCTCAGCACACCAAAGTCCATGGTAGCCAAGGGGGCGTGACTGGGCAAATCTTGGGTTTGCTCCCAAGTCAGATCTGTTGCGCCACACATTTATTTTTTTTTTTTTAACGGTTTGAAACAGATACATATATCTCAGAATAAAAAAGATAAAAACTGAAACATTTACCTACAATTTCAATTATTTTGGTAGTAGAAAATGAGCGCGTGGATTGCGATTTATTATGCCACGCAAGCAGATACTTCACTGCGAAATTCTAAGGAATGTATTTATAGTAAAAATTGACTAAATAAAACTAGTAGTTAAAAAAGTGAACATTTTACATTAAACAATTACTATCCCAAATATTTATGTGATACTAAGAAGCTCTATCGCTGATGTAAATATCATTAAAAACAAATTTAGAGGAACGTAAGAAATACTGCAACGATTTATTTAACGGTGTAGTTCGAAAAAAGTATTTGGTTTTGGTACACGAAGGCAGATAAACTAATTAAGCCATGCACTTCAAAAGTTTAGAATGTCTCTTTACAAACTGTACTATACATCGTAATAGACGATAAATCTGTATCAGTTCTGAAACTTTCAAAAAAAATTCTTCAAAAATCGAAAATCGAGCAGGATGCGCGACACTTCGAAAGTTTTTGCTACACAATTCCATGTTGAAGTATTTTTTGCGAAAGTTCTATAAAAGGCACTGTTGTTTCATTTATTTCCATGGGTAGTAGACCTCATAAAGAATAATCCTGAATTTTTTCGAGCCTAAATTTAATTTGATTACCTAGACCGTGAGGGGAATTTTGTTTTTTCGAACTACACCTTTAAGATAGATAACAATGGACATTAATCTATTTTTTCGAGCCTCTGGCGCATTTGGTTTATTTTAAATTGAGTACCTAGACCGCGAGGGAGAGTTTTTCTTTTTTTTTTTAACTGCACCCTTAAGATAGATAATAATGGATATTAATCTTTTCTTTCCTTTAGTGACAGCGAGTGGCTAGCTTCCTGTGCATCCATAAAAGCCACTGTGAGATGCGGATCTGAAGCAGGGATGGCCGTGAAGGACATCATGACTAATGTGTTAAGCAGAACAGAATGCAGTGAAGAATTTCTAGACAGTATAGCACCCATGTTAGAAACCATCGGGGCAGCGGTTATGGAAGAAGAATTACTAAAGAAGATAGAAAAGGAGGAAGAAGAAGAGAAATCAGTTTTGTTAGAAGAGTTAATTAAGGAAATGGAAGAAGCGAAAGGGGAAGTTTCAGAAGGAGCTCGTCGTAAAAGACGATTTGCTTCCCCGGTTCAGTCATTCAGAGATAAAGTTCTGATGAAATAGAACAAGAACACAATTTTCTTCAATTATATGACCATTTGCTTGAAAATGAAATGCTGTAAAGCTCATTCACCGCTCAAAATAGAAGTCATTTGGACATTACTTTATCAAATAAAAAAAAAATATCTGTCTATTTTCTGTTACAAAAGTACAGTTAATAAAATGTTGCATATCATTTATGTGGTAATTTGATTTCATATTTCTCATAAAATGCGGTAGTGGCTAGAATGCATATTTAAAAATAATTACAAATAAACGAACGATGTCATGAATTCTATTTTTATATTTCACAAAAGAAAATATATATATATATATACAGGGTGTCCAGTGCTAACGGTGCCCAGTGGCTATTTCCTAAACTGTTCGTCCCATACTAGCAATTTTGCTCGGGCTACCACCGGCCACGTAGCCGGCCGATGATGGCCCGAGCAAAATTGCTAGTAGGGTCAGAGATCCACAGTTCGAGTTCCAAAAACGCTCTAAATTATATAATCTATTGTACCAGAAACAATCAAAGTCAATAAATCCATTCCTATAAAAATTATGAAATTTCAATTTTTATACGGTCCTCCGGTTGAAAAAGTTATATTAAAAATTTTTCTTTATACAATTCCATGCACAATAAAGAAAATTCGTTCTTCTATGACCAAAATTCACCGAGTTTCAGCTGCTTAAAGTTTTAGCACTTTTCGAGCAGCGAAATAATGGTTGTATACAAAATGAATTTGAGAAAAATTAATATACATAGTTTTGAGCCTTGTGATATGTGTTAACAATTTCAATAACTATTCTATGAATGTAGACTGCAATAAAGAAGATTAACGTCTAACTATGTGTATCCAATAAATTAACATAACAATATAGCTAATACTGAAAATAGAATTTTTTAAGAGTTTTTAAATGAACTGGTGTTAAATAACAAAAACTCAAACTTTAAATTAGAAAATGAAACATTTTAAAATACAAATATATACATTTTAGAAACTTAAAATAATATTACAAATTCTGTTAGCTTAACATTTGCTCAAAAGCAGCTTCCTTCGGCTGCAACACAAAGATGCAGCGGTGTATAGAAAACCCTTCCTGTACTTTGCGTAGATTACTCGGTGTTAGACATCTGCATACTACACAGGCACGATTTGGTAAGTCTGACCCCGGATAGATTTTTATAGAGCCTGACTATAACCTTCTGCTTAAGAATTAGTATTCTAAAATCAGTGTTGCTCCTGATTATTTGTTAATAAATATTATGAATATTTCTGAATATTTGTGCCATAAAAGGGAATTAAAACCTATAATTTAAAATTTCAACATTTATATGGTCCCTTAACGGTTTACCGTAACAAGACATTTTTGAACGTGGAAAAGTGACTTAAGTCGAAATATTTGCTGCTTTATTACTCGGTAAATTTTGCTCGTAGAAGGACGATTTTTTTTTTATTGAACTTCATATTGTATAATTTTTTTTTCTAAATTTAACTGATTGGATCAGGGAAAATTCCGTAATTTTTATAGGAATTGATTTATTAACTTCAATTGTTTCTGAATAATAGATTATGCCATTTAAAGGATTTTTGCAACTGGTACTATGTCTCTCTGACTAACGGTTTAGGAAATAGCCATTGGGTACCGTTAGCAGTGGACATTCTGCATATGTATACATTTATATTATACATATGTATATGTGTAATGTGTATATACATATAGGTGTTATACAGTGAAAAACGTTTAACACGAAACCGAAGGGACCAAAATATTTTTTCGTGTTAAAAGATTCGTAAAAAAAAAGAACAAAACTTACCATATTTTCGATGTTCTTATATTTTAAAACGATTTCCTGTTAAACAACAATTGGTAGGTTGCATTCATTAGGATGATGATGAAAAGCAATTACAAAAAAATACTATTTTGGGGAGAAAAAGACAATTATCTTTTTTTGAAATGTATTTTTCAGAGCCATATTGTCCACAAATTTTCAAGATCGTCCATAGTTTCATTTATTCCTCCATTAGAATGCGCATCTAAATAACTGCGTAGACTGTTTATCACTTTCCGCACTTCTGAAGTAGAGGGGACGGGAACTGCATCGTTGAAGCCGCTGGATTTTGAACAATATGCAAAATCTCTTTTTCTGTCATAATCGGTGCTGTAGTTACATCATTATCGAATGAAACATATTCATTTATTGATATTGTTGGACAGTCCAGTACTTCCGAGACTTTCCCAAATATTTCGTTAAATGTCGGCTCATTCTCATTCTCGGCTAATTCTTGCAATGCTAAAGAAAGTACATTCCCGCCAATCGCCGTTTCTTTGATACAGATAAGAATTTTATTCATTAGGTGGAGGAGGAGGGGGAAAGACCTGATGGATGATGCTATTAATTCTTCTAGAATGAAAAAAGCCATTTCCCAGAATTTAAATAAAATTTAGTTTCCACAAAAACGTTCTAGTGATTTGTCGCAAACATGCCACTGAACATTTAAAACGAACTTTTTTCGTGTTAAACGAACAAAAATGCATTTAATTGCATATTTTGCGTTCCGGACCGTTGTCTCGTTTCGTTTTAACCGATTTTTCATGTTAAGCGTTTTCCTGTTAAGCGTTTTCGTGTTAAACGTATTTAAGTGTATGTATATATATATATATATATATATTTAGTTCATCAGTGTCACGAATTGGAGACTGCTTTTAATGTATCTCATAAAAATAAGTCCAAATGTGTTATGTCTAAAGATATAGGTGGACGCGATGCTGAACCTCCTCTTCTATAGTAACACCTGTGGGAATTTTTAATTTCATTAAATAAGAAGAATTTTTTTAATAATAAGAAAATAATAATAAATAAATGTGTAGGAGATTTCCTTTCCTTAAGAAAGAATGCAGACAAAAAGTAAAGCATTTCATAAATCTGGTCGGAAACGTTGAAATTATATTTTTATCTAAGCATAGATTAAACACTTCTGTTTCAGATAAATTTTTATGTATAGTTCGAGATCGATAGACACCGGGCGAAGGTAAAAAAAAATCTAAATCAATCAATAAATAAAAATATATAGATACGTTCATGAGTATATGTGTGCATGAGCATACCGGATATTCTCTGTCTAGTGAACTAGCATTGAACAGGGGCTGTTAGGTCCTTTGAATGTGAGTGCTATAGCACTTATTTGTTACGAATAAGTGCTGGAGCTCATCGCGGCTCATATAGTTTATCATAGTAAAATACCGAATTATCTTTGTTCAACGAATAGACCTGCGCTATATTCGTTCACTACAAATGTATCGCCGATGCATACCCAGCGTGTAATTGTGCACTAGGTAGTCCCGACCAGACGGCAGTCACATTTTATTAATTTTATAAAGATGAATGAGTTTGAATGAATTTGTATGTTGCAATAAATGTTTGACTTTGAAATTTCCCTCAAAATCTGTTATATACCCTTTTAAACCATTCTTCAACATAGTTTGCTGATGGCTCGAAGACGGCGGTCGTTGTACGCTTTCATCAAAATCGCGTAACATGACACGTAGCTAGGTGATTTTTGGATGAATATCCACAAATTAGACGGGAAAGATATACCTGTGAAACTGACCCTAGTTTGTCGAGAAATCGCTAAACACTACTGTTGTAGAATTTCTACATTTCATGATCAATTTTTAATTTAATTTTTAAGTATAGGATCCACTAAAACGTTTTGTTATTAATGTCTTTTAATATACGGTCCCTTATAAAATTTATTGCATAAAAAAGAAATGTGCACGATAATATATATATACTAGCTGACCCGGCAAACGTTGTTTTGCCATATAAATTATTCCTAGGATTATTTTAGAAGAGAGAAATGACTAACTTATTGTAAGTGTGTGAACATGTGGTATATGAGTGGAAGAGGCATGGAGCGCTGTGAACGATGCTGGAATGTAAAAATAACGACATACCAAACATTTATACTTTTAATTAATTATAATTTATTCTTTATATTTATATATATCGCTAATTACAATAATTTTACGAAAAAAAATTTCAATCCCTTAACGGAATAGAGTGAACAATATTTTTTGTTATCCCATCTTTAGCTAACACAAACAAACTGCATGGTTTGCCTACTCGAAAACATGCTACGTGTAATTGTCCGTGTGAAAAACATGGTGTGCTCAAATCTAAGCCACAAACAAACATAGTTTGGCCTCGAGATTTATTGATAGTCATTCCATAAAAAAATTTGTCCAAAAAAATAAATAATAATAAAAGGATGAAAAGCTGAAATATTTTCAGATTTTAAATACACACTATTGTGCTATATATTAAAATCGTATCATAATTTATGCGTCGTCCCTATTTTTCTTCCATATTCCATTAAGTTGGAAAGCGTATCATTATTCATGACTGTGCTGTATTTTTCTTTCTTGTTTCGTAAAATCCATCTTTGGAATCGAAATCTATCTTAAAATCGCCTACTAAAACTATTTTACAATATTCCTCACGTATATTACAACTACACTTCATCGTTCTATATATTGTTTCGAATGCGCATCATAATCCATGCGTGTACCATGTTTGTCTTTCTTGGGTCGATTCCTACTTTAACGCCTCGACTCTCGTCAAGGTGACGATCATTAAACAAATGCAGTTACCATGACAATTTTTTGCATTTATGTGGCAATCGTAATTTAGAATTAAAATGGCGATTTGGAACAACATGTAAGTACAGCATGCCGTTACATTTTTATTTATTTTGAATTGCCAATTAATGTAGGTTTAATAATTAAGTGTCTTCAAATTCCTTAACGGGTGCATTTATCGCTAATTTGTTTACTTTAGTTTTCATCTAGTTCTTTTGGGAGCGCTAAAACGGTACTTACGTATTATCCCGGCGGTCACCTCCGCCAAACTACTTTTTCTTCAAATTTGCTGGCAAACTGTTTCCAATCGTATTCCAAACCATCAAAAATTTCATGTGCCCGGCATTTATCTTGGTGAAAAATTGCTTGTCTTGGCGGACCGCTGGGATAATACGTAAGTACAGTTGAAACTTGTGCATAACTCCCAGAGACCCATGACTGCCAAGCTCGCCAAAGTATGGGGATTTTTTAGGTTGGCGAGAGTGGGGGCATTAAAATAGGAATCAAATATTTCTTGCACCATAAAACACATCTTTGGAAACGAAATCTATCTTAAAATCGCTTAGTAAAACTATTTTACAATCTTCGTCAAGTATATTACAAATATACTTCATCGTTTTATATATTGCTTCGAATGTAATCCATGAGTGTACCGGTTTGTCTTTCTTGGGTTTTCCTACTTTAACGCCTCGACTCTCGCCAAGGTGGCGATCATTAAACATATGCAGTTACCATGACGATTTTTCGCATTTATGTGGCAACCGTCTAGAATTAAAATGGCGATTTAGAACAAGCTTTAATTAAAGCATACCGTCACATTTTTATTTATTTTGGATTGCCAATTAATGTAGTTTTAATAATTAAGTGTCTTCAGATTCCTTAACTGGTGCGTTTATCGCTAGTTTGTTTACTTTAGTTTTCATCTAGTTCTTTTGGGAGCGCTAAAACGGTACTTACGTATTATCCCGGCGTTCACTTCCGCCAAACTACATTTTCTTCAAATTTGCTGGCAAACTGTTTCCAATCGTATTCCAAACCATCAAAAATTTCATGTGCCCGTCATTTATCTTGGTGAAAAATTGCTTGTCTTGGCGGACCGCTGGGATAATACGTAAGTACAGTTGAAACTTGTGCATAACTCCCAGAGACCCATGACTGCCAAGCTCGCCAAAGTATGGGGATTTTTTAGGTTGGCGAGAGTGGGGGCGTTAAAATAGGAATCAAATCTTTCTTGCACCATAAAACACATCTTTGGAAACGAAATCTATCTTAAAATCGCTTAGTAAAACTATTTTATAATCTTCGTCAAGTGTATTACAAATATACTTCATCGTTTTATATATTGCTTCGAATGTAATCCATGAGTGTACCGGTTTGTCTTTCTTGGGTTTTCCTACTTTAACTTCCGACTCTCGCCAAGGTGGCGATCATTAAACATATGCAGTTACCATGACGATTTTTCGCATTTATGTGGCAACCGTCTAGAATTAAAATGGCGATTTGGAACAACCTGTAATTAAAGCATACTGTCACATTTTTATTTATTTTGGATTGCCAATTAATGTAGTTTTAATAATTAAGTGTCTTCAGATTCCTTAACTGGTGCGTTTATCGCTAGTTTGTTTACTTTAGTTTTCATTTAGTTCTTTTGGGAGCGCTAAAACGGTACTTACGTATTATCCCGGCGGTCACTTCCGCCAAACTACTTTTTCGTAGATTTTAAATACGTTGCAATCGTATTCCAAACCATCAACAATTTCATGTGCCCAGCATTTATCTTGGTGAAAAATTGTTTGTCTTGGCGGACCGCCGGGATAATACGTAAGTACCATAGAAACTTGTGCATAACTCCCAGAGACCCATGACTGCCAAGCTCGCCAAAGTATGGGGATTTTTTAGGTTGGCGAGAGTGGGGGCGTTAAAATAGGAATCAACTCTTTCTTGTACCATAAAACACATCTTTGGAATCGAAATCTACCTTAAAATCGATTACTGAAACTGTTTTACAATCTGCGCCAGGCATATTCTTCCTGTAGAGATATTCCAACTATACGGCAAAGACATTTTAAACGCTGTTTGGAATGGGCATCATAATCCATGAGTGTACCGTGTTTTCCTTTCTTGCTCCACAGAGAACTTCTTCGGAATAGAAATCTATATTAAAATCGCCTAATAAAACTCTTTTACAATATACGCCAGGCGTTTTCTAACTATACGCGAAATATATTTATAATAAATTGTCGCGTTTTGGCACCACATTTAGCGATCCGTTATCGAAAATTGCAAACCTTGTGCGACTTTCAACATTTTATTAACGCCCCCCCCCTCTCCACATTATCTGGCAAACTCCACATTATCTTGAAAAGTGACTCGACACGCTTATGTCTACACAGAAATCCTGATTGAAATTAATAGCACTATGGGGCTAAACATTTTGGGGTGGACCGCCCTTATGACTTAGGGGTATGAGATATAGTTAAAAACCTATTCTCAGACCTAACGAATATACATAGAAAATTTCATTAAAATTGGTCGAGTGGTTTCGGAGGAGTTAGGTGACTAACACTGACAAGAGAATTTTATATATTAGATTTTTCTAATTGGAAGTATAATGGTGAAGTCAAGACTTTAAACAGAGTAATCAAACAAAACAGTTTGAAACACCCGATACTTGAAATCAAAAAAGGATTCGAGTAGGAGAGAAATTTCTGATGCTAGTTTAGTGAGTAACTGAATAATTTTCCAAGAAACCATGCAGCCGAAAATAAATATGAGGTGTTCTTAAAATATATTACTTAGTCTACTTTTTCTAAAGAAAAACACTTTATGAGGAAATGGGTATAGGAAAATTGACTTGCATTCGAATGCTTATTTGACAAGGTGTGTTTAGGTTTTAAAAAAATGTTTCACTAGATATCACAATCGTTTGTACTTTTCATACTTTTCTCAGTTGGCTAATGTGTTTGACGATCACTGGTTTAAGTTATTCCAGGGGTCTATCCAGGAATTTTTTACGTGGTCCTATTTTCATGAAAACTGTTAAATTTTGTGGATTTCAATATCTACTTTTGTGAATTTAAACTTCCATTTTTGTAAATTTTCATACCAGTTTTAGTAAAAGTCACTTTTTTCTTCAAATAGTTTAAAAAACAAATTGAAATATACGATAAAATACCAATGAATGCTTGTATTAATCGATTGTATTTTTGTGAAAGGCCGTTTTAATCAATTATAATTTTATCAAGGGACCGTTTAATCGCTTCTAATTTTGTGAATAGGCCGTGAATCGGCTTTCTTAGCCTGCATTGACCACTAAATTCGGAAATTCAGTCTGTAGCACAACGATTCTTAAACTGTGGGGCACGCCCCCTAAAGGAGCGCAAGCGTATCGAAAAGGCGAATATAATATATTATTAAAAATTATTAATTTACTGAAAGGAAGCAAAACAAAATATATTCTGACATAATAAAAAATAAAATAAACATTTGCATACCATATAATATACCGGGTGGCTAAAAAGTCCGTATAAACTTTAAAAATTCATTGAAAAACAAATAATGCTGGAAAATTGCGGTTTGCACAAATACGTTTACAGGATGGTGGGATTTCGTTTAATGACAAGAAAGTTTGCAGCGCGGACATGCACAATGGGAATAAAGTTTCCAATAAAATAGAACCCGAAATCTCTGTCATTTTTTCTATGCCAAATGTAATTTTGTATCATGTTTGTTCTTTTTTAATGAATTTTTGAAGTTTTCACGAACTTTTGATTCATCTTGGGTGCTTCAAAGTTAAAAAAAATATTAAAAAAATAAGAAATAACGATACAAAATTGCGGTTTGCATGGATAAGATTAGAGAGATTTCAGATTTTTTTTAAAATTGGAAACTTGGTTTTCATTGTGCGTGTACCTATCGGTAACATTTGGAGCTACAGGCATTCTTGTCATTAAAAAAAATCCTACCATCCTCTAACCTATTTATGCAAAAACCACAATTTGCTATCATTTTTGGTCCTTTTTAATGAATTTTCAAATATTCTTACGGATGTTTTGGTCAACCGGTACTTATAAATGTATCAGTACCATACTTGATAATTAATTTATTAATACTAATTAAGAACAAGTTTAATAATTACTAGTGACTTCCATGGACTTGTCTAACAGAATACGAATGTCTTGCAGAACATTCAATACATGATTATTGTACGGGAGATTACGGGGGCAAGGGCACGATGAAAATTATGATTGAAATTAGGGTAGCAAATGTTGAAAGTCTGAGAAGCATTGGTGTAACACAAATATTGTTTTCATTTTCTGCTAACAATTAAAAAAATTTAAGTTTTCTTTATCTAAAGCATCCTTCATTACAAAGTGTATTCTTTTTAAAATCATTTTTACAAAAATGTATTTAATTTTAAATGATGCTGCTTTTAAAAACAATTCTTCGCTTCTGCATCTTAATTAAAAAAAATTAATAATACTTCATATTTACATATAAAATGTTCATTAACTTGAAAATGAAATTCGTATTTCGAAACATAATTGTACATTAATTCCGATTTATTTTTCATAAACTCCTTCTCCTACTTCACTTAGTAGGGAAAAGAGGTTCTACCTCTTCCTTATGTTGAAATATTATCTTTTCTTAGCGTTGTTAATAAAATGATCAACACGTTTATTTTTATTCCGTACAACTAATTCATTTTTGTAGATACACTATCAGTTCAAAACAATTAATATTACTTGAGCAATTTATTTTTACACCTCAGTTTGGGATATATTTTAGATTTTTGATGAGTTTTTCTCATTTTGTATACATAGTTTCGTGTTCAGTTTTCAGAGAACTTTTACAAAACTAGAAAAATGCATATACTCTTGTTCCTATAAATTTCAAGCCCATCATCCTAGTCATTTAGGAGTAAATATGTAACATACAAACACACATTCATTTTTGTTTATATATGCATATTAGAAGCAAAAATAACTAAATTTAATTTGGAAACACAGATTCAGCTTAAATTCTAATCCTACATGATATCTTAGACTAAAAAACATAAAGAATTGCACGTTCAAATTCAACACTTCATTTAAAATGTCTTCATTTTCAAAGGATACTCTATTCCGTTCATCATATTTTATCATTATATACAAAATTAAGGGTTAGGGATTCTTTTTATGATGATGCCAAATGAACTAGATTACATTTTATTTATCGGAAACTAACGATTTTTATTGCAATTTGACCTGCTAGAATAAGTGAGGATTTAGAATGTATTTATTATAAACATGTTTAGTTTTCAAATCGGTAAATTACGTATGTGTTTTAGTTTTTCCAATGAATTTTAGAATCTTCTCTTTGTTAAATAGATTAAAACCGGACACCATTCACTAAAATGCAGATTCGCTTAGTAAAGTTAGATTGTTCGTTCGTTGTTATCTTTATTTTGATAACACCAAGGATTTCCTGAGTCTGATACAAATATTGTAGACAGTAAAACTCTTTAAGCGTAAATCGTTGAATGTACTCAGACGTAAGTTGCTTGTCTCGTCGTTATATGAATATGATGGATTTTTATTTCATCTTTGCTTTAGCTGCAAGCTGTAAGTATTTAAATGGAAAAATACTGAAACAGATAGTTGCTTTTTATTTATATTTCAGTATTATTAAATAAAAATTTAGTTAAACAAATTTTTTAAGCCTTCGTGAAATTTCATTTATATCAGCTTACGCTTCTCTCACTTCCAACGGAATTTATAAGCCGCATAAATTACAGCATCACACATCTCTGTAGATGCTGTATTGCTGATATGGGGCATTATATTCCCTACTGAAGGTACTTTTCCTATATCAAGTTGTCACATCCAATTTGTTTATTTTATACATATCCTAATTTCTATAACACTATAAGTGTATGGTAATTTCTTTTTATGTTATTTTATAGCTAACTATCTGTTGTATAATGTGGGTCAGTTTAAGTAAATTCTACGAGTAACTTTTCATGTAATCGTCCTTCGTGTGGTTTTTTCTTAATTAATTAAAATCAGCGTAGTTTAAATCAAACCTAGTTAAAATTAAATATATCTATCTACGGGCTTTTATAGTCACCATATGAATATTTATCCGTCATCCATCAGTAACAGATTTCATCGCAAAGCTATAAAATTATTAAATAAAAATAAATGCGTATGAATGTTTAAGTACTATGGTAAAATACTTAAAACACAGACGTTTTTAAATAGTTCACTTCAAGAGAAATTAGAAAACAACAGACAATGTAACACATCCTGCGATCAAAATGTAAATATGATGAAAAAATTAATTTGAAATCACACTGTTAAATTTTTAAGACTATCTTTTTTACTACACCTGCATTTTATTTGTTGATGTTTTCAGGAAAATGCATAACAAGAGATTTTTGCAAAATAATTTATATTTAGTGATTATTTTACAATTTTATTTTCTGCATAAACTTTGATTCTTGTTAATCAGTAAGTTTAACGAACATTTCAAAATTCATATATCTATCTACTTGGAAAGCAAGAACGATGCTCCGAATTATAAAAGACATAAAGTATCTGGCATGTCTAGTATAATAATGACGATTTGAGTGTTCCACTGAATTGTATTGTTAAGTTTCTGGTAGTTTCATGCAACGTTCCTTGGAATTGTAGGGCAGCTCAGCTGCCGGTCAGTTCCATGGTACGTTCCTGATATTTTTTTTTTTTTTAGTAAGAGCTATTTTTAAGAGAATTGCATGTTTTTTTTAAGTAAATCGTGAGAACAATATTCATAGCAGAACGGGTTAAAGTAAACAGTAAAGTTTTCAGATGGGAAGGTTAACTTTCTGTATGGTATTTGAGAGTCTAATTTTTACCATTATTTCCAAGGGACGTTCCCAAATTTTTTTTTACAGTTGTATGCACCTTTTCTGCTACAGCATACCAATACCCTACTAGCCATCATCCATAACCCGTTTATAATGCAATACTAAGAAAGATTTTATTACTGTCTTAAAATAAACTTTCTACCATCTACTCTATCATTACTCTAACTTTCTATCATTTACTAAAATAAAACTAATCCATTACAGATTTTTTTTGCGTGTATGGTGAAATAAATAAAACATGCTCGGAACAAGAAGATGAAGCATGTGACTATAGCATATATCCTGATGAATTCCCAAGAACTGTGGATCAACTAAGAGATGCTTGCCGGTGAGCTCAAATTTTAAAGTGCCGCATATTTCTTCCATACAAGCAAGGTGGACAGTAATTTCAATTTGGCGATTAATTTTGTGGTTTAGCCTTTTTTAATCTTTCTATGAAAATTTGAGCATGTTGAAGGAGTGTGTACATTTTTAAATTTCAGTTACCTTTAAAAATTTCAGCAACATTCATGAATTATTAATGGTTCATTAGTTTCATTGAATCTCTTTTATACCATCCATCAAATATATTTGTTCGTGATATAAAATTGAAATACTGGAAATTATATCAATATTTTGCTTCGTATAAGGGTAAAGGGTAATGCATAGAAAATTTACGTCTGGTACACACTTAGAGAGAAGCTCGCATCACCTCGTATCGGAACTGTCACAATGCAATGTCGCGCGTTTTATTGCAAGGTGTGTAACGGGGAACAAGTATCGCAACAGTCCTGAACACATTAAAAATGTCGCGGAACACGACTTGCCGCAAGATAAATGCTAAGCAACATGTTTAGTGCTTGGTGTGTACGAATTTTTTTAGTGTGTACGAATCTCTGAAGATATTGTGATATCAAGGAATATTTGGAGAGAAATAGTTGAAGCACGACACAGGGTTTTAAGATCATTATGACAACTACCTCTAATGTCTACAAAGGTGCTGGCATATGTAATTATGTCAGTAGCTATGATACATAATTATGTCTGATTAGATAAATGCCTTCTTTAGCGGCAAATTACGTATTTTACATGATGCTGGTGAACTCTGTGAATACGTTTGTGGAGACGAAGGGGTGAACATTTGAATCCATGATCGTTATTGCGTCATTACATCCTGGAGAGTGGTCTTTTGGGACAGCCGGTCACTTTTATTTGTGCTAAGAGGTACTCTAATTGCTCCCAGGTACATCGATGATCTTTTGATATCCAAGGTATCTGACCGACAGGTTTCTTTTTTTCTAACACAGATCAACAACGATCACAAACAGGTCAGATGTCCTGGGAGTGTCTTTAAGGTGTTTATATCCCCTCGTGATCTGCCAAGTCCCCAAACCTTACATCACTCGAATATTTTTGGGACACACTGTGAAATCAAATCCAGCCGTCTCAGGAAACGTCCGAACTCGTAAAGTAATTGCTGCATTTGAAGCAGGATTTTCACAGCAAAATGTTGGCCAATTAAAGGATTTCATGTCGTGCTGTGTGGCGGTGGTTATGTGATTATGGCAACGCTACACTAGGGCGATCTGCCGAAGGTGGGGGGTGCCTTGGTAGGAGGACTTGCTAAAGGGGTCTAACGCGTACTCACGTTACAGCTGGAGAAAGCCTACCAAAACTCCAGACCGTTAGATCGATAGCCGCGCGATGGGACCCGAACCCGGGACCTTCACACTTCGGCCATCTACCATTTTCAGTGGCATAACCACTGTGCTATGGTGAGCGTGCTGTGTGGCAACTACATGTTATCATTTTTAAGGTGGTTGAAGAATCTTCTGAAAAGCACATTCTTTGTAATGATATTAGGTTGTAACGAAAGTTTCCAGCCACCACAAATATCGTCTGCAAACAGTTCACGTTGGCGTGTTTGCTCATATTTTTTCAAACAATATTTGTCATTTGAAAGAAAGATACTTGCTTTAGAACATTGTGTTTAAAAATATCGTTATCATTAAGTACAAGGTGTCTGAAATGGAACTATCACGTTACTGGATTAGAACCATCATTTACTTCCAGTTCTATTGCAAAAAGTGCTACAGAATGTCAAAGAATTATGTGTGTAATTTAGATTCTACTGTTGTATCATATGGCACTGTGAAGGTTTGGTACTGAAAGTTAAAAAACAGGGTCTATGACATTCAAGGAGCAGAGTTCTCTGGCCGGCGTACTGATGTTGATGATGGCCACCTGCGAGAACTTGTGGAAGAAGATCAGTATTTAATCACTTGAGAGTTAGCTAAAGAGTTAGACGTTAATGCCATGCCCATTAGCCATGCTATGCATCGCATAAACTTCATGTACAAGTTCAATCGCTGGGTGCCGAATGAGCTGACTCAAGCAGATTTGGCGGAGAACTTTCGTTACAACCTGATACAATTTGATTAATCAGCTTTTTTACATTTTCTGTCTTCGGCAATTGCTCTTTGCACATGGCGAGTTACGCAATTCTAGGACAATTCTTTGTTGGTGCATTTTTTTTCAATGAAATTTACATTGATAATAACAAAAACGAAGACTAGAAAAAAATGTAAATGTAGAGGATAAAAATATAGTACAATAGAAATAAATACAGACAAGAGCACACGGTCAGGTGGGGTTATTACGAATTTTAAAATTCTATAAAAAATAAACTGTTGCAAAGACATTTGGCATAAAGCTTATAATATATTTTTCATTACAGGTATCTTTCATCATTATTGTTAATAGGGATGCCGCAGCATGGTGACAAAGCCACAATTGTCGCGAAATCAGAACCAGTTGCCACCAAAATCGTAAATATGGACGACTGTTTTGTCGCCCGAAACCATGGAGCTAAGCAGACCTTTTTCCATCTACGCAAATCGTCAGCTTGGTTTTACGCCCATATTTGCAAAAGATGAATTTTCAGGGCAGGAATCTTGAGATGAACACTTAAATTGTTATTAGGTTGTAACGAAAGTTTCCCGCCACCACAAATATCGTCTGCAAACAGTTCACGTTGGCGTGTTTGCTCATATTTTTTCAAACAATATTTGTCATTTGAAAGAAAGATACTTGCTTTAGAACATTGTGTTTAAAAATATCGTTATCATTAAGTACAAGGTGTCTGAAATGGAACTATCACGTTACTGGATTAGAACCATCATTTACTTCCAGTTCTATTGCAAAAAGTGCTACAGAATGTCAAATAATTATGTGTGTAATTTAGATTCTACTGTGATGACACTGTGAAGGTTTGGTACTGAAAGTTAAAAAACAGGGTCTATGACATTCAAGGAGCAGAGTTCTCTGGCTGGCGTACTGATGTTGATGAGGGCCACCTGCGAGAACTTGTGGAAGAGATCAGTATTTAATCACTTGAGAGCTAGCTAAAGAGTTAGACGTTAATGCCATGCCCATTAGCCATGCTATGCATCGCATAAACTTCATGTACAAGTTCAATCGCTGGGTGCCGAATGAGCTGACTCAAGCAGATTTGGCGGAGAACTTTCGTTACAACCTGATATTATTTATTCATTTATTTTCAAAAGTTCCCGTACATGCTCGGCTTGCGCAAAAATTTGACAACTAAGACACTCGGAAGAAACAGGTCTTGGTGCGACATCCGGCAGCAAAAAATCCTCACTAATTCTAACTTACATCTACCAGGTTTGTTTTATTTACCACCAGTTGCTCACATTGGTGGCCTTTTGAAGGTTGAATATTCTCTGTTCAAAATTATTTGGAGCAAAACGAATTTTTTTTTTCTTTGTCAAGTGCTAATTCATATTAAAAGGTAAATTCGGTAACATACTTCAGAGTTTCCGAAGAGTTTTTATTTTTTACATTATAATTAAGTATTTTGTTCATAATTATAGCGACAGTTTTAAAAAGCGGGGATAATCATCACCATGTATAGAAAATACAGAAGAAAGAGTTATTGGAACCTGAAAAAACACATGCTTATCTAATATCAGTTAAAAAACATTAAGAAAATAATATAATATTATCCGTATTTTTTGTGTTTAACTTCAAAATAAATTATAAAATGAATTACAAATTATAAAATAAATTATAAATTTTGCTATTTATTATTCTTAAAATTTTCAAATGCTTCAGACATACTGCCTGGACTGTAAATAGAGCCAGAAGTACATTCCAAGACATTGAAATTATACCAGATAACAGTTTGTCATGAAAATAAATGTGACATACAGATACAACAAAATTATGTATATCACTGACATTTCTTTAAAAGAAATAGTTACATTTCGATAATTAAATAATCATAGTAATAAGTGACATACCGGGAACAGTAACTTTATTTTTATTGCTATTTTTTTATTTTATTTTATTATTAAAAGGTTAAGAAAACATCACATTACACACTCTCTTTCAATTTTTTAAACAAATCTTACAATCAGTATGCACCCTTTGATGAAAAGGGTGACTATCAACACATCTTGGCAAAAATGTGTAATTTTTAATGAATAAGTACAAATTATAGACTTCTGAATAAATTTGTATCAAATATTTACTTGGAATTACTAACAAAAACTAGATTAGTAGTCCCAATTCCTCTAAAAGTTGTAGGCATAAATATCAATAGAAATCAAGTAGTCATAATTATCTCAATAGTGGACGTCATTACCCCAATCTTTTTTTCAGTTTTGTTTTGTTTTGGTAACTATGACCACTCTTTAAATTTTAAGAATTTTTAGGAAATAAAATTTTTACTACGAGTTCTTAAAAGGTCAGTGTTTCCCATTAATTTATGAGAACACGATATTTTCCCTATAATTCAAAGGGTTAAAAATTCACTACGTTTTCAAAAAGTGGTCGTAATTACCCATTAAAACAGAAGGAAAAACACTATGCATATACATATTATTAAAAAAATAATAATTTTTTACTTGAAAAAGCACAAATAAAATCACTATTGAACATAAAGGAATGCAAAAGAAAATAGTTAAAAACAAATTGATTGTAAATATTGTATTGTTAATATTTAAAAACAGGGAACCAAAAAACTTCTTTTATAACATACCAAGGGAGCCGTATAATCAACGAAAACGTGGAACTGCACACGAAGTTTTCCTGAACAGATAAAAAGAGCTCATAAGAAGAGTACTGAAGTGCAAATTTCTACATTTTGTGAAATTATTTTAATTTATCGTCAGAGCTATTCAACTGGAAATTGTATATTAAGAACCGTATTTGATCCTCACTGATGTATTTTTTTCTGGGAGAGGTGGGGGTAATCTATTGTTTATTAAATTTATCAGTTACTATACTGCAGTATTTCAAGATACATTTAAATGATGTATGACATAAACAGTTGCGACAGCATGTGGCTACGTGATTCATCTTTGTTTCGATACAATCCAATACTGCAAATGACACATTTTGAAAAAAAAATGCATATTTTTCACTTTCATTCGCATTAATTATATATTTTGTTATAAAATTTAGGGTCCTGAAAGAGTTAGAAGAATGCTCTTTGAGTGTGAGAGAGAAATGTTCCGACCCCACTGATATTAACAACTTACGGCGGATCGTAGGTTACATTAATGACATCTGTAGAGAAGACAGTGAAACGTTTCAAGGTACGTTTTCTTTTCTCTCCACTTGTGTTTCCATCTCCATTTTTTAAATATATTTCTTCCTTGTTATGTAATAGTGATGATTGGTGCACTCGCAATACATGATAAACTGCATCTCCCGGATTTGAATGTTTCTTTCTCACATTGACTTAAACATTTCTTTCGCTATTGATACATAATCTAGGTATAACATTTAAGATATAATTTAATTTATTGAGCTAGTTTTTATAGTAATTCATGACTGCGTGAAATATCTCAGTCTTTCAATAGTTTATATTTTTAAGCAGCTTCTCAAATGAGCTTTCTAAACTATAGGGTAAACAGTAGAGTTATTGGCACTTTTATATTCATATAAGATATTAAGGTAACTAAAAAGGTTTTGTAGTTGAAAATATTCTTAATGCATAAGTTATATCTCTCTTTACATGACATGAGTAGTATAATATCTTGACATTAATCGTATCATATTCTTAATTGTTGAAAGGGGGTGTCCTATTCTTTAGATCTTGCCACATTATTTTTTTCATTGATTTGTCAGTGCAGTATAGCAGTTTATATTTAAAAAATAGTGCATTATCTTTGTTTTTCTGATATTTACTTTGTTATGTGTTTAAAGAAAATATCACTGAGACATTGAACACAAATGTTGAAAAAACAAACAAACAACAACAACAACAAAAAACAGATGCTTATGCGGAATTCCATAACTTAAAGAATGCATTGAATAGTAAGTTAAAACTGGTTCAGTTTGGTAGATTTTTATGATTCAAGTTATTTGCTACTATTAGCCCCCGACGGTAAAACGACGGTGACGCGTATAACTTGTCGTGGGTTTTTCATGCCATACAGCATGTTGACGAGCAACACCCGTCATGAAAAGTCTCAAACCTTTACGGAATTTAGTTAACCAGTTTTGTAAACACTAATTTTTAATTTAGAAGAGTGGAGACTGAAACTGATTCAGTTTGACGTGTAAGTTTTTTATTAATTTAAAAATAAATTAAAATGAAAAGAACACTCTTTTTACAAAAAGTGATTACTTACATTGTATAAGATTAGATACAGTTTCAAAATTCTAGTAGTATTGAATCGGGTAGCATTTTCATTACTTCATGTGATTATGAAACAACACAATCACATTTTTAATCGAGAAAATGTCTTCGTTCAAGTCGGGGTCAAATTGCTGCTAGTCATAGGGATTTCATTACAATTGTATGCGTATGAACAACATAATTTTAATTAATTAAGACTTATAAAGTTTTTTTTAATAGAATATAATGATTTAATTTACAATATTTCATTTGTAAATCTAGAAGGAATGAGTTAAGAAATGCACAAAAAATGTGTGTATTTCACTCTACGTAATAGATTTTATTATAAATAAAATGTCCATGAAAACAACGTATCAATAGCTTTTAATTTTTAAAAAGTTATTTAAAAACCAATAACTTTGATTTCACTCACTATGGAAAGGTTTGCATTTTAGATACCAATACCTGTTCTGCTTACCACACTTAACAATTAACTATATATTTACCTCTCAATATATTCACAATTCATCTCAAGTACTTACTTTAACTTAATCTTGATGATAATTATTAATAACTTTAAAAAAACACAAATATTTTAAACCATTATCTTTGGAGTATAATAACAGTATTGTAGACCACTTGAACCTCAAATGCTATTAAATCAAAAATAGCTAGCATCGGCACAGTCATAAACTATCCTCATCTCAAATGGTAGTTCACCATCGATGAATTAAACAGAAATTCTGAGAATCTTTTAATAATGAAAAAAATGTATTTAAAATAAATAATTTAATTTTTTTATTGTGATTTTAGTTATTTCCAGTAACCTTGAATGTCTTGCTCCTCTTTCTGGCGACTACGAGAACTTTTTGATTTGCGATACATTCTCCTTTAGTAACCGAACAAAAGAGCTGATCAGGAGCACCATGAAACAAATTAAGGCAGAAATTAAGGATGATGATGGAATTTCTTGTTTGTAAGTATGAAACCTTACGCCTATATTTTCTCTGCAGTAAATATAAATTGAAAGAGAAAGCATTAATATTACCTGTAATCGCGTTGATCATTTTAAGATCAGTCAGTCATCACTGCATGTGTGCCCGGCAGAGTCATTTTAAAAGAATATTTTAAATGCTCATCGGAAGGTTTGTTTACTTTTACTGATAATGGTCTATAATTTGATAGATTTTAGTTTACGGGTTTTCATCTTGTAAGAAAATTTTCTTCACCGAAATTACATATGCAGAATTATGCACGAGAAAAATCGCCAATGAAAAGAAATAAAAAAGGGACGTTATGTACTGACCTTTTCAACTTTCCACTTAATAATGTTTGTTAGTAGTATTTGCTAGTCTACGTAGTATTAGCTAGTCTTTTTTGGGATACAATCTGCCAAATATGCATTTTAGAATGCAATAAGTCAGTGGTCCCCAACAATATGGCCGCGGGTACCATAACGCCGTCCCATCTTTGTACGTGTGCCGCCGCTGTGAGACTACGACAAGAATATTTCTGTTTTCAATAAAATGCAATGTGTATGTTTTCTCATTTTTAATGATTTATCATGAACAATAGATATCACGTGCAATACAGTTAGAAGCAAAAATTGAACTTTTTAATGAGCTGTTTTCCTACTTGCTTTGTCTCTGGAGGCCATACTTAAGTTTGGGACAATCTTTTCAAGCTTACAATCACGCTGCTACGTAGCAATCGAAAATTCAGAATTATCTACACATCTAAAATTATAAAAGCCAATTAAAGGTTTGGGAAATAAAGAATTAATATAAGGGGGATTCTATTTTAGGGTATACAATTGCGTTTGAGGGGCGCCCAATTTGCTGAAAAATCAACAGTTCGCGATATTTAATAAATTTGAACAATTAGCCTTGTCAAGCAAACAATGTCCCATGTCCGCTCACTGGATGAGCTTCAAATCGAAGAAATCCAAGACTGCTATCCAAAAAAAATTCTAAAATGATAAAAGTTAATTAAAAGTTTTGAAATTCGAGAATTAAAAGGAGGAGAAATATTATTTCAGGTTATATATAATAGAGTTAAGAGGGGACCCTAATTTGCTTAAAAATCAATAGTTTTTGAAACATTGTAATTTTGGAGAATTTAGCCTTGTTACCTAAACAACTTTTGCCGAAGATCCCAAGAAGTTTACTGAATTGCTTTGTAGCAGTTGAACAACAAATCTATTTACGAAAAGCTTATCATTATTATTAAGAAAGCTCTTTTAATACATTTCTCGTTTCTCCTCGCATCAAATCTTCATGGTTACGGTCACTATTCGTCTGAAGCATTGTACTCTAATTACGAAGCAATGACCAACGAAATAAAAATGCCAAAACTTATGTTTTTTTCAATTTAATATATTTTATAAATATTTTTTGTACTTACGTATTATCCTGGCGGTCATTCCCGCCAAAATATTTTTTATGAAATGTGCCGGCAAACAGTTGACAATCGTATTCGGAACCATGAATAATTTAATTTGCCAGCATTTATCTTGGCAAAAAATTGCTCGTCTCGGCGGACCCCGGGGTAATACGTAAGTAGGGATCGACCGATAGTATCGGTAACCGATAGCATCGGCGCCGATACTTCCTACTTATTTAAGTATCGGTATCGGCTCTTTCATATTTCAAAAGTATCGGGGAAGTATCGTTTCCTGAAACATTCATTCATTTTCACCGATACTTTTCAAACGATACTTTTCAACCGATACTTAGTTTTTCAGAAGGAAAACCCCGAAGACGCAATAGCACCTAAGAATCTATTCTGGTAATGAGATTAGAGGGGTCGTTTCATTGACATATTTTTTTTGCGCGACAGTTTTTGAACTGTGTTTTTGATTTTTTCTAACCATCACTAATTATGGATGTACCATCATCAAGAAGAAAATGTGGTTGAGAAACGTATGACAGTGGAACAAGGCAGTAGTCTATTCTGTTAAGGCATTTCGATTTGGAACCTAACCGTAAATATGTGGCCTGTAAAGAAATCAAAAAGCAGATGTCAAGAGGTAGGCTATAATTTTAATTCAGCTTTATAGACGTTTATTTTCTTTCTGTCTGGATTCAAAGAAGGGGATTCTATATATATATATATATACACACACACACACACAATTTATTGGGAGGTAGGTGTATGGCTTTTAAATTGGCTTTAAATTTTTGTTTAAAACTGGATTTAAATTTTTATTTTAAAAATTAGCGCAAGAACATCTTATTCGCTCAGGTATGAAGTATGTTATCGATATCAAAACTGATAGGGGAGACTGTCCTTGACATCGTTTGATATTTCAAGGGATCACGGCCTTTAAAATTACGGAAAAATCGATAGTGATATTCATGAGTGACTCTAATTTAAATAATTTATTTTAAATCGGCCCTTTAAAATTTTCATGCTGTGATTTTACTGTGAATCTACCG
The DNA here is from genome assembly GCA_038373885.1 of Cheiracanthium punctorium. NCBI lineage: Eukaryota > Metazoa > Arthropoda > Arachnida > Araneae > Cheiracanthiidae > Cheiracanthium > Cheiracanthium punctorium. The sequence continues at coordinate 40,473 of JAWZYV010000760.1, read as the reverse complement.
GGAATTTAATTATACCCGGTAGATTCAAAAACATGACGTACTGCAAAGTTTGACAACCTGGAACAGGTAAGTTTTCTAAAAACACTGGTAGGAGAACTTTTTGAGGGATTCTAACGCATATTCAAAATACATCTGGAGAACACCACCCAAAAGTTCAGACTGTTAGATCGATAGCCACGCTCGGAGAAAGAATCCCGTACATGCACACTTCAGACATTTCCCAATGTCCATTCTTCAGACATGTTCAGCATTTTATAAATTCGGCCATTGGTTGGTATGTTTTAATAGAAAAGAAGGACTATAAATACAGTACACTGCTTTTTCTTTTTATATAATGCTTTCTATTAGGTTCAAATTTTTATCTATGGGCTCATCATGGTGCTACTCATTTTAACGAGAACTGCACTCTCGCTACAATAACTGCCCACAGATGTAGATTTAAACGGCATTAAATCATGTAAAGTATCGGTATCAGTCGATACAATAACTGTAAAGTATCGGTATCGGCTATTTCTAAAAATGAATTTATAGATAAGGTATCGGTATCGGTCGATCCCTATACGAAAGTACTATATTTTTTTTTTAACTTGTATATTTTGTATGCATTATTTAGTAATTATTTATTTATTACAAGAACATGTAGTGTTTTACATATGTTAGATTATGTTGGTGGAATTCAATGTTTTTTGTACATTATGTGTTGGTAAAAGTACGTGCAACTAAAAAATTTGCAAAACGTGCAACTATAAATTAAAAATAAATAACCCCAGCTTCCAACTGGTATTCCAGAATTTCTTTTTAGGTAGAAGAAGGTTTGAGGCCCCTGCGATTAATAATACTGTTACACATTTTTTAATATAAACAATAGCGAATGTCCATCACTTTTTCAGTGCAAATTTGTGGTACACATCCTGTCTGGCAATCAATTCTGGTGTAAGATGTGGATTTGAAGTTGGTCTTGCAGTGAGAGAGATCCTGGCTAGTACGGAACATAACATAATGTGTGGTGACGAATTTGTAGCAGAAATAAGCCCGCTGTTAGAGTTAGATGTGATGTCTGTTATGCTAGATGAAATCATTGAGAAATTGGAGAAGGAGGAAGCCCAGTCATTTGAAGAGAAGTCTCGTCGTTCCAGACAAATTTCAAACCTACTCAATTCATTTAGAGATAAAATTTTGTCAAAATAGGACTTGTGCTTTTGTCTTTTATTTAATTGACAATAATCTTTTTTTTTTAACTTAAAATGTGTGATTTTGTTCTGTTTCATATTTTTTCAAAAACAAAATCAGGAAGAATTAATTCTCCGTCAATGACTGTCATGTGATCACTGTATTAAAAATATAAATGATATTTTTGTGTAATGAAAAAATACTGCTATTAAAGGATTGCATAAGGCTTTTGTGGTAACTCGACTTCTTATTTCATAAAACACTATGGTCTTGCACAAATCTATTTTAAAACACGACATGCATTGAAAAGAGTTTAATACTTTATTTCTCATTTTTTTGAAAAAAAAGTTACATTTTTCAGTTCTTGTTCTACGTCTACTGCTTTATAATACGGAGTGTTATAAAGCTCCTGTGCATGTAAATAACCATCTAGGTCAAAAACAATGTACATAAGTTCTCCTACTTAGAAATTACTCTACGAAGGACATTCAGGCGTAAGTTATGCATTCTACAACATCATACTGTGTAATATAAACTTTTATACCTTTTTAGATTGATTTCTTTTTCAATGATTGAAGGTTCATTGTGAGAAAAGCTCCCCATAAAATGAAAATCGTAATCTTATCAGCTGCGAAGGGTACAGATTTTTTTTTAAGTATATGGCAGATCATGCGAATTTTCAGATTTAATTAAGTTCAAATTCTAGTTTTCAATATGGTGTTTTTTTTATTCAAATAGGACTAAATTTATGAACTTACTTCATTTTAAAGTCATTAGAGAATACTCTGCTACTAGTTACTTCTTACTGCATTTGCATGTGTCAATTATGTAATAAACTTTATCACCTCTCAATTAACTAAAGTAAACGCAATGTATAATGAATGAAATACATTATTATTTTACAAATAGTCCTTTGTAAAAAATCTGTAAGAAAAAACAACAGTGCTCATGAGTTAACGGATAGCTATACCAATAAATTAAAAACTTACAACAGCGTTCCTATACTTCGTAAGAATTATTTTAAAATATTAACGAAATCGAAATTGCTATACTAAAACCAATAGTGATTTTAAACTTGTTGGCCGTTAATTGAATTATGTTTTTATCATTAGCACTAGGGTGCTATTTCGCTCAATACCAATATTTTGTCTACACATTTTTTTCTTCGCGATCTTGTCGACATGTTTTGTAGATAATTATCACGGAGAAGATATTTTCACATGTGTTTGCCAAATAACGCGGAGGAGGGGGGGCGTTAATAAATGTTGAAAGTTGCACAAGGTTTGCAATTCTTGATAATTGATCGCTAAATTTGGCGCCAAAACGCGACAATTTATTATAAATATATTACGATTATAGTTATAAAATGTCTGGCGAATATTGTATATGAGTGTTAGTGGGTGATTGTTTTAATATAGGTTTTAATTCCGAAGAAGTGTTTTATAGAACAGAGAAGACAAATACAGTACACTCATAGATTATGATACACTTTCCAAATGGTATTTATAAAGTTGAAGTATGCTTTACTATGCCTGGCGAAAATCATCAAACAGTTTTGGTAGGCGATTTTAATATAGATTTCTATTCCAAACAAGTGTTTTATGGAACAAGGTAGGAAAACACGATACACTCATGGATTATGATGCCCATTCCAAATAGTATTTAAAATGCTGAAGTATAGTTGGAATATGCCGGGTGAAGCGCTTTTATTATATAGAACTTTAGTGCGTATTTAAAATCTGAAAGTATTTTAGATTTTCTTCCTTTTTTTCTTTGCATTTGATTTTTGTATGCGAGTAGAGATAATGTACCCAGCAAACACACTCCTGCCGGTATATAATATGACGGTACTATTCATATTGGTAACGAGTAGTTAGAGCAATATTTACATAATATAATAATTAAAAATAATAAGTATTCAAATAGGACTGTGCTCCTTCTAAAGATTAAAAAGTAATAATAATAATAGTCCACTTCATTTACTGCTATCAGTTCTTGGGTCTTTGTGTAAGCTTTAAAACATTTCAATTATCTTTCTTCCCTCGCAAATTTCTAAAAAGTGCTTAAAAGACCAAAATATCGACACTGAATAGGAGAATGTTCTGAAATTTACCTTCATAACGGAAATGTTCTTACTTTATGCATGGCTGTCTTCTCTTCGCATATGAACTGAGCTGCCCGTGTGTTATTTCAATATATAAAAAAAACCTTTTAAACCAATATAGATTATGTTTTTGGTAAAGATTTTGTACTTTTAATTGAATAAAATTAGGTAAAACGATAACCTGAAAGAATAAAGTTGCAACTTTAGCTATTTTTAGTATACAATTTAATATGAATAATAATTTTCATAATATTTGCATTTTACTAATGGCAATTTCTATTTAAATGTAAAACAAGAGGTTTAATACATTTTACATACCTATTCATATAGGATTTTTTTTAAAACTTTTTTATACTTATTGTTATTCGTTTAACTTAAAAGCACATGTATTCAAACAAAAGTTCATTTTTTGCATATAGAAATTTTAATATTACATTATAACGGTCATATATTTTGAAAAAAATAACAATGGTTATTTATGATTTGCTTGTCTAAATAACTGACTGGGTTTGGATTTTTTTCAGGTGGCCCGCTTAGTAAATGTTTTGAAAGTAGTACTTGTTACAGCACCTCAATAGTTCCGCCACTAAAATGTGTTTTGAAAATTTGAAATTTACAAATGTACTTTTCAATAAAGAAAATACATAGTTAATAAGTTTAAATTAAATATTTGAAATTATTTTTCTTTCATAAATTATTTTCTAGGTTTCAGAATGTTTATTATCATTTTTTTAAAAATAAAAACGCTAATAATTCCTTGAAAACATTTTTCTGCTTTCTAGAAATGAACTTATAAATTACAATATGTTTAAGACGTCCGATACATTACATGTAGAGGTGCATTTTCAAGTTCTTACATTTCAATAACTAATTTCCTTGAAATATAAGTCATGCAGAAGTCTCCAAAATTTTCTTAAAACAAGAGTTCATCATCACATTTTGTCGTCATTACTATCGAAATTACTAGTTGAAATATGTGATATCTAGCTGCGTGCCCGTTCTCCGTACGTTAGAAAACAAATGTTTTTTTTTATATACATATGATTCGAAAAAAGTCTAGTGATGCGGAATCTCAAAGAGTAAAAATTATTTGAATGACAACGAAAAATTGCGTGATATGAAAAAACCCTTGATAACTGCAGCATGATGACACAGAAACGTAATGTCAGTGTCACTTGAGATCATAAAAGGAAGAACTTAACGGTATTCAGACAAAAGTCTTCATTTTCAAAAGGGCTTATTTCCACATCATGTAATGCTGTGTTTTAGGTTTAATTTAAAGCATTATTTATAACTAAGAAATAACCTTCCATCGTGTGGGCAACTGTTTTATTTTATCACGCAACTCCTAAAGCATAAACGATGCATTAGCGCAGTTGATGCAGACAACCTACTGAAATTTTATCTAACAAAAAAGTCATGATATCATAAATATAAAAAAACCTACATGAAAAAAAATATTTGTTGCACGATCTACGCTCTGATGCCACGGTGTTCCCTTGACAATCGTGGTATTTTTGTAAATCTAAACGTTTGTGAAGTAACTTTTTAGAATGAGCTGTTGCTGAAATCATACTTTACTGAACTTCTAATGCAGCATTAAACTCGTTGCATAAAACTGACTTCAAACTCACTTGTGGTTTGCGCTTAAAATAAGATTTATTTTCTTTCTATTTTTGACACAATAGTTTCCAGAATCTCAAATTCAGTATTTAAACATAACGGGAAGTTGTGTCTAGACATCTTGGTCTCTTAAATTGAAAATCTTATTGTATAATACACTAATGCATGCGACACTGAAATCGACGATACTTCTACGATGGGAACGGTAACAATTAAATGTAAGCATTAGAGGGTGTATTTTCGTTTTTAACTTCATGATAACACCATTCATAGCCAACATAGATATCAATACGATTCCGTCAAGTTCAAATATTTGTACCTGTTGCCATTAAATAAATGAATTATGTTAATAATCGATAGCATGGTAGATGGTATGTTATGCATAACATACCATCTACCATAACAAAGAATCTCATTCCATTCCAAATTTAGGGATACGCGAACAAATATTTAGAGAATTTTCTCAAAACTTTTGTAGACCGCAGGTAAGTTAAGAGACTCCTTATCATGATGCTAAATTTATTTTTTATTCATTTCAGTGGTTTTCGAGGGATGTGCGAATGTGATACTAGACGTACAAAATCTGTAAAAAGGAATGCGTCATAGCTAAAACGACATAATTGCATACAAACATACTTTCTTACGTTCGTTTTAGTACACTGTAAAATAATTCGGAAATGTCAGATATTTATTGTGGAAAGATTTCTGAAAATAGAGTGTTAATTACTCATGCTCAATTCGGGCTCTTGAAGTCGGATACATAACCCCCATTTTGAAGTAAAATAATTCAAGTCGACCAGAAAATCTTCATGTCGAACGTTCTGCACATGCGCGTTTAAATATTTTTACGTTCGAGATGTCTTTGATTTTATATTCATAGAAGGTGGCATTAAATCAATGTCATTTTATACATCACTTTATCATTGCAGTAAATTGAATCATGTCTTGTTCTGTATAGCAGTTTATGCATTCATCTTCGCTTCGAGGATCTTAAGCTCGAAACCAACAAAAGGGTAAATGGATTATTAATCGTAAATATTATAATAATACTTCTGTAAACTTCACTTAGATGTCAATATAAACTGAATGCTAAAGGATTTAGAAATGTGTCAGCATCAGAAGTTGACTAAGTTTGATTTTTACTGTGACACTTTTTACAATGCTGGATGGTTTTTGAACATCTTTCCGAAATACTTAAAATTGTTTCTGAATTTTTTTGCTAGAGATGCGGAAACATTTATTCAACGAAATATCAATTATAGTATACAAAAGTACTTTTACAACATAAGTAATAAATAACAGGTGTTATAAGCAATATTAAATTTCAAAATAACTTAAATAGTAATTTTATGTCTCTTTACATTTTCAAGTACCAATAGATCGGCTAATCCCCGCTTTTTCAATATACCAACATTAACTACTCTATATAAAGCCTATTTTAACAAACATACGTGTCCTCAAATATGTTAAAATGCATGTTTATGTCTTTAGACGTGCACTATTTTGTTCTAAAATTTCGGTTTGAAGCGATCCATCTGTTTTGGATGCCAAAACATTTGTCCGAATCAAGCCCATCTCATTTGTCCAAATTAACGCACTCCACGCCATTTTTAAAACTACACATCAAGATAATAGCAAAACGAGCTAAGGATATAAAATTATTTACAAAATATACGGCAATGACATAAGTTATCATTACATATCACACACTACAAGTGTGTTAAACCATTATTAAGTAATTGCATTAATAAATAGTTTTTTAAGTTTTTACTTTTAAGAACCGCAAATGATTAAATATATTTAATTAACTTATCTTCCAATTTTTTTTCTCAAATTAATGGAAAATAAAATAATGTACCGTGTCCAAAACAGCCCACGCCCGAAGTAGCCCCACTATTGCATTGTTTCGTTTGTTATGAAGTAAGAAAATTTTACATATGCGTGTATATAAAATTATTAGGATGTCCCCAAAAAGGTTTTAACGGTCTTTAATTCCTTATTTATTGGTTATAAATGGTCAATGTAAATTGATAAAAATGTTCAAAATATGATCGAAAAAAAGATTATGCTACGAAAATCTCCTCTCCTTAATCTCCAAAAATTACACTTAAATTACACTAAAAATTACACTTTGTATACAAACCCCGTACAAAAAAAATAATTAGTAAAATGGGCTCCATACTCGAAGGAGGTGACATTCAAAATGTGAGAACTATTTCTACAAAGGTCAGAGATATGAAAATAAATTTAACGCTGACTTAAATCACTTTTCAATGGCTCTCGAAGGGAAAAATTACGTCGAATGATCGCATTTCAGAGGCCGTGCAGAAATTACCAAAGGAAATATTTTATTCACTCTAGCAATAAAAGATTACATTCAAAATATCGTATAACCCCCAATCACTTTTCGTTAAATATACCTCTTAGACATTGAATGATAAAAGGCTGAAATTTAGTTCATCACCTTATTAGTATATGGGGTACATTCAACTAATGGGGCACTTTTTTGTACGGGGGTCGTATACAAATTTTGAAAGGATAACTTTCCGTAAATGAACGTGAGGATTTTTTCTTAAAAAAGTATTTCCGACCGAATTTTGTACATTTTTTTCAATTTGCGTTTTCCACTTATCTCTAATAGATAAAGAATTAAGCACGTACAACGTCTTTGGGACACCCTGTATATATGAATAAATAAAAATATTTATAATACCTTTTCCTAGAAATGTAATAGAACTTGCTTAGTTTACCGTGAATCAAAAGCTATTACAATTTGTCAAGAAAATTTATGCTTTGTTTTACTAATCGTGATGATTTATAACGTTTGATTTTTTAAACTGAATTCGTAAGATGCCTTAGCCTTTGTTACTCAAGTTTGTAATATATATATACTAAATCTTCTTGTCCTGTGTTTCATTCATATAAAAATAAGAGTGAAGGACATTTGTTATATTCAATTATTGATGAAACTGTTAAAGGAGCCAGCTGCCATTTCCCGTTTCTGATATTCATGTCTTTTAAACGAATTTGTCCTTTTAGAAGTGCACGCAGAGTTTACTTTTAAACAGATATATTAAAAGCGTTAACTTTTTAAATTGCTGAATAGCCGAGACGAATAAAGGAGTTTGTAAAATTTAGATTCATTGATTCATTTTATCATCCCTGCCTTTTTTTTATAAAGAAGTTTGAATGTAATTTTTCAACGGCTCACTGAAATGCATATATATATATATATATATATATATTTCAATTTTTCTCCTTTATTTCAATAAGGATACGTGTTTCCTCAATTTAAATAAAATGCTGCTAATTGTAAAGCTGCTTAAGTATAAAGTTTTGAAATTTTACGCTGTATTAACGAGTGTCTACTGATTCCTTAAAATACTGGGGATTTACTTCATCTTTGCGTTAGCTGCAAGTTGTAAGTTTTTCTTTGCAAACTGTTTAACACAAATATTTTCACCTGTTTATGCTAGTACTAGTAAATTTGGGATTTATAGAATTCAAATGATCGCTTATAAATTATATGTAAGACAATAATTAAAAAAATAAATAGACTCTTTTTGAAATTTTGAATTAAACTTTCCTTTCCAGTCGTATTTAAAGTAGCAATATTTTTCATAAAACTTAACTTAAAATTCAATTCTGTCTTTCTTGATGAAATTTTAAATAATCATTGGCTTTTGAACGGATTTTAACAACCTGCTCCTTTAATTTTATATAATAAAGTATTTTATAAATGCTGCTCGAACTATAATATTCTTTTCTAATTTCTTACAACGCTGTTAACGAATTTTGTGTAGCATTATTCCAAAAAATTGAAAAAATCACTTTTAATAATACTTAAATGTTATGAAATGAGAAATGTAGTTTTCGTTAACTTTTCAAGACTTCAGTATTTGTTATCTATTCTTATTAGTACACGCTCGAGTATAAAAAAATTTAAATAATTCTAAATTGAATTACAGCGATGATTAAGATCCCTAAAATTTTATTATCTTATATATCCTTAAAAAAGTTTTTAAAAGGTCTGACCTGAATTGTGAAATAAAATGAAAGGCAAAATGTTATTCCAGTTTTTCATTTCATTTTTGAATCCAAGAAAGTAAAAAAAAATTGCCACTCAGTTTCAATGAACGCTCGAAGAGTGACAAATTCCTTGTGAAAATATTGAAACATATTAAGATTCAGTGATACATTTACTATATTGACCTTTGTTAGATTACTTATTCTATCTGCAAAATAATACATATAATATTATTCTGCAATAGCAACATATGGATAACAGTATATTTTCAGTTATGAATTATTTTTCTACTATGTTTAATTATCAAGCATATTTCAAAATTCAAAGTAGCGTTGCTAAATATTAATGCATTTTTCAATCTTTACCTCCTTAGAGGAAATCAGTTTCCTTTCTGACCTTAAACGTGACCGAAACCTGATAAAAAATGCAGAAAACATAATTTTGAATTTTTGTAAACTATACCTTAAATAATATAAATAAAATTATGATGTTCATGCCTTCAGACCGTGCAATTACTTTGCAATAGGGGGTCTATTCTGCCACGTTCGTTTAAGCGAACGTTCGGATTTGTGACACATTTCGAAACGTATGCTAATGTAAATATTCGGTAGGGAGTATCTTTACCTAAAGTTCTACCGTAGCTTGCAGAATACCAACATACGTTAGCAGGATGCGAAAAACGTAATTTTGATGTCACATATCCGAAGGTTCGCTTATACGAACGTGGCAGAATAGAGCCCTTAGTCTAGTGATTCAAAACATACATTTCAATATCCACTGTAATAGATTTCAGACTTTCTTTGTCCTTCCTAAGACAATTGCAAACAGGATTCCGAAAACGTAGCGTAATGACATAATTAATACATAACTTATGTATTATGAATATAAATTTACATCTAATAAATTTACAGACGTGTGGAAACCTGCGAATGAAATTCGACCTTTCCTGTTCTAGTCTATTTTTGTTTGCGATTGGACCTCTATTTTTACTTCAAAACAGTCCTATTATCTGTCTTCTCTCAGGCCAAATGCAGGGCAAAAGTGCTCTGCTTGTATTTTGGAACGTGAAACCTCGTCGTGTAATAAGGCATTTAGAACTGTAGAATGGGCCTTCCTTTTGCAATAATAAATTGAAATTTAAATTTTTACCGCAAATGGAGTTTTCAGAGCTGTCGGTAACTGGGCACCCTTCCTGATTTGATGTGAAAATTCTCCTCTTTCACTTAAGAGAGTTTGGTTAGCTTGGATTCGAACCCACAACACTCGATCTAGAGACCGCCTACTAACCAGGATATTCTGATTTTTTTTAATTCTATTGTTATCCGCAACACAAAGTGATACACTTACTTCGCATCACGGAGTAATTATAAGTAACTATAGAACAGCATGCGCGTGACAAAAACATCAACAAAAAACACACACTTTGTTTTTCACTGCGTGCATGTTTAGTGAAAACTAATTTATTCTTTGTGACATTCTTGCAAACTATCTAGTCACTACGGGGTTTTAAGACAGTTTTGCAAAATTAAAAATTCCATACCCTATTTATTTTTCCAGTCTTAAGTATTTTTGAATAAATTATTGAAATTAGACGTATTGATATTGATATTGCAGTTGGGAACTAGACTAAAAAATAAATACATAATAAAGAAATAAAAATTAGGGAGCGGAATATGTGAGCTGACTTTTGAAAACATTCAAATGATACAGTGTAGAAAATGGTCAAGCAATAACAGCGAACATTCCATATAAGGAATGTGTCCGCAGGCACAGATGCAAATTAAATAATCTCTATGCATTTATCTTAACATAGATGGCGATGCGGATTTCCTGGGTCTAATTAAAATGTTAGAGGAAGTAACGCTGTTAAAGTATAAATTGTCTAATTTATTGTTGCACGACACACTAGTTCTTTTGCTACTTCAAGATGTTGGGAGTTTATTTGACTCTAGTGTTTGCAGCAAACTGTAAGTATTCAACATGGAAAGTTATTTAATATGAACAAAAGGGTGGGTAAAAAAAAATAATTCTCGATGTTGGCTTGTGCGGAAAGGGTACCCCTGGAGAAATAATGTGAGCATTAACAATTTGAAGTTTGTAGGACAGTTTCTTCATCTACCTTAAATGAGGTGAAATTTCTTGTTTTTTATGTTTTGTTTTTACAAAATTTGAACGAAAAAATCTATTCTCAATTATTGGTAGTGCAGAAAAAGTACCTTTGGGGGCACTATGTTTATATAAAGATATGAAGTTTGCAGGACAATTCCTGAAAAGATGTGAAGTTTTCAGGACAATCAGGACATTTGTCGCAAATAAATAGAAATTTCAGAAAACATCTTTTTTTTCTTGACGTTTTTAACATTATTTTTTAAAAATCTTAATATTACTTGGACTTATTTATTGGAGATAATTTTTCATACAGGATATCCCTGAAGTACCGATATAGGTTTTATGCCATAAATATTTATCATAAACTTGTGTAACAAATGTGTTACGTAAAAAAATGTACATAATTAGATGGCACTCATAAAAATTTGCAGTAGATTAAATCTACATAATTATAAAATTTAAATTTTTACACCGTCCAAATTCCTGTTAGCAAAATGTGCTCTATTTATTAGGTTATGGACAAAATTTCAGCCTTTAATCATAAAAAAAATCTCAGCGAAACGAAAATAAACATGTACGTAATAAACCCCCTTTCGAAAAGAAAAATCCCATCACATTTCAGGAATTGTGTGCAAATTACTAAAAAAAAGATTAATTACATAAATGCACAATACTTTTGCTAGTACTGATATTGCATAACCCTCTGCCAACTTTGCTTATACATATCTCCGAGCCAATTTATTATAAATCGCTGAAATTTCACACATCTCCTCCCTAATTTCTGAGACACATTTTACTAATTGGTATTGATGAATAAATCATACTACACACTTTAATTTCTTGTGTGACCACAGTGCTGCCAAATGTACTATTTTTCCACTTCCATCAAAAGAAGAAAGAAAAAGGGTTTTCAAAAATTTTGTAAAAAGAAAAAAAAAAAGGAAAACAGTAGTTAAGTTAAATTTCAGCACATTTTCGGAAGATCAAGAAACTGCCGTACAAAATTTAAAATTTTCAAATACACATATTTCCTTTAAAGACACCTTTTCCACACCACCTACCTATTATCGAAAATAGAAAGTTTTTTTCAGTTGACCCAAATAAATAATATGTACTCCGCTATTTATTTTAATGCTGTCTAAACATGGACTTTAAGATCATTAAAAAAATTAATTTTTCTTTCATGAAATTAGTTTCTGAACTTTGAAAATTTATAGATGATATAATTTTGAGTTTTGTTGCATCCAGCTTGTTTATTTATTTATTTATTTATTTATTTATTTTTCATGTAAATCTATCTTTGCATAAAAGTATAAAAATATAAAAGTATTGCTTGGTTATGATATTATTACTATTATAAAATTGATTTCCGAAATTTGCATTTTTCTTTAATTTAAAAAATACAATCCTGTTAAAACTAAAAGATTGTGTAAATAAGTTTTATTCAGATTCTGCTTCATTTACTAAACTACAGCTAAATGATAAAAACTTCTTTTTTATAATGGGGGGAAATTTGCTTAAAAAATGGAACACACATTTATCACGGATTTTCTTATAAATCTTAAGAGAAAATAGTATATCAATAGAAAAAAAATTGATTTTTTTTTTTAACTCAGTAAAAGATTATAATTACTAGGGATCGACCGATAGTATCGGCGCCGATACCTCCTATTTTTTTAGGTATCGGTATCGGTTCTTTCATATTTCAAAAATATTGGGGAAGTATCGGTTCCCGATACATTCATTCATTTTCACCGACACTTTTCAACTGATACTTAGTTTTTCAGAAGGAAAACCGCACAGACGCAATACCACTCAAGAATCTAATCTGGTAATGAAATTAGAGGCGTCATTTTAACCCATTTATGCCTAGCGTCCCTTTTTTGGGACGGCATTATCGCTATCATTCGAAAACGTTATTTATTTTTCCTAGCCTTTATTCGCGAGTATTGAACCTCAATTCCACAAAATATTTTAATATGGCACGTAGGATGTTGACATTTCAATTTTTATACATAACGATTTTAAATGAAATCATCCCTTGTTCAAAAAGTTGACATCAGAAATTTATCAATTACTTCTGGTGTTAGCAAAAATCGAAGAAAGTCGCAAAAATATCCAGGCACGAATGGGTTAATGGCATATTTGTTTGCGCGACTGTTTTTGAGCTGTGTTTTTGTTTTTTTCTAACCATCGCTAAATATGGATGTAGCATCATCAAAGTGTGGAAGAAAGTGTGATTGAGGAAACGTATGACAGTGAAACAGGGCAGTCGTCTATTCTGTTAAGATATTTCGATTTGGCGCCTAACAGTAAATATCGATCTTTAAAGAATTCAAAAAACAGATGTCGAGAGGTAGGCTATAATTTTACTTCAGCTTTATAGACGTTTATTTTCTCTCTGTCTAGATTGAAAGAAGTGGATTATATATATATATATATGTGTGTGTGTGTGTATATATATATATATAGTAAAAGACATAACAAATACAAAATTCTAAATATCCATGGAATGATAGGTGAGCAAAACAAAGAACTCAAAATCTTATGTAAAAACAGGAATGAGCAGACACATCACGCAGATAGAAATCCAAACAATGGTAAATCAGAAAAAGAAAACGGAATTGGATGGAGTAAAACAATGGGTAGTAAGCATCGGCTAAACTCGTCAGGCCCCACGAACCGAATACTTACTACCAAGATAAAAAAACAAAAGTATATATATATATATATATAATATATATATAATATTTATATATATATATATATATATATATATATATATATATATATATATATATATATATATATGTATATATATATATATATATATATATATATACATACACGCACATAAAATTTATTGGGAAGTAGGTGTACGGCTTTTGAATTGGCTATTGGCTTTAAACTTTTTTTTTAAACCGAATTTAAATTTTTATTTTAAAAATTTCCGCAAGAACATCTGATTCGGCTTGGGTATGAAGTATGATGTCGATATCAAAACTGATGAGGGAGACTTTCCTTGACATCGTTTCATACTGCGATAGTGATAGTCATGAGTGACCCTAAATTAATAATTTATTTTAAATCGGCCCTTCAAAATTTTCATATTATGATTTTGCATCGGAAATTAAACCGAAACTAGCTTTAACACTCACTGACACCCTTTTGAAAAAGTATTCGAGAATAAACCCCATGTCATTTTTTTTTATTTAAAACTAGCTGCGTGCCCGTTCTTCGCACGGTAGGAAACGAAAAATTTCCTCACATGTGTCATTCGAATTAATTCCAGTGATGTGGAATCTAGAAAAAGCAAAATTATTTCACTCTTGACTTAAAATTTGCGTCATATATGTAATAACCTGAGATCATTGCAGTATAATGACACACACACACACACAAAAAAAAAAAAAAACTATGTCAGCGTCATTCGGTATCAAAAAAGTAAAAATGGACCGTTTGCAGTGAACTTATGACTTTCAAAATGTCTTATTTCCTCAGACATGCTGTCTTTTAGGTTCACGTTTTAGCATTAAATACCTCAGACACTACATGAAATGGACATTTTTTTTAATTTTAAAAATACGTCACCCTCTCTTGCAAGCCTTTACAAAAAGAAAAGAGATAAGAGATAAGAATGCGCTATTTATAAAGGCTTTAAAATTGTTTTTCTAGATTATGCAGTTTAATTTTTCTTCTCACAAAAAAATCCAGTATTTATAAAAGGAAATCGAGCCAAGCAAAGAAATCGTCTGCTCGCGGGACCCGTTTTTATTTATTTTTTTCAACTGGCAATTTTAATCATTGTTACTGATCCATGACAACCAAACCGCAAGATATCAAACCGAAAATTATAAGAGGTGCTACTGAAATGAAAATCCTTCTTTACTTAAAAATTCGTAAAAATTCTCCTAATTTATATTTTTCCTCCGTTCTTCTTTTAAAAGTGGGCGAATTGTGTGCTCCGTCTTTTGTCCAAATATAAAAAAGTTATGACAGGTAGAATTCAAGATGCAGCAGTTTTAAAAATATTTTACGAAAGTCAGCGTCAAATTTAATTTTATTTGAAAAATTCCCCAAAATCTGCAAAGTATGTTACACAGTCCGAACAAACAGTTTTTAAAAGAAAATTTTCTCCTCTATACGATGATGTAACTATCGTTTTCTTGCGAGTGCAATTACCGGCGTTATTATGTATTACGCAAGAAAAATCGCTAAAAATCGGACAAAACATAAAATAAAACATTTTCTAATTCGAATTTCGAAAAAATCGCTTCGAGGTGTGTCGAGACCCGTCTTGGAGAATTTCCGTACAAAATTTGGTAGGTCTACGATCACCCGTTTCGGAGCTACGCGAGACACAGACAGACAGACAGACAAACGGACAGTTTACACACTGTTTTATTTATATAGATAGATATTGTCCTCTGTAAAAATGAATTATGTTACAGAACAATAAGTTCTAAAATTTCTTTTAAATTTGTGTTTTTTACAAAACTTAATTACTTATTCACAAAACGAAAAAAGGAAATATGAGAGAACTCGAATACTTTTTTGAGTGGTTGTACGGTCTGATGGTAAATGCTCTTTAAAAGTCCCATGGCACTTCCATCTTGCAGACTTGCCACAACACAAAACGCGCATTGTAGATACCGAATAAAGCATAGAGAAAAACAATATAGTAATCTGGATAAAAGTAGTCTCACTCAAATGCGAAACCGTAAAAATATTAATCAAGTAATGAACAATAAAAACAAATGATTTAATGATTTTATTGTTTTAGGAATAATTTTATTGAAATAACAACCATGTGTAGGTTAAACTTTAGAAGTAGGGGTCCTCAAACTTTTTCCTAGCGCAAAAATTTGAGGGGGGCCCAAGCACTACATCGCTTTGGCAGAATTGAACTAACATATCTTATGTTTCCACTGGTATTTTACAGTGGCATGACAGTAGGATGGCAGGACGGGCAAGATATCACAGGCTCCGGGCGAGAGCCCTCCCCCTTCCCCCAACATGAGACTGTTTGTTGCTCATTACATTTACTGAAAAAAATGAATCTATATAAATAAAATTAGACTTTTGTCTGTACATTTCTTGGAATTCAAAAATTTTGCGATTTCTATCCGTTTCAAGCACCCGGGAATCCGATGCGACCCTCAAAAAAAAGTTTGTCTGTCTGTCATTCTGTCATTCTGTCATTCTGTCCGTGACGCTTTATTTGTTTAAGCATCACGTAAAAACGACTGAAGCGAATGATATGAAGTTTGGTGTCATGATAGGTGGTCACTCAACTTGAAACATAGGCGTCGAATTTTAAAAAAATCTTGATTAGATTTTCAGATTTTGCGAAAATCGTTTCAAACTGCGTAAATTTGTGTTCAAGCATCACGCAAAAACGATTGAAGCGAATGATGTGAAATTGGGTGTCATGATAGGTGGTCACTCAACTTAAAACATAGGCGTCCAATTTTTAAAGAATCCTGATTGGATTTTTGAGATTTTGCGAAAATCCTTTCAAACTGCGTAAATTTGAAATCAAGCATCACGTAAAAACGACTGAAGCGAATGATATGAAATTGAGTGACATGATAGGTGGTCACTCAACTTAAAACATAGGCGTCGAATTAAAAAAAAATCTTGATTAGATTTTGAAATTTTGCGAAAATCATTTCAAACTGCGTAAATTTGTGTTCGCACATCACGTAATAACTGCAAAGGTGAAAAAACGATATTTGGTGAAATGATAGGTGGTCACTCACCTTAAACTATAAGCATGTAATTAAAAAAAAATTATCAGATTTCGAGATTTTGTGAAAATCGTTTAAAACTGAGTGAATCTTTGTTCCCGTATTACGTAATAAAGACTAAAGCGAATGATATGAAATTTGGTCACACGATAGATGGTTGCTCAACAGAAACTATAGGAGTCCAATTTTTTAAACATTTTTATTAGATTTTTGAGATTTTGTGAAAATTCTCTCAAAATACGTTTATATTTCTTCAAACATCACGTAATAACGACTAATACGAATGTTACGAAATTTGGTGATAGGATAGGTAGTTGCTAATCTTAATTTATAGGCGTTGAATTTTTAAAATATTTTCATTACATTTTGAGATTTTGTGAAAATCGTTTTAAAATGCTGAAATTTTTGTTCCAGCATCACGAAATAAAGACTGCAGGGAATGAAACGAAATTTGGTGACATGTTAGGTTGTCACTCAACTTAAATTCTAGGCTTCCAGTTTTGCAAAAATGTTGATTAGATTTTCAGATTTTGCGAAAATTATTTCAATATGCGTAAATATTCGTTTGCGCATCACATAATTACGACTAAAGCGAATGAAATGATATTACTTAGTTACTCTCTAACCTGTAATATTTTAACAATACATAAAAATTATAACTTCGATTTCTTTACTTTGGCAACATACTACATCCATTCTGTGTACTCCTACAATGCTTACGAAAGTTCTTGCTTTTTAGAAATTTGCATTCAGTACTAACCCGTCAACGACGGGTACTTCAGCTAGTATTAAATATTTTACTTGTATTCAATTAACTTAAGTTACCGACGGAAGTATATAAATTAAATAAAAAACGAAAAATATTTATCAAATTTAAAGGTATTAGTGAGAAAAACTAATAGCTCTGATTTGTAACGCGTTGTAATAAAGTAGGCCCAAGGAATGAATTCGCTACGGGCAATAACGATGTAGTTACGATACTATTTACAGACATGCAATTTTCATGAAGCTCTCGAGGCTGACAATCACAAGCTGATGAACTAAGTCTTGTATTTTTTATCTTTTTAATATTTTCTTTTTATTTAGTGTATATTTTCGTTTTATTTAGTTTTGGGAGAAAACCACCCAAACTCTAGACGGTTAGATTAATAGCCACTCTCGGAGAAAGAATCCCGAAGATGCACACTTCAGACATTTCCCAATTTTCTAAGATCACTGTCTACCTTTAAAAGACAATTTACGGTCAAAATTCATATTTTTCTTTCTTTTTTTAAATAGGAACATTCTTAGAAACCATTTAGGAGCATGGAGTTTTTTTTTTTCCTTTACATCAGCTATATATATTCTCCCTAAGCTCGTTACTATTATCTATTGGATGCGGCCTACGTTTTTGTTTTATACTTTACAAGTTTTTCATTGATATTAAAAAATTCATAATTGCAAACTTTAGGACCGTTTGTAGGGACTTAGGAATTCTTACGTAGTTATTATCAAGTAGTGGCTAGGAAAAGTTAGTTCATATTTTTTTGTCCGTTTTAAAATTTGCTATATTAAGAAATACTGAAATGCTTATTTTCTAGGTTGCGTGCAAAGGCTGTGTGCAAAGTAGAAATTTGAATTCTTGAATTTTTTACAGCAAAATTCTCATTGCAAGTTTTTTTATATTTATGACAAACCTTTGCAGTAAAAAACCACTCTTTCATTTTATTTATTTATTTACATTTTTTGAGGGGAGACAATTATTTTTTTCCGAAACTAATAAAGATTTATCAAAGATTTGGAAAGATTTGAAATTTTTAGAAAATTTGACCTGAGACTTATAAATCTTACGATAAAATTTAATAAAATGAGTTATTTTACCTTGCTTTATTTTTCTCTGTGATGTATTCCGCCTAAGGAAAAGTAATTTAATTGAGACATCTTTTGTAATCGTTTCAATTCTTGGACTCAGATTAATTTAACAACTAGCATAGAATAGTATTATACATGCTACAGTGTAATCAGCAGTCAATTTGTGTACTTCATGTTTTTGCATGAAAAAAAAAAACTTCTTTTACGATAGTGATATTTTGACGCCGAATTTGCTCTGATCGTATTTATGAAAGAATTTGGAGTTTTAGCTTATAAATTCTGTGAGCAATGAGCTTTTTTCTTTTCTTTTCTTTGATGTTAAAAATAAATTTTGCTTATTAAAAAGCCTGTTGCTCATTGTAAATTAGAATTTAAATACACCCGGAAGATTCAAAAACATGAAGTACTGCAAAGTTTGACAAACTATAAAAAAAAATGGCAGGAGATTTTTTTGAGGAATTTTAACGCATATTCAAAATACGTCTGGAGAAAACCACCCAAACTTTAGACCGTTAGATTGATAGCCACGCTCGGAGAAAGAATCCCGAAGATGCACACTTCAGACATTTCCCAATGCGCAGCGTTTTATAAATTCGGCCATTGGTCGCTATGTTGTAACAGAAAAGAAGGACTATAATGCTTTCTACTGGGTTCAATTTTTTATCTATGGGCTCATCATGGTGCTAGTTATTTTAACGAGAATTGCACTCTCATTACAATAACTGTCCACATATGTAGATTTTAACGGCGTTAAATCATGTAAAGTATCGGTATCGGCCGATACAGTAACTGCAATGTATCGGTATTGGTTATCGGTGAAAATGTGGTATCGGTCTATCACTAATAATCACGTTAATATTTCTAATAAATGATAATACTGAATGCATGCCTTAAATTTTTATGGTCATACTTCCTTTTTACTTAGAATATCGACAAAACATGTTTTTAAAAATTCAAAACATATTTTTCATTACTTTTTAATAAAAATTGGTCTAATTTTCAAACATTAAACTATAACTCCAATTAAAATATGCACTTATTCATGTCTGTATTCATGTATATATAATAAATTATTAATAGATGCATTTTTTCAAATTTTCTTTTAAAAAATTTAATGCAGACCCCTAAATAATCTTTTCTCGATGATACCATATTTTAACTATTAATTATAACACATTAAATCGTAATTAAATAAGAAATAAGAAATACATATTATTCTTATTTTCTATATAATTCGGAAAAAAATTCTACTATGAACAGAACCTATGAGTATATAAACTAATTTAAAATTCAACAATTATGAAGGATATGTTGAATTATAATTTTTAAAGAAAATTGATCTATTATTAAACAAACATTTCAGAATTTAATATGCGATCCCCGAAAAAGTGCGAATAAGTTCATTTTTGTTTTTATTGATACAGTCTATACACAATTATTAATACACGCATTTTTTATATATTATTTTTTTAAATTAATGCAACCGAAAATACCGATCATGTTTTTCCACAACACTGTATTTTTAAAAAGTATTTATGATTTAGGAAAGCATATTTTAAAGTAACAAGTAGTAATAAATACAATTATAATTTACATTACAGTGAAAATTTCAGTTTTGATAAGGAATGATAGTTTGGAAAATACTAACTAATATTGTTAAATTTCATCAGTTATGGGATTCGTAAACTGGATTCCAATTACTCTCCATACTGTCATATATAGTTTGTGAACAGAATAATTAAATATTAATAAGAGTCTCATCTGCTAACTCGCACACTTGTCAATAAAAGTTATCATTGCTACTGATGTTTCAAAGTCTGATATTTTACTTTAAATATTTATTCAACACAAATTCCATAACGAAAATTATTAATTTATAATTTTGTTTACCATCTTGATGAATGCTTTATTCAATATATGTTTCTTAAGCAATGAAAACACAATTTGAAATAAAAATGTAACTAGCTTACTAAACTTTTCTGGTTCAATATCACGTAAAAATAGAAATTTCAACTAAAGATCCAAGTAATATTTTGTCCGATCTTTTAAAATTAATGAAAAATAGCGAAGGTTTTGCCTTCGAATTATAGCACCATCAACTATTTACAAAAATAAATGTATCCTTTTTTACTGAATATCGCTGTGTTTTTTTTTTCATAAACAAGTCATTTGTATCTCTTTTATTACAAACTAGCCACCTCCGGCGACCAGTTGGTTCGCCATCTTAATAAATCTTGTTCGGAGAGAATCCTGTTCCTCACCGGCTTCCTCGGCACTGAAATCTCTCAGATTCTGAAAGGAATTTAAAATTAAGATGGTTACAAACAGCAGCGGACCTACGGTAAGTGTCGCCCCATGCTAATATAAAAAAGATCGTTTGTGTGCGAAATGACGCCCCGTTCGAAGCCGGCGCCCAGATGCGATGCTTACAGTGTCGGTCCGCCCCTGGTTATAAAAATAAGATGGTTAAATGATAAAAACCTACAAAAAGGAACAAATTATTTTCGTCCTATATAATTTTCAAGAGCTTCTGGATATATTCGCCTTTATCAAAAAACAGAAAAAGTAAGAAAGTAAGAAAATCTGAAACACTTTAAGATTTTAAATACGCACAAAAGTGCTATATATTAAAAGCGTATTATAATCCATGGGTCTTCCCTATTATCCTTCCTTATTTCATTAAGTTGGAAAGTATATCATTATTCATGAATGTGATTAAACAAAATTAAAATTGGTATTTCTAACATCCTTTTTCCGGATGTAATACATCAGAAAAACCTCGGTTGTTCGAGCCTCGTCAGGGGGAGACACCTCCCCCCTTAACTCCCTAATTTTTTAGTTTCATTATTGCCATATTAAAACGATATTAATTCACTCTGTCATTTTATCTGGCATCTTTCGAGTATTTCGCCTGGTAATCCTATGTTGAAATTTTTATTATTGTAACTTACCTATTTATAGAAAAATACTGGTGATGCATATTCTACAGCTTACGAAATATTGTAACAATAGATTAAAGCTGTTGTGAACTAACAGTATTTAATTATATGTAAAATTATGTGGCATACTTTTATGTCGCATTTTTGGGACACATTTTTCATACAATTTTCAATAAGTGAGAGATAATATGACATAGTCATTAATAGATGGAGAAAAGCTGCACAGAAAAATGCACGATTCCAACTGAATGAAAATTTCAAAACCTTATTCTCAGGTGTATTCAGCAGACGATAAATTACGATAAATTGCGCCAAGCGTTAGAATCATCTCCTCAAAATCGCACATCAGCCGTTTATTTTTTGCCAAATTAAAATGTTGCACATTTTAGTCTCAGAAAATTGCTAAATGATATTTTTGGGTATAAAACATTTCATTCCTGCCCTGATATCCCATGTACACGATATTTTAATTTAAAAACAACCTTACTAATAATCTAGACAAAAAAAATCGTTATTCTTTTATTTTTACTTCAAGAGTCTGAATCATTTAATAAACTTGCCGAATGTGGCAACCTAGATAAGCTTAATTGTCGATTTTTCCACTGTGGGGTTACAATAACGAAATGGCGGAAAACAAAAATTAGCCTTTTGCGAAAAGTTTTTTATCGATATCTCCTACAATAATTCGAATTTTGAAAAAATCGCTTCGAGGTGTGTCGGGACCTGACATGGAGAATTTCCGTACAAACTTTCGTAGGTCTACGATCATCCGTTTGCGAGCTACGCGAGACACAGGCAAACAAACTAACGGACAGTTTACACATTGCTTTATTTATATAGATGCAAAGTCAATCAGTCAAAATAGACCTATGCAGATGATGACAATATATTCCAGTATATTGCTAGGTTTTTTTTTTTTTTTTTACTGAATGTTCTTCCAAAAACGATTTTTTTTATTAAATAGTATTATTTATTGCAGATTTTATTTGTGTTTCTGGTCATATAACTGTAGAATGTTACGAGCAAGAAAGGGAAGCATGTAGTCACATCGAAAGACCCGAAGCATTTCCAAGCACTGTGGATGAGCTCAGAGATGTTTGCCGGTGAGTGCGAATTATAAAATGTTACATGTATTCCGAGAAGAAGATCGCACAAAAAATAGGATAAAAACTTTTATTAATTTCACTTTATAGTAACTGCGGAGGGAGAGGATCCCATAGAAATTGTTATTCAGTTTACCTTTTTTTAATGGATAGTATTGAAATAGAGTAAAATGCGTGCATTTTTTCAATGAAGATAAATTACTGAAAGACCTGTCTTGCATAATAGGAAGATACTTTGATTTAGACGGTGGCTATTCGGTGGGGCCAGGCTTCTCTAGCCCTTAATGACAAGCCGCCACTGGCAGGGCCTGATTACTGAAAAGGCTCGTGAAGCTTGAGCTTCCCCTCAGAACTTGAAAAGGGGCCTGAAAATGACTGAAAAACTGCGATAAAAATTCAAAATTTTGTTTTTAAATAATCTTTTAAGTTATTGTAAACATTTTTAATGAAGAGAAGTGGTGCTTTTCAGAAGTCTTGATACTTCATGTCGCAACATTTCTAAATTGGTTGTTTGCGATGTCTTTGCCTGGGACATCTACTGTGGTTGAGAGTTTTTTTTCTGTCATGGGGAATATTTGGCCGGTAGAAAGGGGTAGACTTTTAATATGTAATGTTAAACACATGGGCGCCGGCAGAATATTTCCCAGGGGGGGCAAAGACTACTCCAGGGGGGGCAAAGACTACTCAAGAGGGGGCAAAGACTACTTCAACGTGTTAACGGTTTCCAACGTGTACCATGTTGGAAAGAGCAAAAAAGCAAGGGAAAACACTACATACAAAAATCTAGGGGGGGCATTGCCCCCCCCTTGCCCTATGCTGCCGGCGCCCACGGTTAAACATCTTCTAAATGTCAAAATTAATTCTAAACTTCTGTCTTGTGATTTTTATGATGCCATCAAAACAAACAAAGAATTCCTGAAAAAAGCCATGTCTCATGAAAAATATTACTAAATTAATGAAGTTTAATGTTCCAGTAAGGTAATGAAATGTTTTTAGTTATTTGTTAATGTTTAAAGTAATTTCAAAAATATTGTAAAATCTCGTTACAATGAACTATTAAGAAGATTAATGAATGAAATATTTTTATCAAAGGAAATTTTCAAATTAATGAATAAAATGCTTTTTTCAAAGGAAATCATTAGAACTAATTAAATCAATGAAATTTCTTTTTTATGAATAAAATATTTTTATGAAAGAAAATCATTAAAACTTTACTTTTCCCAAACAAAAAAGTGATGGGGGGCCCTAAATGAGACTGAGCTTCCCCTCTCTTCAGAGGTTAATCGGGCCCTGGCCACTGGTATTTATGCTCAATGGTACAATAATGGTACATTATTCGAATGGTATTATGCAATGGTATCTTTGACAAGGCCCGGACTGCCAGGTCGGCTGGTCAGCGATTGCCGATGACGCCCGGCTCAAGGGGACCTCGGAGAGACCCCCTCCCTGAATGGAAATTCTACTTTATAATTAGACAAATTTGATATATATCTACATACAGGGTGTCCATTGCTAACGCTGTCTAATGGCTATTTCCTAAACCGTTAGTCAGAGGCACATAGTTCCAATTGCAAAAATGATTTAAATTGTATCAACTTTTATATCAGAAATAATTAACGTCAATAAAACAACTTCTATAAAAATTAAGAAATTTAAATTTTTATACGGTCCCATGGTCCTATCAGTTATATGTAGAAAAAGTTTTCTTTACGCATTTTCATGCACAATAAAAAAAGGTCGTCCTTCTGCGACCAAAATTCATCGATTTATGAAGCGGCAAACATTGTGTCTTAAGTCACTTTTCCACGTTTAAAAATGTCCCGTTATGGTAAACCGTTTAGGGACCATATAAATACTGAAATTTTAAATTATAGGTTTCAATTTCATTTTCTGGCATAATGCCGAAAAAGAAGCAAAACTAATTTTAGAGTACTGATCTTCAAGCAGACAGAGCCTTATTATCGCATGGGCAAATCTGGACTTTGCCCAGTGCCCCCAACTTCAAATGTTATTGTGGAATATCCTTTTTTATATCAAAATTTTATAAAAAAATAAAACAAATTTCATAGATCAGGGTCCCCCAAATCCATCAATTCTCAGGCCCCTGTTGGTCATTATTGGGTCCAGCAAAAAGAGGGTTATAGTCAAGCTCTTTTAAAATCTATCTGGGGTCAGACTTACTAAATCTTATATGTGTAGAATGCAGATGTGTAACGTAAGATTGTGCTACGAAAAGTACAGCAAGAGTTTTCTGTACGGGTGCATATTCAGATTGCAGTCGAAGAAAGTTATTTAACGCCAGTTCATTTAAAAAATTCTACTTTCCACATAAGCTATATTTTTAGGTTAATTTATTGTATACACTTTGTTAAACGTTAATCTTCTTTATTGCAATCTATATTCATGAAATAGTGAAATTGCTGATAAATATTACAAAGCTCAAACCATGTACATTAATTTTTCTCAAATTCATTTTGTATACAACCCCTATTTCGCAGCTCGAAAAGTGCTCTAACTTTAAGCAGCTGAAACTCGGTGAATTTTGGTCGTAGAAGTACGCCTTTTTTTTTTATAGGGCATGAAACTGCATAAAGAATTTTTTCTAAATATAACTGATAGGACTGGGAACAGTATAAAAATTTATATTTCGTAATTTTTATAGGATTTGATTTATTGACTTCGATTGTTTCTGATATAATATATTATACAATTTAAATAATTTTTGCAATTGGAACTATGTTTCTCTGACTGACGGTTTAGGAAATAGCCATTGGACAGCGTTAGCACTGGACACCCTGTATATATGCTACAGTGAAAACCCGAAATCAGTCAAAATATATATCAGACTAACTGGATTATTTATTTCTCAGTAATCTTATGTCTTTTCGCAGGGGCACAGCGAAAGGATCTCAGGAACCCCACGGCTCGAGGGGACCCCCGAAGATTCAGGGGCCCCCAAAAGCACTAACATAGTTTTTTTTTTTCTAACGGGCAGGTACTTTGCCGATTAGGCGTTGTTTCTTACAACGGCCCGAAGGTGTTGGCCACTTTATTATGGGGGCACGTAGTTGGTGGACCAACGTCGCCCCGTATAAAGGGACGGACATGACAACCCTTCCCATTCGGGGATCGAACCCCGGCCGCCGGAAGTTGACCCGAAACCGGAGTACGGTGCTGGTGCTTTACCCATAAAACTCGGTTGGCAGCACTAACATAGTTAAATGTGGTTTTTAGGCACGTTAATAATTATTATAGTAAATTTCAAAATTTCCAAATAAACATCTTCTAATATTCTATTCCCTTTAAATTGATCAGTAAGGGGTCTCTTTTTCAAACTCTAGCCGGGGCCTCAAAGGAGCCAGTCCGGGCCTGCTTTTGACTTTTATGGTGAAATGCATACATTAAATATTTTATTTTCTGTTTTAGATATGTTAAAGAGCTAGCAGATTGCATTTTGCCTGTTAGAGAGAAATGTTCCGACTTCCTTGATGATTTGAAGAGATTCCGAGAGATAATAGATTATGTACACGAAGTCTGCGATGAAGACAATGAAATATTTCAAGGTGTCTTTTTCTTTTCAATTTCGTTCGCATTTGTTTCTATAATATTTGCATCATTCTTAAACACTGGAGATTATGGATGAATGATTCTTTGCTTATACATCAAAAATTTGCTACTTTTATCTGCACGTTCCGCTGTTATTGCTTTGGCTACGGCACAATGCGCTAAACTTTACTCACACATTGTGCTTTTATTACAGGAAAGGAACACAAGATATAACAGAAAAGCTGTTCTACAGGGGTTAAATTTAGTCTAAAATTCATATTCTACATGTCGAGTAATTTCTTGCATGTAAATCGGTTAGCTAGAACACGTGAGAGGAGGTTTTTTGTTGATTAATATAGGGTTTAGCAGCTTCTCGCTAAATATTCCTGATATCGATTAGCTAATTTCAGTTTAAAAATCTTACATTTATCGCCGAACCCGACGATACTTTGAAAGTCGCCATGTTTGGCGAGGTTTGGCGAGGTTCTTGAATGAGGGCTGTAATTGAAAAAAACACTCAAAATACTGGTGTTAAACGATAAAGTAAATAAAAAAACTTTGTAAAAAACACACATAAGATGTTATAGGTAAGAAGATACGTACGTTTCGAACAAAAATTGTTTTGGTCTCCGTCAGTCAAAGCCCTTCGTCACAAACACAGGGAACTGAGCATGTTGCCACAAGGGACAAAGAAAAGCCGAACAAAACCACGGAGAGGGGAAAAAAGGAGGGGTAAGGGATAAAAAAGAAAGGAAAGAAGCACAAAAATACAAAAAAAAGAACACAGGAATACAAACACACACACAAAAAATAGAAAAAATAGAAAATAGAACAAACTAAAGAACAAAAAAAAAACAAATATATCATAAAAAGACAATTATATATATATATATATATATATAATTTTAAAATATAAAAATCACGAACAGGACAGCACAATTTCTCTTTTTTCTGTGTGTGTTTGTATTCCTGTGTTCTTTTTTTTATTATTACTAGGGGCCAAGGCCCCCAGACTCGCTACACTCGCTTTTCGTATGCGGCATTCGGCCCCTAATAAGGCTTATTCGTAAAAAAGACATAATTTCAACAGACAAAACCCGAAGATTGGATCAGATAGAATGTTACTGAGCTATACACATTGCTTGGTTCTTGCATGTTCATTGGTACATAAAAATTTAAACTTCACACTACAGTAGACTAGAGTATTGGGCGACTTGCGTACATGTAAAGTTAATAAAAGCTACGGAACAGATAGAATAGCCTGCCACCCATGGCGACTTTTCATTATTTGGCGATTTACATATGCTCACAACCTATAATTACTGTTCATTTAAGGTTACCGGAAAACCGTTATCCATATTTTCATTCACATAATTGTTTGCAGATTGGCGTACTTAGCACCACGAATTATACCATATCGTCGCGCTAGCAAATATCCAAAGTGTACTAGTTAACGCCGCCAAATATTTCTACTGGAAGCAAATAATCCAGCTGGACGAGAACCGGCTTTAAAATAATCTGCATTTTAATTATTTTTCATTTTCAAGATATTAGTTATTCTGTTTTGGAAAAACGAATAATCGCTAATTCTAAACTCCTGTTGTCTAAGCGAACTTACTATTTGAAAATTGTCAACTTTGAACACATTTTGAGTTACTTATTTCATATAGTTTTTATTTTGGCGTAAAATGGGCGTAATTCTAACTCATGTTTGTAAATTTCACGCGATTCTAGATACTTGGAAACGCTCTGTTACAAAGGAATGAATGATTTTATGCCAAATCTGGCAACCATTATGTTTATTTTTTCAGTTTTTTATTAATATCTTCTAAAATAATTCGATTTTCGAAATTTAACTTAGCTTAGCAGTTTCCTCGGAGTTTTCCGAATCTGTGGGCGCCTTAGTCGAAATTCAAATCCCCACGGTTTAGGAGAAGATTAGCGGACAAGCTTTTGACAGCGACAGCGACAGCGGCCTTTACTTTTTTTTTAGAATAGAGAGATTATTATTAATTTTTTTTTGTATTTTTGTGCTTCTTTCCTTTCTTTTTTATCCCTTCCCCTTCCTTTTTTTTCCCCTCTCCGTGGTTTTGTTCGGCTTTTCTTTGTCCCTTGTGGCAACATGCTTTCATGTTTATCTCTTTTGAGTTCCCTGTGTTCGTTGTGACGAAGGGCTTTGACTGACGAAGACCAAAACAATTTTTGGTCGAAACGTACGTATCTTCCTACCTATAACATCTTATGAGGACTGTAATATTTGCTTTTCTTCATAAGTATTATGCGATAGCAGTAGTATAACGCAATCAAAGTTAGCGATCGGTGGGGGCCATTCCAGAAATATAATCTAGTGGTATTTGCTCAAACGATCGGAGAGACTACCTAAGCAAGGCAGATCCTGCTCAAGCAGCTGAGCTCAGTCAGTTTCGAGTGAGGCTTAGACTAAGCTGCATTTAGAGCTCTATCGCTCAGCGCCACTTTGCATTGGAAAAGCGCCGTTTCTCCTTTCTTTCTTTTTCGAGGGTTATTTCGAAACTCTTTGTGGATCGTTCATGGTTTTATTCTGAGGAGCAGACGGCAGTTCAGCCCAGAATTTCCACTAATTGTAAGATTTTAGGCTGTAGAAGGATCTTATTGTACACGAGTGGACTATCCAAGGGATGTTGGGGCTTATCCCCTCCCCTTGAGAATAAGTGGGATGAGGAAAATTAGACTGTTCATTACACATTTTTTTTCACATGTTGAGAAAAAGGTGTGCATGGCAAACAGAATCTTTTCTCTACAAAGCTGTTTAAAATTACAAATAACTTAACTCTTGGAAGAGTGAAAGTGGTCCTTTTTGTGAGTCCATAAAGATTCGTGCCCTGTGTTCCACCTTACCTGGATCCGCCAATGAACTAATTGAAAATAGTTTTGTTTAGGAAAGTAATTTGTTACGGAAAGCATGAACTTGTGTCAGTGCCGGATTATGACAGCGCGGGGCCTGTAGCAAATGTTATCAAGGGGCCCCATGTTCATTAACGCACCCAGAAAAATAATTTTTTGAGGGGGAGGATTTCACCCTCACATTATAGTTGTACAGATAAATTAACCGAGAAAATATATAGTGCTAATTATATTATAATTTATTTTTAGTGTGAAGTAATTAGTTAATGGGATTGTTCATGCTAATTAGATGTAAATAAAACTAAAACTTCCTACGCGTTAGATCTGGGAGGGGTTTCTCCCAACCCTTCCTCCCACATGGGTGCGCAAATGTCTAGGTTTTTGCGCGATAATAAAATAAAACACAACTTTTACGAACTTTTCTTGATTTAATATGAGCAAATTCGAGATAATATTAGATAAATCAATTTCTCCAAGTAAATTAGCATGCGGAAAAAATGCCCCTCAGATTAACAATCTCTAAAAATTTTCAAACTACAAGCGCGGTGCCCCAAAAGCGCGAGGCCCGTAGCATTTGCTACTTCTGCTATATTGCTAATCCGGCACTGACTTGTGTCATTGAACAACGGTTACTCACGTGTATGTGTATATAATATTATATATATAGTACCAGGTTACCGAGCCATGCTCAGAATCTAAAGGCTCCTTAAGTGTAAAATAATGAATACGTAAATGCCTGGGCACGTATCAATAATCTTCATGGTTGCCAAAGATTTTCATCGCTGTCGGATCACCCATACATTAACAGGTAAGCTTTGGTCGGCACTCAATGTTACAATGGCATATACTTTGTTTTGAAGAGGGATGCTAAATATTCGATGGTCGGTGCCATCAGAGTTGAGCAAAAAGTAGTTTAACGTAAGGTGCCTCCTTTCCTTCTGTAGCAGATCAGCGAGGGTATCAACGAAGATCTTGGGCGATGCATTCACTAACAGCGTCTTCATTACTTCAGAAATATATCTGTCCATATTGAGGACGTTCAAATTCAGCATCAAGAATTTGAGTTGGTTGAACTGTCAGATGAAGGAGTTTATAAAAAATATTCATCAAGTCTGTTACACACTGTTCGCAACGTAGTAGTACACACCAAAATCGTTAATAGTTTCACTCGTCATATACTGTGAGCAAAGCCATTGTAAAGTATGCTTTCAAATTTCGAATTCTTTGAAATAGGGGTGACATCGAAGAAACAACCACACCAATTCATTAGGAAATTCGGAATGTCCTACATCAATCTTACAGTCCCCAAAATGGTTTCGGTTAATTTTTGTTTTTACTCTTCAGAAAAATGCAAAGCTCCAGGGTGAATGCAATCCATGTTAAAAAGTTTTAAACTATGATAATAAGTACCCACATTTGTGGCAGCTTTGTAGATACTTAGACTGTTTACCCGAAGTATTTGTCGACGTCTAGCTGTTCCATGTCGTTCTCCTTCCAAATACTAATCATCTGTTTCATCTGCTTGTGTTTGAACTGCACGTTCACACATTTGGGCTAAGTGCTGCTGTCGGTGATCATATGTTTCCACAGCTCGTTTTTGAGCTACACTTCCATGCATTTACGTCTTTATAATACATCTATGATGATAATTCTTTACGATTGAAATTGTAAATTTCTCTATAGTGCTTCAATTCAAACATAAAATACTTATTTTCTTCTAATTCAAAGCATACATCATGCATAAACAAATTCTACAAGCGTAAATTCAATCTTATAGATACATAAATATAGATGCCATAAAAGTATAATCTTACATAAATATGCTTTAAACATAATTTTATTTTATAAACTCACGCTTAAGAAAATAAAAAGTGTAACGCAATTTAAATTATTAGTACAAAAGGACACTTCGAAATCATGAAATCAAAAACAGAATAGATCAAAAATATTCTTTTACAATAACCCTAACAACTACTTAAACGTTGAAAATAATAGAACAAACGGATAGACTGAAGAAAATGGACTTCTAACCTCGAATAAATCAAAAATACATCGCTCCTATGTAGTTACGCTGATCCCTGACTCTGTCACAATTCCAGTTCAACCACTCAAAATAAAACTTGGGTCCTAATAAAACCCGGAATAACATCCAAACAGATTAAAAATGTATTGTCTAATAACATAAAATTTACACGGTTCGTTGGTGCGATCAGCCTGAAAATTATCATAATTATGTAAAAAAAAAAAAGAAAGAAAGAAAAAGAAAGAAAAAATCGGATAATCCACCCGTTTCCTGATTTTTAAGCGGTTTTTTTTTGTATTTTTAGCTCTATTTCATTTAAGAGAATAAAAAAAGCTAATCATTTGAGTGTCAGAATTATCTATTGCAAGTGACATTCACGTTACATTGAAGTCACGGTTATCAGGCTTTGGAGAAAAAATTACGATTCCAATTCGCTTGAGATAGCTTTTCTAAATTACTACTCAGTTTAACTTTTTTTTCAAAAATAAAACGGTTTTCTATGCATTAAGCATGGATATAGGAGAGGATGTTGATACCAAACGAAATGTTTCGAATACGAAATGTTTCTGCAGATTATACAATTCGAATTTCGATGTATAATAAAAATTGAATATGAAGTTATTTGATTTTAAGTGGGTAAATATTAAATATTCTGAGTGTAGACATTCTATCGCCCGCTGTAATTGTCTCCACAAAGGGCTTTATCCTTTAGTTTAATGACAGTACACAACACAAAACAACACAGTCTAATCCGCGTCTAAATAAGAATTGAAAATTTATTAGAAAAAATCTTAGTAACCAGATTTCAGCCTCCCAATTTACTGCTTCCACATATGGACAACTCCCAGCCAGCGGCCGGATGGGGCCCGCCATGGCTTTTGGACCAGCCCTCACGACAAGTCAAAACCCTGTATAAAACCTATATAAAACATTCAAACTACCATATAAATCCGAATTATACGGCCCGCGATTTCGCTAACATCCTGAAGTCAGGCCCAGGAGGCCACTATCGTTAAGTTCTGCCCGCAACTTTTAAAAGGTTGTCCATACGATGATAAAATAAATGAGTTGAAATCATCAACTGCAGTGAATGAAAACTAAACTGATGGCTGATCATCTGCAAAATTAATTTGAATATCGGCTGCGAGCCCAATTTAGGAATCGATCGTATCATTTTTTCATCGGAGTTTCGAACATCGTTTCATTATAAACGGTTGACCCATTAAAAAAAAAAAAATCGTCAGGGTAACTACATTTAAATATTTATCGTCAACTTGGCGGAATAAGGCAGTTAAAATAGAATTCAACCTAGTGCCGTTATTTAAAAAAAAAAAAATGGAATTTTCATGTTACGTCACAGGATCTTTTTTCTTACTGTGAATGGCTGAAAAGGGTGTCATTTTCATTTAAAGTATTCGGCTAAGCTGAAACTTTTATGCACTTTTGAAATTCGCATCATATGGATCAATAAAACACATGAAAAATCTTTATTGTTTTAGTATATACGCGAAAATACATTTAGCTTTACGTTAGTTACAAAAGGATAATTGTAATAAATTCAGGCAATTTTTCACATAAGATTTACGAATAGTTTTGTATTAATAACTACGAATTAAGAATTATTAAATTATTTACGTATATTCCATCAAGGTGCTTGCGGGGATGGCAACGAAGACTCTTTTCTCTTTTTCTTTCGCTGGTTGCCAGGACGATATTTTGAAATAAAAATAACTTTTTAATTCTTAAACAAATTTATGTAGCTGAATGGTGTAATATATCTAGTTACTAAAATATTTATTTGTCTGTGTACTGAATATCAAGTTCCATTTATTTTGTTTTTTTTGCGAAATTAATTTTTACTATTATATATCGATGGCGTGTATTTTTTAATCCGCCCTAATCTTATTTGAGCGTCCCTTTTAGGAAGATTGCATCAAGTGTGTTTTTCAAACGCTCAATAGATGGCGCTACCGTCCAAAAATTTTAAATTTTAAATTTTGAGCGTTTTAGAGTTTTTTCAATTAATTCACCTAGCTCAATCGTTTCAGGGGCCCCAAAAACCCCCAGGTACGAAATTTAAAAAGAATCCTTAGAGCAGTTTTCGAGATCGCTCGGACATACACACACACACACACACACACACACAGGTTCTCCTATGGTGGAAAACGAGGACCATGTTTTTCTACCGGCCACCGAGGACCTCTTAAAAAATAGGAATTTTAACAGAATGTAAGCATCATGGCATAACAATTAAGGGATATATCACATATAGGAACGAAAATTGAAAAAATATTGTTTATTTCTTTAGTATGTATTTTCGCAAGGTAACCGAGGACGTTGGATACACTCTTGTGTGTGTCGAGTGTTGGTACACTCAATCAATCGAGGACTCATGCAAGCGAGGACATCACAAACACACAATCAACCGAGGACTTCACAAATACACAATCAACCGAGGACTTCACAAACACACAATCAACCGAGGACTTCATTTACACAATAAATCGAGGACTACATATACATCAGGGCTGAGAACAGCGAAATTGAAAAAAAGAGGAAATCCCGAGCAATGCTTTAAAAAGATGAAACAATGCTTTAAAAAATCACTATGTATATTTCTAAAAATGAAAAAAGAGCTAAAGTTTAATTGCTTTCATAAAAAAAATATAAATACAGAACACGTAATCTTAATTATTATAATAAATAATCCGGAAAAAAGTTTTGCTACACACAAAGAATTACTGTGGTATAACATTTCAAAAGCAATTAAAAGAAAATGTATGAACATGTTATACTTATTTCTTATTTTCTTTATAAACATTCAGGGTCAAAATATTGCTTCAAATTTCAATTTTTAAGCATATCTGAACCTGCCGCAATAAATTTTTCTTTTCTTGGCTTTCTGAGGGAAGGCGGGGGGGGGGGGGCGGGATTGTATAATGATAAAAAAACTTAAATGGAAGTCATTTTTTATTCTCATGATATTAAAGCTTTAGATAAAGAAATGATAAGAAAGTATATATCTTCAAGAGCAGTGGCGTAGCCAGACATTTTTCATGGGGGGGGGGGGTGTTATGACTACTGCAAGTCATGTACACGCGTATGTGATAAGTGAATGAAGAATATACATTTTCTACGACAAAAAATTCCGCATGGGGAGGGGTGTGATCCCCCTAACCCCCCCCCCCCTTGGCAACACCACTGTTCAACTGTTCAAGAAGGATGGGAAAAAATTGAAATTCGTATGCTGGAGGGTATTTCTTATCAATATTTTTCCCCTCCAAAAAAATTTAAAAACAAACTGCGGGATTCCTCGGATTCACGTAAACTTCTCATGCCTGATAAATACAAGCAATCGAGGTCATCAAATACACACAAGCAACCGAGGTCATCAAATACACACAAGCAACCGAGGACGTCAAATACACACATACAATCGAGGACTTCACATACACACAAGCAACCGAGGACTTCATATACACACAAGCAACCGAGGACCACACATACACACAAGCAATCGAGGACTTCATATACACACAAGCAACCGAGGACTTCATATACACACAAGCAACCGAGGACGACACATACACACAAGCAACCGAGGACTTCACATACACACAAGCAACCGAGGACTCATGTACACACAAGCAACCGAGGACATCAGATACACACATGCAACCGAGGACTTCACTTATACACAAGCAATCGAAGACTTTTGAATACACACAGTCAACTGAGGACTTAGTAGATATACACAGGATATAGAGAATATCTTCGATTCATGAAAAATATAGACGTGTAAGTCGATTTACATAGTAAGTAGAGCATTTTGTCGATATACATATTAAGTATGTACTTGGACTTAACAGAAAGTGGACAAACAATGTTTTGCGTTAAATTTATATCTATCTATATATAATATTAAAAGGCTAAGGCAGCTCGCAACAGATTCTTGAAGTCTTTTCTGATACAGTTTGACCATGCGCTTTGACCATAATACTCTCCTCGACCAAGCAGTAACCAGAATAAAAGCCTGTCTCCACACATAAGTACGGCATTTCATAAGTTATTACGTCATTTTCACGTCAAATTAAAAAGCATGAAAAAAATTCAGTCGAAATGTATTTCTTAAAGTTCATAAATTTTAAAATTGCTAATACGATCGCGTGGATAACAGAATTTTAAGATTTCAGGTGATGCGTTTTTTCGAAATGATATAAATGGCTGTATTCATTTGGCAGTTTTCTTCTGAAAGCATCGATTTCATTATGTGAGATTCTGAATCAATTGAGCACAATCACCAATCACTTTCGCCCCCACTTTCGCCAACCTAGAAAATCGCTGCACTTTGGTGAGTTTTACAATCATGAGTTTGAGGAGTTATTGTTATGCACAAGTTTCAACGTTTGACAATGCAACTAGATGAAAACGAAAGGTAACAAATTAGCGATAAACGCACCAGTTGAAGAATTTGAACACACTTAATTATTAAAACCACATTCATTGCCAACCCCTCCCCCTCCCGCCATTTTCCTATAAATATTTTCCTATATATTTTCCTATTTCCCAAAAATATTTTCCTATAGTACAGGACAACGTGTTTGAATAATTACTTATGTATTAGTATAGAATTTCAGAAATTGCAAAACAAACAGTAGAGCTTTTTCCTTGGCTACCAAATATCCATACTTCTTTAAGCTTACCCTCTTAACAACCGTTCGGAACAGAGGTTTTCCTGGAACAGAGGGTGGTCGCTTTCGAGAAGCTTCACTGTACAATGAAACTTCTATGATCGACCACCTCTATAAGCGACCCCCTCCTCCAACGACCCATTTTTAAGGCACCTATTTTTACCATATCTACTTAATGATAAAAGATGCTCTAGAAGGATACTATACAGCACTATATAAGACACCGGTCCCGGTACCATGTCCAAAAATTCTTCCACTTTTTCAGAAGTAAAGAAATAAAAACCACATTCGCTGTACCGCAAATCGACAGCAGCAGCAGATACAAGTACACGTACACATAACGTAGAAATCTTGTAGGTTAGAAAAGAAACATGTCTATAAAAATAAGTTATTTTACTGTTGGAGCAGCACATTGATGTGATCGAGTTACACTAAAGAGGAAATTCGTTGAGGAAGTTGGCGGTTATTTTTGGTTGTGGGTAAAACCCAAAAAGCAAATAGATTTTACTATGGTAAATTCAGAATGCATGAAGAATATCATAATAAATGCCCTTTCTTCAGATGTAAAAATGAAGTAGACAGAGAAGTACTCTCGGAGAGAGAGCAGTAAAGAATGAAACAATCCGAAATTTCTAAATATTTTATTAAAATTTAAATTTAAAAAATGTGTTCGTATAATTACTTACGTATAAGTATACAATTTCAGAAATAACAAATCAAACAATATTTTTTAGCATCTTTTTTTCTTGGTTATCAAATATTTATACTTCTTTGAGCGGCCAACTCTCCTGACGACGGATTTTTCGAGGAATTGAAAGTGGTCGCTCCCGAGAACTTTCACTGTACATATATTTCTTTTTTCTTTTTTTTTTTTTTTTTTTTTTTGAGAGGGGATAGGGAGTGGTTTGGAGGTTAGAGCTCCACGAGCCTTTACAGCCTTTTTGTTTTTCTTCCCTGTATCACCAATTCAAAGGGGAAATCCAAAATTAAAAATATTTCAAGCGCAAAATTATACACCTTTGTTCAGCTAATATTGGAATATACATCTCTCCAAATTTTTTAATATATAAGTAAAACTATACAAATATGCTTAGTGTTATGTGCCCACATCGCTGCAACTTGCATTTTATTTTTATTACAGTTGGTTTTGGCGCTTTTTAAAAAATTTAATCCATGATAGTGCCTTCCTATCATGTTATCCTTCTTAAAATGCAGTGAAACAAAGTCAAAAATGAAAGCAGAGCAAAAAATGCAAAGGGAGGGGGCATGTTTTCGATTGTTTAGTGCATTTTAGGTTCATGTGAAATTTTCATTTCTTTGTAGGGTTGTCAACCGTCCCGCGAGAGCCGGGACGTCCCCTTTCTAGGGCTTTAGACAACACTTTTTTTTTTTTTTTTAATGCCAAAGTAAAAAGGTTTTGCTTTTGTTTTGAGAAGAAAATAAAATGTTTCATTAAACTAATTGCAAAAACTAGTTCTTTTTGCTTTGATTATAAAAAAAGAGATGGGAGACTCGGGTTGATTCTTTTAACTGTTAACTATATTTACTAAGTTAACTAATGCTAGGTAGAAATTAAATCTGGTTTTAATTGCGTTTCTCGCCTTTTTGTAATAAGTAAACTGGATCCGGCTTTTTTTAGCTACGTCCCGCATTTTAATCGTGAAAGTCCCGTAAATCCGTGTATAAAGGTTAGCAAGCTGACTTCATATTTTCCGTTTCATAGTCTGCTTTTCACTATAACCGGCATCCGGCGCGCGCCTGGCGGGGCCAGCTTAATAATATCCAGTCTTACATGGAATGAGAATGAATCCAAAATAATGATCGAAATTAATTCTATAAATAAAAGAATTTTTTTTAATGTTTATATAAATTGAGTGAAATCCTTTTTTTTAATTTGTAAAAAATTGAGTAAAATGCAAATTTTTGTTATTCAACGTAAATTATTGGGGACTCAGCCCCAAATCATGGGCCCATATAACTCTACGCCTATGGCTGCAATATCTGCATTAAAATTACCGGTATTTCTAATCCACATGCAAAAACCCTTAACTGGTTAAAAATTTGTGACGCATCATTTTACTTTATAACTCTATGAATTTTAAGTATGGGTCTTAAAAATAATGATATCAAGTTTTGAGTGACGCCAGGGCCGGACTGGACCGCTGAAACGGCCCGGGCGATTCGACCAGACCGGCCCCCTAACATCATTCGGGCGCATGCAGGATATTAGTTTAGCTGGGGGGGGGGGGGAGGATGCACAAATTTTGCTGAATTCTGATATAATGAACTCTTATAACGTTAAGATATTATCTATAGATTCAATCACACACCTAAAGTGCGAACCTCGCTTACAACGCACTCGCTTATAGAGTCCTAAGTTATCTGTTCCCTTCAATGACTTAAAAAAATATTTTAATTCAAAGTCTCTGAAGACTTCAAAGTCTCAAAGTCTCTGAAGTCTCTGAAGACTTTGAAGAAAATTTCATTTTGATTTTTAACTTTGGGAGGAGGAGTGATCAGACCCTTTAGTGTTTAGCCTCCTCCATGGATGCGCCTATGCCTAACATAACTTGATAATGAGAATGAAATAAAATAATACCGAGTTTTCAATATAATATTTTTTAATTATTTAATTGACCACCAAACAATAAAACCATACTAAAAACTAAACGAACAATACATGCATACATACATAACATTTTAAATTCGTTCTATAAAGTTAATTCCGTTAATAAAAGAATGTGAAACATAATATACATATTTACAAAAATATATAGCAAATGAGCCGAAGCCGAAGGTGGCCGTAGTTAAACTTAAATATTAGGTGATCATAATATTCTGGTTAGGTGAATGTGGCTTTTATTTTATTTATTTATTTATTTGTAAACATAGTTGGGCAACTTTCCTGCATAAAGATACTTTTGCTAGGACAGTGGCAAAAACTGATAAAAATCAGGAAAGTGGGGGAAAAATGGAAAAAATTAAATTACTCAAATTTAGTACGCAATTATTAAATATAACATATTGTAAAGGTGCATGTTTCGGTACATTACTTGG
This sequence comes from Cheiracanthium punctorium, assembly GCA_038373885.1. Lineage (NCBI taxonomy): Eukaryota > Metazoa > Arthropoda > Arachnida > Araneae > Cheiracanthiidae > Cheiracanthium > Cheiracanthium punctorium. The sequence goes on along the minus strand of JAWZYV010000760.1, from coordinate 1,597 downwards.
TGAACTAAGAATTATTACGTTTGTTTATCTGAGTTTAATTAAAATGTTTTAGCTAATTAAATACAATTAAATTATTTTTGCATGCTTTAAATTCTCAATTTACATTTTTATCATTAGATACTTAGAAGTAGTTATATTCAGAAACTAAATTTTGATGACTGTTCAGAGTTATTGTCATTATTTTAATAGTCTGTCAAATATTTTTAATTAATAAACTGATAGGCACATAGATTAATTTCATTTAATGAGAAAAATACATAAACATACAAATCTTAAATACTTTACTTACCAGCTTTCTCTGTTGGGAAAATTTGAAGTTAAATATTGATTAGAAGATTATGAAGGTAAAGTAAAACTTTAGTTGGGTAAAGAAATCGTGTAATAACTTCATTTAATTTAATTGTCTACTATTTAACCTACTTTGAATCAAAGTCTCGAACTAAGAATTAAAAGTAAACCATAATTGCTACTGAAACAAAGGAAACAATAATGAAATAGCATTTAGAAATGGCTAATGAACACTATGAAGAAATGGATCCAAACATTGTGAATCGTATTCAGGATTTCAATTTTCAAAGACTAGTAAAAGACCTTATAAAACAGTATCAATTGCCTTGGACACTATACAAAACCATTGAGCTATCATAGCAGATACGTGCCATGTAATGGTGTGTATCTCTATCTAAAAATTTAAAACCTCATTATTCTCAAAAGTAGAAATTTGAACAAGCCATTCTGCCATGTCACCTTGTAGTACATTTACTACACCCGAAGTATAGATGTGAATATTTAAATTATAAAAGAATGAAGGGAAGCATGGTTAAGAGAAACTAATTCTGACTTTATAACATGCGGTATTAACTCTGGATTAAAAGAATACAAAATCATTCAGCTATCATAGCAGGTGTGTGCCATGTAATGGCGTGAATTTCTATCTAAAATTTTGAAACTTTATTATTCTCTAAAGTAGAGATTTGAACAAGCCATTCTGCCGTGTCATCTTGTAGTATATTTACTACATTCAAAGTACAGAGGTGAATATTTAAATTATAAGAATGAAGAGAAGCGTGGTTAAGAGAAACTAAGTCTGACTTTATAACATGAGGTATTAATTCTGAATTAAAAGAAGACCCAATTCCCATATCTATTTTACAGAAAAAATAGTCATAACTGTCAAGGCTGATAAATGATGAAAAGTGTGTCGAAAGTTTGTGAAATTTCTAATGATTTTTGCTCATTACCTGTACACATCCAGATTACTTGTACACCCCCCTCTTCGTCCAGCAAGCAATGCTGCTATAGAAATATTTTTTTCAACCTTATCTTTTGTACAATTGTACAATCAAAAATTCGAAATAGATTTTCAACAAATACACTTTTAAAACTGGTTTATTGCTATGATAAGGTACCAGAAATTATATTATGCAGAAATTGCAGAATTGAGTGGAATTTTAAATTTTAGCCAAATAAAAAATATTAGCATTTTAGTTTATTTCAAATTTGATGAGCTTATTTTAACTTTATCAGGTCTTACGATATGCATCTATGTATAATCCATTTCTAAATGAATTGGGTAAGATTCTTTATGATTTAGAAT